>CM065594.1:230464845-231664845 GCA_033119425.1 Bufotes viridis
CGAACACGGACCCGAACCCGAACTGTTTTGAAAATTGTCCGGGTTCGGGTCCGTGTCACGGACACCCCAAAATTCGGTACGGACCCGAACGATTTTCGAACTGTTCGCTCAACACTACATATGACACACACATACATACTGACATACATATGACACACACATACATACTGACATACATATGACACACACACATATATACAGACATACATATGACACACACATACATACTGACATACATATGACACACACATACATACTGACATACATATGACACACACATATATACAGACATACATATGACACACACATATATACTGACATACATATGACACACACACACATACTGACATACATATGACACACATACATATATACTGACATACATATGACACATACATACATACTGACATACATATGACACACACACATATATACTGACATACATATGACACATACATACATACTGACATACATATGACACACACATATATACAGACATACATATGACACACACATACATACTGACATACATATGACACACACATATATACAGACATACATATGGCACACACACATATACTGACATACATATGACACACACACACATATACTGACATACATATGACACATACATACATACTGACATACATATGACACACACATATATACTGACATACATATGACACACACATATATACTGACATGCATATGACACACACACACATACTGACATACATATGACACACACACATATATACAGACATACATATGACACACACACATATACTGACATACATATGACACACATACATATATACTGACATACATATGACACACACACATACTGACATACATATGACACACATACATAAAAACACACAATATGCACATTACATTACTGCCATTCCATTCCCTTTAACCCCTTACATTTTCTGCACATACAGTCTCTGGTGACTTGGAGGGAGAGGCAGGATGCAGAGTATTCCTCCTCCTCCTCCTTCTCTGTCCCGACGCTGCTCTTCTCTCTGTGCTGGGGGAGGGGGTTGTGAATCTCTGGTGCACACACAGGCAGGAAGTCAGGGGCTGGGGAAGGTAAGCTGCAGCACACTGCACTAGACTGAGGGACGGAGGAAGAACACCACTAGGGGGCGCAGGACCGGCTGTTACAGCAGCAGAGCGCAGAAATGGATGCTCTGCTGCTAATACAGCTACACGGCAGCAGCAGGGACTTGGTGAGAGTGGCCTGTGCCTGCGCCCTGAGGCTTGAGCGCCCTGAGGCTGGAGCCTCCTCAGCCTCTGTGTCGGCCCGGCCCTGGATGTGCCCCTTCACACTTGTTATGTCGAGATATACCCCTTCACAGTAGTATGCCCAAATGTGCCCTTTCACACTAGTTATGCCCAGATGTGCCCCCTTCATAGTGAGTTAAAAAAAAAACATCACCTCCCTTCATCTCCCTCCAACATATAGTCTTATGTAAATAACATCTCTCCCTTCTCTTCAGCCACCTCCAACTTACAGTCCCATGTAAATAATGTCATTCTTTCCCCCACCTGCCTTCAATATACAGTCTAATATAAGGAAGGCTACATGCAAACAAATGTAAAAAAAATAAAAAGCTGTTAAAAACTGCCAAACTTTCCTTGTTTCAATGGTATTTTGCATCTGGACCTACAGTACACATAATGCCCTCCATAGTGTCCCCCAGCATAAATTATGTTCACCCCCAGCCATCTCCAATATACAATCTCATGTAAATAACATCACTCACTCCCCCAGATCCCTCTAAAATACAGTCCCATGTCAATAACATCACTCTATCTACAGCTTCATCCAATATACAGCCTCTTGCTAATTACATCACTCCCTCTCTCCAGCCCCTTTCAACATACAGTCCCATGTAAATAGTATCATTACCTCCCCCCAGCTGCCTCCAATATACAATCCAATGTTAAACATCATTCCCCTCCTTTCAAACCTACAGTGCTAGGAAAATAACATTACTTTCTCCCTCAAAGCAGAGGGGGAGTATAGAGAACTACAACTCCCAGCATGTCCAAGGCTCTTACGTTGAATCAATCACAGGTACTTCCCAAGGACTTCTCTCCATTGTTAAGTTCCGCGTTCTCATGCACTGATCACCTGTCATTGCAGGTCCTTCAACAACACTGCTGAACTCTGCCCACTGACATCCTTACAGGTCCTTCAGCGATTGAGTTTAAACACCACTGCAGACAGAGGAACGCTGAAACACAACAAGTCATAGTCAGAGCTCCACATCTTCCTCCTGATCCTCCCTCTCCCTCCTGATGACTAGGTTAGTGGAAAGTGGGGGAGTGGCAGCCGAGCTACATGGTGAAGCAGGGAGCGGACAGCTCCCTGCTTTACCATTACAAGCAACTGTCTCTGCGTACTATTGATCCAAAGACAGCTGAGACCGGGACATACCTCAGCCGTTCCAGGACCGCGAGATGGCCATTGAAATCCAGGACTTTCCTGCTGGATTTGGGATGGTTGAGAGGTATGACCACTTATCATTCATCATTCACGTGACAGCTGAACACTGTCCTCAGCAGTCATATGTGCAAGAACGAGTGCTGAGCAAAGCGATTGGTAGCAATGGTCACATGAATAATGGTTGTGATGTTTTCGCTGCAGGATCAGTGGGGACGGGGACAATGGTGCTGAAACGATAAGACATTTAAAAGTCGGGTAATGTTTTTTGTTTTATTTTGTGTCCATTTGTTAAAATATCTTGAAAAACCCTTTAAAGAAGACCTTTCACCACTCCTGACATGTCTGTTTTAATAGCTTCATGCATTCCCCATGTAATAACAATCCTGGAGCAATTCTTATGACTTTATGTTGTGCCATTTCTTTATTATTTCTATTAGAAGTTATGAATGAATTGCTATTGGCCTTGAGTAAGGGTACAGAGGGGTGGTAACCAGTTGGGGGTGTGTACTTGCACAGACTCATTCTATCCAATGAGTGCTGTCATTTTCAGACTGTGCAGGGACCCACCCCCCACTTGTTACCACCCCTCTGTACCCTTACTGAAGGCTAATAGCAATTCATTAATAACGTCTAGTAGAAATACTAAAGGATTGGCTCAAGATAGAATCATAAGAATAGATGTTCCAGAATTGTTCTTACATGGGGAATGCATGAAGCAATTAAAACAGACAAGTCAGTAGTGGTGAAAGGTCCTCCGCTTACCGACCGCCTAACGCAGGATTGCGTCCTGCAGGCGGTTGGTCTATTCCGCGCGCGCGCGCGTTCACAGGATCACGTCGGGGACAAGGTAAACTACAGCCTGCCAGCGCTGATCGTGCGCTGGCAGGCTGTAGAAGTTTAAAAAATGGCATATCAGGCGCTGTTTTGTTAACAGCGTCTGATATGCTTGCTGATCGTTCCTTTGGTGGTCCCTTTTGCTTGGGACCACCAAAGGAAACTTTTATAAGTGCACCAAATCACTACACAGACCCCACCCATCCCCCACCCCCACCCCGTCACTGATTAACCCCTGATTAACCCCGATCACCCCATGTCACCCCCTGTCACCCCCTGACACTAATTACCCCCTGTAAGGCTCATTCAGACGTCCGTATGTGTTTTGCGGATCCATGGATCCGCGGATCCGCAAAACACGGACACCAGCAATGTGCTTCCGCATTTTGCGGATCCGCACATTGCCAGAACTATATAGAAAATGCCTTTTCTTGTCACATGACAGTCATCTTTTGCGGAGCTGCGGCCGGATGTTTGGGGGCCGAAACCCGGAAGTTTGCGGCCGCAGATCCAGAAATGCTGATGCGGCGAGCGCATAGTGTGCTCTCCGCATCACCGCCAGCCCCATTCACACTGAATAGGTCCGCATCTATTCCGCAGAATTGCGGAATAGATGCGGACATTTTTGCGGACGTGTGAATGGGGCCTTACTACTTTTTTTTGCACATTTTTTGGCAGAGATTTATTCATCCACATTGATCGATGCGAATGAGGAAATCTGTGCCGTTTTTTTTTTTTGCACATTTTTGGGCAGAGATTTTTTCATCCACATTGATCGATGCGAATGAAGAAATCTGTGCCGTTCATTTTTTTCTTTTCAGCCCAGAGGCTGAACGGGAAAAATCTCATTACCCGTATGCTCAATATAAGGAGAATCGCAGAAACTCCTAATGCTGGCCATACGTGTAATGATTGCGGAGACCCTAAAATGCCAGAGCAGTACAAACACCTCACATGTGACCCCATTTTAGAAAGAAGACACCCCAAGGTATTCCGTGAGGGGTATGGTGAGTTCATGCAAAATTTTATTTTTGTCACAAGTTAGTGGAATATGAGACTGTAAAAAAAAAGAAAAATCAATTTCCGCTAACTTGTGCCAAATTTTTTTTTCTGTGAACTCGCCATACCCCTCACAGAATACCTTGGGGTGTCTTCTTTCCACAATGGGGTCACTTGTGAGGTATTTATACTGCCCTGGCATTTTAGGGGTCCTAAAGCGTGAGAATCCAAATGCGTAAAAATGCCCTGTGAAATCCTAAAGGTACTCATTGGTTTAGGGCCCTTTGCGCATTTGACTGCAAAAGTGTCACTCATGGTATCGCTGAACTCAGGAGAAGTAGGCAATGTGTTTGGGGTGTATTTTACATATACCCATACTGTGTGTGAGAAATATCACTGTAAACGACAACTTTTTTAATTTTTTTATTCAAAGTTGTCAATTTACAGAGATATTTCTCACACAAAGTATGGGTATATGTAAAAATACACCCCAAAACACATTGCCCTACTTCTCCTGAGTGCGGCGATACCACATGAGTGACACTTTTTTGCAGCCTGGGTGCGCAAAGGAGCCCAAATTCCAACGAGTACCTTTAGGTTTTACATGGCTGCTCACAATTTAGCCCCGCCCAAAATGCCAGAACAGTAAACACACCCCACAAATGACCCCATTTCGGAAAGTAGACACCCCGAGGTATTCACTGAGGGGCATAGTGAGTCCGTCTGAGATTTCTTTTTTTTTTGCCAGAAGTTAGCAGAAATTGAAACTTTTTTTTTTTTTTCTCAGAAAGTGTCATTTTCCGCTAACTTGTGAAAAAAAATGAAATGATACATGAACTCACCATGCCCCTCCGCGAATACTTTGGGGTGTCTTCTTTCTAAAATGGTGTCATTTGGGGGTATTTATACTATCCTGACATTCTAGCACCTGAAGAAACATGACAGGTGCTCAGAAAGTCAGAGCTGCTTCAAAATGCCGAAATTCACTTTTTTGCACCATAGTTTGTAAACGCTATAACTTTTACCCAAACCAATAAATATACACTTATTGGACTTTTTTTTATCAAAGACATGTAGAACAATAAATTTAGAGAAAAATTTATATAGAAATGTAGTTTTTTTTTAAAAATTTTACAACACAAAGTGAAAATGTCATTTTTTTGCAAAATTTTCGGTCATTTTTGATTAATAGCAAAAAAAGTAAAAATGTCAGCAGCAATGAAATACCACCAAATGAAAGCTCTATTAGTGAGAAGAAAAGGAGGTAAAATTCATTTGGGTGGTAAGTTGTATGGCCGAGCAATAAACGGTGAAAGTAGTGTAGTGCAGAATTGTAAAAAGTGGCCTGGTCATTAAGGGTGTTTAAGCTAGGGGGGCTGAAGTGGTTAAAGAGCTGTGAGCTGCATGATGAGTCTTGACAGGGGCATAACTATAGGGTTTCAGCAGTAACAATCACACCATTACATTTAGCTGAGCTACCGTAGCTAGGTATTGTGCCTCAATTATCAGTAAATATCCTGATGACGGACTCCCTTTAAATCAAAATAGTTTTTAGCCATTTTTATAGATTTAAAGAGTAACTAAACTTTTTTCCACCTCAGACAGTACATAGTTATAACCAGTGGCGTACATAGAGAAGTACATACCTGTTGAATAAAACATATTTAAGTTATAGTTATATAATGGACGTGGACATAAAGTCCAGACTTTTAGCTTTCATTTGAGGGTATCCACATTAAAACTGGATGAAGGGTTTAGGAGTTTCAGCTCCTTTACATGTGGCGCCCTGTTTTTAAAGGGACCAGAAGTAATTGGACAATTGACTCAAAGGCTGTTTCATGGGCAGGTGTGGGCAATTCCATTATTTCAGCACATAAAAGGCCTGGAGTTGATTTGAGGTGTGGTGCTTGCATTTTTAAGATTTTGCTGAGAAGTAAACATGCAGTCAAAGGAGCTCTCCATGCAGGTGAAACAAGCCATCCTTCATCTGCAAAAAAAAAAAAAAAACTGTGTTGGATGATCACAGAATAATTACCATGGTGAAGAGAAACCCCTTCTCAACAGCCAGCCAGGTGAACAACACTCTCCAGGATATAGGAGTATCAATATCCAAATCTACCATAAAGAGAATACTGCATGAAAGTAGGGTTCACTGCATACTGCAGTGCAAGCTAGATTGGACTTTGCTAAAAAAACAAAAAATAAAAAAAAATAAACACATCTTAAAAAACCATTCTTGGACAAATGAAACCAAGATCAACCTCTACCAGAACGATGAAAAGAAAAAAGTATGGCGAAGGCATGGTACAGCTCACGATCCAAAGCATACCACATCATCTGTAAAACACGCCGGAGGCAGTCTGATGGCTTGGGCATGCATGGCTGCCAGTGGCACTGGGTCCCTAGTGTTTATTGATGATGTGACACAGGACAGAAGCAGCCGGATGAATTCTGGGGTTTTCAGAGACATACTATGTGCCCAAATCCAGTCAAATGCAGCCAAACTGATTGGTCGGCGTTTCATAATACAGATGGACAATGACCCAAAACATAAAGCAAAGCAACCTAGAAGTTTATTAAAGAAAAGAAATGGAATATTCTTGAATAGCCAAGTCAGTCACCTGATCTAAACCCAACAGAGCATGCATTTCACTTGTTAAAGACTAAACTTCAGACAGAAAGGCCAAACAAACAGCAACTGAAAACATCTGTAGTAAAGGCCCGGCAAAGCATTAAAATGGAGGAAACACAGCGTCTGGTGATGTCCATGAGTTCAAGACTTCAGGCAGTCATTGCTAACAAAGGTTTTTCAACCAAGTATTAGAAATTATTAGAGTTGAGCGAACCCGAACTGTAAAGTCGGGTTCGTACCGAATTTTAGGGTTTTTGTCACCTGGACATTTTCAAAATAGTTCGGGTTCGGTGTTCGGCAGATTTTATGGCGCTTGTTGAAAAGCTGCTAGGCAGCCAATCAACAAGCGTCTAACTACTTTGCCCTTAGAAGCCATCACATCTGATTGGCTAAGTGCAGCATGTAACCCAGCCTCTATATAAGCTGGAGTCACGTAGCGCCGCACGTCACTCTGCTGTTGTTAGAGTGAAGGACAGGTTGCTGCTGGTGTTCTCAGGGAGAGAATTGGAAAGAAGCTGTGCTGAATAATATCTGATATCAGAATTTTGTTCACTCAGCAGTGTTTATGAGGCCAGTGACAAAGACTTTTATTTAGCTGAGTGGTTGGTGTCGGCAGCCATTTTGTGCAAGTGACGTGTGCTTGCAGCTTCATATGTGCCAGGGACAGTAATTGAATCCAGTCTTTTTACTTCATTTTGCTAAATTTACCCATTTTTTTAAGTGCACCTGCACTGCATATCTGCCAGGGGAAGGGAAAAATAATACTGTTACTCCGTTTGTGATTTTAGGTACCTAGGGGGTGACATTTTTACATTTTGTTCTGCAAAGTACCCCTGTTTTGCATATATCCTTGTCATTAATTGTATAAATCCATCAGATTCTGGGCTGATTTTTTATTTTTTTTGTGCTAAAAAGTACATTTGCGATTGTGAAAAATATAATCAGTAAATCCATCTGTATTACTGTGGGTGAAAAAATAATGTTTTTTTTTTTTTTTACCATTAAGTGCCTTTTCTGCCTGCTCAGCAAATCTGATGCAAAATAATCAGTAAATCCATCTGTTTCATTTGTGGGTGAAGAAATCATATATTTTGTTATAATAAATTCCCTCTTCTGCCTGCACAGCCAATCTGATAGTGAAAAACAATCAGTAAATCCATCTGTTTCACTGGGGGCGAATTATTTTAATTTTTTGTTACCATAAAGTGCCTTTTCTGCATGCACAGCAAATATGATAGTGAAAAATAATCAGTAAATCCATCTGTTTCACTGGGGTTTCCTATAAAGAACCTTATTACCTTATTTCCACTATCAGCAGATCTGATAGTGAAAAATAATCAGTAAATCCATCTGTTTCATTTGTGGGTGAAGAAATCATACATTTTATTGAAATAAATTCCCTCTTCTGCCTGCACAGCTAATCTGATTGTGAAAAACAATCAGTAAATCCATCAGTTTCACTGTGTGACCAAAATAAAATCACCTTTTTTTGCAATAAAGTAAATTTTCTGCCTGAATAGCAAACCTGATACTGAAAAATAATTAAATTCATCTGTTTCACTGTGGGTGAAAAAACTATATATATATATTTTTTTACCATAAAGTGCCTTTTCTGACTGAATAGCAAATCTGATAGTGAAAAATAATCAGTAGATCCATATGTTTCACTGTAGTTTAAAAATAATTGTCTTTCTACCATAAAGTACCTTTTATTCAGGCCTTTTCTGACTGAACAGCAAATCTGATACTGAATAATAATCAGTAAATACATCTGTTTCACTGGGGGTAAAAAAAATCCTATTTTTCCCCTCTATAAAAGTACCTTATTGCCTTGTACTGCAAATCAAACAAAATAAGCAAATTCCACTGGGACATTGTGGTTGAAAAAAAAACATAATTTTTTGCCATAAAGTACCCATGTGGCCTGCACTGAACATCTGACAGTGAAAAAAATAAATAAAGTAAATCCAGCTCTTAGATTGTGGGTGGACATTGCAACAGTTGTTAGGGCAGTCATTCACAAGTGGCCTGGAGGTGGTGTTACTGCTGCACTGCATCCCTGACTTGGCAATAAATATTTAGTAAATTAGGTGGCGTACTACTGATTGTTGGGGGATCTATACCCCTTCTCTGTTTCCAAGTACCCCTGCACTGCATACCTGACTTGGCAAAATGTATTCAGTAAATTAGGTTGCGTACTACTGATTGTTGGGGGATCTGTGCCCCTCATATCTTTCACAGTGTTGTTACCATAACCAATCTTTTATCTTTAACATGCTGCCAGGGCCTATTATGCAGGCCACACAGTGTAATAAATTTGTTTGTCATATTGTGGTGTAACCTAGAAATATCTTATCTTTATCACACTGCCAGGGCATATTAGGCAGGGCACAAAGTGTAATAAATTCATCTGTCACTTAGAGGTGTGACCAACACCAATCTTTTCTGTTTATGACACGGGCACGGCATACCTGACAGGGAACAAGTTTTAGTAAATTTGTCTATTACTTCGTTTAGTTACTGAAAAGAATGAGGAAAGCGTCAAATAAGGGACGTGGCCCTGGTCGTGGTGCTGCTGTTGCAGGGAGAGGACGTGGTGGATCTGTGCCAACTACATGCCCAAATGAAACACCTTCCTCAGGTTCACGTAGACGACAGGGCCTTCAGCGTTATTTAGTAGGCCCAAATGCCGGGCTACCAATGGTGAGGCCAGAACACGTACAGGTGCTAGTAGATTGGGTGGCTGACAGTGCCTTCAGTACCTTCACATTGTCTACAACCCGCTCCACTGCTGAAAGCGTAGAGTTGGCACCTGCAGGCCATGGGCAGCTATCTAGCACCTCACCCCCTTGAAAATCAGCCAAGCAGTTTGACCCCAAGCCATGCAGCAGACTCTCATGCTTTTTGATGACTCTCCTGGCAGGGTTTCCCCAGGCCATCCACCTAGCCCTGCTCCAGAAGTGGAAGAGATTGAGTGCACCGATGCCCAACCACTTATGTTTGAGGATGAGGATGGGAAGACCACCACAGCATGTCTCTGATAATGATGAAACACAGGTGTCAACTGCTGAGGCTTTCTGCAGTGTGCAAACCGACAAGGAGGGCAGGGGTGAAGACTTGGTGGAAGATGATGTGGAAGACAATGAGGTCCTAGAGCCTACATGGGATTAAGATCATGCGAGTGACCTGTGCAGTTCGGAGAAAGAGGCTTTGGTCGCACAGAGACACCAGCACAGCAAAAGAGGGAGCAGGGTGCAGAAGCAAAGCGCCCATCCCCTAGACACTACGCCTGCTACTGCCCACCGCACCCAGGGACCGAGCACACCAAAGACAGCTCCAATGAGTTCCCCGGCATGGCAGTTCTTCACACAATGTGCAGATGACAAGACACGAGTGGTTTGCAAGCTGTGTAATCAGAGCCTAAAGCGAGGCATAAACGTTCTAAACTTGAGCACAACCTGCAAGATCAGGCATCTAAGTGCAAGGCACGAGCTGCAGTGGAGTAAACACCTCCAAAACCAAGAAAAGTCTCAGGCTCCTCCTGCTGCAATCTCGGCCTCTTCCTCCAACTCTGGAGTGACAGTAAAACGCAAACGGAGGATGTGACACCAACGCCACCACGTCCGTCACCTTCAACAAGCACCACCACAGTGTCCCATGGAAGCATTCAGCTGTCCATCTCCCAAACACTGGATCGAAAGAGGAAGTACCCCCCTACCCACCCGTCGTTCCAAGCCGCCACTACTTTTCCAGGCGAGCCATGCCTTACCTGCACAAGCAAGTGACGGACAAAATAAGGTGTGCACTGCATTTGACCCAGCCTCTATTTAAGCTGGAGTCATGTAGAGCCGCACGTCACTCTGCTGCTCTTAGTGTAGGGACAGGTTGCTGCTGGTGCTCTCAGGGAGAGATTAGGGAAAAAATCTGTTGAACTTGGTGGTGTTAACTCTTCAGTAGAGTTGAATGAACACCTGGATGTTCCGGTTCGAGAAGTTCGGGCAAACTTCCCGAAAATGTTTGGGTTCGGGATCCGAACTGCATCCCGTACCCGAACCCCATTGAAGTCAATGGGGACCCAAACTTTTGGGCACTAAAAAGGCTGTAAAATGGTCCAGGAAAGGGCTAGAGGGCTGCAAAGGGCAGCAAAATGTAGGATAATCCCATGCAAACAAATGTGGATAGGGAAATGAATTAAAATAAAATAAATAAAAATTAAGCAATATCAATTGGAGAGAGGTCCCATAGTAGAGAATCAGGCTTCAAGTCACCCACCAATGGAGAAGGCCACTTTCATTTATTTAGGCCCCAGCACCCAGACAGAGGGCAGAGGTCGCATAGCAAAGAATCAGGCGTCATGTCACCCACCAATGGAGAAGGCCACTTTTCGATAATTAGGCCCTTGGCACCCAGACAGAGGAAAGAGGTCGCATAGCTGAGAATCAGGCTTCATGTCACCCACCACTGGAACAGGCCACTTTCAGATAATTAGGCCCCTGGCACCTAGACGGAGGAGAGGTTCATTCAACTTTTGGTTGCACCGCAATATAATGGTAAAATTAAAAAAAAGAGGATTCAATAAAGAAGTGCCTCGGAGTACAAGAATATATGGTTGAGGGGGAGGCAGTTATAAATGTCTATTCTGCACAAGGGATGGACAGGTCCTGTGGGATCCATGCCTGTTTCATTTTTATAAACGTCAGCTTGTCCACATTGGCTGTGGACAGGCGGCTGCGTTTGTCAGTAATGACGCCCCCTGCTGTGCTGAATACACGTTCAGACAAAACGCTGGCCACCGGGCAGGCCAGCACCTCCAAGGCATAAAAGGCTAGCTCTGGCCACATGGACAATTTGGAGACCCAGAAGTTAAATGGGGCCGAACCATCAGTCAGTACGTGGAGCGGTGTGCACACATACTGTTCAACCATGTTAGTGAAATGCTGCCTCCTGCTAACACGTTCCGTATCATGTGGTGGTGCAGTTAGCTGTGGCGTGGTGACAAAACTTTTGCACATTTCTGCCATGCTAACTCTGCCCTCAGAGCAGCTGGCCGTGACACAGCTGCGTTGGTGACCTCTTGCTCCTCCTCTGCCTTGGACTTCCACTTGTTCCCCTGTGACATTTGGGAATGCTCTCAGGAGCGAATCTGCCAGCGTGCGCTTGTACTCGCGCATCTTCCTATCACACTCCAGTGTAGGAAGTAAGGTGGGCACATTGTCTTTGTACCGGGGATCCAGCAGGGTGGCAACCCAGTAGTCCACACACGTTAAAATGTGGGCAACTCTGCTGTCATTGCGCAGGCACTGCAGCATGTAGTCGCTCATGTGTGCCAGGCTGCCCAGAGGTAAGGACAAGCTGTCCTCTGTGGGAGGCGTATCGTCATCGTCCTCTGTATCCCCCCAGCCACGCACCAGTGATGGGCCTGAGCTGTGTTGGGTGCCACCCCACTGTGAACCTGCTTCATCCTCATCCTCCTCATCCTCCAGTAGTGGGCCCTGGCTGGCCACATTTGTACCTGGCCTCTGCTGTTGCAAAAAAACAAACAAAACTGAGGCACTTCTAACAGACTGGCCTGAAAGTGCTAAAAATGACCCCTCATCCTCCTCCTCCTGGGCCACCTCCTCTTCCATCATCGCCCTAAGTGTTTTCTCAAGGAGACATAGAAGTGGTATTGTAACGCTGATAACGGCGTTATCGCCACTGGCCATGTTGGTGGAGTACTTGAAACAGCGCAACAGGGCACACAAGTCTCGCATGGAGACCCAGTCATTGGTGGTGAAGTGGTGCTGTTCCGCAGAGCGTCTCACCCGTGCGTGCTGCAGCTGAAACTCCACTATGGCCTGCTGCTGCTCGCACAGTCTCTCCAGCATGTGCAAGGTGGAGTTACACCTGGTGGGCACATGAGGCGGTGAGCGAGAAGGCCGAAGTTACGCTGTAGCGCAGACAGGCGAGCAGCGGCAGGATGTGAACACCGGAAGCACGCACAGACGGCCCGCACTTTATGCAGCAGCTCTGACATGTCGGGGTAGTTGTGAATGAACTTCTGCACCACCAAATTCAGCACATGCGCCAGGCAAGGGATGTGCGTCAAACCGGCTAGTCCCAGAGCTGCGACGAGATTTCACCCATTATCGCACACCACCCACTGGCAGCAACCACTCGTCGGTCTGTTGTTCAATACCCCGCCACAACTCCTGCGCGGTGTGGGGCCTGTCCCCCAAACATATGAGTTTCAGAACGGCCTGCTGATGTTTACCCCGGGCTGTGCTGAAGTTGGTGGTGAAGGTGTGTGGCTGACTGGATGAGCAGGTGGAAGCAGAGGAGGAGGAAGCCGAGTAGGAGGGGGAGGCTACAGGAGGCAAAGAATGATGCCCTGTGATCCTTGGTGGCGGAAGGACGTGCGCCAAAGAACTCTCCGCCTGGGGCCCAGCCACCACTACATTTACCCAACGTGCAGTTAGGGAGATATAGCGTCCCTGGCTGTGCTTACTGGTCCACGTATCTGTGGTTAGGTGGACCTTGCCACAGATGGCGTTGCGCAGTGCACACTTGATTTTATCGGATACTTGGTTGTGCAGGGAAGGCATGGCTGTCTTGGAGAAATAGTGGCGGCTGGGAACAACATACTGTGGGACAGCCATCGCCATCAGCTGTTTGAAGCTGTCTGTGTCCACCAGCCTGAATGACAGCATTTCAAAGCCAGTAGTTTAGAAATGCTGGCATTCAGGCCCAGGGCTCGAGGGTGGCTAGGTGGGAATTTATGCTTTCTCTCCAAGGTTTGTGAGATAGAGAGCTGAACGCTGCCGTGTGACATGGTGTAGATGCTTGGTGACGCAGGTGGTGGTGTCGGTGGCACATCCTCTGTTTGGTGGGCGGCAGGTGCCAACATTCCTCCCGAGGCGGAGGAAGAGGCCGAGGCAGCAGCAGAAGAGGGAGCAGGGGGAGCCTGAGTGAGTTCCTTGCTTTTAAGGTGTTTACTCCACTGCAGTTCATGCTTTGCATGTAGATGCCTGGTCATGCAGGTTGTGCTAAGGTTCAGAATATTAATGCCTCACTTCAGGCTCTGATGGCACAGCGTGGAAACCACTCGGGTCTTGTTGTCAGCACACTGTTTAAAGAAGTGCCATGCCAGGGAACTCCTTGAAGTTGCCTTTGGGGTGCTCGGTCCTTGGTGGCGGTGGCCAGTAGCAGGCGAACTCTCTTGGTGGCGGCTGTTCTGCTTTTGCCCCCTGCTCCCTCTTTTGAGATGCTGTTGGCTCGGTCTCACAACTGCCTCTTCCTCTGAACTATGAAAGTCAGTGGCACGACCTTCATTCCATGTGGGGTCTAGGACCTCATCGTCTCCTGCATCGTCTTCCACACAGTCTTCCTCCCTGACCTCCTGTTCGGTCTGCACACTGCAGAAAGACGCAGCAGTTGGCACCTGTGTTTCGTCATCATCAGAGACGTGCGGACTCCGATGAGGTGGTATTCCCATGTCCTCATCATCAGGAAACATCAGTGGTTGTGCATCAGTGCATTCTATGTCTTCCTCCACTGGGGAAGGGCTAGGTGGATTTCCTTGGGAAACCCTGCCAGCAGAGTCTTCAAACAGCATAAGAGACTGCTGCATAACTTGAGGCTCTGACAGTTTCCCTGATATGCATGGGGGTGATGTGACAGACTGATGGGCTTGGTTTTCAGGTGCCACCTGTGCGCTTTCAGCAGAAGACTGGGTGGGAGATAATGTTGTAAACATGCTGGATCCACTGTCGGCCACCCAATTGACTAGCACCTGTACCTGCTCAGGCCTTACCATCCTTAGAACGGCATTGGGCCCCACCAAATATCGCTGTAAATTCTGGCGGGTACTGGAACCTGAGGTAGTTGGTTCACTAGGACGTGTGGCTGTGGCAGAATGGCCATGTCCTCTCCCAGCACCAGAGGGTACACTAACACCACCACGACCGCGTCCGCGTCCCTTACTAGATGTTTTCCTCATTGTTATCGTTCACCAAGCACCACAATAAGAAAATAAATATTTGGCCCAATGTATTGATTTGAAATTCAGCCCTTTTTGTTATAGGCACCTAACACTATCTGCCTATTTATTTATGTACCGTATTACACTAATCCAGGCACAGGGGAATATCAATTGTAGGCCTAGTATTTAGGCCCTGGATGAAAGGTATCCTTTTATGGACAGATTTACACTTGGAGATGCACAGTAGCGTGTGAAAAAATATGTAGGATTATGCCTTCAGCAATTGTATTTTAACACTTTGTGTAATATACCCTTTAACGGACAGAAATACACTTTGAGATGCACAATAGTGCGTGCAGATTTACAGGATTATGCTTTCAGCAATTGTAATGTAACACTTTTGGTAATATACCCTTTTACAGAAAGAAATATACTTGGAGATGCACGCTGAGTGTAATATACCCTTTTATGGACAGATTAACACTTGGCCTGCAACAGCTGGAACACTAGATTCAGGGTATTGCTATATTGGCAAGTGAATTTCACCCCAGAACAAAATCTATCCTTTGCCGGACACTATTAAACTTTGCCAGCCACTGCTGGGACACCAGATTTACGGTATTGCTTTTTTGGCAATTGAATTTCACCCCAGAAAAAAAAATATGTATCCTTTGCCGGACACTAATAAACTTTGCCAGTCACAGCTGGAACACCAGATTTACGGTATTGCTATTTTGGCAATTGAATTTCACCCCAGAACAAAATATATCCTTTGCCGGACACTATTAAACTTTGCCAGCCACTGCTGGGACACCAAAATTAGGGGATTGCTGTTTTGGCAATTGAATTTAACCCCTTAAAAAAATATAGAAATTTCTATCCTGAGTTTCTAGGGGTGACAATAAGCACGGCCAAGCCCCTGTTGTATGATATAGCAAAAAAAAAAAAACTAGTATTGATGGACTTGGTGGCAGCTTGTGCTGGTGCACCACAAGACACAAAATGGCCGCCGATCAAAGTGACAGAAAAACGCTCTGTGCAGCCTAAAAACCAGTGAGCAATTAACTAGCAGAAGTTGAATGATTCACAGCTGTAGATCGATCACTTCATTATGTGTTTTTGCTGACTTTACCCTGCCTAATCTCGCCCTCACAGAAGCTGCGTCCTCTCGCTACACTAATCAGAGCAGAGTGACATGCGGCGCTACGTGACTCCAGCTTAAATAGAGGCTGGGTCACATGCTGCACTTGGCCAATCACAGCCACGCCATCAGTAGGTATGGCAGTGATGGCTTCTTAGGGCAAGAAGTAAAACGCTAGCTGATTGGCTGCAGTGCAGCCCTTCAGAAAGCGGGAAGAAATCGCCGAACAACGGACCCGAACTTGTTTGCTCCTTCATACAACTTACCACCCAAATGAATTTTACCTCCTTTTCTTCTCACTAATAGAGCTTTCATTTGGTGGTATTTCATTGCTGCTGACATTTTTACTTTTTTTGCTATTACAAAAAAATGACATTTTTCACTTTCTGTTGTAAAATTTTTCAAAAAAAACTACATTTCTATATAAATTTTTCTCTAAATTTATTGTTCTACATGTCTTTGATAAAAAAAAGTCCAATAAGTGTATATTTATTGGTTTGGGTAAAAGTTATAGCGTTTACAAACTTTGGTGCAAAAAACTGAATTTCGGCATTTTGAAGCAGCTCTGACTTTCTGAGCACCTGTCATGTTTCTTCAGGTGCTAGAATGTCAGGATAGTATAAATACCCCCAAATCACACCATTTTAGAAGAAGACACCCCAAAGTATTCGCGGAGGGGCATGGTGAGTTCATGTATCATTTCATTTTTTTCACAAGTTAGCAGAAAATGACACTTTCTGAGAAAAAAAAAAAAAGTTTAAATTTCTGCTAACTTCTGGCAAAAAAAAAGAAATCTCAGACGGACTCACTATGCCCCTCAGTGAATACCTCGGGTGTCTACTTTCGAAAAGGGGTAATTTGTGGGGTGTGTTTACTGTTCTGGCATTTTGGGCGGGGCTAAATTGTGAGCCGCCATGTAAAACCTAAAGGTACTCGTTGGAATTTGGGCCCCTTTGCGCACCCAGGCTGCAAAAAGTGTCACTTATGTGGTATCGCCGTACTCAGGAGAAGTAGGGCAATGTGTTTTGGGGTGTATTTTTACATATACCCATGTTGGGTGAGAGAAATATCTCTGTAAATTGTCAACTTTGTATAAAATTTTTTAAAAGTTGTCGTTTACAGAGATATTTTCACACACAGTATAGGTATATATAAATACACTCCCAAAACATGCTCTACTTCTCCTGAGTGTGCGACTACATGTGCCACTTTTGCAGCCTGGGTCAAGGTCCTAAACCAATGAGTACCTTTAGATTTCCAGGGCATTTTACGCATTTGGATTCCAGACTTCTTCTCACGCTTTAGGGGCCCTAAAATGCCAGGACAGTATAAATACCCACATGTGACCCCATTTTGGAAGAAGACACCTAAGGTATTCCGTGAGGGGTATGGTGAGTTCATGTAAAATTTTATTTTTGTCACAAGTTAGTGGAATATGAGACTTTGTAAAAAACAAAATAAAAAAATAAAAAATATATCAATTTCCGCTAACTTGTGCCAAAAATAAAAATTCTGTGAACTCGCCATGCCCCTCACGGAATACCTTGGGGTGTCTTCTTTCCAAAATGGGGTCACATGTGGGGTATTTATACTGACCTGGCATTTTAGGGGCCCCTAAAGCGTGAGAATCCAAATGCTAAAAAATGGCCTGTGAAATCCTAAAGGTACTCATTGGTTTTAGGGCCCCTTTGCGCACCCAGGCTGCAAAAAAGTGTCACACATGTGGTATCGCCGTACTCAGGAGAAGTAGGGCAATGTGTTTTGGGGTGTATTTTTACATATTCCCATGCTGCGTGTGAGAAATATTGCTGTAAACGACAACTTTTTACATTTTTTTATTCAAAGTTGTCAATTTACAGAGATATTTCTCACACAAAGTATGGGTATATGTAAAAATCGTGCGCTGGCAGGCTGTAGAAGTAAATAAAATGGCATATCAGACGCTGTTTTGTTAACAGCGTCTGATATGCTTGCTGATCGTTCCTTTGGTGGTCCCTTTTGCTTGGGACCACCAAAGAAACTTTTATAAGTGCACCAAATCACCACAGAACGCGCGCGTGCGCGCGCGTTCATGTGATCGGAGCCGGGACAACTGAAACTACAGCCTGCCAGCGCTGATCATGCGCTGGCAGGCTGTAGATGCGTAAAAAAACGCATTTAAATCGCATATCAGACGCTGTTTTGTAAACAGCGTCTGATATGCCTGCTGTCTGCTCGTCTGGTGGTCCCTTTGTTTGGGACCACCAGAGGAAACAAAGGTAAAGTGCACCAATCACTACACACCCCCAACCCCCATCACTGATTAACCCCTGATCACCCATGTCACCCCCTGATCACCAATGTCACCCCCTGATCACCCCTGTCACCCCCGTCACTAATCACCCCCTACAGGCTCATTCAGACGTCCGTATGTGTTTGCGGATCCATGGATCTGCGGATCCATGGATCTACGGATCCGCAAAAATACGGACACCGGCAATGTGCTTTCCGCATTTTGCAGATCCGCACAGAACTATATAGAAAATGCTTTTTCTTGTCCGCAATTGCGGACAAGAATAGGACATGTTCTATATTTTTGCGGAACGGAAGTGCAGACTCGGAGCGCGGATCCGTAATTCCGGATCCGAGCGGGACAAAGTCTGTCCCCATAGAAATGAATGGGTCCGCAATTCCGTTCCGCAAACAGAATTGCGGACGTGTGAATGGGGCATAAGGGTCCCTTATCACCGTCAGTTAGCTAGCTACTTGTTAGGTAGCTAGCGCCCAGCCCACCGCACCGCAGTCACTGATTTTGGCAGAGATTTTTCATCCACATTGATCGATGCGAATGAAAAATCTGCGCCCAGAGGCTGAACGGAAAAATCTCATTACCCGTATGCTCAATATAAGGAGAATCGCAGAAACTCCTAATGCTGGCCATACGTGTAATGATTGCGGAGACCCCTAAAATGCCAGGGCAGTACAAACACCTCACATGTGACCCCATTTTAGAAAGAAGACACCCCAAGGTATTCCGTGAGGGGTATGGTGAGTTCATGCAAAATTTTATTTTTGTCACAAGTTAGTGGAATATGAGACTTTGTAAAAAAATAAAAAAAAATATCAATTTCCGCTAACTTGTGCCAAAAAAAAATTTCTGTGAACTCGCCATGACACTCACGGAATACCTTGGGGTGTCTTCTTTCCAAAATGGGGTCACTTGTGGGGTATTTCTACTGCCCTGGCATTTTAGGGGCCCTAAAGCGTGAGAAGAAAAATGCGGAAAAATGCCCTGTGAAATCCTAAAGGTACTCATTGGAATTAGGGCCCTTTGCGCATCTTGGCTGCAAAAGTGTCACTCATGTGGTATCGCCGTACTCAGGAGAAGTAGGGCAATGTGTTTTGGGGTGTATTTTTACATATACCCATGCTGGGTGAGAGAAATATCTCTGTAAATGACAACTTTTAAAACAAATTTATACAAAGTTGTCAGTTTACAGAGATATTTCTCTCACCCAGCATGGTATATGTAAAAATACACCCCAAAACACATTGCCCTACTTCTCCTGAGTACGGCGATACCACATAAGTGACACTTTTTTGCAGCCTGGGTGCGCAAAGGGGCCCAAATTCCAACGAGTACCTTTAGGTTTTACATGGCTGCTCACAATTTAGCCCCGCCTAAAATGCCAGAGCAGTAAACACACCCCACAAATGACCCCATTTCGGAAAGTAGACACCCCAAGGTATTCACTGAGGGACATAGTGAGTCCGTCTGAGATTTTATTTTTTTTTTTGCCAGAAGTTAGCAGAAATGGAAACTTTATTATTATTTTTTTCCTCAGAAAGTGTCATTTTCCGCTAACTTGTGAAAAAAATGAAATGATACATGAACTCACCATGCCCCTCCGTGAATACTTTAGGGTGTCTTCTATCTAAAATGGTGTGATTTGGGGGGTATTCATACTATCCTGACATTCTAGCACCTGAAGAAACATGACAGGTGCTCAGAAAGTCAGAGCTGCTTCAAAATGCAGAAATTCACTTTTTTGCACCATAGTTTGTAAACGCTATAACTTTTACCCAAACCAATAAATATACACTTATTGGATTTTTTTTTATCAAAGACACGTAGAACAACAAATTTTGTGAAAAATTTATATAGAAATGTAGTTTTTTTTTAAAAATTTTACAACAGAAAGTGAAAAATGTCATTTTTTTGCAAAAATGTCGTTACATTTTTATTAATAGCAAAAAAAATTAAAATGTCAGCAGCAATGAAATACCACCAAATGAAAGCTCTATTAGTGAGAAGAAAAGGAGGTAAAATTCATTTGGGTGGTAAGTTGTATGACCGAGCAATAAACGGTGAAAGTAGTGTAGTGCGGATTTGTAAAAAAGGGCCTGGTCACTAGGGGGGTGTAAACCTGTGGTCTTCAAGTGGTTAAGAATGCTATTATTTCCCCTTATAACAATGTTATAAGGGAAAATAATAAAGATTGGGTCCCGTTGCTAAGCAACCATGCGGTAAAATCGCAACGCATCTGCACTTGCTTGCGGATGCTTGCGATTTTCCCGCAGCCCCATTCACTTCTATGGGGACTGCGTTGCGTGAAAAACGCACAATATAGAGCATGCTGCGATTTTCACGCAACGCAGAAGTGATGCGTGAAAATCACCGCTCATGTGCACAGCCCCATAGAAATGAATGGGTCCAGATTCAGTGTGGGTGCAATGCGTCCTCCTCACGCATTGCACCCGCGCGGAAAACTCACCCGTGTGAAAGGGGCCTAAGAGTGGTAGTCTTTAGGGTCCATTCACACGTCCGTTGTTTTTCTATAATCCGAAAATAGGACCGTTTTTTGCGGATCCTATTTTCCAAGAATTCTTTCCGTTTGTCATCCGTTTTTTGCGGATCCGCAAAAAAAAACGGACAGAAGAATAAATTACTATTCCAATAAAGTTTTATCAATATAATGAGAAAAAAAAAGGGATTAAAATTTCTGTCAAGTGTCATCTCAGGCGCCATTTTGTTTGGTTTGCGTATAGTGAAGAGCTGTGTCTGAAAACTGTGCTTGATAGGCATTTTTTCTTACACACTCATATCTAACGTTACCATGCCCAACGATATAAACAGCGTACTGTTCCATTGGATCCTATTTCGGCTCTTTGGACATCAGGCAGCGATGGTGGACGAGGAGCCGGAGAGGAGGAGGAGGAGACAGTGGATACACCCTATCGTCGCTCAACGATATCGGAAGGGACAATTTCATAGTCTTTATAAAGACTTGCGTCAAGACCCCTTCAAATTCCGCAGCTACTGCCGCATGTCTGTGGAGGCGTTTGATAATTTGCTGTCATTATTACATCCACATCTCACCTTCATGGACACCTGCATGCAGCGTAGCATCTCTGCTGAGCAAAGGCTCATTGTCACTCTGAGGTAAAATATACTTTAAATTTTTTTTTTTTTTTATTATTACAAATCATGTATTAATTTTTTTTTCTTTTGTCCACAGATTCCTGGCAACCGGAAATTCCTTCGCATCGCTGCATTTCGAATTTTTGCTTGGAATCTCTACTATCTCTGGGATTGTCTGCCATACCTGTAAAGTGATATGGCAGCATCTCAGAGAAGCGGTCATGCCCACCCCCAAGGCGGAAGATTGGCTCAGAATCGCCGAGGGATTTTATCAATCTGCGCAGTTTCCTAACTGCATTGGGGCACTGGACGGAAAACACATCCGTGTAAAGAAGCCGCCTCACTCAGGGTCCCGGTACTTCAATTACAAGCAATATTTTTCTGTAGTGCTGATGGCCTTAGCTGACAGTAACTACAGGTTTGTAATTGTGGATATCGGGGCCTATGGGAGCTCTTCAGACAGCCGCATCTTTAGTGCCTCCAGAATGGGTGATCGGCTTCGTGATAACCAGCTCGCCCTGCCAGAGCCAAGAAGACTACCAGGATCAGCAGGTCCGCCGGCTCCATTTGTGATCGTGGCTGACGAAGGGTTTGCATTGTCACCCCACATGATGCGACCCTTCCCAAGACGCGATCTGGATGACAGGAAGCGCATCTTCAACTATCGACTGACTCGCGCCCGTCGGTATGTGGAGTGCGCTTCGAATACTGTCCACTAGGTGGAGAGTATTCCTGTCATCCATACAAATGAATCCGGACAATGCTACCCTGGTGATACAGGCTTGTGTTCTACTACACAACTTCACCAGGATAAATGATGCCTCCTCTGATGCAGATATTGATCAAAATATAACATCTTCTGTTATTTTTGATCAGAGCCGGACTGGACGACCCGGAACTGCAGGACTCGCTGTTCGGGATGTCTATGCCGACTATTTCTGTAGTCCAGAGGGGGCATTATCGTGGCAGATGGAAGCCATCCGTGGTAGTCGTTGATTTCAGCTTGGTTCTGGTTTCTAAATTAGTATATAAATTTACATTTTATTAGTTCAGTTAGATCCCATGTTATTAGTTTAGTTAGGGACTCGCAATACTATTGAGGACCCTTGACGCGGGTTGCGGGCTGGGGTATTTTATAAAATCCAAATTCCTATACTATTATAAATTTTTAAAATTTATTTTAAAAATTTATATTATTATGTAGAATTTGTTAAAATACCCTCTAATACCTCAATTAAAGCTTCCCACATTATGTATATTTTTATTTGTACTAATAAATTATTCACTATCTGAATCTGTGTGTAAAAATAAAAAATAAGTTGTTATATATTAAAAAAATCTCTCATATTTGATAGATAAACATATCAAACTTTTATTTTTTTTTAACCAAAAAAAAATTCCTTTTACAACTCAAAAAGGTCACGTGTCAAAGGGCCACTTTGAGTAGTAGTCGTAGAAGAACTTTGACTTTGGGAATGGAATGAAGCACTCCCCTCACCATATGGATCATAAGTTGGATACAATCTTGGAGGAGGGGGAGGAGGATGGTATACAGGAGGTCTCCTTGGCACAAAATTTAACATATAATCTCTATCTCGTTCAAGATTATACAGGGTTTGCAAGGGTTCTACCGGACCCGCAAACAGGTCCATGATAATTGTACATGCCGTGATACACCTTGTTTTTCTGTCCTCCGGGATTCTATTAAAAACTGGGGCCAAACTTTTCAGTAATTTTTCATCAGGAGTCTCCCCACGATTCTGGTTTAGATAATCCATAACCCGGGATTCAACAATGGTTCGATTATCTAAACCAGAATCCTGAGGAGGGTGAGCCCTACGTCTTCCAGACGAACGACGTGGATTGTAACTGCTGCTTCTGCCGGACTAACTTCTGGAACTGGATTTGCAATATCTTCAGATACCTCTTCGGTCTCCAAAATATGTTCAGTCGGCTGGGATAGAGGTGCATGTGAGGAAGTTCCAGCAGATTCTTCGCTTTCGCTTAAGTTAGAAACAGTACTAAAATAAAAAAATAAAAAAAATTATTACATTTATTTTTAAAAAAATTTAATTATTGTACAAATTTCTGTGATTTGGCCACTTTAACATCTGCGTTTTCATTTTCTGTCTGAGAGTTCCGTCTTCGGGGCTCTTGGATGGAAAAATACTGATCATGATAATCCCAATGCATTCTGAATGTAAAAAAATGCAATCATGAAGCATCAGGATGTCGTCAGTCCTGGCAAGTTTTTCGAATGGTGAAAAATCCACAGCATGCTGCGGATTTTCCTCCAGACCAAAAAACTGAAGGCATGCCGGAAGGACTGATATGGAATTAATGGCCATTGGAAAGCATTAATTAGGATCCTAACTAAAAAAAATTGACATTTTGACGTATCGCCGGATACTATTTTTTGGTATTGTAAATGGTTACCATGGCAGCCATGACACTAAAAAAGTCCTGACTGCCATGAAGCAGCGTGTAGTCGGGGAGAATCTACTTACCATCCATGCGGCCGCAACATTAAATCGCATAGAGCAAAGCTTCGTCTGATCCGTATGGTGCATTGCTTCATGCGACTTAGGGACCTGGTGATGTCATTGAGCATCTCCGCTGCCGCATGGATGGTAAGTAGCTTCTCCCCGGCTACAGGCAGCTTTTCTCATGCCAGCCGGGACTTTTGTAGCGCCATGGCTGCCATGGTAAACCCTGAAAGCATATTGAAGACTGATTTGTCTTCAAATGCTTTCAGGTCTATTGCGTTGTGAGGGATCCGGCGGTCATGTCCGGCAACGGAAGTGCATGCCGTATACACACAACGCAGATGGAGAAGAGGCCTACATTGAAAAGCATGTGGTATTACACAGCATTTTATATTAACATAAATGCTATGCATTTTGGAAGTTATTTATGTCTATGTAATCTGTCAAAAATACTTACGGTCCTGTTTCCATTATGGGTCTCAAAAACTGAAGATAGGCGGAATATAAATAGGGCCGTTTCTTCAATGATCCATCTCCACTTCTCTGCTTCATGTTGATCTCTCTTTTAAATTGGTCTCGGCAAGAGTACCAACGATTCTTTAGTTTAGAAACTAAAAAAAAATTTTTTTTTGATATAACCAAGTATGCAACCACTTTACAAATAATCTAGATATACAAAAATGTGCAATTCAAAAGATTAAGCATGCATATGCAGCTATATATAGTAGGATTTTATGCATATTCTAGTAATTGCACTTTATTTAGCTCTCATATGTAATAAAAAGACTTAGCATGCTTTTGCACTTCAAAAATGCTATGTATAGCTGCATATGCATGCAAAGACTTTTTATTACTTATGAGAGCAAAAAAAAACTCTTTTCAATAAATATGCATGCATATGCAGCTCTATATGATGCAATATAAAATGCATTAGCAGGCTGCTGCTGTCCAAATGCTGAAATACTACAACTCCATAATGCACATGACATATGTACGATTTTAATTTTATAGGTTTGGACAATAATTAATAAAACTGCTCTACATAGAAAATAATAAGAGATTATACATAAAATCATCATTTTTTTACTCACTCATGGCATGCCTTTTTTTGGAGTCTGCTTTCTCCCATTCTTCCCCTTCCATCTCTTGTCCAATTTCCTCCCAAGATTGATCCTTCAAAAAGCGATCTTGATAGGCTTCAGAACGGATGTCCCATAGGTTTGGCCTTTCATGAATCAAAGTTATTAACTTTTCAACCTCTTTTGAGGGCATATTTCAATTATTAGATCCTGCTCTCTCTCACAAGTCCTGGCAGGTGTTCAAAGTCTCTGGGGGCTGGACTTAATAAACAGGAAGTTCTTTCATTTTTTTCGGATGACATACGGATTAGTTATCCGAATGTCTTCCGATTTTTGCGGATCCATTGACTTTGCATTGCACAACGGACCGCATTTTTCGGATTAGAATAGGACATGTTTTATTTTTTAATGGACACTATGTACTGTGAAAATTATGCGGACAGCACTCCTTGTGCTGTCCGCATATTTTATAGACCCATTGAAAATCAATGGGTCCGAATTCTGTCCTCAACTATTCCGTTACTAGTCCGAAAAATCGGGATCAGATGCGGAAAGAAACAACGGACGTGTGAATGGACCCTAAAGGGGTTAAATAATTGTGTCAATGAAGAAATCACAAACAAAACATTTAATACTGTATTACAAAAACAATTGATGTCATTTTAGTTGCATTTGGTTCTTTAAAAAGTCCTTGTAAGATTTCATTCTGAACACAATTACAAATGTACACTAAATTCCCTAAAACCCTTTACAGCATTGGGGGTTGAATAATTTTGAACACAACTGTAGCAGATATGATATAATAGCACATTCTTAATGAAGCGATTACCTTTATTCATGTCAGTGGAAGTAATCCCATAGAGACCAGCTGCGAAATAAAGCGCAGAATAAATTGAGTAGGAATTTTAAGTTCCTAGTCATGCGCAATATAGTAGTTGTGCCCATCCAGTCTAGATTTTAAGTTCAAAAACATGCGTACTATGGTAACCAGAATGGACTACAG
Source organism: Bufotes viridis (assembly GCA_033119425.1). Taxonomy (NCBI): domain Eukaryota; kingdom Metazoa; phylum Chordata; class Amphibia; order Anura; family Bufonidae; genus Bufotes; species Bufotes viridis. Next base: position 230,490,836 of record CM065594.1, read on the forward strand.
TCTAAATCCGCAGACATGCGCAGTGATCCAAATGAACAACGACAGTCTAAGTTCACAGACATGCGCAGGAATGAAAATGAATAACTCTGGAGTCTATCTCCAATGTCATGCGCAATACGCAATGAATTAGGCAGAAAAATTCTAAGTCCTAGCGCAGATGCGGGGAACCAACGTCACGACAATAGAGGGCGGGCGATTCATTTGTCCAATAAAAAAGACTGTTAGTATGGGGATAACCCAGAGTAAATATGCTATGATCGCACTGAATGGCGGAAACTGTGATGACGATATCGAAGGCGGAACCAGAGCCTTCAAAAGATCTTCCCAGGCGGCAGACCAGCATTTACTGCCCGTACCCCTGTTGACGCTAGTTTGCTAGCCAAACATGTCGGGGGGCAGTGCTGGAAAGCGATTTTAAACAATCAGCCAGTACACCTTGATTATAAAATATAGACACAGTCCACGATAGTGGTAGCGCACAACCACCAGTGGTGTATCAATACTCATATTGCAATCAATCACAGCAATTGCATAGGTGTCTGGCAGATAGATTTTAATGATCTAGAGTTTAGAAATAATTAAATACGACTAATAAAAGTTAAGTTTTAATTTTAATGGTAGAGGTCAAGAGAGGTTTAAGGGTTTAAGTAGAGGCCACCTAGTAATATGCACAAGTTAGAATGTGGGCAACTTGGCAGTCATTGCGCAGGAACTGCAGCATGTAGCCGCTCATGTATGCCAGGCTGCCGAGAGGTAACAACAAGCTGTCCTCTGTGGGAGGTGTATCATCTGTGTTCTCCGTATCCTCCCAGCTACGCTCAAGTGATGGCCGTGAGCTGCTTTGGGTGCCATCCTGCTGTGAACACGGTTTCTTCTCCTCCTTCTCCTCCAGAACTATGCCCTGGCTGGACAATTGTGTACCTGGCCTATGTTGGTGCAGGAACCCACCCTCCGAGCCACTTGTATATGACTGGCCTAATAAATTAAGGCTAAGGCATGTATATAGTTTTGTTTGTTTATTTCATTTGTGGTCATGGCTACGGCCAAATGATATCTGAAGAAACCTAGGGAGAGAAACAACGGGAACAACCTAACCCAGCTAGGTGTGTCTTAGCTAACCTGACTAAATCGCTTGCTATGTGCCCTAAGCCATGATCGTGGGTAGGCCTGTAAGTGGGCATACCCTGTGGAAATTGGAAGATAAGGGAGGGAGAGTGGGGCACCTGAGAACACACGCCCGTGAGTGAGGCTGTGGCTCGCATATGAAGAGCCTCCGCCCTCTCACAAATGCAGGCTGACTAATCAGCCTTACCAACTTGTGGTCATGGCTACGGCCAAGAGATATCCGAAGAACCCTAGGGAGAGAAACAACGGGAACAACCTAACCCAGCTAGGCGTGTCTTAGGTAACCTGACTAAATGGCTTGTTGTGTGCCCTAAGCCATGATCGTGGGTAGGCCTATAAGTGGTCTAAAATCAAGCCAAGTAGGGTAGAAAAGGAACTCGAATGGCATGTGCAAACAAATCCCCAAGCCAACTGCAAGGCGTCAGGGGTCTTAAGCAAAAATTCGGGGTGTATGAGGCAATACTAGAAGGAGACCTACAACCCAGCTTGTGGATGACAAGACCGGAGACATGATGCTCAATATTGCGGACACTGCCCCAAAGCGGAATGGAGGACCGTGAAAACGTTGCGAAATGGATCATGAAAAACCAACTGAACCTTGTAAAGTTTTGGTTCTAGTGTGAGCAGGGGCGGATTAAGTGCATGATAGGCCCGGGGCTGTCTACCCAACTCGGGCCCCTCCCTCCATTTTAAGTTTATGTTTTCTGTATGAAGAGGCTGCGGTGCTTCGTGAGCGCTACAGTCTCTTCCTATGCCATAGGACATCACATTCATTGTTCACATGGCCTAGCTGCAGGCGCAGCTCTGTCTCATCTGAGTGATTGGGGCTGAGCTGCAATACCAAGCGCAGTGCTATCAAATGGACAGCGCTGAGCAAAGAGGCTGCGGCGCTCACTGGGACATCGCGGTCTCCTCAAACAGCGGATTGGCAGGGGTGCCAGGAGTCGGAGCCACACCATCTCATAACTCTCTGAGTACAGATGTTATAGATGTTACCTGCAGTCCTATGTAACACCCCACATAACACAATAGTTCACTGTGTTATGTGGGTTGTTACTTAGGGAACATCTACTACATTATCTGCACACAGAAAGTTATCACTGTTATCTGGGCTGTTACATAGGACTGCAGGTGACAAATTACAATATGATTATAATAAAAAAGACTTAGGGGAGAAGATGAGATGTAGGTCACAGCAGTGAGAATACAGCACCACATACCTCTTACATCCAGGGACTTCTCCTGTCATGTGGAACTTCTCTTTCCTCTTCTTCTCCATCTGACCCAGACCACCATGACAAATTCTTTCAGCCGCATCTCATCTCTACAGGGTTTGTTACACAGACATGTTAGGTTTCTCATAATTGGGGTCATTTATCAAACTGCTGTAAGTAGAACTGGCTTAGTTGCCCATAGCAATCAATCAGATTCCACCTTTCATTTTTCAGAGGAGATGTCAAAAATGAAAGGTGGAATCTGTTTCTATGGACAACTAAGCCAGTTCTACTACAACAGTTTGATAAATTATCCTGAAAGGTCCCTATAGTGTCTACAGCAGTTTTAATGTCCCCTAGAGTGCCCCCAGCAATAATAACAGCACCCTATATTGTGCTCCAGGTAATAATCCCTGTATAGTGTCCCCAAAAATAATGTCCCCTAATAGCAACACCCCACACTGCCCCATATAGTAATTTCCCACACTACCCCCATATAGCAATTTCCCCACACTGCCCCATACAGTATTTCCCCACACTGCCCCCATACAGTAATTTCCCCTACACTGCCCCCATACAGTAATTTCCCACACTGCCCCCATACAGTAATTTCCCCACACTGCCCCATACAGTAATTTCCCCACACTGCCCCATACAGTAATTTCCCCACACTGCCCCCATACAGTAATTTCCCTACACTGCCCCCATACAGTAATTTCCCCACACTGCCCCCATACAGTAATTTCCTCACACTGCCCCCATACAGTAATTTCCCCACACTGCCCCCATACAGTAATTTCCCCACACTGCCGCCATATAGTAATTTCCCTCACACTGCCCCCATACAGTAATTTCCCCACACTGCCCCATATAGTAATTTCCCCACACTGCCCCATATAGTAATTTCCCACACTGCCCTGTATAGTAATTTCCCCTACACTGCCCCATACAGTAATTTCCCTACACTGCCCCCATACAGTAATTTCCCCACACTGCCCCCATACAGTAATTTCCCCACACTGCCGCCATACAGTACTTTCCCCACACTGCCCCATATAGTAATTTCCCCACACTGCTCCATATAGTAATCTCCCCACACTGCCCCATATAGTAATTTCCCCTACACTGCCCCATACAGTAATTTCCCTACACTGCCCCATACAGTAATTTCCCTACACTGCCCCCATACAGTAATTTCCCCACACTGCCCCCATACAGTAATTTCCCCACACTGCCGCTTATACTGTACTTCCCCACACTGCCGCCATACAGTACTTTCCCCACACTGCCCCATATAGTAATTTTCCCACTGCCCCATACAGTAATTTCCCCACACTGCCCCCATACAGTACTTTCCCCACACTGCCACTTCATACAGTACTCTCCTCCACACTGCTCCCATGAAAATGAATAACTCTGGAGTCTATCTCCAATGTCATGCGCAATACGCAATGAATTAGGCAGAAAAATTCTAAGTCCTAGCGCAGATGCGGGAACCAACGTCACGACAATAGAGGGCGGGCGATTCATTTGTCCAATAAAAAGACTGTTAGTATGGGGATAACCCAGAGTAAATATGCTATGATCGCACTGAATGGCGGAAACTGTGATGACGATATCGAAGGCGGAACCAGAGCCTTCAAAAGATCTTCCCAGGCGGCAGACCAGCATTTACTGCCCGTACCCCTGTTGACGCTAGTTTGCTAGCCAAACATGTCGGGGGCAGTGCTGGAAAGCGATTTTAAACAATCAGCCAGTACACCTTGATTATAAAATATAGACACAGTCCACGATAGTGGTAGCGCACAACCACCAGTGGTGTATCAATACTCATATTGCAATCAATCACAGCAATTGCATAGGTGTCTGGCAGATAGATTTTAATGATCTAGAGTTTAGAAATAATTAAATACGACTAATAAAAGTTAAGTTTTAATTTTAATGGTAGAGGTCAAGAGAGGTTTAAGGGTTTAAGTAGAGGCCACCTAGTAATATGCACAAGTTAGAATGTGGGCAACTTGGCAGTCATTGCGCAGGAACTGCAGCATGTAGCCGCTCATGTATGCCAGGCTGCCGAGAGGTAACAACAAGCTGTCCTCTGTGGGAGGTGTATCATCTGTGTTCTCCGTATCCTCCCAGCTACGCTCAAGTGATGGCCGTGAGCTGCTTTGGGTGCCATCCTGCTGTGAACACGGTTTCTTCTCCTCCTTCTCCTCCAGAACTATGCCCTGGCTGGACAATTGTGTACCTGGCCTATGTTGGTGCAGGAACCCACCCTCCGAGCCACTTGTATATGACTGGCCTAATAAATTAAGGCTAAGGCATGTATATAGTTTTGTTTGTTTATTTCATTTGTGGTCATGGCTACGGCCAAATGATATCTGAAGAAACCTAGGGAGAGAAACAACGGGAACAACCTAACCCAGCTAGGTGTGTCTTAGCTAACCTGACTAAATCGCTTGCTATGTGCCCTAAGCCATGATCGTGGGTAGGCCTGTAAGTGGGCATACCCTGTGGAAATTGGAAGATAAGGGAGGGAGAGTGGGGCACCTGAGAACACACGCCCGTGAGTGAGGCTGTGGCTCGCATATGAAGAGCCTCCGCCCCTCTCACAAATGCAGGCTGACTAATCAGCCTTACCAACTTGTGGTCATGGCTACGGCCAAGAGATATCCGAAGAACCCTAGGGAGAGAAACAACGGGAACAACCTAACCCAGCTAGGCGTGTCTTAGGTAACCTGACTAAATGGCTTGTTGTGTGCCCTAAGCCATGATCGTGGGTAGGCCTATAAGTGGTCTAAAATCAAGCCAAGTAGGGTAGAAAAGGAACTCGAATGGCATGTGCAAACAAATCCCCAAGCCAACTGCAAGGCGTCAGGGGTCTTAAGCAAAAATTCGGGGTGTATGAGGCAATACTAGAAGGAGACCTACAACCCAGCTTGTGGATGACAAGACCGGAGACATGATGCTCAATATTGCGGACACTGCCCCAAAGCGGAATGGAGGACCGTGAAAACGTTGCGAAATGGATCATGAAAAACCAACTGAACCTTGTAAAGTTTTGGTTCTAGTGTGAGTACTGGCAATGCCCTAGCCTCAGGAGATCTTGGAACCGAAACCTGACTGCCTAGACTATGCAGGAATGAGGGCCAAAAAGAAACTTATAGATAGGAAGAGAATCCTTCAATAGTTCCCCAGACAACAGCTATCTGCTAGCCGTGGTCTGCGAGTTGTTCTTCTGTGTACCCCGGAGAATTGTTTTAACGCCTGAGACGTGAAGACCGACCTACTATCTGAATCTTCTACCATGAGGGACTGCTGGACCTTGTCCAAAACCCGATTCAACGTGGTTGTAGGGAGTCTGAGGTTAATGCGGCAAGAAGCTACGAAGCCATAATATACAAGATTCTGTCTATGCCGTACCATGAGTGAGGGAATGCAGTTGGAATGAAGCTACCGGCGAAAATAAATTCCTTTCAGTAACATGCATAGGGAGTCTGCTCTGGTAGTGAAGTAATACTGTCAGTCCGTATGACATGCAGATGACAGGCGTCGCTCTTAGAATGACTGCACACTTCACTTTTTTCGGCAGTCATGGGGCCAAAACTGACCAAATTCGGGTACTTTCACATTAGCAGCAGGGGAGTCCGTCAGGCTGTTTTGGCGGGTGAAAAGCCTGTTGGATCTGTTCTGCCGCTAGTTTACGTGTGCCCCCGGACTGCCGTTCCATCCCCATTGACTATAATGGGCGGCGGGGGTGGAGTTCCGGCGGCAGTCTGGGGGCACACGTGAACTAGCAGCAGGATGGATCCGACAGGCTGTTCCCCTGCCGGAACAGCCTGATGGACTCCCCCGCTGCTAATGTGAAACTAGCCTAACTGAAGTATGAACTCAGCCATACAGGTCGATGTTAGCGCCAAGAAGAAGCCCACTCCATGTTTATACAAGTAGAGCTCCCGACAGAGTGGAGAGTCCATTGCCATCCTCTCGCAGGTCTGACCTGGGGGGCCCTCTGCGCTCACGTTCCTCTGCCATGGCTGCTGTGGCAGGGTTGCGGGGTAGGAGCAGTTCCAGTTCCATCAGCAGCATCTTGAGTCTAGAGTCGCTGATGAGCTGCTTTCTTCACCCGCCTAGTGAAGAAACTTCTCACCAGCAACAGCTAGACCTGGAGCAGGACTTGAACCAGCAGGTGGTGGCTTACTTGTACAGTATCCTGCCACCCCACATTGAAGATCCCCTGGACTACTGGGCTGCCAAACTGGATTTGTGGCCGCAACTAGTAGAGTTTGCCCTGGAAAAGCTGTCCTGCCCGACCAGTAGTGTAGCATCAGAGTGGGTGTTTAGTGCAGTGGGGGCCATAGTTGCCCCAATAAGAACTGGCCTGTCCACCCAAAATGGGGAGAGACTGACCTTTGTCAAGGTGAATCAGGCGTGGATCAGCCAGGATTTCCACCCACCAATGCCTGAAGCATCCCACTAGATCATCCATGGTGCCACACCAACACTTTGACAAAATAGACCGGTTTCTTCTGGCTACCTGCCTCAGCTACTATTCTGATGCTGCCACCCGTCTCATGCCACACATCTGATGCCAAGTGCTCCTTCTTACACCCACCCTCGTTAGCTGGTACTGTTATTGCCACCCACCTCCCCACTCTGTCACCAGGTTATTCTGTGGTCTCCTGATGCTCCTGCCATCTCCACACTCTGTCACTGGGTCACTTCGTGGTCTCCTGAGGCTGCTGCCACCTCCACACAATGTCACCTTGCCACTCTGTGGTCTCCTGATGCTGCTGCCACCTCCACACTATGTCACCTTGCCACTCTGTGGTCTCCTCATGCTGCCGCCACCTCCACACTTTGTCATTGTGCCACTTTGTGGCCTTCTAAAGCTTCCGCCACCTCCACACTGTCATTGTGCCACTCTCTGGCCTCCTCCTGATGCTGCTGCTACCTCACTGTGTCATAGGGCCACTCTGTGGACTTCTCATGCTGTTCCCATCCTCCCTACTTCATGACTAGGCCACTATTTGGCCTTTTGGCCTGGCTGACATCATCATTTATTTGATCCTCCTTCTGATCTTTTAGAAGGAAGGAAAAATGAGATTCACAACGGATCCTGTCTGTGTAGAAGCTGTAATGCCTCTATGGTCCCATCAGAATTGGCATGTGATTTGGTAGCCAAAAGCAGGAGTGAGTACAAAACACAGAAGACATGCAAATATTCCATTTACGTGTCATCTCTGTTTTGGATCCACTCCTGTTTTTTTTGGCATTACTGATGGATTACTTACCAAATGCTGACCGAGTGACGGCGGATGCTCAACAGACAGGATCCGTTTTTTGGGGGTTATTGTTCTGACGGATCAGAGGAACAGCAAAATAATCAGTGACATCAACACAAACCTACTGCTGAAACCCTCTCCACTCTGTCAGAGGGGCTCTACTTGCATAAGCGTTTAATAGAACAGGTTCTGTAGTCATCTATGTGGAATAAGCTGATGATGGTGTAAAAGGAGTGCGCTTCTTCTTGGTGCTAACATCGACCTGTAAGGCTGAGTTCATGCTTGAGTTATTTGGTCAGTTTTGATCCTGTGACTGCCCAAATAAGTGAAGTGTGCAGTGATTCTAAGAGTGACGCCTGTCATCTGCATGTAATACTGACTCACAGTATTATTTCCCTAGCACAGCAGACTCCCTATGAGTGTTACTGCAAGGCACAGTGTTCTACAAAATTCGGCAAACTGGCCGAATCGAGTTTTTGAAAAATTCGCTCATCTCTAGTCCTGACCATGGGTCTGCTGCCACAGCATTCTGAAGACCTCGACTTGAAGAGTAGACCACCAGATTTCTTAGACTCTGCACCTCAGTCTAGCCAATGATCACTGTAACGTTTAGAGTCCACTTTTAGATATTTGACTCTAACATTGGTTAATGCAAGTAAAGCTTGAAAATGACTCCAAGGATCAGCTGAATCATTTCCCTTAACTTTGGGTAAACAATGCAATATTTAACTGGAGTACTGCTTAGTCTCTGAAATTTGGTGTCTACAATTTGGGGTTTGGAATCCCATCTCAGGAAGTGTTATACCCAGATTTTGGATAAGTCTATACACGAATACTCCTTCCATTTCTATTTTTACATGGTTACTGCATGTATGGTAGTATGGGGAACCAGGGTGTTAGAATCCCCACCATGCACAGTTAGCAGACTGTCATAACTGATTTTGTATTCCCCAAAAGACCCCAAACCCTGTTTTCCCTGTGCAGCTGGTATCTGTCGCCTGTGATTGTATGGATTCTGTGAATTGGAATGTCTCCAACTAAACTGAATGGTTAATGCAGAGAAAGGCAGAAGAAAAATGGTAGAAAACGAATAGTGGAGTTAAGTAAAGCATCTCTTCTTCCCCAAAACCTCTCTGTCTGTCTTTTGAGCATATAAAGTAAAAGCCAGTGTATGAATGACCAGTTACTCTGAGTGGGTTCTAAGTTGTGCAGCACTCCATTACACAAAGACAGGCATTGGGAACAGAAGACTTCATTCCTTCTCCTGGGCACCTGCAGGATGGCAGTAATTCTAAAACCAATTCGGACACTTGTACCCTGTGTTCTTATCACATCCATTTCTGTTCTCTTTCCAGTATGTAACACCTTGCCTTTTGATTCAACAATTTTATCCAATTCTTTCAATGGGACTCCCTGTCTAGATAGCTGAATGAGCAGGTTGTGTTAGAGGAAGAATGGCAAAGTTTGCTTAAATAACAAGTAAGATTTCAACAAGGCCTCATGCACACGACCGTGTTTTCCATCCGTGTCCGATCGACAACTTTTGTGGAATGTACACGTTCCTAAGGTGAATCTGTCTTCAGTCATCACTTCTTCTGATTGCTGAAAATGCCTGTGCGTAACAAGTCAGATACGCAGGGTGATGGGCAGTGATAGGGCACATGTACATAATCAGAGACTGAAGTAGTGACGAGAGGTGGCTGGAAGCCTCTACGTTACACATACATGTCTTCAGCGCTCAGCAGAACTGAAGACAGATTCTTCCTAGCAATGCTGTTGGAACTTCGCGAAAAAGACTCTTAACACCCTGTTTTCTAGTAGAAGGAAACATCTTTCCCTAATAAAGTATATTACAAAAATATTTAACATCTCTGTCCCTACACTATATTAAAAATAAAAATAAATGACAGTTACACTTTAATTGTATAGTATACAGCAAATAAATAATACTGCCATGCAATGATTGAATAAAACTGCAGTAACGATTTCATAATGCCAGTGTGCAAGTGATATACAGTACAATGACTGAATATGGCTATCAAACAATCACTAAGTGATTCCACCATGCATTGACAGTATATATTATTATATGGTTCCTGCTATATGTGTGAAGAAGAGACCAAAGGTGTCCAGAAATCTTGCCGTTGAACATCATATCTATTAATTTTGTTAACCATTAAAACTTATTATACCTGCAAGAGTCTTAGAAACTTTTTCTTTTGATTTAACATGGCACCAAACGTTTTAATTTTTGGAGATATAATAGCTTGGAATTAACATAACATGTACATCACTGACATATTCTTCAGTTATTTTCATGCTATAGTCACATAGCAGTTCAACATAGTTCAACTTGCAGCACGATCAAAGTGTAACCCATAGCAACAAGTTAAAAGTAAAAGATATGTATTCACCCAGGGTTCTTTGTAAATATTGTGTAATAATACGAATAAAAATAATACAATAAAGAGTCTTGATACCTCAAAAAATATTAACAATTTTACAATATTATATTTAATATTAGGGTAATGATCCTTGAAATTTTAAGCTCATAAGGCACAAATGTACACTTACCTATGCTACACATGCCATGCAAAATTAGTATAGACTACCATCAGTTTATAATATACAAAAATGTCTTTGCCCAATGAAAAGTTGTTTTTTTCACTAGATGGAGCTCGGTACCTTGATCACGCAGGAGCTGAACACCATATGATAAACCTATTTGTATTGAAAGCATTGTGCTTGCTGTAGCTGTTCAAAGGCATAGGCAAGTAGTGTAATAAATGAGACAAATACATCATATTCTTTCTATTAAAAAAAAAATAAACCTCATATATCACTAAGGGCTTGTTCACATCACCTAGCATGGTTATAACGAAAAATAACGGAATCCATAAGACGGAAAACAAAATGGAAACCTAAAAGGCATTCCATTTTGATCCGTCATAATAGAAGTATATAGGCAAGCAAAACTGATCCGTCTGGTTTCCGTTATGCTGGACGAAAAACAAAGTTCTGTCTTCCCTTACCCTGGCCACAAAGAACTAAGGGAACAGGGGCCCAAGCTGAACTCTTGCACCAAGGGCCATGAGCCTTTAGCTATGCCCCTGATTGAATCCTTAGTAAGATCATATGAATTGTGCAAACTTGTTAAGAGGGTTGTGTTAATATCCAGAATCCCCTGTTGTCAGTTTAGGATAAAACATGGAGCTAAATAAAAAAAAAATTCCGGATTTATGTTGTTAAATAACATTACATTACATCATTAACCTACATAATTTTATTATTATAATAAAATTGTGCTAACAATGAAACTACGCTAGACCACTAGGGCTATGGATATTACATGTTAATTTAAACCCATCTTAGAGCACTATGGATAATGGCTATCAATATTAGACTCTTCAACACCCTAGACCCCCAGAGGTTATATTATGTATTAACCACTAAGCCATTCTGGACCACCAGGGATATTACATGTTAATTTTAACCAATCCTAGTGCACTCTAGATAATGGTTATCAATATTAGGGTACGGCCACAAAGTCAGATTTCTGCATGCAGTTATGGAAGCCAAAACCAGGAATGGTTTATGATCCACTCCTGATTCTGGCTTCCAAAACTGCATGCAGAAACCTAACCATGAGTTAGTCTCTTAAACACCTTAGACCACCAGAGATACTATGTATTAACCACTAAACCATTCTAGACTACCAGGGATATTACATGTTAATTTAATGTTAAACCCATTCTAAAGCACTATGGATAAAGGTTATCAATATTAGTCTCTTCAACTCCCTAGACCACCAGAGATACTATGTATTAACCACTAAACCATTCTAGACTACCAGGGATATTACATGTTAATTTAATGTTAAACCCATTCTAAAGCACTATGGATAAAGGTTATCAATATTAGTCTCTTCAACACCCTATACCACCAGAGATACTATGTATTAACCACTAAGCCATTCTGGACTACCAGGGATATTACATGTTAATTTTAACCAACCCTAGTGCACTATGGATAATGGTTATCAATATAAGGTTCCATTCACACGTCCGCAAGTGTTTTGCAGATCCACGGATCCGCAAAACACGGACATCGGCGATGTGCGTTCCGCAATTTGCGGACCGCACATCGTCGGCACTATATAGAAAATGCCTTTTCTTGTCCGCAATTGCGGACAAGAATAGGACATGTTCTATTTTTTTTCGGGAACGCGATTGCGGACCCGGGCGGGACATCGTCTGTCCCCATTGAAATTAATGGGTCCGCAATTCCATTCCGCAAAATGCAGAACAGAATTGCGGACGTATGTGTGGAGCCTTAGGGTATGGCCACAAGGTCAGATTTCTGCATGCAGTTATAGAAGCCAAAACCAGAAGTGGATGTAAAAAAGAAGAGAAGTCGTATCTGTCCTTCATACTTTCTTTCCGTTTATTATCCACTCCTGATTGTGGCTTCCAAAACTGCATGCAGAAACCTAACCATGTGTTAGTCTCTTCAACACCATAGACCACCAGAGATACTATGTATTAACCAACCTAAGCCATTCTAGACTACCAGGGATATTACATGTTAATTTAATGTTAAACCCATTCTAGAGCACTATGGATAAAGGTTATCAATATTAGTCTCTTCAACACCCTAGACCATCAGAGATACTATGTATTAACCACTAAACCATTCTAGACCTCCAAGGATATTACAGGAATATAATCACTAACATCCGAAACCTCCCATGCAAAAATGGATGATTAAAAGAGAAAGTGTAAGCAGCGGTGGAGGGGGTGTAAAGGAGAATTTAGCTATGTCTATTATGAGCACAAGCACGTTTGGAAACTCTCTACAAAATCCTGCATTTTTCTATGTACTAAAGCTATTCTAGTGGCTCTATACTTTTGTCCATGTAGTGTGTATATGCTTTTATGTCTGTAATCTCCTCTAAACACGTGGCATGCATACCAAATGTACAGAACACCTACTTTACTTTTATCTCCAAGCAGCTCTGGCGGATCCTTTCTGAATTCATCTACTTCTGCAGTAGCGATATGGTAAATCATTTTATTTTGCACCTACAGGAAGGAATAGATGCTTAAAATTTGTTGTTGTAGAAGACTATTGTTTGCAGTCAGCCCCGGCAAGAAACGGGTTAATAGATAGTTGTCCTGTTATTCAGAAAATAATTGCTTTGGGTGCAAATTTTGTTCTGATGGTGTATGTTTAAATAGAGAAAGTATGTAAATCAGAACAGCTCTGCTCTATCTATAATTCACGAGATAATGCAAGAAAGCTTTTCACAAAAGCTTTTTCTGAGCAGCAGAAAAATCCAGCAAGTATTCTGAAAGAGAGGACAAAAAATCCACTTACTGCCTACCATCAATTCTTAATTTTAGTACCAGAAAAAAAAAAATAGATGGAAAGTAAGATTGATTGGAGCGAACAAAAAAAAAAAAGGAGAAAAATAGAACGAGTTTTCTTCATTTCATATTTCACCGCAGAATTACATATTTCTAAATTGCCATTTATAAGCTGGGAATTGATTTTATTTTCTCTCAGGACAAAGTGAAAAGTGGGAGAAATTGGATGCATTTTCTTTTTGCATCAATAGAAATATCTTACTTGCCTTTCAGAAATCAACAACATAGATACTATAGGTACAATTAGATTGTACGCTCTCCTGAATCAAATTGTGTCATTACCGTAATGTACACTTCAGCTGCCACTCGAGCGTCACTTTGTTCTTGGCGGGGGTGGGGGTGGGCAATGACTGTATACGTGTCAGAAGGCAAAATGCCATAGCAGTTACATATGTGAGATGTGTGTTTAAGTGGTTAGCTAGCGTTTAACCTTGGAAAATGTGAACTTTAAAAAAAAAATTGCATTGAATTATTTTGTGACTATACATTAAAATATCACTTAGGTCTAAATCAATGTGTTCTATTGTGGGGTATTCTGCTGAATAAACTATAGATATTGATGCCTTACATATTAAACTGCTTTGTCGCAAGGAACGGTAATGGAAGATTCAGATTCTGATCATGAACCAGGGTATCTATTGAGGCTGAACCTCGACACAGCAGCACAAGAGCGTGTTCATACCATATTGTATTTTTTATTCTAACTAGATCCATCATTCTGTGATGATTCATTTCTTCAATAGATCTTTCTGGCAGTCTGAGCTCCGTTTTTTTTTTTTATACAGAGCTCCAAATCCTCTACATCTAGAGTTAAACGATAAACTTCTGTCTGTCTGCAGACGCCACTAGAGGGAGCTTACTGTTTTTACATTGAACTTTGTGGTCGACTCCTAAGCTCCCCCCATTGGTGGCTGCAGATAGTCAGAATTTATAATATATTAAATACATGAAATATATATTTTAAATTATTTGGAAGAAGTCATTAGACACGTTTTTGTAATATACAGTACTTTATTAACTGATTTTGTTCATGTGTATTAAACAAATTAGCTCTGAAGTGGTCCCTTAGTAATGCTCTAAATGAGCTTTCTTAAGGAAAATCTTTCTCCAGAGTGTATTGTACATGTTGAAGATGGTTCACTTACTTGCAGAGGTAGGTTCCTGTGCCTGCCTCCAGGCTCCCTAATGCTGCCTAGATACATATATGCAATTGTCCGTATGTCATGGGAAACTCTTTCTCCCTGTCTTCCTGATTTTTATACTGTCAGCACTGGTCTCTGGCTCTCCTTTATCTTCCCACCATGTCTACAGTAGGCAGCTATTTAGTGAGTGAACAGGAGAGCTGGGTTGTGAAGGATCAGCAATGACAGTGGAAAAGTCAGGGAGAAAGCATTTAAAGGGGTTTTCTCATGATTAATGTAAAAAGTGAAACTCAGACATCATATAGTAGAAAACAATCTATTTCTAACAAAGCTAGAGCCAGCCCTGTACCTTACATGGATCCAGAGATCTCCCCATTCGTTGCTTTGCTAGATATATATCAAGCTGACAGCTCAAGGGGAGTGTCTTTTCTGCTGCAGCTCAGGAGGCATGTCCATGCTCTCCCTATCACAACTCAGGAGGCGTGTCCATGCTCTCCCTATCACAACTCAGGAGGCGTGTCCATGCTCTCCCTATCACAACTCAGGAGGTAGTTGAAAGATAAAACTGAGCATGTGCGGCCTTCTCAGTGAGCTGGACAAAGAAATAAGAAAAAGAACAAACAGCATATGGCGCTATATAGATACATTTTATTGAATAACTAAGTGGCTATAGCAATAACAAATGACAAAACAGGTGCACACTGCGGTCTTACTAAGCCCTCAAACTGATGTTAAAATTGAGAGATTAGTCAACATGTCCTGCAATGGAGGACATGTCTAAGCCCAAGCACCACGCCAAGGTTTCTCAAGTAGCTCGGGACTTAACACTCACCTACCTGTGCCGTATGGGCAATACCAGGGGCCAGTGGGCGAAATTACAGGAAAGTATAGGTCGACTCACAGCAGACTACTCAGTTACCTCTAGCATGTGACCATGCCTGCAATGGGAGGAGGGAGACGGCTGTGAGCCCCACCCGAGACTGGCTGATATGGCCCAGGCCTCACAGGTGCACCTAAATGTAGCCTGTGGATGGAAAACACGCTACATTTACATGGGAGTTTATACACCTCCAAACAGTTATATATACACAAAACAACTGAAACGTGGCATGAAGCAGGATGTGCTCAACCCAAAAATGCAGTTGTGCATATATATACAGGGGAGCAGATCCTGCACTTGTGGCCCGTTGCTAATGGTGATCCCCAACAAAAATGCATACGGTGGAGTTTGTCCTCAGCGGACCACAAGTACCACAATAGACATCCTACACAAGATGGCAATTGTGTGGATGTGATAAATAATATAACAATATAGCAATAACAAATGACAAGGCAGGTGCACACTGCGGTCTTACTAAGCCCTCAAACTGATGTTAAAGGCGATCCCCAGCAAAAATGCATACGGTGGAGGATGCCCGCAGTGGACCACAAGTACCCAAGCTACTTGAGAAACCTTGGCGTGGTGCTCAGGCTTAGACATGTCCTCCATTGCAGGACATGTTGACTAATCTCTCAATTTTAACATCAGTTTGAGGGCTTAGTAAGACCGCAGTGTGCACCTGTCTTGTCAATTGTTATTGCTATATTTTATTTATCACATCCACACAATTGCCATCTTGTGTAGGATGTCTATTGTGGTACTTGTGGTCCGCTGCGGGCATCCTCCACCATATGCTACAAGTGCAGGATATGCTCCCCTGTATATATGCACAACTGCAATTTTGGGTTGAGCACATCCTGCTTCATGCCACCTTTCAGTTGATTTGTGTATAACTAAGTGGCTATGCAAAAATTTTAATTACTTGCAATTACAAAAGTATTCAGATCCAGGTGCGGGTTTGAAAACTGAACAATATTTTTCATGGGACAACCCCTTTAACTGTGCATGTGGGCAGTTTTAGTAATGCTCTCATTTAGAGCATTACTAATGAAAAACTTCAGAACTAGTTTTTTAATAAGAGTGAATGAAATCATCTAACAAAGTATATTACAGAATACTTGTAATCACTTCCCTTACACAAGGAAGTGACCAGGTTGTGGCCGGATCTTTGCCGATCCCCAATATAGTTAAAGTGGTTACACTGTTACCTAAAATAAGTAAAAAGCTTATGCTGCAAGGTCCAGAGGGGCGGAGCAGATGATGGTAGTGGTAGTGGCTCTGTCTGCAATGATCTTCACAGTGGCAATTCTCACAGCGATGCTTCCTAGGGCCAGGGTAATGACAGGAGGGCACACCCTTTCTTTCATCAGGGAATACCCTGATGTTGAGGCTCCTGCATGTGGTAGTTGGGATGCCCCTGGTGTTGTGAGTTTGGTGCAGGGCACAGTTCTAAGGCAAGTCACAGTGCAGCCTCTTCCCAATAGCTGTATATAGGCAAACGGCAACAATGATGATATAGGAGTAGTAGTCTTTGAGCTCCTTCTAAACCCTTTGCAAGCTTTCCAAGATGATCACAGGCAGGCAAAACTCTCAACAATACCCCCACAGCAGGGTACAAATCCTACAAACACTCAGCCAATCCATTTTATGAGTGTGAAAGGTACTGTTTACTGTTAATTCTTCCACAAGCAGCAAAGTCTATAGCCATATTGAGAAAATAACTTGATAATGGACATCTGTTCCTCCTTCCCTCAGGGATTCTCTCCTTCATAGGCATAATGTTCGTCGTGGATAAATAGTCTCTTTCCTTGCCTCCATCTTGACACAGGCGCATACGCATCTATTTATCTTATAAGTAAAACCCAAATCAAACTAGCTTCTGCTCTGAACAGCAGGCAGAACTAAACAGAAGTGGCTGATGCAATATTAATTATAAAGTTCCCCCCTCAGAGGGGAAAGCTAGCTCCCTCTGCTGAGTCAGGGCATAATAACTAAACAGTGCCACCTATAGACAGCTTTTGGAAATACAATCAAAGCATAATACAAACCATTAATCATTTTAGTAATGTATCAAATTCATACTTTGCAGAGCCACAGTTCTGGAATACTGCAGTTAAAATGCTATAAAGTAATAAAAGAATGTATACTCACTGTGCCGCTCCTGATCCCAGGTCCCCCCTCAAGTTCTGTTCATCCCATTCCAGCAATAATAGACCTGACATGGTCACTGCAACCGATCACTGGCAGTAGAGGTAACATCACAACACCACTGAGATCATTGATGTGGAGAGTGATTGGTGCCAGTTGTCATATGTTATATAAACAGTCATTACTGGACCAGAAAGACCAGAGACTGAAGAGGGGACCCAGGAAGCATCAACACAGGAACAGCAGAGGATCAGTACGATATTTCTTTTTTTTATTATTTTTTAGAGTTTTTTTTACTGGAGGTGTTTGCAGATGATATGGAATTTGGTATGAAAAATGAAGCTCTGGTTATAAACCTCTGTTAAAATGGTTAGCCTACAATGTTGGACCTAAGAAAACAATGTGATGTAGAAAGCTGAACATCCACTTTAAAAATGTTACCTATAATTTTTTTTTTTTGACAATTAAAATCAGTTTTTTTTCTAATCTGTTTTTATTGTCTGGTTGTAAATTTTTCTCATTCTATTTTCTGTGATTCAATATGGTGGCAGTCATATTGCCTGAGAGGTTATTAACAGTATCTAGAAATTTTACAGCAGCCACAATAGACAGGAGATGTTCATTGACTCTGTGGGAGAGTTTTCTTGATATGGTTTGTGACCTGTGCAGTGTGGGCATCATCTACTAACTGACTGACTGGTGGTTCCTGTGTTATACTATCTATACAGAGGTGTTACCTGTCATTGCATCGTAATCCTGTCTGTGATGATAAAGAGATAACTGCTGAATAGTGATCTGTATAGATCAAGAAGCAATACTTACCTACCAAACCCCCATCTTTCTGCTCTGGTGCTTCTTGTGTTCTTCCATCATATGAAATGATTGATTACTCTATGTGGCGGATGCAGCCAATCACTGATCTCAGCGGTCACATGCAGTAGGTGGGTACATCATCAGGTCTTGGGACCTAATTTTAATTGATGAAGACCACAATGTATTATATCAGAAATCAATATGGAGATCTCAAAATGGACTCTGGATGAGCCTAGTTGTCCATCCTGACTCTGTAATACAAGTACCCCGTTATTCTTGGTTTATCTTCACCTTTTCATGGATTAGTATGTAAAACAATGTCAGACACAGAAATGTATTCCTCTGGACACTACAGGGTGTATGACAATGTTACAATGTGTGTTAATTATTGAAATCAGTTAAAAAGGTCTACACACGATAAGCCAAGCTGCTCAGCAGGACGGCTACGTGATCACATTTCTTGCAGCTGAAGACAACAGAGATATTGTTAAAAGACAAAACACACATGTGAAACCTGAATAAAAGACTTCATCATATTCACTGAATTTATAACAATGGCAGTGGGAAGAATGGAAAGGTCATTTACTGACAGGGAAAATTTCAGAGTAGCAGCAGACAAATGTTGTTTTTTCTTCTCTTGTGACATTCATACATTTTTTGGTGTAGTTTTACCTGCTTTACACACATTTGTGTTGCTTTATGTGTCAAGATGGTGAAGATTGTGGAAGGAGCAGACTGTGAAGATGAACAGTCACAAAGTGGGTATAGTTATGGAAACAGTGGATTCATTGGGCTCATTCACACATATGTGTTGGATGTACCACAGCAGCATTCACATAAGTGGTAACTTGGAACTGAACCCGAGTTCGGGAAATGTTTTTTTACAGTATAAATCAATTTCTGAAGTTATGATGCGAAGTATCGCGAGACTTCGTGAAGTAATAACTTCGGCTCATCGGAGCCAATACATTTTAATACTGTCCAGAGCGTTCGCTCCGTACAGTATCGATACGAAGCTTTATGCGAATCGGATGAAACATTCGCTCATTATGAACAATATGAAGAGGTTAAGATTTGGTAAACTTCATGCCAGACATTTATACTTATAGGGGTTAAAGGGTTTGTCTCACTTCAGTAAATGGCATTTATCATGCAGTTAATACAAGGCACCTACTAATGTGTTGTGATAGTCCATATTGCATCTGTTCCATCGCATTACACACAGCACGTATCCGTGGTTACGACCACCGTGTAATCCAGCAGTGGTGGCTGTGCTTACACACTATAGGGAAAGGCTGGAGTTGCTCATAGCACAACACCTTTACCCATAGGCCTCTTTCACAAGGGCCTCAAGTTTGACGCCCGGATAAGAGGCAGGTGCGTTGCGGAAAAATGCACGATTTTTCCGCACGTGTGCAAACTGTTGTAATGCGTTTTGCACGCGTGTGAGAAAAATTGGCATGTTTGGTACCCAGACCTGAAGCCGGACTTCATCACTGAGTATTCTGTATATTTTTCCTTATAACATAGTTATAAAGGAAAATAATAGCTTTCTAAATACAGAATGCTAAGTAAAAAGGGCAATAGAGGGTAAAAAAAAATAAAAAAAATAAACTCATCTCCTCCAATTGATCGCGTAGCTGCCGGTCTCCTGTTCTGTCTTCAGCTGCGCTGGTAAAGGACGTCACTGGGTCACATGGTCAAATAATGGAAGCAGGTGATTGGACCATGTGACCCAGTGACATCACTAAAGGTCCTTTCCCCCCATCCCCCCAGCTGAAGCCAGAACAGGAGACTGGCAGCTACGCGATCAATTGGAGGAGGTGAGTTAATTTTTTTTTAACCCTCTATTGCCCTTTTTACTTAGCATTCTGTATTTAAAATGCTATTATTTTCCTTTATAACCCCTGTTATAAGGGAAAATAATAAAGATCGGGTCCCCATCCCAATCGTCCCCTTAGCAAGCGATTTTCCCGCAGCCCCATTCACTTCTATGGTGCCTGCATTGCGTGAAAAACGCAGAAAGTAGAGCATGCTGCGATTTTCACGCAACGGTAAATTGATGCGGGAAAATCACCGCTCATGTACACAGCCCCATAGAAATGAATGGGTCCGGATTCAGTGCGGGTGCAGTGCGTTCACATCACGCATTGCACCCGCGTGGAAATCATGCCCTGTGAAAGGGGCCTTAGTGTGCAAGCACGGCCACTGCTACTGGATTGCAGAGTGGTCAAAACCATGGATACATGCTGTGTATAATGTGATGTAAAAGAGTCAATATGGACGATCACAATATATTAGTAAGTGCCTTGTAATAACTTTCTCTACATGATAAATGCCAATTGCTAAAGTGAGACAACCCCTTTAACCCATTTAAGTGCGCTACACTTAATAGGGTTAGGTATAAATGTCTTGGTGTGTGCATTGCGTGTTTCCTATGTGTGATTGTTGTGTGCTATATATGATCTTTGTATTGTATGTGCAGCATGTGACATATGCATCAGTGGCATGTGAGCCATGTATAAGTGTCTTGTCTTCCCACATGTGTCCAATGAGTGATAGGTGTGCGCTGGATGTGTCTTGTTTCTGACTGACTTAAGTGCAGGATATCCATATATGTGTAAATTCTGCCACATGTATGTTTGTGCATTTTGCTGTGAGTGTCTGCCATCATACTTCATCTTTAATATTTCTGTTATCACTGTAAGGGCTCATGAACACGACCGAGGATGTTTTGCAGTCTCAAATTGCGTATCCGCAAAACATGGATACCGGGTGTGTGCATTCCACATTATGCGGAACAGAACAGCCAGCCTCTAATAGAACAGTCTTATCCTTGTGGTATGGGCTGAGGTGTGTCTGGACGAGGAGACAGGTCATGGAGGGCTGGTAGGCATCCCTCCCATCAGGCTGAGTTGTGCCCGGAGCCCGAGCGGGGTAGGCCTGAATATGTGGGCAAAAAGACTACCAACACTGCTAGGTGTGCAATATTTATTTGAACTAAACAAGACAAATCACAACGCCAGCGTACAGAAAGCTCAGGAAATCTCGACCTGTGGATTGGGAATATACCTGGCAAAGCACGAGGACTTCCAGCGCCCCATCTTGCGGATAACATGTGCGGGCACTTGGTGCTTGGATTACGCGGAGGCCGCCCCTATACGAAACGAGTGCCCTGAAATTGCATCTGGACTATACCCCATGCCTGCTGCTAAGGTGCGGATGCGTGAAACGAACTGGGCTGCGGAGAGGGGCCTGCCCTGGAGGCAGAGTAGCGGGCTCTCAGGAGAAAGAGGAAGGAGAACCTCGGAAAGGTCTCCCAGCACCTTGACGGGACACCAACTGTTCAACGTGGGGAAGAACTTGATCTCGGCAGGAGGACCCACCTGACTAGTTTTGGAAGATAGGAGAAATAGCGAAAACTGGCTACCCTGGCGAACGAGATGGCGTTTAACGAGGGTGGAGCGTGAACTAGCACTACAAGTAAATTCTCCCAGCCTTAGGAACCCGTAAAACCCGAAGTACATCGCTGCCTTAATGATGAGACTTGTTAGGTGCCCAAAGGGAGAACCATCCAGTGCTAAGGGCAAACCCCGGAATAACTGGCTGTCTGCGGACCGCTGGGCCCACACTATCTTTTTGTATGCCCCTAAGGGTGGCCCTGACAGCTTGGTTGGACAAGATGGATTGGCAGAAAGGATCCCTAAGCAATCTGTAATGCTGAACCCCTGCTAAGAACCCCTTAATGGTGTTATGCGACTGGTGCAGGTGGAAATGGCAGTGGGCGATGAATGCCATGAGAAAGGTGATATCGTCTTGACCGTTCTGCGGGTGACTGAGCATAAAGCGCTGGAACACCTTGTATCCTGTAAGATAGTTCCTGGCAGTGTTCTTAGCCAAGGATCCTTGCACCAACTTTATCACGGATGCCACCAATTGACCTAGTCCATGGTCAGGAGGCTGATAGGGGGAACGGGAGTGCCCACCGAGTCTGCGTCTGGCATATACTGGAAGAAGATGGTGAAGTTAAACCTGGACAAAGCGTCGGCCGCCACATTCTCCGCCCCTGCAATGTGGGTAGGGTAAATATGGAAGTTGTACCGAAGAGAAAGCCAAACCAGCCTACAGAGGAGGGACATAATCCTCGGTGACTTGGCCCTGCCCTTGGATAGCACTTCCACCAAAACTAAACTATCCGTGACGAACACTATGGGTCTGTTGGCCCAGAGGGGGCCCCAAACCTGGGCGGCTGCGACCAGAGGATACAGTTCCAGGAGAGGGGAAGACTTGAGGGCCTCGCTGTCTGAGAAGAATTCCACTGGCCAATCGCCAACCAGCCAGTGCGGATGAAAAATGGCTGCGAACCCGCGGGAGGCGGCAGCGTCGGAATGGATCCTTGGCGAGGAGGCATCCGGAGTGGGCACAAGAAGGGAAATGCCATTCAGATTAGTTAGGAAGGAGTGCCACATGAGCAGATCCGCAACAGCTTGGTTGTCGAGATGGACAGGAGAATCTTGATCTTGAGCCGAAGGGAGGAGATTGAGGAGCCTAGACACGAAGGATCTACCCTGGGGCATAATCCTGGAGGCGAAATTCAGAGATCCCAGGAGTGACTGCAATTCCAGCTTGGAAAGGACCCTGGAAAAAGCAGCGGCGGAGACTGCACTCCGGATCCTGGATAATTTCGCCTCTGGCAGGCTAGCCTCTATGCGGACGGTGTCTAAGACGATACCTAGGAAGGTGACCCTTGTGCTAGGGCCCTCAGTCTTGGAAGAGGCTACTGGGACCTGGAGACTGGAAAACAGCTGCAGTAGGATGTCCAGCCCGGAGGAGTCACCCCGGGGGCTTTGAATGATCAAATAATTGTCAAGATAGTGGATGACTATATCCAAGCCCCCGTGATGACCCATTATGCAGTGCAGGGCGCCCGTGAACTGATCGAACAACCGAGGGCTGCTCTTGGAGCAAAAGGTGAGCCTGTTAGCAAAATAATACTTATGGGCCCACTTGATGCCGTAGAATCTCCAGAGATGAGGAGAAATGGGAAGCAGTTTAAAGGCGTCCGCAATGTCGGCTTTGGCAAGAAGGGCCCCTCTCCCTGACTGCCAAATAGACTTAAAGGCTTCGTCTATGGTGGAGTAAGACAGGGCGAACTCCTCAGATGGAATCAAGGAATTTAAGCTGGGTGTGGAGGACATATGGGGTGCAGACAGGTCATAAATTAACCTTTTTTTATTGGATGACAACTTCGACACTAACCCGATTGGGCTAATCCTCCAGGTGTCAAACGGGATTACATCAAAAGGGCCCAAGAGGAACCCTTTATGGACCTCTGCTAGCAAGAGACTGTCCACTGCGTCCGGATACTGAATGGCCGACTGCAGATTCTTCCCCTCCCAGGACTCCAGAGGGAGGGTGATCAAACCCGTGTGGAAACCCCTCTCGAATCCTGCAAGGAGGAACTGCACTAGCTGCTGGTCCGGGTGCTCCCGTAAGAGAACAGCCAATAACTCAATATTGATGTCGGCCAGTCAGGATTTAGCAGATTTTTTGGGGCAGGCAGAACGGGGGTGAGCCCTAAAGCACAGGGAGCAGATGTGCAAGGCTCTGCAACTACCAAAACCGCACCCCCCTGCATTAAAGTTGTTACACACCTGGCTCTGCCCAAGGAACACGATAGGCCTGCACAGCTTGTCCACGGTCGGATGGCTTCTTTGGCCAGAAGAACTTGGGGGAGTCCGGTCAAGCCCTGGAATGGCCAGGATAGGACACCAATCCGCCGTGTGCAAGATGGACTGGCAAGTCGTGCAGGTAGGAGCTCTTAACCCAGCGAAGTGCCGGAAAAAGAGCTCCATGTCCAAATTCGCCCAGTTGGTAACGAACTGAAATTGGACCAGAGCTGCCGCAGCTTTGGCGGAGAAAGAACGATGATAATCGTAAAAATTAGAGCCGCCATACTTATACCCCAAATCCGTCAGGCGGTAGAGATAGGTATCTAGCTCATCCCGCCTTAGCGGCTGAGCTGAGCAGACAACATCGCGATAAAGGCTGAAGGCCAACACAAACTCCGGAATAGAGAGTTTTCTATTTAGGCGGGCATCCTTTGCCCTAAGTAGCACTGCGACCTCCCCGCAATTTATCACTCTGTTCTCTGCCACATCTTGGGAAGCTATCAGGATGGATGCCAGGTTCACATCCTTCCCAGCCAGAATGTCCTTCTTGATATTCTCGGGGACAAAGTGGGCTGGGGCCACTACTGGACTGGCGTTGGGCGTACCTAATGCTGGTTCCTGAGAAGTCGATGGGACAACTGCCATGACTGGGGCCTGTGAAGCCTCCGGGGCCCGCGACTCCAGCTCGGTCACCCTAGATTGGACATCCGCCAAAGAACCGACCAGACTGCTGATGGTGGCTTGCAGCTGGTCCAGCGAACATTGAATAGAGGAGAGGGAGGACTGCTCATTGCAGCTCCCTGACTCCGTTCTCAGCAGGCGGTAGAGTTCCGCCTTCCGAGCCGAAGCCGGATGAGGAATACCCCTCCTATTCAACTCCGCTATAAGTTTGGGAATAGTCCAACGCCTTAGCGACGGACTACCGGCGTGCCCGGAGACCGATGACCCGGGACCCGAGAAGTTGTCCTCGATATCGGATGGTTGGGACATCTTGAACCTGTGGAGAAAAAGCCGAAGAGAACATGGAATTTCTTCTTCTCGAGTCCTTTTTTTTTTTTTTTTAATTTAAGATAGAACCGGCCTTACGTGATAGCGCCGGATTGGAAAGCAATATGAAGAAACATAACCCTAACCTAAGTCACGGAACTTGACTGATACCAAAGACAGGACTGGCCCCTGCTACTTGGGGGTACCGGAGGTAGCACGGACAATAAATAAAGAACCTGTGAACACAAAAATAAGTAGCTACGGATAAAGCACTTTAGAAGCGACAGGCAGCAGAAGGTGACTAGGTCACGGGAAATGCCCCGTGAAAGCCCCTGAACGAGAAGGAAGAAGAGGGAGCGGAGGACCGTGCTCAGGGAGCGTGGACGGACTAGAGTGGCAACAAACGAGCGGGGTGGGGGACCTAACCTGAAAAATGTGAAGTGCCGAGAACAGTGGGCCGGAAGTGCCGAGAATAGGGTCGGGCGATTTGGAGACTAGAGGGACTTGGACGAGTATGGTGACAACCGAATGAACCTAAGCGAAGCGAGTGATGCCCTGAAGAAAATTCAGGACGGAGTACGAACCAGCGTGCTCCAGGCGGTTTGGAAATGGCCGTGACCCTACTGAAACGAACATGCTGCCTGAGCGATAATGGAGGTAACATGGGCCCAGGCGAATAGGCAGGGGCCTGGGCTGTTAGATGTCCTGAGCGATTCAGGAAGGCACCGGGGTTATACGAAGGAACTAAGATGGACCTGACAGTGGCTAGCTTCCGAGTGATTTCCGAAGGGGGACGGCGGTTTGTGGACCCGAGCGATTCAGGAAGACACCGGCTGACAGGCGTGCCCGAGCGAACAAGCAGAACCTTAACCCTGGAGGTGCAGGTGGGAGACCGGCTTAGTGAACCTGACGTGCTGAGGAAATCAGCGGAACAGGTGACGGTCAACATCTGACAAAGGTGAGAGGCGTCGGATATAAGTGGCGACTCGTGACGAGCCAGGAAAAACAAGACAGAGCAGGCCTGGGTGATCCAGGATGACAGAGCCAGAGCGAGCCTGAGCGATCCAGGATGACAGAGCCAGAGCGAGCCTGGGCGATCCAGGATGACAGAGCCAGAGCGAGCCTGGCGATCAGGATGACCAGAGCGAGCTGGCGCAGGATGACAGAGCCAGAGTGAGCCTGGGCGATCCAGGGAGACATGGGATGATATGTGAGCGAGATGAGCTGGGAAAACAGAAAGACAACGTATGCTTAGTACCTGAGGGACTCAGGAAGCAGTTGAGCAGCTACTTTGGCTGATCGGGAGGACTGGAAGTCAGATGATACTGCGGCCCTATTTGGTTTAGAAAAAACCTTATCAGCACCCATGTATTAAATAAGAAAACCTGGGAGCTTTCCAGCAACCAGCTGATACACTAAACCTAGGCCTGGGAATAAAACATCAAAAATACCAGCAAGTAAAAATACTCCCACTTAACTTTGGAAGGAGAGACCCAGTTATTGGAATGCTGCCCCTGACATAATTGGCAGCCATGAGGAGACTGCCGACCCCCAGGAGACTGGAGGAACCCCTATGTGTATGACAGTATCTACATCTCGAGCCCAGTCCAGAGCCTGGGGTGGGACAGAGACCGGCCAGAGCCATGCTGTAGCCCCCATCCAAGCCCCGGACTGCCTCCAGCCACAGGGGTATATGCGCCCCAGCAGATAAACAACCCCCGCTGCCTAATAATAACATAAAACTCCCCCATTAGCGGGTAATGACCCGCAGGGCCGGCGCGTCCTATAAGCGGACTAGGCCGCCGCGTAGAGCGCCCCTTGGCAAGGGGCGCTGCTAGGAGCGCCGGCCCTGCCTCATGCTGCAGCCGCCTGAGCGCTCTGAATTGAGCCTCAAGCGGCTGCAGCACTGCCAGGCTGGCGCGTCCATGAGGCGCACCGCCCGGGCTCAGCAAGAGGAGAGGAGCTGACAGGAGGAAGCGCTCAGCGCTCCCTCCTGTCACTCCATTGTAGCGCGGCCGAGCTCTTTATGGCCGCGGGTACAGAAGCATGTGTCTCCTGTACCCGGCCCGACTGACATGAAGTGCGCACACAGTCAGGGTACAGGAAACTAAAGCTCCTGTACCCCTAGACCATAAACCCGAGTGGTTTGCATGCTGTGCCATCAGAGCCTGAAGCGAGGCATTAACGTTCTGAACCTTAGCACAACCTGCATGACCAGGCATCTACATGCAAAGCATGAACTGCAGTGGAGTAAACACCTTAAAAGCAAGGAACTCACTCTGGCTCCCCCTGCTCCCTCTTCTGCTGCTGCCTCGGCCTCTTCCTCCGCCTCGGGAGGAATGTTGGCACCTGCCGCCCACCAAACAGATGATGTGCCACCGACAACACCACCTGCGTCAACAAGCATCTCTACTATGTCACACGGCAGCGTTCAGCTCTCCATCTCACAAACCTTGGAGAAAGCTTAAATTCCCACCTAGCCACCCTCGAGCCCTGGGCCTGAATGTCAGCATTTCTAAACTACTGGCCTTTGAAATGCTGTCATTCAGGCTGGTGGACACAGACAGCTTCAAACAGCTGATGGCGATGGCTGTCCCACAGTATGTTGTTCCCAGCCGCCTCTACTTCTCCAAGACAGCCGTGCCTTCCCTGCACAACCAAGTATCCGATAAAATCAAGTGTGCACTGCGTAACGCCATCTGTGGCAAGGTCCACCTAACCACAGATACGTGGACCAGTAAGCACGGCCAGGGACGCTATATCTCCCTAACTGCACACTGGGTAAATGTAGTGGCGGCTGGGCCGCAGGCGGAGAGTTCCTTGGCGCACGTCCTTCCGCCGCCAAGGATCGCAGGGCATCATTCTTTGCCTCCTGTAGCCTCCTCTTCCTACTCGGCTTCCTCCTCCTCTGCTTCCACCAGCTTATCCAGTCAGCCACACACCTTCACCACCAACTTCAGCACAGCCCGGGGTAAACGTCAGCAGGCCATTCTGAAACTCATATGTTTGGGGGACAGGCCCCACACCGCGCAGGAGTTGTGGTGGGGTATTGAACAACAGACCGACGAGTGGTTTCTGCCGGTGGGCCTAAAGCCCGGCCTGGTGGTGTGCGATAATGGGCGAAATCTCGTCGCAGCTCTGGGATTAGCCGGTTTGACGCACATCCCTTGCCTGGCGCATGTGCTGAATTTGGTGGTGCAGAAGTTCATTCACAACTACCTCGACATGTCAGAGCTGCTGCATAAAGTGCGGGCTGTCTGTGCTCGCTTCCGGCGTTCACATCCTGCCCCTGCTCGCCTGTCTGCGCTACAGTGGAACTTCGGCCTTCTCGCTCACCGCCTCATATGCGACGTGCCCACCCGGTGGAACTCCACCTTGCACATGCTGGAGAGACTGTGCGAGCAGCAGCAGGCCATAGTGGAGTTTCAGCTGCAGCACACACGCGTCAGTCGCACTGCGGAACAGCACCACTTCACCACCAATGATTGGGCCTCCATGCGAGACCTGTGTGCCCTGTTGCGCTTTTTCGAGTTCTCCACCAACATGGCCAGTGGCGATGACACCGTTATCAGCGTTACAATACCACTTCTATGTCTCCTTGAGAAAACGCTAAGGGCGATGATGGAAGAGGAGGTGGCCCAGGAGGAGGAAGAGGAGGATGAGGGGTCATTTTTAGCACTTTCAGGCCAGTCTGTTAGAAGTGGCTCAGAGGGAGGTTTTTTGCAACAGCAGAGGCCAGGTACAAATGTGGCCAGCCAGGGCCCACTACTGGAGGACGAGGAGGATGAGGAGGAGGTGGAGGAGGATGAGGATGAAGCAGGTTCACAGTGGGGTGGCACCCGACACAGCTCAGGCCCATCACTGGTGCGTGGCTGGGGGGATACGGAGGACGATGACAATACGCCTCCCACAGAGGACAGATTGTCCTTACCTCTGGGGAGCCTGGCACACATGAGCGACTACATGCTACAGTGCCTGCGCAACGACAGCAGAGTTGCCCACATTTTAACGTGTGCGGACTACTGGGTTGCCACCCTGCTGGAGCGTGATAGGAAGATGCGCGAGTACAAGCGCACGCTGGTAGTGGCGCTCCTGAGAGCATTCCCAAATGTCACAGGGGAACAGGTGGAAGCCTAAGGCGAAGGCAGAGGAGGAGCAAGAGGTCGCCAACGCAGCTGTGTCACGGCCAGCTCCTCTGAGGGCAGGGTTAGCATGGCAGAAATGTGGAAAAGTTTTGTCTCCACGCCACAGCTAACTGCACCACCACCTGATACGGAACGTGTTAGCAGGAGGCAGCATTTCACTAACATGGTTGAACAGTACGTCTGCACACCCCTCCACGTACTGACTGATGGTTCGGCCCCATTCAACTTCTGGGTCTCCAAATTGTCCACGTGGCCAGAGTTAGCATTTTATGCCTTGGAGGTGCCGGCTTGCCCGCCGGCCAGCGTTTTGTCTGAACGTGTATTCAGCACGGCAGGGGGCGTCATTACTGACAAATGCAGCCGCCTGTCCACAGCCAACATGGACAAGCTGACGTTCATAAAAATGAACCAGGCATGGATCCCACAGGACCTGTGCCTCCCTTGTGCAGAATAGACATTATAACTGCCTTCCCCTCAACCATGTATTCTTGTACTCCAGGACACTTCTTTATTGAATCCTCATTTTTTTAACTTTACCATGATCTTGCGGTACAACCCAAAGTTGAATGAACCTCTCCTCTGTCTGGGTGGTGGGGCCGAAATAACTGAGAGTGCCCTTCTCCGGTGGTGGTTGACATGACACATGATTCCTTGCTGTAGGACCTCTCTCCTCTGTCTGGGTGCTGGGCCGAAATAACTGAGAGTGGCCTTCTCCGGTGGTGGTTGATATGACGCATGATTCCTTGCTGTAGGACCTCTCTCCTCTGTCTGGGTGCTGAGCCGAAATAACTGAGAATGGCCTTCTCCGGTGGTGGTTGATATGACGCATGATTCCTTGCTGTGGGACCTCTCTCCTCTGTCCGGGTGCTGGGCCGAAATAACTGAGAGTGGCCTTTTCCGGTGGTGGTTGATATGACGCATGATTCCTTGCTGTGGGACCTCTCTCCTCTGTCTGGGTGCTGGGCCGAAAAAACTGAAAGTGGCCTTCTCCGGTGGTGGTTGATATGATGCATGATTCCTTGCTGTGGGACCTCTATTCTCTGTCTGGGTGCTGGGCCGAAATAACTGAGAGTGGCCTTCTCTGGTGGTGGTTGATATGACGCCTGATTCCTTGCTGTGGGACCTCTCTCCTCTGTCTGGGTGCTGGGCCAAAATAACTGAGAGTGGCCTTCTCCGGTGGTGGTTCATATGACGCATGATTCCTTGCTGTGGGACCTCTCTCCTCTGTCTGGGTGCTGGGCCGAAATAACTGAGAGTGGCCTTCTCCGGTGGTGGTTGATATGACGCATGATTCCTTGCTGTGGGACCTCTCTCCTCTGTCTGGGTGCTGGGCCAAAATAACTGAGAGTGGCCTTCTCCGTTGGTGGTTGATATGACGCATGATTCCTTGCTGTGGGACCTCTCTCCTCTGTCTGGGTGCTGGGCGAAATAACTGAGAGCGGCCTTCTCCGGTGGTGGTTGATATGACGCATGATTCCTTGCTGTGGGACCTCTCTCCTCTGTCTGGGTGCTGGGCCGAAATAACTGAAAGTGGCCTTCTCCGGTGGTGGTTGATATGACGCATGATTCCTTCCTGTGGGACATCTCTCCTCTGTCTGGGTGCTGGGCCGAAATAACTGAGAGTGGCCTTCTCCGTTGGTGGTTGATATGACGCATGATTCTTTGCTGTGGGACCTCTCTCCTCTGTCTGGGTGCTGGGCCGAAATAACTGAGAGCGGCCTTCTCCGGTGGTGGTTGATATGACGCATGATTCCTTGCTGTGGGACCTCTCTCCTCTGTCTGGGTACTGGGGCCGAAATAACTGAGTGGCCTTCTCCAGTGGTGGGTGATATGACGCATGATTCCTTCCTGTGGGACATCTCTCCTCTGTCTGGGTGCTGGGGCCGAAATAACTGAGTGGCCTTCTCCAGTGGTGAGTGATATGACGCATGATTCCTTGATGTGGGACCTCTCTCCTCTGTCTGGGTGCTGGGGCCAAAATAACTGAAAGTGGCCTTCTCCAGTGTTGGGTGATATGACGCATGATTCCTTGCAGTGAGACCTCTCTCCAATTGATATTGGTTAAATTTTATTTATTTTATTTTATTCATTTCCCTATCCACATTTGTTTGCAGGGGATTTACCTACATTTTGCTGCCTTTGGCAGCCCTCTAGCCCGTTCCTGGACTATTTTACAGCCTTTTTAGTGCCTAAAAGTTCGGGTCCCCATTGACTTTAATGGGGTTCGGGTTCAGGATAAAGTTCAGGTCGAGTTCGGATCCCGAACCCGAACATTTTCGGGAAGTTCGGCAGAACTTCCCGAACCCGAATTTCCAGGTGTTCGCTCATCTCTAACCGAGAGATTAATTGCCAAAGAGTAAAACTAACCCTAAAATGTTCTTCAATTATATAAATAGTAAAAAATATAAATCTGAAGGAGTCGGCCCTCTACATAGCAATGAGGGGGGTGTTGCAGAGAGCGATGAGGATAAAGCAAAACTATTAAATATTTTTTTCTCCACTATATTAACTGAGGAAAATAAACTGTCAGATGAAATGCAGAATGTAAAAGTAAATTCCCCATTAAAAGTAGAAAATAGAAAATGCGGGACCGCGCTAGAAATGGCAGTTTTTTGCACTAATAATGATAAGCTTACAGTACTGTAGATAGTATGTCCTGCTCACAGAAATATAAGTTAGATCCACAGTGTTCTTTCACATGTATGAGCTCCTGGGTGCTTCCAGCTGATTTTCCAATCCACCTGAAGCCGCCGACCACTAATTTCACTCTCAGGAAGTTGACCCTTCAGAGAAGACAAATAGATGGTGCAGTACCTTTGAGATATGTGGAGTGCCCACCCTCTATTATACTCACAATATCCAGATAATTGAGAGCATATCACCAGCCACTGTTTCCAATAACGGGTAGAGGCACTACATCACCAACCGCTGTTTCCACTATCCTTCATAGAGAACAAATGGATGGTGCAATACCTTTGATGTAGATATATTACACACGCTTTATTATACTCACAATTTTCAGATAAAAGTGCACATATAAAATGCAATGCCCGACCCGGGTTTCGCGGTAAGCTTCTTCAGGGGCCACAGCAACCCACCCCACCACTTTTTTTTTTTTTCTTTTTCAGTCCCCATTAAAAGTGCCCTGTCTGATCCAGGAAGAAGTACAACAGCGACTTAAAAAGATTAAAATAGACAAATCGCCAGGACCGGATGGCATACACCCCTGTATCCTAAGGGAATTAAGTGATGTCATAGCCAGACCTTTATTTCTGATATTTACGGACTCTATAATGACAGGGAATGTTCCACAGGATTGGCGCATAGCAAATGTGGTGCCAATATTCAAAAAGGGTCCAAAAACAGAGCCTGGAAATTATAGTCCGGTAAGTTTAACATCTATTGTTGGTAAACTGTTTGAAGGGTTTCTAAGAGATGCTATTTTGGAGTATCTCAATGAAAATAAGCAAATAACGCCATATCAGCATGGCTTCATGAGGGATCGGTCATGCCAAACGAATTTAATCAGCTTCTATGAGGAAGTAAGTTCTAGACTTGACAGCGGCGAATCAATGGATGTCATATATCTGGACTTCTCCAAAGCATTTGACACCGTACCTCATAAAAGGTTAGTATATAAAATGAGGATGCTCGGACTGGGAGAAAATGTCTGTATGTGGGTAAGTAACTAGCTGAGTGACAGAAAACAGAGGGTGGTTATTAATGGTAGATACTCAGATTTGGTCACTGTCACTAGTGGGGTACCTCAGGGGTCAGTATTGGGCCCTATTCTCTTCAATATATTTATTAATGATCTTGTAGAAGGCCTGCACAGTAAAATATCTATTTTTGCAGATGACACTAAATGTGTAAAGTAATTAACACTGAAGAGGACAGTTTTCTGCTACAGAGGGATCTGGATAGATTGGAGGCTTTAGCAGAGAAATGGCAGATGAGGTTTAACACTGACAAATGTAAAGTTATGCACATGGGAAGGAATAATGCAAGTCACCCTACATATTAAATGGTAAAACACTCGGTAACACTGACATGGAAAAGGATCTAGGAATTTTAATAAACAGCAAATTAAGCTGCAAAAACCAGTGTCAGGCAGCTACTGCCAAAGCCAATAAGATAATGGGTTGCATCAAAAGGGGCATAGATGCTCGTGATGAGAACATAGTCCTACCACTTTACAAATCACTAGTCAGACCACACATGGAGTACTGTGTACAGTTCTAGGCTCCTGTGAACAAGGCAGACATAGCAGAGCTGGAGAGGGATCAGAGTAGGGCAACTAAAGTAATGACTGGAATGGGGCAACTACAGTACCCTGAAAGGTTATCAAAATTAGGGTTATTCACTTTAGAAAAAAGACGACTGAGGGGAGATCTAATAACTATGTATAAATATACCAGGGGTCAGTACAGAGATCTGTCCCATCATCTATTTATCCCCAGGACTGTGACTGTGACGAGGGGACATCCTCAGCGTCTGGAGGAAAGAAGATTTCTACACAAACATAAGAGCAGTGAAACTATGGAACTCTCTGCCTGAGGGGATAGTGATGGTGAGTACAATAAAAGAATTCAAGAGGGGACTGGATGTATTTCTGGAGTGTAATAATATTACAGCCTATAGCTACTAGAGAGGGGTCGTTGATCCAGGGAGTTATTCTGATTGCCTGATTGGAGTCGGGAAGTAATTTTTTTCCCCTTAAGTGGGGAAAATTGGCTTCTGCCTCACAGGGGATTTTTGCCTTCCTCTGAATGCTACTTGTAGGATAACAGGCCGAACTGGATGGACAAATGTCTTTTTTCGGTCTTATATACTATGTTACTATGTTACTATGTTATGTATTTCTAGACAGATCAGCCCTTATAGACAGGAGAATATTATATACCTTTTTCTGTAGAGGTTTTTCTGTTTAGAAATGCATTTCTTATCCACCATTTTACATTACATAGAGCTCAGCACATGTACAAGTTTCTATAGTTCATGGGCATCAAACGTATTTCTGTGTAGGAAGTAGCTCCTATAGAAAATGCTGGTCTTGTATATTGTGTACATTGTACTACTATACAAAAACCAATACTGCCACACAGTGACCATATGTTGGTCAGATACTGATTCTACATGGAAAGTCTGCATAGTACACACGATAATACAGCTTTTTTCAGATGCAGTCACATGTAGAATACATGCTATACCTATTATATACATTGACTAGCAGGTGATGACTTCTCTGACTGGAGTTGATGTAAGGGAAAATATTGCTGCTAAAGGGTAGAAAAGGATTGCATGCTACTGCCAGTGGAGAACAGGTAGAAAGAGGGATAATGCTACCAGTGAGGGAGAGGAAGAATGCTGCTGCCAGAATTGGAGTGGCAAAGTGGGGAATGCTACTGTAAGTGAAAGAGTGGGAGAGAAGTAGAGGAATTCTGCTAGTGGGGAAGATGTAGAGGAATATCTCTGCTAGTGGGGACGAGGTGGAAGAATGCTGCTGCAAGGAGTGGGGAGGAGATGTGTGCATGTGTGGTGGGTAGGGAAATACTTCTCCCAATCGATGGGAGGTGATGCTGCTTCCAGTGGGGAGTAATGAAGGAATGCTGCTACCAGTGGATGGGAGGTGGTGGGGGATGCTGCTACCAGTGAGGAATAGTGGGGAGGTGCTTCTACCAGTGTGGATGGAGAAGTGGGGGTATGCTGCTGCCATTGGGAGAAAGGTCAGGGAATGTTGCCAGTGGGAAGGATGTAGAGGAATATTTTTGCTAATGGGAGAGAGGAAGGGGTAATGCTTTTGCGAGGTTGGACTACTTTGTGTGTATGGGAATGCTTCTGGTGAAGAGTAATGAGGGATTACTGCTACTAGTGGTGAAGAGGTAATGGGAATGCTGCTGTTAGTGGGCAGAGTTGGGGGAATGTTGCTGCCAGTTGGAGAGAGGTGGTTGGGGGATGCTGCTGCCAGTGGAGAGTAGTGGGGAAATACTGCTACCAGTGGGATGGGGGTGGGGGAGAAATGCTGCTGCCAGTAGAGGGGAATGCTTCTGCCAGTGGGGGGTGGGGGTCCTGTGGCCAGTGGGAGAGAGGTGGGAGAATGCAGCCAGTGAGGCTTCTCTCGTTCTCCTCTGCAGTGACAGTTTCAGTCTCCAGTTTCCTGATGTCGGAGAACATTGGTTGAAGGACCTGTGCACTTATGGTCATGTAACCATGATGTCATAGTAGGTCCCTCACCCCTTCAAGCCACGGTCTGATAATGGAGGGCAGGCAGTATCTTTGCAGATGTGCCATGTCTACAGCTATGGAAGGATTGCCAAGGAGAAATAGAATAATGTCGGCACTGAAACTTCTTTAAATTTGACACAAGAAGTCCAGCAATATCATTAGAGCTTATGTGCCTGGTATTCTGTATAGCGTATATTATTCTGATGTCATGATATTGAATTATGAATTTTGACAGGTTCCAGTTGTACTTGGTAAAAAACATGGGGTAGACAGCACCACTTACTTCCAAACCGCTGGAGTTTTCAAACAGTGGCGGTGCCGACAGTGTAGGATCCCAACCTCTGAATCCTTTTCTTGTCCAAAGCGTTTATAAAGATTCACCGCAACACTCCAATTTTCAGTAAAAAACTCTTATTTCATTTGCACCAAAGTGTAGCAACGTTTCAACCTTGCGGTCTTTGTCAAGCTTGACAAAGACCGCAAGGTTAAAACGTTGCTACACTTTGGTGCAAATAAAATAAGAGTTTTTTGCTGAAAATTGGAGTGCCGCGGTGAATATTTATACACGCCAGGTTCCAGTTGTATCCACCCCAGTTCATGTAAATTGGGTCAGGATTATGCTACAAGGGCAGTTGTGCCTTGAGCACACCAGATTAGAATGACTCTAAGGGCAAACTTCAAGTCTATAAAAGAACATATGCATAC
This sequence comes from Bufotes viridis, assembly GCA_033119425.1. Taxonomy (NCBI): domain Eukaryota; kingdom Metazoa; phylum Chordata; class Amphibia; order Anura; family Bufonidae; genus Bufotes; species Bufotes viridis. The sequence continues at coordinate 230,526,603 of CM065594.1, forward strand.
CCACATTTAATTATATCCTAAATAATTCCGCATACAGGACATATCGTTAATAAATTCCACAAAGCTATTTGCAACTAAACCTATAACAATTGTCCCTGGCAATCAGTGATGGACTCTCAATCAGCTTCAATGGATTTGACTTTTGCTAGATCTGGGCCCACTGAGGGACCCTCTGGTACATTAGTGGGCTTGTCTGACCCTGTAGGTGTGTATTACTTGTATATTGAGATTATTCTAATTAAGATGTAAATTGAAGCTCCTGGGCCTCAAACAGCATATGTGCCAGGGTCTCCCATCTACCATGTGTCAATATACTGGTGTCTTCTTATGTGGCAGAGAGGCCTCTGGACCTCCTCAGACATCAGGACCCAGGGGTTAAACTGCTATGTCTGCACCCTCTGCACCTCTGTTCTTAGACTTACTTTTTAGTGACAAGGCACCACCGTTCAGGGGTGGATTAAGTGGCCCAAAGGCCATGGGCTGTTCCTCCATCTTGGGCCTGACAAATAAAAAGTATACCCTGCTCCAGTATTCCAACACAGGACACTTGACAAAACATCTAGGGCCCAAGCCCTGGTTTAGGCCTAGAGATGCCCAAGAAAATTGATGGGGGTTTTGGGCCGCCATTGGACCCAGGAGCCTTGGGCCCCAGGCAGCCATCCAAAACACTTTATTGTAATCTGCCATTGCTCTCGATATTTCTTGGAAATGAGATAGAAAGTTAAGTTTGAGCAGTTGAAGAACAAGTGCACAATTTTTGTTCTCTGAAGAAATATCTGTACTTATGATTTCTTTTTTTGAATTCTATTATAGACCCTTCCATTTATATTTTTAGTAAGTGTTCTGCTTTCAAAATTCTATATTTAGTTCCCATCCAAGCAGAAAAATGCTAACTATCTATTCTACCAGAACAAGGGGGCTGCTGGTTTTTGTTTAATCAGTTTCATTTATCAGAGAGAGACCTAGGATTGTCATATGAGTCAGTTCTGTAGAATGAATTCTGCAAACGCATATTTGTTGTCGAATTCACAAGAGTCACAACAAATCTATTCCACTTAATGGGCTAATGATGGTTATAGTGGGTTTATGGAATTAGGCTTTTTTTTTAAACTGTATTAAAAAATGTGTTCTAATTTCTATCAGGATGATTTTTAATGATTTTGTTTTATTTAGAATCTTCACAAAATAATTTTTTTTCTCGACTTTGCACAGTCAAGCAATCACTCTAACTGGACTTAATATTTTTCAACTTTAGGAGTCATCTTAAGAACCAAGGACAACTTTGGGGCAATTGTTCCTAATGCCTTGCTCATATTATGGAATAAAAACACATTGTTATTGTTAAAAGTGTTGCTTTGTTTGTCTTCTGCAGTGTCTTGCTCTCCAATGCCTGCCACTGCCTTGCTCCATCCTGTGGGCATGGGTGCCACAAAAAGGCAACGTACTAAGGGCTGTTTATCTTTATTTTTATGGGTGCCACACTACTCACCCTGTTGTGCCGTCCCATTCCCCTCTCCCTTGGCGGTTGCTCTTCTGGTCACCAACATCCTCTGGCTGCGGCTTGCAAGTCTGCTCTGTTGGCCCACTTGCCTGCTTCCGTAGGGTACACGCTTGCATTCGGCCTCTTAAAGGGCCAGCTGGCATCCATATGCTTCTCCAGCCAGTGGCTTGCAGTCTCTGGCTATTTAAGGCACCCTCCCCAGTAGGGGACCCCTAGAGCCACCTTCCCGAGGCATATTATTTGACTCCTTGGTGCTTTGTACTGGTGTCTCTGACCCCATGGGTCATCTGACAACCACACAGAACTATCTCAAGAGGTAGCGGTCTGGTGGCTCCCCCGCAGCCAAGTCCAGATCCCTGCCAGGATAACGCCAATAAACTAAGCCTTAGGCAAAACCGGTTGGTTGGTAAAGTGGGTCTACACCCACTGTCTATAACAGGCATCCTCAAACTGCGGCCCTCCAGCTGTTGCAAAACTACAACTCCCAGCATGCCCGAACAGCCTACAGATATTAGCCTACAGCAGGGCATTGTGGGAGTTGTAGTTTTACAACAGCTGGAGGGCTGCAGTTTGAGGATGCCTGGTCTATAACATGCAGCCTTTATGTATTCTCATACATTGCAGGCTACACAGTAATGTTGTGTGAATCAGTTAAGCTCTTTTACCGTTCGGTAAGTAATCTCTTTCTCTGCTTTTCTGAACACTCATAAAGCTTACATTCTTTCAATTTAGGTTTATTTTGATTGTAAAAATGTAGACCTAAATTTATGTTAAGCAGAGGAGAGAGAAGCTACAGACCAAACCGTCAGAAAGCTGGTTCGACATAGAGTTCACACTGATTAGGAATGAGCTGCCTGCAATGTGTGAGAATGCACATGAGCTGCACAGAAGACAAATGAGGAATTTTTTTTTAATATAAAAACAAAAATACTAATGTAAATATGTTTTTTTATTGCATAATATAAAAATTTTCCTCAAAGGTGATTAAAGCATTTAAAGGAATTTTCAAGGGATACTTATTGATGAAAATCATATCAATGCCCTATATTTCAATGGTAACTCTTATTTTTTTTTGTGGCATTTTTTTGTTGTTAACTTACAGGGGTTTCCATGACAGATATTAAACGCTTATCTTTGGGATAGATTATCAACATCAGATTGGTTGGGGTCCAACACCAATCAACTGTTTGGGCCCAGCCTTCTGCACAGGAAACTGTACAATGGACAGAACTGGAAGTGCAAGGCTCCGCCACCGTATAGTGGGGTACTGCAGCTCATCTCCAACTTAAATGAATCTTGTACACCAGCAATGGAAGATACATAATGGTTGGAGTCCTTCATCTGCTCCATAGTTTCCAACTCTTTCAGCTGCCCGCCAATTGACGGGGTATTGGGTGTCGGACCCACTCTGATCTAATATTGATGACCCAGAAGACCCCTATCATTTCTTAACACTCCCAGACAAGCCATTTGAGGAGGCGTGTGCTGGATGTAAAATTGCCTCTTGTCCTCTTGTCTGTCCAACTCCTTCAGAAGACAGGTATTATAAAACCAGTCAGGTGATCCTTCTCATCTGCATATGAATTGGATGAGAGGGGATTTCAAGGCATTTTCTGTCTGTTGAGATAGGAGCTGGAAAAAGAGGGTTGGGGGAAGGGGGCCAGTGTCAAAACGGCAGCAGTAGCAGGATCAATGGAGGTGAGTATCTCTTCTTTTATGTGTTTAAGCTCCAATGCCAACTATTTTTGATTAGCTGAAATCCCCAATAATGTAAAAATCTTCTATTTCTCCTGAAAACAGTGCCACTCTTGTCCCTGAGCTGTGACTGGTATTGGAGCCCATCCCCATTCAAGTGAATACTATATACTGTTATTATGAGGTAGTACATAGTTACATAGTAGCAATGATAAAAACTCCAGCAATTGTGATGCAAAAGAATAGGTTTTTATTGTATAATGTGGCTGTATGATACATGTGACATTTCGGCCACTCACTGGCCTTCATCAAACTGGTGCCGCTTTGTGGATGAATATCCGGAAGATGGACGTGAGGGAAAGAGACGGGGTGGGAACCCGACTTCCAGCAGCAAACAGCTGGCAGACTGCCACAAAGTTTTATCTATACATATAGTTACATAGTTAATATGGTTGAAAAAAGACATGTCCATCAAGTTCAACCGAGGAATAGGTGTGGACGCCAATCCCAGAAGGAAGTAAGACTCTGATTTCTACACATTTTCATAAGCATTAATGTCATTTACTTTTAAGAATACATCTAAACCCTTTTTAAAACTGTCCACTGTTTCTGCTGTGACCACGTCTATTCAACAGATTCACAGTTCTTACAGTAAAGAAGCTTTGGCGCTTCTGGAGACTAAACTTTTTCTTCTCCAGTCTTTTGAGGCATTTGACATGGAACAGTTTTTCACCGTATTTTTTGTATGGCCCATTTATATATTTGTATAGGTTAATCATGTCCCTCCCCCCTTAGACGTCTCTTCTCAGGACTAAATAAATTTAATTATTTTAATCTTTCTTTATAACTTAGATATTCCATGCCCCTTATCAGTTTAGTCGCTCTCATTTGTACTTTTCCCAGCTGAAGAGCATCCTTTCTATCGCCTGGTGCCCAGAAGTGAACTGCATATTCCAGATGAGGCCGCGCCAACGCTTTGTAAAGTAGTAGTATTATATCCCTTCCCCGCGAGTCCATGCCTCGTTTAATGCATGGCAATATCCTGCTAGGCTTAGAAGCAGCTGATTGACATTGTATGCTGTTATTTAATCTACAATCTGCAAGGACACCCAAATCCTTCTGTACAAGTGACTCCCCCAGTGTTACATCCCCTAGGACATATGATGCACGGAGGTTATTACTACTAAAATACATAACTTTACATTTATCCACATTGAACATTATTTGCCAAGTTGATGCCCAATGACTCAGAGTGTTCAAGTCAGCTTGTATTTTATGGACATCTTCCATAGACTGTACAGTACTACACAGTTTAGTGTCATCTGCAAAAATATGAATGGTGCTATTAATCCTGTACTTGATATCATAATTAAATAAATTAAATAATAGAGGGACCCAGAACTAAACCTTAGGGTACAGCACATATAACCCAGGACCATTCAGAATAGAAATCATTGACCTCAACTCTCTGGACACGGTCCTTCAACCAGTTTTTAATGCAATTACAAACTATACTTTCCAAGCCTATAGACCTTACTTTACCTATTAAACGTCTATGCCTTAATTTAATGTAGCCTGATTTTCTTTAAGAAAAACAAATCAATATATAGAAATAGAATGTACTTCAATCTAACATTGTAGTGTTTACTTATGAAGTCTAAAAGCATGAACCACATTAAATTTGCAGGGTACTCCAAGCCTCCGAGATATAAGTAAACACATGAGAGCATCATTCTTTGTCGTCGTGGCTTTGTTTGAATGATGTGTTGTTCTTGTGCTCATAGAAGGTACAATAATAAAAGCATCTCTCTATTATTAAAACCTTTTAAGGCAGCATGCAGCATAAATAAAGTGTTTACATTCTTGTATAAACAGATCCCATTGTGCTTTTTTTATTCCTAATTTTTTCCTACTTGTTTCATAAATACTAGGAAATAATAGGTTGACGAGGCTTAGTTTCAGAAGAGAATGGTGGGTAAGATTTGCATCGTAATTATAAGAAGCTTATCATTATATACTGAATATATTCATTAGTCTTCTGCTCTCTTTTATCAAAAAATTGACTAGTCTTACTGAATATTATCTTTAAATGCTGAATGAACTGACCACACCCTCTCCGAATACGTCATTACAAAGTTTTTGGGTAGCGTCTTGAACCGGATACAATTTTTATACAGTTCCTGACAAAAGCCTTGTCGCTTGTGTACAAATTGACCTGAAGTGCCGCTAAAATATATTTCTAATCAAGATTTTGTTACAAGAAATGGGTCATTTTAATCCCAACAGCTTTTATAATAATGTTTCAGTGCAAAACGAAACTGACAAAAAGTATCCTAATATTCACAGCTTGGTAAAGCCCATTGAGTCAATTTTTGCCAAGACATAAGTGTTGTCGCCTTGTCATATGAGCTTCACCCTTGACTAATAATGGATCAATTAGGTCTCAGGTGTGTATAAAAAGAACTCCAGTACACTAGACCTTCACATCAACTGCAACTAGACCTCTGAAAACATGCCTAAGATTCACCCTGAGTCTAAAGTGTTGATTATCAAGAGGCTGAAGACCAGATCCACTGCTGATGTGGCAGACACCTTTAATGTGTCTCAGCATCAAGTTCAGAGGATAAAAAAAAAGATTTGAAGAGACTGGAGACGTTTTGGACAAGCCCAGGTCAGGTAGACCCCACAAGACAACTGCTCGAGAGGACCGTTTGTTGGCTTGAAAATACAAAGCCAGCCCATTTTCCACTGCAGCAGAACTCCACGAGACCTGGTCACCTGAAGTCCCTGTGTCAACCAGAACAGTTTGTCGGATTCTGTCTCGAAATGGCCTCCATGGTCGAATCAGTGTCCATAAGCCAGCACTAAACAAAAGACAATTGAAAAACTGTGTGGCATTTGCCAAGGCCCACAGCCTGCTAAAAGGATGGAAGCTGGAAAAGTGGCAGAAGGTGGATTTTTCAGATGAATCTTCTGTTGAATTACACCACAGTCGCTGCAAAGATTGCAGGAGACCTACTGGAACCTGCATGGAGCCGAGATTTACCCAGAAAACAGTGAAGTTTGGTGGAGGCAAAATCATGGTCTGGGGTTACTTCCAGTATGGGGGTGTGCAAGCGATCTGCAGGGTGGAAGGGAACATCAATAGTCTAAAATAAGAAGAAATCGTAGCTACCTCTTATATTCCCAACCATAAAAAAGGCCAAATTCTGCAGCAGGATGGTGCTCCATCGCATACTCCTATCTCCACATCAAAGTTCCTTAAGGCGAAAAAGATCAAGATGCTTCATGATTGGCCAGCCCAGTCACCAGACATAAACATCATTGAGCATATATGGGGTAGGATGAAAGAGGAAGCATGGAAGACGAAACCAAAGAATATTGATGAACTCTGGGAGGCATGCAAGACTGTTTTCTTTGCTATTCCTGATGACTTCAGCAATAAATTGTATGAATCCTTGCCAAACCGCATGGATGCTGTCCATGGATGCAAGCTCGTGGAAGTCATACAAGATATTAAATTTGGATCTCACAGCACCACTACATAATTTGCTGACATATTTTTGGATTTGCAGTAAAGTTGTTCAATTTCAGTATAGGCAACAAAACTTTTGTCTTGCCAAAATTTGACCTTTCTGTCTTGATTAAACGATAAATCTTTTTTTCAGTTAAACTAATTTGTTTCGGTGCATTAAACATCATTTGGGAGGGCTTTAGCTTTTCATATAGGCTATTTCTAACACCAATTGATTAATTAAAAGTCAGGTAAATAGCAGGAATTTCTACAAAATAGAGAAGCGACAAGACTTTTGCCAGGGACTGTATGTGTGGATCACCTAAAGCAACTTACTACAAATATGTCAAATATGTATATAAGTATGTAAAATGTCTACCCAAGCAGTTTACATAATAGTAATGCTAAAAGAAGTGACTAAATACTGTATATCACATTATACAGGATGCTAGTGACTGAATTTATATTTCTGTGTCCACCTTTGCAACCAATGTTTTTACTACTGCAGTGTATCTAATAAAGAGACCAAAGCAACTTTGCAGATTATCTTAAAGGGGTTGTCCCAAAATCAACGTCTATTACCAATCCACTGGTTGACCTCCAACTGATCACAAGAGCGGAGGCCCTGAGCCCCCTATTCCTCCTCAGTGAGTGTGAATGGAGTGGTGGCTGAACAGGCATGCTACCTTTTAATGCACAATTTATTAGTCTCATGGAGATTAGTGTTTGGTGCGAATATTCGAATCGTGAATATTTATTGCGAATATCGGAACTTTGAGAATTCGCCAATATTTCGAATATAGTGCTATATATTCATATTTTTGAATATTCATCATTTTTTTCCATCTGAACACATGATTCCTCCCTGCTTCTTGCTTGTGGACCAATGAGAAGGCAGCAATGTATTTGTCTGAGCTTAGCAACATCCCTAGCAACCAATAGTAAAGTTGCCTACCCCTTACTATATAGGAACCTCCCCAGCAGCCATTTTCTGCATTTTTTTACAGTTCTGAGAGAGACAGCAGTGTTATTGCTGTGCTCTCTTCTTTCCTGTGTCACATTACATTAGATAGTTAGTTAGTTAGCTTATATATATAGAAAAGATAGTTAGTGTGAGATAGTCAGTGTACAGTCGTGGCCAAAAGTTTTGAGAATTACATAAGTATTGGAAATTGGAAAAGTTGCTGCTTAAGTTTTTATAATAGCAATTTGCATATACTCCAGAATGTTATGAAGAGTGATCAGATGAATTGCATAGTCCTTCTTTGCCATGAAAATTAATTTAATCCCAAAAAAAACTTTCCACTGTTGCATAAAAATGGCTTCACAGGCAAGGATATTATGGCTACTAAGATTGCACCTCAATCAACAATTTATAGGATCATCAAGAACTTCAAGGAAAGAGGTTCAATTCTTGTTAAGAAGGCTCCAGGGCATCCAAGAAAGTCCAGCAAGCGCCAGGACCGTCTCCTTAAGAGGATTCAGCTGTGGGATCGGAGTGCCACCAGTGCAGAGCTTGCTTAGGAATGACAGCAGGCAGGTGTGAGCGCATCTGCACGCACAGTGAGGCGAAGACTTTTGGAAGATGGCCTGGTGTCAAGAAGGGCAGCAAAGAAGCCACTTCTCTCCAAAAAAAAACATCAGGGACAGATTGATCTTCTGCAGAAAGTATGGTGAATGGACTGCTGAGGACTGGGGCAAAGTCATATTCTCCGATGAAGCCTCTTTCCGATTGTTTGGGGCATCTGGAAAAAGGCTTGTCCGGAGAACAAAAGGTGATCGCTACCATCAGTCCTGTGTCATGCCAACAGTAAAGCATCCTGAGACCATTTATGTGTGGGCTTGCTTCTCATCCAAGGGAGTGGGCTCACTCACCATTTTGCTCAAAAACACAGCCATGAATAAAGAATGGTACCAAAACACCCTCCAACAGCAACTTTTTCCAACAATCCAACAACAGTTTGGTGAAGAATAATGCATTTTCCAGCACGATGGAGCACCGTGCCATAAGGCAAAAGTGATAACTAAGTGGTTCGGGGACCAAACGTTGACATTTTGGCTCCATGGCCTGGAAACTCCCCAGATCTTAATCCCATTGAGAACTTGTGGTCAATCCTCAAGAGGCGGGTGGACAAACAAAAACCCACTAATTCTGACAAACTCCAAGAAGTGATTATGAAAGAATGGGTTGCTATCAGTCAGGAATTGGCCCAGAAGTTGATTGAGAGCATGCCCAGTTGAATTGCAGAGGTCCTGAAAAAGAAGGGCCAACACTGCAAATACTGACTCTTTGCATAAATGTCATGTAATTGTCGATAAAAGCCTTTGAAACATATGAAGTGCATGTAATTATATTTCACTACATCACAGAAACAAGTGAAACAAAGATCTAAAAGCAGTTTAGCAGCAAACTTTGTGAAAACTAATATTTGTGTCATTCTCAAAACTTTTGGCCACGACTGTACTGTAGGTTAGATTGTGATATAGTGTAACTGATTTGTGAACTGGTTCTGCTCTCCATATATACATGCTACATACATAGTGCTGTGATGTCACAAGTTCACAACAATACTTAGTGCACCAATCAGTAATATGAAGTCAGACCTTCTAAAATGTGAAGTTGCATGAATTGCGCAAAAATATGCGCATCAATTGCCGATTTGCGCAATCACGAATATATTGGAGCACTCTATCTGCATACAAAGCGGTTGTAATGTTCTGCCGTGCCAACCATTTTCTCTAGTCTCAGAAAACTTCAAGCAGCTTGAAAAATGTAGCAAAAGTGACCCACGCCTGTATTGCACGCGCAGTACGCAAATACTACACTGCCAATTTTCACAATCAAGAAAATAACATATATATACATGATGAATATTCACCCAAATATTTGCGAAATATCGTAAACTCGAATATTACCCCTGCCACTCATCACTAAATTGGAGATAGCAGAGTGCTGTCATCTACTATCTCCTTCTGTCCCATGTGTATGCCATTCAAATTACTTCTCACTGCAGTAAGAAGCAATGGGGGGAGTGGCTCAGGACCCCCAATCTAGTGATTGATAGCATCCCATCCCAAACTTAGGTCAGAGCAGGTACGTACCCTAAACAGTGGTAATGGGGAGATGATATCTGGGGAACGTGAAAAAGCAGAGGTACTAAATAAGTTCTTCAGCTCTGTATATACAAAAGACCAGAGAGGAGCTGATGTATACTAATATACTAAATCAGCTTACCGTAGATATGGTCCAGGCTATGTTAAAAAAAAGTAAATGTGAAAAAGACCCTGGGGGTCATTTATCATGGTGAAATACACCTAAATGAGTTACCTTATTTTTCGCCCTATAAGACTCACCGGCCCATAAGACGCACCTAGGTTTTTGGGGAGGAAAATAAGAAAAAAATTATTTTTAACCAAAAGGTGTGCTTTTGGTGGGTTTTGAACTAATGCTGGTCTGTACATGACACTATTATGGTGGATCTATATATGATGCACTGTTATGGGGGATCTGTGGATGACACTGTTATGGGAATCTGTGGATTGCATTGTTATGGGGGATCTGTGGATGGCACTGTTATGGGGGACCTGTGGATGGCACTGTTATGGGGGGGGGTAAGGATGGCACTGTTATGGGGGACCTGTGGATGGCACTGTTATGGGGGGGGGTAGCTGTGGATGGCACTGTTATGGGGGGGGGACTGTGGATGGCACTGTTATAGGGGAATCTGTGGATGGCACTGTTATGGGGGGGATCTGTGGATGGCACTGTTATGGGGGACCTGGGGGGGAGCTGTGGATGGTACTGTTTTAGGGGGGATCTGTGGATGGAATTGTTATGGGGAGGGGGATCTGTGGATGGCACTGTTATGGGAAGGGGGATCTGTGGATGGCACTGTTATGGGGGGGGGGGGTCTGTGGATGGTACTATTATGGGGATGGGGATCTGTGGATGGAATTGTTATGGAGAGGGGTTTCTGTGGATGGCACTGTTATGGGGGGGATCTGTGGATGGCACTGTTATGGGGGGAGCTGTGAATGGCACTGTTATGGGGGGAGGTGTGGATGGCACTGTTATGGGGGAGCTGTGGATGGCACTGTAATGGGGGGGAAGAGCTGTGGATGGACCTGTTATGGGGGGGATCTGTGGATGACATTGTTATGGGGAGGGGGATCTGTGGATGGAATTGTTATGGGGAGGGGATCTATGGATGGCACTGTTATGGGGGGGATCTGAGGATGACACTGCTATAATATGTACCAGAAACACAAGGGGGGGTCAGTCAGCACGTCCCTGTATGCAGGTGCACGCAGCCACGGCAAAATATACATACAAACACAGAAATGCAACAGCACTCTGCAACTAGCACTCTGCCCTGCCTCTATGCTAAAAGCTATCAGAGGTCTTTAGTGTACATTTTGATCAAAAAGTAATAAGCCACTCGCCACGTCAAGTCCGCCTCTATGAGTGGTCCTAACACTAAATCCCACCTGTTATGGGTCACAACAGCCACATAGAATCCATGGAGTGTGGGCCCAGCATGCATGCCCGGATCAACCATGCTTATCAACCCTTTCTTGTGCCATAACAGCCTCCATTAGAACCAGGGATGCAGGTACCAACATGCATGCTGAGCCCACTATATATACTCACCCTGGAGCCAGATGGCCACAAACAGGTACTATAAATGCAAGTGCAGTTTTTATACTTACTCTGATTAAAACCAGCCTCTAGGGCAGACAAACTAGCCAGGTGGGCAAGACTGAAAGGAAGGCTGCCACACCTCCAAGAATACTAAACAGAAACACAAGGGGGGTCAGTCAGCACGTCCCTGTATGCAGGTGCATGCAGCCACGACAAAATATTCATACAAACACAAAAATGCCACAGCACTCTGCAACTAGCACTCTGCCCTGCCTCTATGCTAAAAGCTATCAGAGGTCGTTAGTGTACATTTTGATCAAAAAGTAATAAGCCACTCGCCACGTCAAGGCCGCCTCTATGAGTGGTCCTTACGCTAAATCCCACCTGTTATGGGTCGCAACAGCCACATAGAATCCACGGAGTGTGGGCCCAGCATGCATGCCCAGATCAACCATGCTTATCAACCCTTTTTCGTGCCATAAAAGCCTCTATTAGAACCAGGGATGCAGGTACCAACATGCACGCTGAGCCCACAATATATATTCACCCTGGAGCCAGATGGCCACAAACAGGTACTATAATTGCAAGTGCAGTTTTTATTCTTACGCCCCGTCTTACTGTGGCACTGGCACACTAGACAACAGTGTGCTTATGTGCATAGTTTACTGTCCGGACGTAGCGGTCCTTCAGTCTGGGCCCAGGCGGGGCTGCAGTTGTACTCACTGCTGGATGATGAATTAAGGCAGACGTGAGCGCAACAGGAGGATAATACTCTGGGTGCACGCCTTTATTTGTTAGACAGGGTTCGGTGGTGGTGGGTCTGGACGGCTGGGCCTGAAGGAGAACTTATTTAACTATGTGAATAAACTGTGCAGAGTTGACATAGGGGCCAGAGCCTCCCATGTGCTCCGGGCCCCCCTGTTTTTCGGGCGCCATAGCAATGGCGTGCTCTGTCTATATTTGCGGTACGCTACTGTGCCCTCACTACAATGTTTTGTAGGGTTAGCTCGGCTTCAGGCCCTCACCTCTAATGTTTTATATGGTCTGCTCACTTGTAGGCCATCACTGCAATGTATTATGGGGTTTGCTCGGCTTCAGGCCCTCACCTCTAATGTGTTATACAGTCTGCTCACCTGTAGGCCATCCCTGCAATGTTTTATGGGGTTCGCTCGGCTTCAGGCCCTCACCTCTAATGTGTTATACAGTCTGCTCACCTGTAGGCCATTACTGCAATGTTTAATGGGGTTCGTTCATCTTCAGGCCCTCACTGCAATTTTTTATAGGGTCCACTCACCTTCAGGCCCTCAACTATAATGTTTTAGAGGGTAACCAGCAGTCCCTTGCTCCAAATGTTTTTGAGGGTCACCAGCAGGTCATCAATGATAATTTTTCAATGGTGTGTATGATGCCTTCATTTATGTGTAATAAAGGGTGTATTGGAGTGCCGATTCCTTGTAATTTTTACCAGCCCTTTCACTTAGTGCATAGGCTTCATGAGTGTAGCAGTGTACCTGAACAATTGTTGCACCATGTGAATGAGGCCCTCCTTTATGTGATATAAAGGCTGTATCAGAGTGCCTCTTCCTTGTAATTTTTGCCAGCGTTTGCACTGTATATACAATTGAATATACAGGACAGAATGTTTCCTAACAATTTTACCTCTCAATGTTTTTTTTTTTTTTTTTTTTTTGAGGGGGTGGGATTTTAGCCGTGATTTTTTTGCTATGTAAAAGTGGCGGACAACTCGGACAATATGGTTCCCAGCAGCGACACTGGAGTCCAAGATGCACCCAGACATGGTCCCCATGCTGTTCCAGATCCATTTCGGTGGTGTTTCTGTCACTTTCTGACCTTTACCAATGGACCAGGTACCCTCCTCTCATCCGAGCAGGGGGTGCCTGGTTGTCTCCCATTGTCTTCCATTATACTCAGGTGCTCAGCCGAGCACACGAATATCGCTATGTGTTCGGACCGAGTACCCGAACACCCGAACACTTTGGTGCTCGCTCATCACTAGTTTCTACACCTTGATTTTAGTCCACCTGTAGCAAATTTAGTTGATTGAACAAGATTTGGAAAAACACTCCACTGTCTATATAAGGTCTCTCAGCTTACAATGCATATCAGAACAAAACCCAAGCAATGAGGAGGCAAGAACTGCCTGTAGAGCTCAGAGACCGGATTGTGTGGAGACACAGATCGAGGAGTGTACAAAAAACTCTCTGCTGTACTGAACATTCTTAAATGGAAGAATGAAACAACCAGGACTCTTTCTCTTAGGCTACATGCACACGACCGTTGCCTGCCTCCGCGTCCGCTCCTCCTGCAAATTTTGCGTCCGTCAAAAAAAATGGATGACGGACCGTTTTTTTTTACGGATCCGATTTTTATGGCAGCTCCATTGTAAAATTGCCTATCCTTGTCCGCATACGTTAAAAAAATAGGACATGCACTATTTTTTTGACGGAATGAAAACACGAATCACGGATGCGGAACAAAAACGGTTGACCATCCGCATTTTTTGACGGACCCATTGAAATGAATGGGGAAGCATCCTATCCGTGAAAAAAAACCGGAACGGACGCGGAAACAAGCAACGGTCGTGTGCATGGGGCCTTACTCAGATCTGCCTGCCACAAACTAAGTAATCAGGGGAAAAGGGCTTTGGTAAGAGGTGACCAAAAACCTAATGGTCACTGTGTGTGGATGGGAGAAACTTTCAAAAGATCAACCCTCACTGCAGCACTCTGGGTTTTATAGATGAGAGGTCAGAAAGAAGCCTCTCCTCAGTAAAAGACAGTGAAAGTTTGAAAATAGTACCTAAAGAACAAGTACCTAAAGGACAATATTCTCTTATCTGATGAAACCAAGATTGAACTTTTTGGCCTCAATTCTAAGTGTCATGTTTGGAGGAAACCAAGCACTGCCCAATACCATCCCTACAGTGAAGCATGGTGGTTGCAGCATCATGCTGTGGGGGTGTTTTTTTAGCGGCTGGGACAGGAAGACTGGTTAGAGTTAGGGATCATGCACACATACAAAATTTATTTCCGCGTCCGTTCCGTTTTTTTTTTGCGGCCCGTATGCAGAACTTTTCACTTCAATGGGCCACAGAAACAAAAATGACTCAGTGTGCATTCCATGTCTGTATATCCACGTCTGTTCCGCCAAAAAATAATACATGTCCTATTATTGTCGGACAAGGATAGGACTGTTTTATTATGGGCTGGCCGTTCTGTTCCACAAAATCCGTAATACACATGGCCGGTATCTGTGTTTTGCGGATCCACAATTTGCGGACCATAAAACAACAATGGTCATGTGCATAAAGCCCTTAAGAGAATGTTAAATAAAGTAAACGACAGAGATATTCTTAGAGGAGTTGTCTCACTTCAGCAAATTGTATTTATTATAAAGAGGAAGTTAATACAAGGCACGTCCTAATATATTGTGATTGTCCTTATTACATCCTTTGCTGGCTGGATTCATTTTTCCACCGGTACTAAGATTTTTCACCCATATGGCAAATGGCAAAATGGAAAAAAAGTGAACAAAAAGTTGTACACACACCAAAATGATATCAATGAAAAGTAAAGAGTGCCCTGCAAAAAATAGGCTCTTAAACAGCTCTGTACACATAACAACAAAAAAGTGATATGGCTTAGAATATGGCGACGAAAATAGTTTTATAATAATAAAAAAAAATTTCAGCATTAAAACACAAGAAAAACTATACATATATGTATCGCCGTAATCATACTGACCTGGAGAGTGAAAGTAACAGGTCACTTTTACCTCATAGAGAACGCCGTAAAAACAATAACAATAAAACAGTTGTGGAATTGTGTTTTTTGTTTTATTTTTTTAATTTCACCCCATTTGGAACTTTTTCCAGCTCCCCACTAAATTGTATGCAATATTAAATGGTGGAGTTAGAAAGTGCAACTTGTCCTGCAAAAAACAAGTCCTCATATGCCTATGTGAACTGTATATTAACAAAGTTATGACCCTGGAAATGCAGGGAGTGAAAAACAATAAAATTGCGGGGCTGAAAGGGTTAAAAGTCTCTGGAGAGATTTGAAAATGGCTGATGGTCCAACCTGACAAAGTTTTAGAGGTTCATAGAAAATGTCCAGCTCACCCATATGAAGATTCCAGTGTGCACGGTATTAATTTTACCGCTGTACAGTGTGTTTGTACAAATCTTGTTGCCACGTAAATAAAAGGAAGATATTGCACCAAATAATCAAGCAGTGCTGGACATCCTTTTTATGCACCTAAAGTTTTAGAGGGTCTGCAGAGCAGGATGGCAGAAAATCCCCAAATCCAGGTGTACAAACCTTGTGGCATCAAACCCAAGAAGACTGGAGGCCGTTATCTCTGCCAAAGGTGCTTCAATTAAAGGGTTTCTGTCATCAAGTTTTGACATTATAAGCTGTCTGACATTAGCTATGTGCTAATGTCAGAGCAGCTTGATAATGTCTTTTTTATAAAAATCCGATTTATATTTTGGCTGAAAAACGTACTTTTATAATATGTAAATTAGCCTCTAGGAGCAGGGGGGGGGGGCGTTGCCCTGCTCCTAGAGGCTCCGTGCGGCAACCTGCTGGCACGCCCCTTCTTACTTTGAGTGATAGTGCCGGGCACGATCCTCCACCACTGTCTCCTTCTGAAATCCCGCGCCTGCGCCGCCGCTCTGTATTCGGCGCAGGCGCGGTGAGCAGAGGACGCTGGTGCCTGCTGTCCTCAGCTCACCGCGCCTGCGCTGAATACCCCTGAGTACACCCGGAAGCAAGGACAGCGTGGGATTTTTAAGTTTTCCGGTATTGAGTTCCGTCACAAGGGCTCAATACCGGAAAAAAATGCTTCAGTTTTATCCTAATGCATTCTGAATGGAAAGCATTCCGTTCAGTATGCATCAGAATGTCTTCAGTTCAGTCCCTTTACGGTATTTGGCCGGAGAAAATACTGCAGCATGCTGTGGTATTTTATATGGCGAAAATTGAATCCACTTCAAACCAGCATTAATTTCCATTGAAATGTATTAATGCCTGATCCAGTACCAAGTGTTTCGGAAAACCGGATCCGGTTTCCCGATCTGCGCATGCGCAGACTTTTAAAAATTTGAAAAAAATAAATACCGGATGTTTTTTTCTGGATGACACCGGAGAGACGGATTCGGTGTTTCAATGCATTTGTCAGCCGGATCCGGATGCAAATGCAATCCGTTTTCATACGTATTTCCGGCGATGGAACTACCTGCTGTAATCAAACAACTCAAGTGTAAAAGTAGCCTAAGTCAAACAGTTTTCCTAACAATGGAAGTTAAGCTGATACGATTATCTGTTATAATGCCACCAGCAGCACTAAATACACGCTCAGACAATACGTTGGCGGCAGGGCAGGCCAGCACCTCCAAGGCGTAGAGCGCAAGTTCGTGCCACATGTCCAGCTTGGACACCCAGTAGTTGTTAGGCACTGAGGGAACATTTAGGACGCTGACACGGTCTGCAATGTATTCCTTCACCATCTTCTAAAACTTTTCCCTCCTTGTAGCACTAAGCCACGCTTCAGGCTGAGGTTGCTGGCGGGGTGTCATGAAAGTGTCCCATGCCTTGGAAAGTGTTGCCCTGCCTCTCTTGGAACTACTGTGTGTTCCCCTTGTCTCCCTTCCTCGGTTGCCTAAGGAAGTACGGACTCTGGCGGCACCATTGTCAGATGGAAAATTTTGGAGCAATCTGTCAAGAAGTACCTTCTGGTATTGCACGGTCTTACTTGCCCTCTCTACCACAGGTATGAGAGATGAGAAGTTCTCTTTGTAGCGGGGGTCAAGAAGGATGAACACCCAGGATTCTGTGTTACCTAAAATGCGTATAACGTGAGGGTCATGGGAAAGCCTAACATGAAGTCAGCCATGTGTGCCAGAGTACCAACGGGCAAGACGTTGATGTCAACTTCAGGATGACTCTCCATACCCTCATCCTCCTCCTCTTCTGCCCATCCACGCTGAAGAGATGGAATTAAAGTTCCATGGGTACAAGACTCTGTAGCAGAGGCAAATGTCTCTAGCTCCTCTTCCTCCTTCTCTTCTTCATGGCCAAATTCGCGCTGAGAAGACAAACTGGGGGAGGTCTGGCTATCACCCTGTGTCATCTCCCCCATTACCTCGTCTGCCACATTCAAAGCATCCTCCTTAATTGTGAGCAGCGATCGTTTAAGTAGACACAGCAGTGGGATGGTTACACTGATAATAGTGTTATTTATCACCACTAACCATCTGTGTGGATTCATCAAAGTTTTTTAAAACCTCACATAGGTCTGATATCAATGCCCACTCCTTGCTTGTGAATAGTGGCAGTTGTCTGGAAAGGCGACGACCATGTTGCAGCTGCCACTCTGCTGTTCACAAAGACGGGCCAATATGTAGAACGTAGAGTTCCACCGCGTGCTCATGTTGCACAACAGTCGGTGAGCTGGTAGCCACAAGCGCTGCTGCAGCGTTTACAGACCGGCTGAAGCTGTGGACGACTTCAGGAAATGGGCACAGAAGTGGCGTGCCTTCACTAGTAGCTCCTGCAAATTGGGGTTGGTTTTGATAAACCGCTAAACCACTAAGTTTAAGACGTGGGCTAGGCATGGAATGTGTGTCAGGTTGCCAAGCTCCAAAGCCGCCACCAAGTTACGGCCATTGTCAGACACAACCATACCTGTTTCTAGGTTGAGTGGCGAGAGCCACAGCATGGTCTGGTCCCTGCAGCAGTGTGCTGTTTGTCCCCTAAGCAGATCAACTTCAGCACGGCCTGTTGACGCTTACCCACAGCAGTGCTACACTGCTTCCAGCTAGCGACTGATGGCTGACAGCTGTTGGAGGAGGAAGTGGAGGACGAGGCGGCGGAGGAGGAGAAGTGGGGGTTGGAGCCAGTAACATAGCTGCTGGCTGAGACCCTGATGGATGTAGGGCCCGCAATCCTGGGCGTGGGTAGCACCTGTGCCATCCCAGGGTACGACTCACTCCCAGCCTCCACAACATTCACTCAGTGTGCAGTCAGGAAAATTTAGCGTCCCTGACCACCAGCTTTTGTCCATGTGTCCGTTGTGAGGTTTGACCTTCCCAGTAAGTGCATTGGTCAGGGCACTGGTGATGTTCGGGGAAACATGCTGGTGTAAGGCGGGCACGGCACACCGCGATAAATAGTGGCGGCTGGGGACAGCATACCGAGAGACGGCCGCCAACACCAGGCTGCGGAAGGCGTTAGTGTCCACAAGCATAAATGGCAACATTTCAAGGGCCAGTCATTTCGAAAGTTGCGCATTTAGTGCTATGGCCTGTGGGTGTGTTGGTGGGTATTTGCTCTTGCGCTCAAATGCCTGTGTTATCGACATTTGGACGCTGCACTGTATTGGCTTGCACTGTATTGGCTTGCTGTAATGTACTGGATACAGAAAAATACAGATTTTCGCCACTACACTAGCCCAGAGATAATGTCATTTTATAATACACACTGTATTGGCTTGCTGTAATGTACTGGATACAGAAAAATACAGATTTTCGGCACTACACTAGCCCAGAGATAATGTAATTTTTACAACACACACTGTATTGGCTTCCAGTAAGGTACTGGATACAGAAAAATACTGATTTTTGGCACTACACTAGCCCAGAGATAATGTAATTTTTAAAATACACACTGTATTGGCTTGCTGTAAGGTACTGGATACAGAAAAATACAGATTTTCGGCACTACCCTAGCCTAGAGATAATGTAATTTTTACAATACACACTGTATTGGCTTGCTGTAATGTACTGGATACAGAAAAATACAGATTTTCGCCACTACACTAGCCCAGAGATAATGTCATTTTATAATACACACTGTATTGGCTTGCTGTAATGTACTGGATACAGAAAAATACAGATTTTCGGCACTACACTAGCCCAGAGATAATGTAATTTTTACAAAACACACTGTATTGGCTTCCAGTAAGGTACTGGATACAGAAAAATACTGATTTTTGGCACTACACTAGCCCAGAGATAATGTAATTTTTAAAATACACACTGTATTGGCTTGCTGTAAGGTACTGGATACAGAAAAATACTGATTTTCGGCACTACCCTAGCCTAGAGATAATGTAATTTTTACAATACACACTGTATTGGCTTGCTGTAATGTACTGGATACAGAAAAATACAGATTTTCGACACTACACTAGGTCAGAGGTAATGTAGTTTTGACAATACACACTGTATTCGGATGTAGCTCTATATTGGATAGAAATTTGTCCCAAATAAAATGTATTCTTTGCAGGAATACTGTATATACGGTTGCGGCCTAAACGCACATACAGATGTGCCTAAAACTTTATAAATCATTCTCTGCTGGAGTAATTAATATACCGGTTGAGGATTGAACGCACACACAGATGTGGCACAAGTTAGGTTAATTTACCCAGAAAAAATAATTTCTCTGATGGTGCAGTGTATATCTTAATACCAGGCACACTGTAGTGAATAAGCCCCTTTTTATAATGTCTGCCTAACACACTGCTTTATGATGGTACAGTGTATATCTAAGTACCAGGCACACCGTAGTGAATAAGCCCCTTTTTATAATATCTGCCCAACACAGTGCTTTATGATGGTGCAGTGTATATCTCAGTACCAGGCACACCGTAGTGATAAGCCCCTTTTTATAATGTCTGCCCAACACACTGCTTTATCATGGTGCAGTGTATATCTCATTACCGGGCACACTATAGTGAATAAGCCCTGTCCCTGACAGTGCTAAGCAAACCGCTTCTTAAAAAAAAAAAGTGCTGCACTGCTGTCAAGCACACACTCTAGTCCTTAAAAGGACTGTTAGGTCTTTCAATAAGGTTTATGGAGTAAAATCAGTAAGTTTAGAGCAAAACGCTTTCTGTCCCTGCCTACTGTCTGCTCTCCCTGATGCTGAATGAGCTGAGCACTGGACCTCAGCTCCTATATGAAATGGTATAACGTGTTCCGGCCAGCTAATCAGTGTAAGGCTTACAGCTAACATGGCTATGGCCTTACACTGAGGGGAATTACTTACCTGGACCTTGGCTGGATTGGCTGCTTAGAAGGCACCAAACGTGCGAGGAGAAGACTCGAGCAATGCGACGAATACACAAGGTGCTCAGCCGAGTAGAGCTGAGCGCCGGTCATAGCGATGCAGGAGCCGAACCAATAATCGGCCGAGCATGCTCGCTCATCACTAGTAGAAACATCTTAAAGATGATCAAGATAAATGGGTCCACAGAGCTATGTTTCAAGCGAGTGCATTTGGGTAAAAACTAGTATCCTATTCCAGAATTATTTAGGCACTGGGCAGGCTCACAAACAATGGTACATGCTGACTACATCTGCCCCATATCTGGAACAAGCAGGGGTTGATACATTTCCCATGTATGTCCCATTTTATCAAAAGTTTTTCCTTAGTGCACTTAGTAGTATAACTGCTTGAACTGTCAAATAGTTGCTTTGTTTCTGAAGAATAATATTTCTGTAAAAAGATGGAGGCGTGGAGGCACCATAGTGTGAAATACATTGAGGCTGCAGCTCAGTAAGCCATGGTTTGTCTGTTCCTCATATATGTTTCCAGCATGTCTTAATGTCATACTTTAATACATATGTTAGAGTGGCCCAGTGACAGACTGTGGAGGTGGCGGCAGCATGAGGAGGCCACAGAGTGGCACAATGACAGAGTGTGGAGGGGATGGCTGCATTAGGAGACCAAACAATGGCAAGGTGACATAGTGTGGAGGTGGCAGCAGCCTTAGGAGGCCACAGAGTGGCAAGGTGACATAGTGTGGAGGTGGGTGGCAATACCAGTACCAGCTGAAGATGGTGGGTGAAAAAAGGAGCACTTGGCATCAGATGTGTGTCATCAGGCGGGTAGCAGCATCAAAATATTAGCTGAGGAAGGTAGCCAGAAGAAGCCGGTCTCTTTTCTCAAAGTGTTGGTGTGGCACTATAGATTATCTAATCTGATGCATCAGGCATTGATGGGTGGAAATCCTGGCTTATCCACACCTGATTCATCTTGACAAAGTTCAGCCTCTCCACATTTAGGGGATGGGCGAGTTCTCCTTGGGGTAACTATGGCCCCCGCCACACTAAAAACCTGCTCTGATGCCACACTACTGACTGGGCAGGACAGCTTTTCCAGGGCAAACTCGGACAGTTGAGACCACAAATCCAGTTTGGCTATCCTACATAGGATGTCTTTATAGTAGTTTAGTTTGTCCTCCCACTCAGTGGGTGTAAAAAAGGCCCCTATTTTGGACGGGTAGCGAGGGTCTAACATGGTGGAGAGCCAGTAGTCATTTCTCTGCTGAATGGTGACAATTCGACTGTCACCACGCAAGCAAGTGAGGATGCATCGGGCCATTTGCGCAATTGACTCGGAGGGACTCCCTGTCTCCATCTCCACTACATAGTGCCACGATGTGCCTGGGTCATCTGCATCATCTTCCTCATCTCCCTCTTGCTCCTCCGCCTGCTCCTCCTCTCCTGTCACCTGTGTGTCAAAACCACCCATTTCGCTACACATTGCTTGTGCTCTAATGTCCTCCTCTAGTTCAGCCCCCACAGGGCTTATGTGGCTGTGAGATCTAGGCGCCTCGTCGCCAGTAGTGTTGATCACCAATATTCGAATTGTGAATTTTAATTGCGAATATCGACACTTCGAGAATTCGCAAATATTTCGAATATCTCAAAATATATTTGTAATTGTGAATATTTGTTTTCTTTTTAAATACCAGTCTATGTGAATTTTTATGCAAATTTTATGCAAATTTTCTGCACATTTTCTGCACATTTTCTGCAAATTTTCACAATCAAGAAAATATTGCCTGAAGATAAGGAAATCGCAAATATATGGCGAATATTCCCCAAAATATTCGCTAAATATTGCGAATTCGAATATTGCCCCTGCCGCTCATCACTAGTCGCCAGTCCCCTGACCAGCCAGATTTACCAGCATCTGTTTCAGGACATGAAGCAGTGGAATGACATTGTTCATACAGTAGTCCTGGCGACTGACAAATAACGGGGCCTCCTCAAAGGGCTTGAGCAAACGGCAGGTGTCACGCATAAGCTGCCACTGGCTGACATCGAAGTTACACAGGGGAGTCCTCCTGTCCGCTTGGATCATCAAGAAATTGTTTATGACCTTTCTCTGTTGGTATAATCGGTCCAATATATGAAGGGAGGAATTCCAACGGGTGGAAACCTCGCATATCAGCCTATGTTGAAGGATGCTGTTCTACCGCTGCAGCTCAAGGAGGGTGTGCTTTACCTTTGTACGAGTAGCTGAAGTGCATGCAAAGTTTCCTGGCCATTTTTATGATGTCTTGCAGATGGGTGGAAGAACCGCTTGACAACCAGATTGAACACATGGGCCATGCTGGGCGCATGGCTCAGCCCTCTTTGATGCAGCGCCGACACCATGTTCTTCCTGTTGTCAGTCACCATGGTTCCGATTTTGAGTTGTCTCTGAGAAAGCCAGGATTCAATTTCTTCATGAAGGACACGGAGCAGTTCCTCCCCTGTGTGAGGTGCAGAACAGCATGACACTGCCGTGCCCTGCACATGTGGTAGGCTGGAGGGCCCCTGTGAATTGTCCCTGCAGTTGAGGTTGAGGACACGATGTAGGATGAGGAAGCAGAGGCAGACATTTTGCAGGACCAGCGGCGTGATAACGCGGAGGCGGAAGCGGCGTCACCTGGCCTAGTTGCTGGTGTGGCTCTGCAGGAACCACATTCACCCAGTGTGTCGTAAAGGACATGTATTGTCCCTGACCATAGTTATAGTTCCACAAGTCGGCGCTACTGTGCACTTCGGCAGACACCGACAGGCTCAAGCCTTCTGTTCTACATGTGTGAGCAGGCCTGGTACTGCCTTTTTGGCAAAGAAATGGCGGCTTGGGACTCTCCACCTTGGTTCAACACAAGCCATCAGTTCTCTAAAAGGTTCAGAGTCCACCACTTGGAAATGGAGGGACTGCAGCAACAGCAGGTTGGACAGGAGCACATTCAGCTTCTGCGCCGCTGGATGCGTGCAAGCATACTATTGTCACTTCGGTGATCGATTGCTGATGGAATGACTGACGAGGAGGAGCAGGAGCATCAGGACCAGCAGATGATGAGAAGGACAGACAGCTCCCTTCGGCTGAGGTGGTGGAGCCTTGACTGCCTGAAACCAGGTGCGTGCCACTGGGTGATGCAGCGGATGCTGCGGCAGTCTGGACCACCACATTGGAGCCACCGTTCTACCAGGCCTCTTATGGTGATGCTGGCCACGCTTCACCTTCTGCCCACAGATTCTACATATGGCCATGTTCACCTCCTCCTGCGGCTTAACAAAAATCTGCCACACAGCAGAGTAGGTGGTTTTACCCCCAACACTACACACTGACTGACTGCTACCGCCGCTGCCTCCATGAACCTGTGCACCGCATCTTCCTGGGCAGGTAGGCTCATGCAAAGCGTGTGGTCTACCCTCGGCACGTTTGGCTCCCGACCTCCCACTGCTGCCACCCTGCTGACTCCTGGCATGCTAGTGACTTGCTGGCTCCGCAGCTGGCTCACGGGCAAGCTGCGACCCTCTTCTCCCGATTATGATGAAGCCCCTTCATCACCCGGCTCCCAAGTGCGATCAGCTACATCATCATCATCAAGTACTGTCTGCATGTCTGCATGTCTCTAAGTCCTGCTCAACCATTTGACTACTAGAGAAGAGCAAGTCGAAGCTGACGAAGTGGAATTCGATCTGAATTTCAGGAATTTTTCGAGAATCCAAATTTCCTCGCGATTCGTAGTAACGAATCGCATTGTTTCCTAAAATGGCTGCTGCACGTGTGAGGACATGGAGTAAGGAACTCTGGGAAGGCGGGATCACCTATAATTCTATGCATACCATGCAGAGTCCCCCTGCCGTTAGATATCTAAGTATTTCCCCCCCCCCCAGTCTCACCAGAGCTCAGTGACAGGCCAGCTTCAGGACGTTCTGTGTGGTTGAAGGAAACATAGCCCCGCCCCCCGCCTTTGCCTGCACTTGCTATTGGCTACAATGCCCAAACATCCAACTGGGTGACTGGGCCTTCTGCTGCATCTGACCCACAGGCTCTGACCTCAGCTGCTGGACTGCAGGAGCTCCCAGGACCCTGCTATTAAAGCACCTAGTAAGTCCATATAGTAAGAAGCATGCAGCAGTGTCTGTGGAGGGCTGCTGGGGTCACACTCTCATTGTAGCAGCCCTGTACTGCCCTCAAGTACTGAGGGTCACTGACTTGTGAGTTCCCACTGTCAGCTCTGTGTTTTCCCTTGTGCCCAACAAAATAATATGCTTGTGTGGTGCTTGTGACGTGGCCATGCTGTGTTCAATTGCCACATGGCTGTCTGGGCCGTAGAGGGCTCTAGTTAAACTAATAAAGACATTGTTTAGGTGGTCTGCATGGTTAATGAAGGGGGGGGGGGGGCATTGGAGTATAGATTAAGAACCAATCTATACTCCAAATTAGCAGTGTCTTTTTTTTTTTTCATTACTTGTGGGGAGCTGACCAGGTGGGGAGCTGCTAATAAAGGAATATGTAAATCTATGTCAATACCCCTTAACAGTGGCCTCCACAGATCCTCCATAACAGTGTGTCATTCACAGATCCCATATAACAGTGTGTCATCCACAGGTCTCCATAACAGTTTCCTCCACAGATCCCCATAACATTGTCATCCACAGGTCATCCCATAACAGTGTTTCATTGACAGGTCCCCCATAACAGTGTCATCCACAGATCCCCCATAACATTGTGACATCCACAGGTCCCCCATATCGGTGTGACATCCACAGATCCCCTATAACAGTGTGACATCCACAGGTCCCCCATAAAAGTGTGTCACCCACACGTTCCCCATAACAGTGTGCATGCGCAGCATTATCTCCATTCACTGCTATAGAATTTCTAAAAATAGCAGAGCCAGTGATCAGCTATTATCAGAACACCCATAGCATAATGGAGGATGACCGTGCATGCACATTGTGCTCTCCCTTCAGTTCAGGGGCCCGGATGAGACAGCTCCTTTTTTCAGCTTGTGGTTTTATGAACTACACCATGGAAAAACAGAAGTGTCCAGGCTACTCATAACTAGTGATAAGCAAGAGGTGCCATATTCGATTTCGCGAATATATTCGATTGAATAATCATCGTATATTAGAAAATTATTCTATTTATCGCGAATATTACGAATATTCTCTATCTTCGCTATTAACAAAGATAAAGAATATAGCTCTATATTCGTATTGGTTATCTTTGTTAATTCTAGCAAGCCAAGTAAACTTGCATATATACAGCTCTAAGTTGGATGCGCAATGCGGGAATATTAAGTAATATTTCTCGCATTGCGCATCTAAATTAGAGCGGGGTATATGCAACTTACTTTGGGTAGAATTAACTAATATGACGAATACAAATAGAGCGCTATGTTCTCTATATTCGCTAATTCTAGCAAGCTAATAGGAAAGTTGCATATACCCTGCTCTAAGTTGGATGCGCAATGCGAGTAATATTACATAATATTCTCGCATTGCGCATCCAACTTAGAGCTGAGTATATGCAAGTTTACTTGGCTTGCTAGAATTAACAAAGATAACGAATATGAATATAGCGCTATATTCTTTATCTTCGTTAATAGCGAAGATAGAGAATATTTTCGCTATCTTCGTTCTTAACGAATATAACGAATATAGCTCTATATTCTCTATCTTCATTAATTCTAGCAAGCCAACCAATAGGAAAGTTATACCCCATTCAAAGTTTCATTCACAGTATGCGAATATTACATAATGTAATATTCGCGTACTGCGAGTGGAACTTTGAACGGGGTATAACTTTCCTATTGGTTGGCTTGCTAGAATTAACGAAGATAGAGAACATAGCGCTATATTCTCTATTTTCGTTAACGGTATCTTGGGTTCAGATTGAAAAAAAAAACAATATTCATTTTTTACGAATATATAGCACTATATTCGAAATATTCGCAAATTAGCGAAGTGCCGATATTCGTAAAAAAATTCACTATTCGAATATTCGCACTCAACACTACTTATAACGCGTCGTCCATGTCCACAATTCCCTTTGAAAGTGGGAATGAATAAAAATCCGCACCAAAACTGCATCAAAAAGTGTTTGATTAAATTAGAAAAAAAACACATAAAATAAAAACCTGATGCGATTCTGCTTTAGTTTTTTTTTAGCACATAAAATAATCTGTGTGAACATACCCAAAGAGGCTGCAGAAGCTTACAGTTAAAGAGAAATGGCTAAAGAAAAAGGCTAAAGAGATATAATGTGGCATTCTACACTCAGCTGCTGTGGTTACTTACAACCGCTGTCTGTGCCTACAAAGTTCGGTCAAACTGCTATTCCAATATTTCAGTGGGCCCCACTTTCAATTTTACCCAGGGTCACACCTTTCACAGCATTTATGTAGAACAGGGTTCAGTAGGGGAGGTTACAGCCTGGGTAATAGGAACAATCCTATTACACCTTGCTGCACTGAATGGGGATCCAAATAGCCATTATACAGCTCTGTAATTCCAGTAAACTGATCTTGTTATTGTGCTGCAAGTGCTGTTTGATACAAGCATTAACAGGGTTTATTACAAGGAAATATTTCTACAGTACGTCTTATTTGCCCTTGTGCGGTGCAGTTATATGTTGTAAAGTCCTTTTTGCCATGTATTCATAGCTAAAGAAAAATATTTTTGCCATTCAGCAGTGTAGTTATATGTTGAAAAGTCTTTTGTGGAGTGTATAAGTTGAAAAAAGAAGGGCCTATTTGCCATTCAGTGGTGCAGTTATATGTTGTAAAGCCCTTTTTGCTTATTAGCTTATTAGCCGTTGTGTGGTAAAGTGAGAAAATTAAAGACTTTTCTGGGGTGTTTTAATTTCCTTTATCCACACTATGTCACCTTGCCACTCTGTGGCCTCCTGATGTAGCCGCCATCTCCAGACTCTGTGTGCCACTCTGTGGACTTCTCATGCTGTTCCCACCCTCCCAAATTCATGACTGGGCCACTATTTTGCCTTTCGGCATGGCTGACATCATCATTTATTTTCTTCTGATCTGTCAGAAGGAAGGAAAAATGGCCTGTATGGTCCCATCAGAATTGGCTTCTGTTTTAGTAGCAAAAAGCAGGAGTGGGTACAAAACACAGAAGACATGCAAATATTCAATTCATGTGTCATCTCTGTTTTAGATCCACAGTTATTTTGGGCATTAGCAATACTGAAGGATTATTGACCAAAAGCTGACCGGATCAGAGGAAGGGCAAATTATCAGTGACGTCAACACAAACTTACTGCTGACACCCATTCCACTCTCTCGGGGGGCTCTACTTGTATAAGCGTTTAATAGAACAGGTTCTGTAGACATCTATGTGGAATCAGCTGATGGCGGTGTAAAAGGAGTGCGCTTCTTCTTTACACTAACATCGACCTGTAAGGCTGAGTACATACTTGAGTTATTTGGTATGTTTTGGCCCGTGACTGCCCAAATAAGTGAAGTGAGCAGTGATTCCAATAGCGACGCCAGTCATCTGCATGTCATACTGACTCACAGTATTATTTCACTACCAAAGCAGACTCCCTATGTGTGTTACTGCAAGGCACAATGTTCTACACCACTATAAAGGCTCTCAGCAGCCAGGAAATAGCCGTTTGTCACCGCAAATAAATTCGGATCGAAGCAAATCTTTTTTTAAAATTCAGCGAACTGGCCAAATCGAATTTGAGAAATTCGCTCATCTCTACTCACTACACCAGCTCCCATGCCACTCTCCTCATCACTACTTTCCTGCCTAGCAGAGGAAGTGGCGGATGTCTCCTTCAGATCTTGGCTGGGCAGTAGCTGCTGACTGTCCTCTAGTAGCTCGTCTTCGCTGAAAAGTGGAGCCGAGCCAAGGGAATATAATACTTCTCGTGCTGAGGGAACTGAAAATGACAGAGGAAGGTTCAGGACCTGTGGGGGCACAGGGACTTCTCCCAGGCCATGCCAACTTATCGTCGTTTCAGAGGAACCCACCGACTCTTGGCTGGAGGTGTCTTATGTCACTTGGGACGAAGTGGATGACCGAGTCAACCATTCAATCAAGAACCGCTGGGTTGCTGGTCAAGACATGACCTCCAGATGACACTGGGAGCTCAGGCCTCTCGCTGCAACCCCTGCTGCCATGCCCCCTTACTCTGCTGCGACCTCTGCCTGAGCCAGAAACATTTAGGCCTTTGCCACTCTCCTGTGCAGGGCCTGCCACTTCTCTGTCTGACATACTGTTAGATCCAATAAATAAATAAAATGGAAAACTAAAACACCCCAGAAAAGGCGTCACAACAGATAACTGCACCGCTGAGCGGCAAATATATTTTTTCTTTTTCCGCTAAAACACCCCATAAAAGGCTCCACAACAGATAACTGCAAACGCCGAGCAGCAAATACATTTTTTCTTTTTCTGCTAAAACACCCCAGAAAAGGCTTCACAACAGATAACAGCACAGCTGAGCGGCAAATATATTTTTTCTTTTTCTGCTAATACACCCAACAAAATGCTTCACAACATATAACTGCACCGCACAAGGACAAATAAGATGTAGAAATATTTCCTTGTAATAAACCCTGTTAATGGCTGTATCAATCAACATTTGCACCCTAATAACAAGAACGGTTTGCTGGAATTACAGAGCTGTATAATGGCAATTTGGATCCCCATTCAGTGCATCAAGGTGTAATAGGATTGTTCCTATTTCCCAGGCTGTAACCTCCCCTACTGAACCCTGTTCTACATAAATGCTGTTGAATGATTTATCCCTATCCTTTCCCTACACCTTGAATTATCTCTCTTGCACTAAGTACACTAGTAAATGGCAGAATCTAAGATGGCTGCTGCTATTTATAAGGCTGTGACCTCACAGGACTGGCTGGCTGCTGATTGGCTGCATGCATGGCATTATGGGGGACCCCACATTCCCAGAGTTCCTTTCTCCATGTCCTCACACGCAGTGTCGGACTGGGGTACCTAGGGCTCACCATATGGATACATTTAGGTATAAAAAATGATTTAACAGGTTTTTTATATGAACATATGCTGGTTGAGGTGCTATACATTGAATATGTGTAGGTAGTGCAGTAAATCTAATGTGTTATGTGCCACTTGTGCAGGGGATGGGAGACTAGGGGCCCATCGGGGGATTCCCCTGTACCCCTGTGGGCCAGTTCGAGCCTGCTCACACGTGAAGGTGCAAGTGGAATTTTTTTAAAATTCGGATCGAATTCCACTTTGTCAGCTTCGATTATTTCAGTAGCAGCAGAAAGAACTTTACTGATTTTTTTGAGATAGCAGCGATCATAGTTAGTAGAATGAATCAACATATGGAATTGGAAGATAGAGGCAACAAGATGAGTCACATGAGAAGCATTTATTTTACATGGCTCATACTGCTCCTTCATGTACATACTTATTACTGTGCCGCTTTAGGCATTGTACATTAAGGATACCAGAGAAGGAAGGTATATACTCAATGGCCATTAGTATCTCAATCTAGCATAGTCATGTTTAAAAGCTCTGCTCTATGATGGATTGGAAGTCAGACAACCACTCATGTACATTATTCCAGTTAACCACTACCCGACCGCCTAACGCGGGGATGCGTCCTGCGGGTGGCCGGGTTATTCCTCGTTGACGCATCATCTCAAGAGATGCGAGATTTCCTGTGAACGCGCGCGCGTTCACAGCGGCATCCGGCAGTGAAGTTATACTACAGCCTGTCAGTGATGATCATTCGCTAGCAGGCTGTAGATGTAAAATAAAAAGCATCAAATAGGTATATCAGATGCTGTTTTGTTAACAGTGTCTGATATACCTGCTACCTGGTCCTCTGGTGGTCCCATTTACTTGGATCGACCACCAGAGGACACCCGCAGCTCTGTAAGTAGCACCAAGCACCACACTACACTACACCCCCCCGTCACTTATTAACCCCTGATCACCCCATAAAGACTCCCTGATCACCCCCCTGTCATTGATCACTCCCCTGTAAGGCTCCATTCAGACGTCCATATGTGTTTTGCGGATCCGCGGATCCGCGGACACCGGCAATGTGCAGTATAAATAACCCACAACTGACCCCATTTTTGAAAGAAGACACCCCAAGGTATTCCGTGAGGGGCATGGCGAGTTCATAGAAGATTTTTTTTTTTGGCACAAGTTAGCGGAAATAGTTTTTTTTTTTTTTTGTTTTCTCTTACAAAGTCTCATATTCCACTAACTTGTGACAAAAAATAAAATTTTACATGAACTCACCATACCGCTCACGGAATACCTTGGGGTGTCTTCTTTCTAAAATGGGGTCACTTGTGGGGTATTTATACTGCCCTGGCATTTTAGGGGCCCCTAAAGCTTGAGAAGTAGTTTGAAATCCAAATGCTTAAAAATGCCCTGTGAAATCCTAAAGGTACTTATTGGAATTTGGGCCCCTTTGCGCATCTTGGCTGCAAAAAAGTGTACTCATGTGGTATCGCCGTACTCAGGAGAAGTAGAGCAATGTGTTTTGGGGTGTATTTTTACATATACGCATACTGTGTGTGAGAAATATCTCTTTAAACGACAACTTTTTAAAAATTTTATACAAAGTTGTCAATTTACAGAGATATTTCTCTCACCCAGCATGGATATATGTAAAAATACACCACAAAACACATTGCCCTACTTCTTCTGAGTACAGTGATACCACATGTGTGACACTTTTTTGCAGCCTAGGTGCGTAAAGGGGCCGAAAGTCCAACGAGTACCTTTAGGCTTTACAAGGTTGCTCACAATTTAGCCCTGCCCAAAATGCCATCACCCCATTTTGGAAAGTAGACACCCCAAGGTATTCACTGAGGGGCATAGTGAGTCCGTGGGAGATTGTTATTTTTTTTGCCAGAAGTTAGCAGAAATGGAAACTTTATTTTTATTTTTTTCCTCAGAAAGTGCAATTTTCCGCTAACTTGTGAAAAAAAATTAAATCATACATGAACTCACCATGCCCCTCCGCGAATACTTTGGGGTGTCTTCTTTCTAAAATGGTGTCATTTGGGGGGTATTTATACTATCCTAGCATTCTAGCACCTGAAGAAACATGACAGGTGCTCAGAAAGTCAGAGCTGCTTCAAAATGCGGAAATTCACTCTTTTGTACCATAGTTTGTAAACGCTATAACTTTTGCGCAAACCAATAAATATACATTTATTGGATTTTTTTTTATCAAATACATGTAGCACAATAAATTCTGACTCAAACTTGTATAGAAATGTAATTATATTTGAACAATTTTACCTGAAAAAGTTAAAAATACACTTTTTTGGAGAAAATTGCGGTCTTTTTTGATTAATATCAGAAAAACGAAAAATCTCAGCAGCAATCAAATACCACCACAAGAAAGCTGTATTTGTGAGAAGAAAAGGAAGTAAAATTCATTTGGGTGGTAAGTTGTATGACCGAGCAATAAACTGCAATAAAAGTAGTGTAGTGCAGAATTGTAAAAAGTGGTCTGGTGATTAAGGGGGTTTAAGCTAGGGGGGCTGAAGTGGTTAAATGAAGAATGTGGATTACCTTAGTGCATCTGTGTTTTATCTCAGGACTGAAATAAAGCATATAGTGGAAGATCATAAATAATTTCATATAATGCACGGTTTAGTAAAAAACATTCACCTGCTCCCCCACACTGGTCTCAAGAACTTCACTTATTATTATTATTATTATTATTATTATTATTATTATTAACTCACTTACTTTCAATGGTTTATGCTTTGTTGGGCAGACCAAGACTTGTGAAAACTGATAGTCTCCTACATTAGAAAACAGAATATATACATGGCCACCCCTTGCCCTACTGATTCACCTCAGAGTGCTTCCTACAAAGATGACTCTCAGAGCATCACAAGAGCGTCTGTCATAGGTATCTCTTACATTTCTTACCTTATCAACTGAAATGGGCTTCTTCGCTGCATTTGGCATCATAAGGCAGTGGCAAATCGTTTTTACTATTATTGGGTGACACCCAGAACCGCTGTCCAACTGCAACCTCTACAAATGCGATGATAGGGTTATAAAACTCTACTCAACCTTAAATTTTAATATAAGACTTCACAGCAAAGCATCATGGCTTTAAATGTTTTGGCTATAAAATGGGTATTTGGGAGCTAAGGAGATTTTTTTTAATGGTCTTTATATTTAGAGTGAATTTATGCTTTATAACTACACGCAAAAGTGAACATATTGCCTTTGTGTGTGGTCCACCAATAAATCTGTCCAATGTGACCTTTGACTTCTTCATTTCTAGTGTTGGGCGCGAATATTCGATTCGCAAATTTTAATCGTGAATATCGCAACTTCAAGAATTCACTAATATTTAGAATATAGTGATATATATTCGCATTTTCGAATATTCTACTTTTTTTTCATCAGTAACCTCCCTTTTTGCCTGAGGGCCAATGAAAAGGCTGCAATGTCTTTGTCTGAGCTTAGCTACATCCCTAGCAACCAATAGGAAAGTTGCCTACCCCTTTAGTATATAAGAACCCCCCCCATTACAGTTCTGAGAGAGACAGCAGTGTCATTGCTGTGCTCTCTGCTTTCCTGTGTCACATTACATTAGATAGTTAGTTAGTTTGCTTATATATATATATATATATATATATATATACATAATACAGATAGTTAGTGGGAGATAGTCAGTGTAGGTTAGATTGTGATATAGTGTAGCTGTGCAGGGTGTTAGGTGGTGTTAGGTTCTGCTGTCCATACATACATGCTACATACATAGTGCTGTGATGTCACAAGTTCACAATAATACTTAGTGCACCAATCACTAATATGTAGTCAGACCTGCTAAAATGTGAAATTGTCCGTTTTGCGCAAAAATATGCTCATCATTAATTGCCGATTTGCGCAATCGCGAATATAGCAAAGCACTCTATCTGCATATAAAGCTATTGTAATGTTCTGCCGTGCCAACCATTTTCTCTAGTCTCAGGAAACTTCTCGCAGCTTGAAAAATGTAGCTATAGTGACGCACTCCTGTATTGCGCGCGCATTACGGCCATATTACATTGCTGATTTTCACAATCAAGAAAATAACTGCAAATATTCTACCAAATATTCTCAAAATATCGCAAATTCGAATATTGCCCCTGCCGCTCATCACTATAATCATTTCTAGAGAGAATACTTTTCTGGTGATATGTGATTTTCTGTCTAGAATAGAATTTTCACTTTTAGATGAAATTATACCTCAAGTAAACTTTTATGAAAGATCAGTATTCCGCAATCTGTTCTTTGTTTCTAGATACGCTTTGCCAATATTGAAACTGTGTGCTCAAGGAAAGAATATATGACTAAATCGATAGAGGAAAAACACGGCTATAAGATAAACATCTTGTATGACTAATTCCTTTTCTGTAATTGGGTAGCATATGCTCCATACATTGGAAGTTTTCTTAGTGTGATATGCTGCTTTTCCTGTATTCTTTAAGTATGCGAAAGTATTTGGCTGGCACAGCTCTTTTAGATTTTTCTGAAGTTCAAGCACAACTAGTTCTTCCCTTTTTCAAATTGATAATATGTTGCAAACATTTAACTTTATATAGGAAAGTTAAAGGGGGCCTATGAGCAGTTTTCACCATGACCATACAGTGATAGACAGACTTCTGTGAATGAATGTGAATAAAGATGTAGTTGGCAATCACAGAGGATGACTTATATAGTGTTGACATATTCTGCAGCGCTTTACAATCTAAGTTCCTTATCAGTATATCTTTGGAGTGTGGGAGGAAACCAGGGAAACCCATGCAAACATGGGGAGAACATACAAACTCCATGCTGATGTTGTCGTTGCTCAGATTTGAACCTGGGACCCCAGCACTGCAAGATGTTAACCACTGCGTCACTATTCTGCTCAAACAAATCTAATGTTTTGGCGATTTGCTTTGGACAAATCTCACAAAATAGTGCCCATCATTTTAATTTTAAAATTCTGTAAAATAGTGATGGTAGCAGGGCAGGGAAGATAAAAACAGAGGATCACATGAGCCTGGGTGGGACTGGCTGCCATGCCCACAATGCTTTGCTGTAAACCAGACAGGCAATGAGGATTGAGGATATTGGCTGGCCTATTGAAGCTGTGAAATTTGAAGCACAGACATCATTATGAGCTCAGCCACTGATGTGACAGGAGGTGTCAATGTTTCTGACAGACAATAATTATATAGCAACTACTCTGCTATAGTGGCTGGATGGGGCCCATGCTATGGGGGGGGGGGGTGGTTGAGCCTGGCACACAAGTCAAAAGGGTGGAGGATACACTGCATTTCTTACAGTGTATGAAATGCGTCCACCATAGTCCTCCTTTTCCTATGCTGAAGGAGGACTCACAGCAGGGCACTCTGCAGAACTGAAGCAGCAAGTTAGTGCCCAGAAGCTGTCTGCAGTGCCTAATCTGTGCTGTGTCTCCCCATCCTCTACCTGATTTCTGCAGCTCATACTGCATTCTAGAGGATTTCTAACAAGATCTGCCAAATGAGGAGACTGCCTGCAAGACAGCTCATCAACATAGAAGGTTAGTCTTGTATTAGTAGCGGTAGAGGATTTAACAGGTGATAGTTTTTTTTTTTTACTACTTTTTAAAACCCTTTTGCAGATTTAGGCCTCATTCACACATCAGTCCACATTTTGGCATGTAATATTCATGCTCGAGGGGGGAGTGGGGGATCATTCAAAAGTTTGCTATGGGGCACAGCCTTTCCTAGTTATGCACTGATTATAGGGTCTTGCAGGGAAAGTGTAGGGACTGTGAAGAAGATATAGTTAGTTAAGTAGACTGAATTACTAGACAGAAAGTCAGGTTTTATCATTAGGGACAGTACAGGTCAGTTAGTGTACTGTGTGTCTTACAGTCAGGGCTGCTGTAACTGCTTACAGCTGTGCAGCTCTGCAAACAGACCCTTAAAGAGACGGTACACTATTTATTTTTTCTGTGAAAGAGCCAGCCTTTTTGTCCACAAACCTACTGCAAAGCTTCTACAGTTCATAAGTGTGTAAAATGCATATTTCCTAGTATCGTCATCAGCATGTACTGTGCCTTTTTCTTTCCAAAAACCTGCTGCAATTTATCTATTATTTATAAGTACATATTGTAGTGCATCATTGCTAGTGTATAATTTGGTTGCAGCCAGCGGATGTCTAATTTGACCTATATTTTCTTTTCCCAAAAACCTGTTGCAATTTTTCTACCATATATAAATGCACCTTTTTCTGTTTTCTAAAAACCTGTTGCAATTTTTCAACTATTTATATTTGGGAAATTAGGTATATTTCAGTGCGTCAATAGAAGTTTATAGTTTGGTTGCAGCAAGGGGATGTCCAATTAGGCCTGTATTTTCTTACAAAAAAAAACTGTTGTTCATATAAGTGCACAATTAAGGGCAGGCATTTATCCCCATTTAGGCTTAATTTTTGGATGCTTGTTCAGAACAAGCCATTGTTTCTTATGAAGCTAGTGTTTGTGTGTATGAACAAGAGCAATTAGGGACAATTTTTGGAATATTTTTTAATTTTAAAAAACTTAATTCAGACAGCGCAGTGTGTTATTAAGCAGGCTGTTAAATCTGTCAACCATGTGTTTACCCATAGCTATATATGTTATTGTCACTCTGACACTATTCACCATTTCTCAAGAGTAAGAAAAATTTTTAAAAAATAAAAAAGAATGACAAGAGAGTCATTGATGATTGAACTGTTGGGGTCCTGGTCCGGCAGCTTATCCTATTCTAGTGAATTGGAAAGACTGTAGTACTAGTCTCTGCTTCATATTTCGATAAGCAGCATTGGGTATGTATGCAATGAGGGTGGCGAGGCATTCATCGCAGACTATTCACTGTGCTGACTGGAAAAGAGATTAACCTACACCCATCAAATATTGTTAGTCTATCGTAAGAATAGGCTATCAGTCATGTACTTCCAGAGAACCCCTTAAAGATTGCATATTTTTGGAATCTTCTTTTGGCAGATGACCAGTCTTGGGTCAAATCCTTGTGAATGGTTTGCAAAATGCAGTTTGAGGCAGGCTCAGACTGGGTGAATCTACCGGTGGGCCCCAGAATAAGGTGAGCCCCTAGTCTCCCACCGCCAGCACTAGTGGCAAATGGCACTGTAGATCGACTGCACTACATATATATAGGCAGCGTACACCATCTCAACCAACCTATTAGTCCATATTAAAAAAACGGGTAGATTTTTTTAACAAACTACCCATCTTATTATTATAAATGCATTGGGTGGCTGAGATGACTTTTGGGTCAGACTAGACTGTGTCCTCTTTCTCTATGGAACTTCCCTCCTGAAGTCCCCCCTTAATCAGCCATCTTGTAGCATCTTACTGCTGTACTGGGAGGGCAAGTAATATTTCCATGCTTTACAGTGGGCCCCCCAGAATCAATTTTACCGGTGGGCCCTAGATACGTCAGTCTGATACTGATTTGAAGTCCTGGGTATCGTCTACACAAATATCACTGGAAAGTCATTTAACAAACTAACTGTAGGTACTCTTCACTCTTAGGATGTGAAGGGGTTTGATGATCATTTAACCTTTACTATGTCATCAATGTCTTAGCCTCTTTAACATATCAGTAAATCACAGACGTGTGCCGTCTGTGGCCTCCAGTGGTAGGACATGTACCCATTGACTTTAATGTGTATACGCACATATCAGTGGTTTTCCATGGGCTGTGGGTCCATGGTGACACCACAGAAGCATACCCAATTTCTGTCTGTAATTAAAAGTGTTCTCCGGGAATTAAGAAAATTACTAAATGTTAGTTTATTATAAATATATTCCCAAATACCTTTCATTAGTTATAAAGGCTTGTTTTTCCTGAAGAGCAATCATCAGGGGAAATAAAATGGCCGCCGTCCTACTAGTACACACAAAACCTGTCCTAATCACATAGAAGGACAAGT
Source organism: Bufotes viridis (assembly GCA_033119425.1). Classification (NCBI taxonomy): domain Eukaryota; kingdom Metazoa; phylum Chordata; class Amphibia; order Anura; family Bufonidae; genus Bufotes; species Bufotes viridis. The sequence goes on from CM065594.1 coordinate 230,564,023, forward strand.
TACTTAGGAACACTGAGCTACATAGCTGTCTTATCCTCCTCTCCTACTTGTCAGGGATGACTCTGAATACAGATGATAAGATCTTCAGCTGAATCTCTGTAGGAATGGAGTTCATGAGGAGACATAAAATACACAGAGAAGGGATGTGGCTAATGAACAGCAGCACTTGTATGCAGTCTGTCCTGTCCGCTCTCTCTATACTTCATGTATCCACATGAGCTCCATTCCCACAGAGATTAAGCTGAAAATCTTATCAACTGTATTGAGGATCATAATCCCTGACAAGCAGAGAGCAGGATGAGGCAGATCTTTAGCACAGTGTTGTGAAGTAACTTGTCCTGTGTGATTAGGACAGGTTTTGTGTGTACTAATAGTATGGCGGCCATTTCTTCCCAGAAAAAACGAGCCAATATAACCAATGAAAGGTATTTGGGAATATATTTATAATAAAGTAATATTTAAGTATTTTTGTTTTCTTATTTCCCGGAGAACGCCTTTAAGGATCTTTCATGCACATTACAGTCTATCCGTCTGTGAAAACCAGGGACACAACATGGATACGATCTGTGTTTGAGCCATGATTTTCATGGATCATTGCTATACGATGCTCTGGAAACCAATTTTCGACATAGCAGTGTCAATGGAGTACAGATGAGACACGGAGGGCAAAAAACTGACACAAGGACCAAACAAAGATTAGTCATAATCATCTTCATGGATGAATCATTGACCATCTTGTCATCATGAACAGTACTTTAATCAGAGTACTGAACCAGCAGAAGTACATCCATATACTGTACCAACAATCACAATTCTTAATATGATCCTATTAGTGGTCTGTGTCACCTGAGAGTTATTTTTTCCCACATGTGGGTTAAGAGGAAATGATCTCAGAGTCTCCATATGCATTTGGATAAATTAAAAAAATATTTTATTGTCTGTAGATGTTCTGAACAGCTGCTACATTTCTGAACAGCAGTCTAATCCCTGTCCTTTCATTTCGCAGATTGATTGCTTTCCAAAACACGTGCAAAAAATAACTTCAAAAAGAGAGAGCATGTAAACAATGTATAACCCATTCACTTCTGAATGGAAGCCGCCACAGGCATTACATTAGATCATTACTGCTAATTTTGGGAAAAAATTGTAGAGGAGCTGTTTGTCATCATAATCACTTAGCCATTATGATACTAACGTTTTTGTAGGATTTTTGAATAACTAGGACAAATTCATGAATAATGGTATAAAAATAGACAATGTTAAAAATAGAAGTGATGGAAAAATAATAAACATTATATACTGTATATTCCCAAAGGTTCTCCAGCACACATCTTGGAGTTAAAAGCAGTATACTTTATTTCCACATATTAAAAAACACATTGAGCATAACCCAGGCAGTGCTTACGCATTTCAAATAGTTATAGTTTGGGAAAGTCGCAAGAAGAACTCCCCCATATGATGTCACCTACAAAAGTCTAAAAAAGGTGGGAGGAGATGTGGCTGATAAGTAGCAGTAGTGTCATGCAGTCTCTATTACCACAGCCCCGTATTACCACAGTTTGTCCTGTCCATCCACTCTTTACAACCATTTCCTCCATTCCTACAGAGATTCAGCTGAAGATCTTATCATCTGCATTCAGGATCATAATCGCTGACAAGCAAAGTAGAAAGGAAGATGAGGCAGCTCTTTAGCTCAGTGTTCTGAAGTAACTTGTCCTCCTGTGTGCTTAGGACAGGTTTTGTGTGGAATAATAGGACGGCGGCCATTTTATTTTTCCTAATGATTGTAGCGTGAAAGAGCGCACTCCTTTTACACCATTGTTAGCTGATTCCACATAGATGTTTACAGAACCTGTTCTATTAAATGCTTACACAAGTAGAGGCCCCCTGACAGAGTGGAGAGGGTGTCATCAGTAAGTTTGTGTTGACGTCACTGATTATTTTGCCCTTCCTCTGATCCGTCAGAACAATAACCCCCCAAAAAACGGATCTTATCTGTTGAGCATCCACCTTCACTCGGTCAGCATTTGGTCAGTAATCCATCAGTATTGCTAAAGCCAAAAAAAACAAACAGGAGTGGATCCAAAACAGAGATGACACGTGAATGGAATCTTTGCATGTCTTCTGTGGTTTGTACCCACTCTTGCTTTTGGCTACCAAATCATAAGCCAATTCTAATGGGACCATACAGGCCTTACAGCTGCTACACAGACAGGATCCGTTGTGTGTCTCAGTTTTCCTTTTTTCTGACAGATCAGAAGAAGAGTAAAAAAAAATGATGATGTCAACCAGGCCAAAAAGGCAAAATAGTAGCTCAGTCATGTAGTGGGGAGGGTGGAAGAACAGAATGAGATGTCCACAGAGTGGCCCAGTGACAGTGTGTTGAGTTTGCAGCAGCATGAGGAGGCCAAAGACTGGCAAGATGACGTAATGTGAAGGTGGCAGCAGCAGCATGAGGAGGCCACAGAGTGGCCCAGAGACAGAGTTGTGAGTTGGCAGCAGCATGAGGAGACCACAGAGTGTCCCATTTACATAGTTTTAAGGTGAAAACAGCATGAGGAAGCCATAGAGTGGCCCAGTGACATAGTGTTGAGTTAGTAGCAGCATGAGGAGGCTATGGAAAGGTGACATATTGTATGGGTGGCAGCAGCAGCATGAGGAGACCGCAGAGTGGCCCAGAAACAGAGTTGTGAGTTGGCAGCAGAAGCATGAGGGGACCACAGAGTGGCCCACTTACATAGTATTGAGGTGGCAACATTATGAGGAAGCCACAGAGTGGCCAAGTGACATAGTGTTGAGTTAGCAGCAGCATGCTAAGGCCACAGACTGGCAAGGTGAAGAAGTGTGGAGGTGGCAGCAGCATAAGGAGGCCAAAGAGTGCCCAGTGACATAGTGTTGAGTTAGCAGCAGCAAGAGGAGGCCACAGAGTGGCAAGGTGACAGTGTGGAGGTGGCAGCAGCATGAGGAGACCACAGAATTTCACAATGAAAGAGTGTGGAGGTGGCAGAAGCAGCATGAGGAGGCCACAGACTGGCAAGGTGACATAGTGTGGAGGTGGCAGCAGCAGCAGCATGAGAAGACCGCAAAGTGGCCAAGAGATAGAGTTGTGAGTTGGCAGCAGCAGCATGGGGGTACCACAAAGTGACCCACTTACATAGTATTGAGGTGGCAACAGCACGAGGAAGCATTAAACAGAGTGGATTGATACAGCACCATCAAAGGTCATTAGACCAAAAGTCCATTTAGTGACAGAGCAGCGCGATGTCAGGTCCTGGCCTTAGAACCCCCAGCGTATTCCAGTTAAATGAAGAAAATCGCAGCACTCCAACGTCTTGTAGTAAAAACTTATTTATTCCACCTCGCTTTTCTGAGGTGGAATAAAGAAGTTTCTACTACAAGACGTTGGAGTGCTGCGATTTTCTTCATTTAACTGGAACAGCATGAGGAAGCCACAGAGTGGCCCAGTGACATAGTGTTGAGTTAGCAGCAGCATGCGAAGGCCACAGACTGGCAAGGTGACATAGTGTGGAGGTGGCAGCAGCAGCATAAGGAGACCACAGAATGGCCCAGTGACATATTGTTGAGGTAGCAGCAGCATGAGGAGACCACAGACTGGAACAATGACAGAGTTTAGAGGTGGCATAAGCAGCATGAGGAGACCACAGAGTGGCACAGAGACAGAGTTGTGAGTTGGCAGCATCATGAGGAGACCACAGAGAGGCCCAGTGACATAGTGTTTAGGTAGCAGCAGCATGAGGAGACCACAGAGTGGTGAAGTGGCAGCAGCATGAGGAGACCACAGAGTGGTACAATGACAGAGTGTGGTGGTAGCAGCAGCATGAGGAGGCCAAAGACTGGCAAGGTGACATAGAGTGGAGGTGGCAGCAGCATGAGGAGGCCACAGAGTGGCCCAATAACAGAATGTGGAGGTGGCAACAGCAGCAGCATGAGGAGACCACAGAGTGGCACAATGACAGAGCTGTGAGTTGGCAGCAGCATGAGGAGACTACAGAGTGGCAAAGTGACATAGTGTGGAGGTGGCAGCAGCAGTAGGAGGAGACCACAGAGTGGCTCACAGAGTTGTGTGTTGGCAGCAGCATTAGGAGACCACAGAGAGGCACAATGACAGAGTGTGGAGGTGGCAGCAGCGGCATGAGGAGGCCACAGACTGACAAGGTGACATATTGTGGAGGTGGCAGCAGCAGGAGGAGGCCACAGACTGACACAATGACAGTATGTGGAGGTGTCAGCAGCAGGAGACCAAAGAGTGCTGAAGTGGCTGCAGCATGAGGAGACCATGGAGTGGCACAATGACAGAGTTGTGAATTGACAGCAGCATGAGGAGACCACAGAGTTGCAAGGTGGCATAGTGTGGAGGTGGTAGCAACATGAGAATGCCACAGAGTGGAACAATGACAGTATGGAGGTGGCAGCATCAGCATGAGGAAACCATAGAGTGGTTCAGAGACATAGTTTTGAGGTAGCAGCAGCATGAGGAGACCACAGAGTGGTGATTTGGCAGCAGTATGAGGAAACTACAGAGTGGTGAAGTGGCAGCAGCATGAGGAGACCACAGAGTGGCACAATGATGGAGTGTGGAGGTGGCAGCAGCGGCATGAGGAGGCCACAGACTGGCAAGGTGACATAGTGTGGAGGTGGCAGCAGCAGCAGCAGCATGGGCAGGCAAAAGAGTGGTCCAGAGACAGAGTTGTGAGTTGGCAGCAGCATGAGGAGACCACAGAGTGGCACAATGACATAGTGTGGAGGTGGGAACAGCAGCATGAGGAGACCTGAGTGGTAAGGTGGCAGCAGCTTTACTAAACCACAGAGTGAGCCGGTGATAGAGTGGGGAGGTGGGTGGCAATAACAGTACCCGCTGACGATGGGGTGTGTAAGAAGGAGCACTTGGCATCAAATGTGCGGCATCAGGCGGGTGGCAGCATCAGAATAGTAGCTGAGGCAGGTAGCCAGAAGAAACAAGACTCTTTTGTCATGGTTTGGGTGAGGCAGCTTGGATGATCGAATCTAATTCCTCAGGCATTGGTGGGTGGAAATCCTGGCTTATCCATTCCTGATTCATCTTGACAAAAGTCAGTCTCTCCACATTTTGGGTGATCAGGCGAGTTCCCCTTGGGGTAACTATGGCCCCCGTCGCACTAAACACCCGCTCTGATGCCACACTATTGGCCAGGCAGGACAGCTTAGATCCACTTTGGCTGCGCAGTAGTCCAGTGGATCTTCAATGTGGGGTGGCAGGGTGCTGTCCAATTATGCCACCACCTGCTGGTTCAGGTTCTGCTCCATATCTACAGTAGCTGCTTCTGCTGTTGAAGTTTCTTCACTAGGCGGGTAAAGAAAGCTGCTCATCAGTGACTCTTGACTCAAGTTGCTGCTGATGGAGCTAGTACTGCTCCTACCCATGTGCCATACACATGCGCCATGCAGGGGGCATGGCTCAGCCCTCCTTGACACAGCGCTGACACCATGTTCTTCCCGTTGTCGGTCACTATGGTTCCGATTTTGAGTTGTCGCGGAGAAAGCCAGGATTCGATTTCTTGACAAAGGACACGGAGCAGTTCCTCCCCTGTGTGACTCCATTCGCCCAGGAAAACTAGGTGTAGAACAGTGTAACACTGCCAGGCCCTGCAATTGTGGCATGCTGGTGGGGCACTGTGAATTGTCCCTGCAGTGGAGGCTGAGGACACGGTGGAGGATGACGAGGCAGAGGCGGACATTGTTGCAGGACCAACTGCGTCAGAACATGGAGGCGGAAGCGGCGTCACTTGGACAAGTGGCTGGTTTGGCTTGGCAGGAACCACATTTACCCAGTGGGCCGTAAAGGACATATATTGTCTTTGACCGTAGTTACAGCTCCACATGTAGGTGCTGCTGTGCACTTTGGCAGACACTGACAGCCTCAAGGACTGGCCCACCTTCTGTTCTACATGTACGTGCAGGGCTGGTACTGCCTTTTTGGCAACTAAATGATGGCTTGTGACTCTCCACCACAAGCCATCAGTTCTCTGATTGGAGCAACTTGGAAAGGGAGGGACTGTAGCACCAGCAATTAGGCCAGAAGCACTTTCAGCTTCTGCGCCTTTGGATGAGGGCACGCATACTTTTATATCTTGGCAATCGCTTTGGTGATCGATTGCTGTCAGAATGACTGATGAGTAGTAGGAAGGTTATGGCCAAAGGGTGAGAGAGGCGCTCATAGGGTGAGAAAGTTTGGACAACAACCCCTACCTCGAAAGTCAGGTGGATTTAATAAACTCATCTGTGAAGGTTGCACTGCGTTGGAGGGAGGCTGTGGGGAATGTAAATAGCGGGTCGGTGCTGCCAGATACGTCCGGATATCCCTGGGGCGAAGGCCGAGTCACCACTTAGGAGACTAATGGAAATAGTGGCTAAGCTTGTCACTGTATAGTGATCTTGCTAGTGGACGATCACAGGGCGCATAACCACAACCCGATGCAGGATACAACAAAGTTTATTAGAGACAATGCGTTTCGGGGTCTAAACGACCCCTTTATCAAGTCTGAAACGTCCCAATCAGGGTGTAAATGGACATCAGCTGCCTGGTCCCTTCTGTAGTTGGCAAGGTGTTGGTGCCTTTTGCAGAAGTGATCAATGTATCAGCTGGCCGGAGCGTTCTTGCTCCAGTGCTGCACGTGGTGGTGAGGGCGCGCAGTCAGAAGAAGTACGAGGGCGAGGAGCAGGAGCATCAGGACCGGTAGGTGATTGGACGGACAGACAGCTCCCTTCGGCTGAGGTGGTGAAGCCTTGACTGCCTGAAATCGGGTGCGTGCCACTGGGTGATGCAGCGGTTGCTGCGGCAGACTGGACCACCACATTGGAGCCACAGTTCTCCCAGGCCACTTTATGGTGACGCTGCATATGTTGACGCAGGGCCGTGGTGCTAACAGTGGCACCCTGGCCACGCTTCATTTTCTGTCCACAGATTCAGCAAATGGCCATGTTCACCTCCTCCTCCTCCTTTAACAAAAAACTTCCACACTGCCGAGTGGAAGAGGAGGAAGGAAGAGGTGGATGTCTCCTCCAGATCTTGGCTGGGCAGTAGCTGCTGACTGTCCTGTAGTAGCTCGTCCTCACTGTATAGTGGAGCTGAGCCCACAGCATATAATACTTCTCTGGCTGAGGGAACAGAAAAGGATAGAGGAAGGTTGAGGACAGGTGAGGGCACAGGCCCTGTACTCCGGCTATACCAACTACAGGTTGTGTCTGACTAACCCACCAACTCTTGGCTGGGGGTGTCTGATATTACTTGGGAAGAAGTGGATGACCGAGTCAACCATTCAAGAACCGCTGGGTTGTTGGTCAAGACACAACCGCTAGATGACAGCGGGAGCTCAGAACTCTTAACGTGACCCCTGCTGCCATGCCCCCTTACTCTGCTGTGGCCTGTGCCTGCGCCAGAAACATTTAGGCCTCTTCCCCTTCCCTGAGCAGGGCCTGTCACTTCTCTGTCTGACATACTGTTAGATCAAATGTATACATAAAAAGGAAATGAATACACCCCAAAAAAGGCTTTAGAACATATAACTGTACCGCTAAACGGCAAATAAGCCCTTTTTTTCCACTTATACACGCCAAAAAAGGCTTTAGAACATATAACTGCACCACTAAACGGCAAATAAGCCCTTATTTTTTTCACTAATACACCTAAAAAAGGCTATAACTTTCTCACTTTACCACATAATGGCTAATAAGCCCTTTTTTCCACTAATACACCCCAAAAAAGGTTTTAGAACATAACTGCACTGCTAAACGGCAAATAAGCCCTTATTTTTTCCACCTATACGCGCCAAAAAAAGTATTTAGAACATAAAACTGCATCGCTGGATGGCAAATAAGCCCTTATTTTTTTCCACTAATACACCTAAAAAAAGGCTATAACTTTCTCACTTTACCACACAATGGCTAATAAGCCCTTTTTTCCACTAATACACCCCAAAAAAGGTTTTAGAACATAACTGCACGGCTAAACGGCAAATAAGCCCTTATTTTTTTCCACATATACACGCCAAAAAAAGTATTTAGAACATAAAACTGCACTGCTGAACGGCAAATAAGCCCTTATTCTCTTCCACTAATACACCCCAAAAAGGCTGTAATTTTCTCAGTACACCACACAACAGCTAGTAAGTAGCGTTGATCGAGCACCAAAGTGCTCAGGCCGAACACATCGGGATGATCTACAGAGCACCCGAGTATAATGGAAGTCAATAGGAGAACCAAAGCATTAAACCAGGCTTCCCCCTGCTTTGAAGAGGGGCGGGGTGCCTGATTCATAGGAAAAGGTCAGAAATTGATGGAATCAGTACTGAAATGGTTTGAGAACAGCATGTTGAGCATGTTGTCACATGTACAGTGGCATAGAATTTGGAAGTGTATGCGCAAATTTTTTTAAAAAGGTATTTAGGAAGTGGGAACGTCACACAGGAAATATCCCGCAGATAATGTCAATGCTGTCACCAGCGGCTAATAAAAAATTGCAGGGAATGTCAGGTATTTGGGATGAGGAAACGTTATACAGGAAAGGTACCACCGGTAATGTCACTGTCCGCAGCGTGTAAGTAAAAAGTACACTGTATGTCACAGATAACAGTTTTATGCGCACACGTTACACTGGAGATGTCGCACTGGTAATGTCACTGTCAGAAGCGGACACCGTCTATTGAAAAAGTACACTGTATGTCACATATACTTTTTTAAGCGCACACCTTACACTGCAGATGTGGCACTGGTAATGTCATTGTAAGAAGCTGACACCGTCTATTGAAAAAGTACACTGTATGTCACAGATAAATTTTTTAAGTGCACACATTACACTGCAGAAGTAACACTGGTAATGTCACTGTCAGAAGCGGACACAGTCTATTGAAAAAGCACACTGGATGTCACAGATACATTTTTTAAGAGCACACGTTACACTGCAGATATTGTGCTGGTAATGTCACTGTCCGCAGCAGACACCGTCTACAGAAAAAGTACACTGGATGTCACAGATATTTTTGGGAGGCGCAGAGTTTACACTGTTAATGTCGTGCCTCTAATGTCACTGTCCGCAGTGGACACAGTCTATGGAAAAAGTACACTGGATGTCACAGATATTTTTTAAATGCACACACTTTACACAGGAGATGTGACGCTTCTAATGTCACTGTCCGCAGCGGACACTGTCTACGTAAAAAGCGCTAAAAATAGATATTGCTGCTGCCACACACAATAGTCCTTAAAAGGACTTTTGGGTCTCTGAAAAGTTTTTCTAATAAAAATATTCCTATATCACTCCCTACACTGTCCCTTCTTCAGCACAGCTCTCCCTGACTAAGATTGAGCCGAACAGGCGTCATGGGGTGCAATATAGCACCTGATGACGTGTTCTGGCCAGCCAATCACTGTAATGCCAGTAACCAACATGGCTATGGCATTACAGTGAGGGCAGTACTTACCTGCACGTTTATTGGCTGTGTAGCAGCCAAGAAACATGCAGGGAGGAGACTTGAATACCGCCAAGGGCCAAGGGCCGAGCATGCTCGATCAACACTACTAATAAGCCCCCCCCTTTTTTTTTCAATAATACACCCCCAAAAAAGCTTTAGAACATATAACTGCATTGCTAAACGTCTAATAAGCCCTTTTTTTTACTACTAATACACCCCAAAAAAGGCTTTAGAACATATAACTGCACCGCTGAAGGCAAATGAGCCCTAATTTTTTCCCACTAATACACCCCAAAAAAAGCTTTATAACATATAACTGCACCGCTGAACGGCAAATAATGCTTTTTGTTTTCCACTAATACACGCCAAAAAAGGCAGTAATGTTTTTTTACTTCACCGCACAACGGCCAATAAGCCCTTTTTTTCTACTAATACGTCACAAAAAAGGCTTTAGAGCATATAACTGCACCGCACAAGGGCTAATAAGACATAGAAATATTTCCTAGCAATACACCTTGTTAATGGCTGTATCACACGGCACTTGCACCCCAATAACAAGCAAGGTTTGCTGAAATTACAGAGGTATTATCTATTGCAAACCTGAAAGCAGCAGTATAATGGCAATTTGGATCCCCAGTCAGTGCAGCAAGGTGTAATAGGATTGCTCCTATTACCCAGGCTGTACACTCACCTATTGGACCCCCTTCTCCTTTTGTAGTGTGGAATAATTCCTCCCTATCCTTTCCCTACATTTCTAATAAACTTTCTCTAAACTTCTATTCAGCAAAATAAGACTTTCTAAGTCTTTCCTAGCACTTTCCCTAGCTCCTGCTAACGTCTCTCCCTGCACTAAGTACTCTGGAAAATGGCTGAATCCAAGATGGCTGAGGCTATTTATAGGGTTGTGACATGACAGGGCTGGCAGCTGCTCATTGTCTGCATGCATGACATTGTGGGTGATCCCTCGTTCCCAGGGTTCTTTGCTCCATGTCCTAACATGTGCAGCAGCCATTTTAGGAAAAAATGCGATTCATTACCACGAAGCGTCAGGAAATTAGGATTTGGTAGGAACTAAATTTTTCCTGAAATTCGTATCGAATTCCCCTTCGTCAACTTCAATTAGCTCATCTCTACATATGACCTCTGTAGACAATGATAGGCTGCAGAAACCACATGTCATATCAACACCATCAATGGAGCCAGGTGAACAGAGACTGGTATGAGACCTAGGAAGTGCAGGGGATTGATAAGGTGACTCATACTCCTTTTGCTATTTTATAGCATTGTAAGCTCTGTAAAGTCCTTGTAACAGAGGTCCTGGGGCTGGACAACCCCTTAGTGACCAGCCTGTTTTGGGCCTTACTGACCAAGCGTTTTTCTTCCTGATTTCATTGTCGCCTTCCAATAGCTATAACTTTTGTATTTTTCCAGTCTATGAAGCTGTATGAGGGATTGTTTTTGTGCGGAGCAAGTTGTAGTTTTTAATGGTGCCATTTTGGAGTACACATAACTTTCTGGGAGGGAGATGGGAAAAAACAGCAATACTGCCACTAAGTTGTTACGTTTTAAGTTTTGTATCGTTCTGTTTTCAGCATAAATAACACAATATCTTTATTCTCTGGGTCAGTATGATTACAGCAATGCCAAATACATATTTTGAAATAAAACCCCTTTTTTTAACAAGAAGAAAATCTTTTTGCATCGCTGCATTTCTATGGAGTTGTGTGAGGGCTTCATTTTTGCAGGACGACTTGTCGTTTTGGGGTAAGTAACACTTTTTGATGTCTTGTTATTAAGTTTTTTTTCGGCAGCAACTAAGAATAAATTATTAATTCAATCAATGTATTTACAGCATTCAGCGTAGGGGATAATTGACAATTATATTTGTGTAGTGTGGGTTGTTACGGATGCGGTGATACCAAACATGTGGGGGAACGTATTTTCAATGGTAAAAAAGTGTATTTTTCTCAATTGGAATTTTTTAATACCATTTTTTCACTTTATAAGACACATCTGATAATAAGTCACCCCTTGGTTTTTAAGAAATAAATATTTTTCATCAGACTTTACATCAGGTCCTCAGATCAGACCCCCAAATCAAAAACTTAGTTCAGACACTCATATCAGGAACTCACATCAGACCTCCATGTCAGACCCCCATTAAACCTCCATGCTATACCCCCATCAGACCTCCATATTAGACCTCATCAGACCTCAGATCAGACTTCCATGCCAGACTACTATCAGACCTCCATGTCAGAAACTTGTCAGACCTTTATCAGACCTCAGACCAGACTTCCATGCCAGACACCCATCAAACCTCAGATTAGACTTTTATTCCAGACCCCCATTAGACCTCACTTCACTTACCTCTCCTGCTCCACCGCTCTTTTCTTGGTCCGTTGATCGCTCCTCCAGTCGTACTCCCTTGTCTTCTCTGGCTGCATGCGACATTGGGTCATAGTGCACGCACTAAGTCCTCATGCTGTACGCAGTAAGGACCTGCAGTGCAGCACAGCCCTAGAGAAGAAGACAAGGGAGGGTGACCCGCTCTCTGCACCTAATTCATACTAGTGATCACTTCCATAATGGAAGCGCTTAATAGTATTTGCTTTATAAAATGCATGGTCATTCCCCCCGCCAGTCCCCCCCCCCCACTTTTTTTTTGGGGGGGGGGGGGTGCCTCTTATAAAGCGAAAAATATGGAATTTTTTTTTTTTACTTTTTTTAACCAATTAATAGTCCCACAAGGGATCTTTTGATTGCTTCTAAAATACAATGCACTATCCCTATAATGCATTGTATTTTAATGTCAGTGGTATACCGACATTGACCAGCAGAAAGGTGCAGCCTTCTTGGAAACACTCAAGGCAGGCTTGGGGCCTACACCAGGTCTCAGTCAGCCTATACACACATTGGCACCCTATGATCGCATTTGTGAGGTGCCAATGGGAGACAGAGGGTGTCCGCTCCCCCTGTCACCGCTTACATGTGGCGGACACCATTACCCTTGGCATGTAAGGCGTTAAACAGGCCAGATAGGTTCTCCTGCCAGTCCGGACTGTTAGAGCAGGAGTGCAGCTCTCATGTGAGAGCCGAGCCGCCGCTCTCTGCTGCACGGGGGACCTGTGCATTGCTTAGACCGGACCACCATGAAAAGGCGAAGGCCCCTTGGTGACCACAGTAAAAAGGGATATGGAAGGTCACTAAGGGATTAATGTATATCTCTATCTGATATTTTAAGAAATTTATCAAAGCAAAATTTAGCTTGAAGCAAAGGGATAATAACTTCTATAAGCATGCTATGCATACATAGGTTACCATTAGGGATGAGCGAATCGACTTTGGATGAAACATCCGGAGCCAATACATTCTAATACTGTACGGAGCTCCTGCTCCGTAAAGTATTAAAACGAAGTCTTATGCGAATCGACTTCGGATGTTTCATCCGAAGTCGATTCGCTCATCCCTAGTTACCATGGATAGTTGAGACTAGAAAAAAAATCTATCTATCTATCTATCTATCTATCTATCTATCTATCTATCTATCTATCGCATGTAAAAGATTAAGAATTAAGGACAGCCCAGTTTTGCTTATTGCTTTAAATCCAAAGTACAAAAGTATCAGACTCATTTATATTCCACTCAAGACATATAAAATGTCTTTCCAGGCCACTTCATTTTAATTTACAACTTATTTGTCTGTAAATGTAAATTTTCTGTTGCCATGTCTGCTATGTGATTATAACACACATTTACCATTTCAATTTATCACAGGTTTGCAACCACTTTTGGTGACATGTCCTATCAGTTTTAAGCAGAAGAATCATAAATCATATTGATATAGTTACGGTGCACATGAGAACTAGTGGGATTGTTTTTTTTAATATTATAATGTCCTGTCATCTCATTGACTGTTTTCTGGGGCACTCCATTTTTAATGCTGCACAATATCATGCTGTATCAGTGGCAGCAGGTATAAGGGTTTGTTCTTAGAAATGGTGAACTTCAACCTATTTTTAGTTTAAATATACAGAAACGTAGCTATGGGGGTGTCGAGGTAGCAGTTACACCCGGGCCCCGGCTCCTCTGCTATACAAGAAAACAGTAGTATTATCATGACATAAAGCAGGTGGGGATCTATTACAGATTTTGCATTGGGGTTTAGGACCTTCCAGTTATCTCTCTCTATATACAAATAGTATATTTAGAGGTTCACATGGCGGTAACTAGAGATGAGCAAATTTTTCAAAAACTTGATTCGCTGGTTCGCAGAATTTTTTTTGAAGATTCATTTTGAATATATTTGCGGCGAATTTCATTACAAATGGCTATTTGCTGGCTGCAGAGAGCCTTTATAGTGCTGTAGAACACTGTGCCTTGCAGTAACACGCATAGGGAGTCAGCTTTTGGAATGAAATAATACTGTGAGTCTGTATGGCATGCAGATGACAGGAGTTGCTCTTAGAATCACTGCACACTTCACTTATTTGGGCAGTCATGGGGCCAAAACTGACCAAATAACTCAAGTGTGAACTCAGCCTTACAGGTTAATGTTATCGCCAAAAAGAAGCGCACTCCTTTTACACCGTTGTCAGCTGATTCCACATAGATGTCTACACAACCTGTTCTATCAAATGCTTATACAAGTAGAGCCCCCCCGACAGAGTGGAGAGGGTGTCAGCAGTAAGTTTGTGTTGATGTCACAGATTTTTTTGCTCTTTCTGTGATCCAACAGAACAATAATCCAAAAGAAACGGATCCTGTCTGTGGAACATCTGCCTTCACTCGGTCAGTATTTAGTCAGTAATCCATCAGTATTGCTAATGCCAAAAAAAAACAGGAGTGGATCCAAAACAGAGATGACACGTGAATGGAATATTTGCATGTCTTCTGTGTTTTGTATCCACTTCTGCTTTTGGCTACCAAATCATAAGCCAATTCTAATGCAAAATAGGTACCATGTCATGCAGGCCTTACAGCTGTTACATAGACAGGACCTGTTGTGCGTCTCATTTTTCCCTACTTCTGACAGATCAGAAGAAGGGTCAAATAAATGATGATGTCAGCCAGGCCAAAAAGCAAAATAGTGGCCCTGTCATAAATTGGGGAGGGTGGTAACAGCATGAGAAGTCCACAGAGTGGCCCTATGACATAGTGGTGAGGTGGAAGCAGCATGAGGAGGCCACAGAGTGGCACAATGACAGTGTGGAGGTGGCAGCAGCAGCATCAGGAGGCCACATAGCGGCACAATAACACAGTGTAGAGGTGGCAGCAGCAGCATCAGGAGGACACATAGCGGCACACTGACAGAGCGTGGAGGAGACCAATAAATTTGATGAAAAAAATACAAATTTCACCACTACATAATTTGGCCCAAACCGCAAAAGGAGGTGTACAATCACCCTTGAATTTTCCCAAAAAAAGCCTCTTTCACAGAATAAATTTCACCACTATGTAATTCTGTCCATACAGCAAAAGGAGGTGTACAGTCACCCATGAAGTTTCCCAAAAAAAGCCAGTTTCATATTACAAATTTCACCACTACATAATTTGGCCTACACCGCAAAAGGAGGTGTACAATCACCCTTGAATTTTCCCCAAAAAAGCCCACTTCACAGAAAATTTTTTACCGCAAAAAGGCTTTTACCACATAAAAAATGCACCGCTGAACGGCAAATAGGCCTTTATTATTTAAAACTTTTACACTACACAAGGCTTTTTAACAGATAAATGCAACGATGAATGGTGAATATAATTTTTTTTCTTCCACTAATACACGGCAAACTGGGCTTCGGAATATATCACTGCACCGCTGAGCGGCAATTAGGCCCTCATTTTTTCCCAATTTTACATAAAAGGCTTCAACAGATAAATGCAACGCTGGATAGCAAATATATTTTTATTTCGCCACTAATACACAGCAAACTGGGCTTCCCAATATATCACTGCACCTCAGAACGTCAATAAGGCCCAAATTTTTTTCAACTTTTAGACAACAGGCTTTACAACAGATAAATGCAATGCTGGACGGCTTATATATTTTAATTTCGCCACTAATACACGACAAACTGGGCTTCCCAATATATCACTGGACTGCAGAACGTCAATTAGGCCCAATTTTTTTTCTACCTTTACACAACAGGCTTTTCAACAGATATATGCAATGCTGGACAGCGAATATATTTCTATTTCACTCACTGCATTGCAGAACATTAATTAGGCCCAAATTTTTTCTGCTTTTACACAACAGGCTTTTCAACAGATAAATGCAATGCTGGACAGCTAATAAATTTTTATTTCGCCACTAATACACGGCATACAGGGCTTCCGAATATATCACTGCACCGCTGAGCGGCAAAGATATTTTTTCTTTTTCCACTAATACACGGAAAAAAGGGCTTTAGAAAAGATAACTGCACTGCTGAGCAGCAAATATTTTTTTCTTTTTCCACTAATATACGGGAAAGAGGGCTTTAAAGCAGATAACTGCATTGCTGAGTGGCAAATATATTTTTTCTTTTTCCACTAATAACAAAAAAAGGGCTTTACAACAGATAACTGCACCGCTGAACGGCAAATATATTTTACTTTTGCCACTAATACACGACAAAAAGGGCTACAATTTTCACCCTTCACTATACAACGGCTAATAAGTAGTGATGAGCGAGCACCAAAGTGTTCGGGTGTTCGGGTACTCGGGCCGAACACATAGCGGTATTCGTGCACTCGGCCAAGCACCCGAGTATAATGGAAGTCAATGGGAGACAAACAGGCACCCCCTGCTCGGATGAGGTGAGGGTGCCTGGTCCATTGGAAAAGGTCAGAAAGTGACAGAAACACCACCGAAATGGATCTGGAACAGCATGGGGACCATGTCTGGGTGCATCTTGTACTCCAACATCGCTGCTGGGAACCATATTGTCCCAGTTGTCCGCCACTTTTACATATCGACAAAATCACGGCCAAAATCCTGCCCCCTCAAAAAAAATGACATTTTTAGAGGTAAAATTGTTAGGAAACATTCTTTCCTATATATTCAATTGTATATACAGTGCAAATGCTGGGAACAATTAAAAGGAAGAAGCACTCCAATACAGCCTGTATATCACATAAAAGAGGGCCTTATTCACATGATGCTGCAATTGTTCAGGTACACTGCTACATTTATAAAGCCTATGCACTAAGTGAAAGGGCTGGCAAAAATTACAAGGAACCGGCACTCCAATACACCCTTTATTACACATAAAGGAGGGGATCATACACACCCTTGAAAAATTATCATTGATGGCCTGCTGGTGACCCTTAAAAAACATTTGGAGCAAGGGCGTGCTGGTTACAGTCTAAAACATTATAGTTGTGGGCCTGAAATTGAGCGGACCCTATAAAAAATTGTAGTGAAGGCCTGAAGGTGAGAGAACCCCATAAAACATTGCAGTGATGGCCTACAGGTGAGCAGACCGTATAAAACATTAGAGGTGAGGGCCTGAAGCTGGGCGAACCCATAAAACATTGCAGTGATGGCCTACAGGTGAGCAGACCGTATAAAACATTAGAGGTGAGGGCCTGAAGCTGAGCGAACCTCATACAACATTGCAGAGATGGCCTACAGGTGAGCAGACCATATAAAAACCTTAGAGGTGAGGGCCTGAAGCCGAGCGAACCCCATAAAACATTGCAGGGATGGCCTACAATTGAGCAGACCGCATAAAACATTAGCTATGAGGGCCTGAAGCCGAGCAAACCCCATAAAACATTGCAGGGATTGCCTACAGTTGAGAAGACAGTATAAAACATTAGAGGTGAGGGCCTGAAGCTGAGCAAACCCCATAAAACATTGCAGTAATGGCCTACAGGTGAGCAGACCGTATAAAGCATTGGAGGTGAGGGCCTGAAGCCGAGCAAACCCCATAAAACATTGTAGGGATGGCCTACAGGTGAGCAGACCGTATAAAGCATTGGAGGTGAGGGCTTGAAGCCGATCTAACCCTACAAAATATTGTAGTGAGGGCATATATATTCTGTATGGAAGAGGAGGCGGATGAGAAAACAAGATTCAAACATATACCCTTTTTTTGGCGGTGAAAAAGGTGCATCTGAATCTTGTGGATTGAGTACATTATAATGCATACATATAAATTGCGTTTTTGTTCCTCATTAGCTCAGCTTGCCTCTGGTGGAGTGGAGAAGTCAGAGGCAATCCAGGCCTTGTTCATTTTTATCTGACTCAACCTGTCAGCATTGTCAGTGGACAGGCGGATACGCTTATCTGTTATAATGCCACCAGCAGCACTAAATACACACTCAGACAATATGCTGGCGGCAGGGCAGGCCAGCACCTCCAAGGCGTAGAGCGCAAGTTCGTGCCACGTGTCCAGCTTGGACACCCAGTAGTTTTAAGACACTGAAGGATCATTTAGGACGCTGACACAGTCTGCAATGTATTCCTTCAGCATCTTCAAAAACTTTTACCTCCTTGTAGCACTAGGCCGCGCTTCAGGGTGAAGTTTCTGGCAGGTTGTCATGAAAGTGTTCCATGCCTTGGAAAGTGTTGAGCTGCCTCTGTTGGAACTACTGTGTGTTCCCCTTGTCTCTCTTCCTTGGTTGCCTAAGGAAGTACGGACTCTGGCCGCCGCATTGTCAGATGGAAAATTTTGGAGCAATCTCTCAACAATTACCTTCTGGTATTGCACGGTTTTACTCGTCCTCTCCACCACTAGAATGAGAGATGAGTTCTCTTTGTAGAGGGGGTCAAGAAGGGTGAACACCCAGTAATCTGTGTTACCTAAAATGCGTATAACGTGAGGGTCATGGGAAAGGCAGCCTAACATGAAGTCAGCCATGTGTGCCAGATTACCAACGGGCAAGACGTCGATGTCAACTTCAGGATGACTCTCCATACCCTCATCCTCCTCCTCTTTTGCCCATCCATGCTGAACAGATGGAGATAAAGTTCCATGGGCACTAGACTCTGTAGCAGAGGCAAATGTCTCCAGCTCCTCCTCTTCATGGCCCAATTCACGCTGAGAAGATGAACTGGGGGAGGTCTGGCTATCACCCTGTGTCATCTCCTCCCCCATTACCTCGTCTGCCACATTCAAAGCATCCTCCTTAATTGTGAGCAGCGATCGTTTGAGTAGACACAGCAGTGGGATGGTTACACTGACAATAGTGTTATCGCCACTAAACATCTGTATGGATTCATCAAAGTTTTTTAAAACCTCACATAGGTCTGACATCAATGCCCCGCCTTGCTTGTGAATAGTGGCAGTTGACTGGAAAGGCAACGACCATGTTGCAGTTGGTATTCCACAACTTATCTCTGCTGCTCACAAAGCCTGGGCAACATATAGAACGTACAGTTCTACCGCGTGCTCACAACACACAACAGTTGGTGAACTGGAAGCCGCAAGCGCTGCTGCACCGTTCACAGACCGGCTGAAGCTGTGGACGACTTTCGGAAATGGGCACACAAGCGGCGCGCCTTCACTAGTAGCTCCTGAAAATTGGGGTAGGTTTTGATAAACCGCTGAACCACTAAGTTTAAGACGTGGGCTAGGCATGGAATGTGTTGCCAAGCTCCAAAGCCGCCACCAAGTTACGGCCATTGTCAGACACAACCATGCCTGTTTGTAGGTTGAGTGGCGAGAGCCACAGCTCGGTCTGGTCCCTGCCACAGCTCTGTGGTGGTGTGCTGTTTGTCCCCTAAGCAGATCAGCTTCAGCACGGCCTGTTGACACTTACCCACAGCAGTGTTACACCGCTTCCAGCTAGTGACTAATGGCAGACTGCTGTTGGAGGTAGAAGTGGAGGAGGAGGCGGCGGAGGAGGAGAAGTGGGGGTTAGAGACAGTAACATAGCTGCTGGCGGAGACCCTGATGGACATAGGGCTCGCAATCCTGGGCGTGAGTAGCACCTGTGCCATCCCAGGGTACGACTCACTCCTGGCCCCCACAACTTTCTCCCAGCATGCGGTCAGGGAAATGAAGCATCCCTACCACTTGTCCATGTGTCCGTGGTGAGGTGGACCTTCCCAGTGGACCGAGGAACAGCCGCCGACATCAGGCTGCAGAAGGCCTCAGTGTCCACGAGCCTAAATTGTTATGTCATTTTGACAATACACACTGTATTCGGATGTAGTTCTATATTGCATAAAAATTTGTCCCAAATAAAATGTATTCTCTGCGGGAATACTGTATATACGGTTGTTGTCTAAATGCACACACAGATGTGCCCAAAACTAGTTAGCTATGGGCAAAATATAAATCACTCTTTGCTGGAGTAATTAATATACCGGTTGTGGATTGAATGCACACACAGATGTGGCACAAGTTAGGTTAATTTACCCAGAAAAAATAATTTCTCAGTGTATATCTCAGTACCAGGCACTGTAGTGGATAAGCCCCTTTTTATAATGTCTGCCCAACACACTGCTTTATGATGGTGCAGTGTATATCTCAGTACCAGGCACACTGTAGTGAATAAGCCCCTTTTTATAATGTCTGCCCAACACAATGCTTTATGATGGTGTATTGTAGATGTCACTAATCTGAAATCTTTCTGTCTTTTAGAATTTAAAAAAGCGGATTTCAAGCCCTGCACTATCTGTCTCTTCCTGGTGATGCCTGTTCTTGATAGTGCTGAAGCAAACCACTTCTTAAAAAAAAAGGTGCTGCACTGCTGTCAAACACACACACTAGTCCTTAAAAGGACTGTTAGGTCTTTAAATAAGGTTTTTGGAGTAAAATCAGTAAGTTTAGAGCAAAACGCTATCTGTCCCTGCCTACTGTCTGCTCTCCCTGATGCTGAATGAGCCGAGAGCCGGACTTCAGCTCCTATATGAAATGGTATCACGTGTTCCGGCCAGCCAATCAGTGTAAGGCTTACAGCTAACATGGCTATGGCCTTACACTGGACTTACTTACCTGGACCTTGATTGGCTCCTTAGAAGGCGAAAAACATGCGGGGAGGAGACTCGAGCAATGCGACGAATACACGTGGTGCTCAGCCGAGTAAAGCCGAGCGCCGAGCATAGCGATGCTGGAGCTGAACCAATACTCGGCCGAGCATGCTCGCTTATCACTACTAATAAGCCCTTTTTTTTCCACTAATACAAGCCAAAAAAGGCTTTAGAACATATAACTGCACCGCACTGTTAATGCCTGTATCAAACAGTACTTGCACCCTAATAAGACAGGTTTCCTGCAATTACAGGGCTGTATAATGGCAATTTAGACCATTAGTCAGTGCAGTAAGGTGTAATCAGATTGTTCCTTTTACCCAGGCTGTCACCTCCCCTACTGAACCCTGTTCAATACAAATGCTCGTGGAATTATTCCTCCCTATCCTTTTCCTACATGTTGAGTAATCTTTCCCTGCACTTGTAAATCTTTTTTTTTGTAACACAATCAAGTCTTTCCTATGACTGTCCCTAGCGCCTGCAGACACGTCTCTCCCTGCACTAAGTACACTGGTAAGATGGCCGCCGTATTTCTAGGGCTGTGACATCACAGGGCTGGCTGGCTGCTGATTGGCTGCATGCATGTCAGTATGGGTGATCCTGCCTTCCCAGAGTTCCTTTCCCCATGTCCTCACACGTGTAGCAGCCATTTTAGCAAAAAATGCAATTCGTTACCACAAAGCGTGAGAAAATTCGCATTGGGTGCGAATTGAATTATTCCTGAAATTCCGATCGAATTCCACTTCATCAGCTTCGATTCGCTTATCCCTAGCGGTAACCTTTGAAGCTCAAATGCAAAATTGTATGTGACTCCCCAGCTACCATATGCCATTTATAATACTGAAGGGACTTTTGGGTACACTCAGACACTAGGTAACAGGTGTGATTGCTTATGCATTCCCTATCACTGTTTCTGCTACTAGATGACATTTAATGACAGCTAAAGGGGATTTACCCAGTAAATCTTCTTCTGTATATCTGTTTTTTGCAGGGGGAAGGGGACATGCATGTCACTAATACATATTATATGAGAAAACAATGTGTAAAAGTGACCTGGAAAATGACAGGAACTTTACTTGACAGTAATCTTTACTGTATCAACCAGTGTCAGGCAGCTGCTGCCAGGGCTAATAGGATCATGAGGGTATGAAAAGAGGCATAGATGTTCATGACAAGAACATAGTTCTACTACTTTACAAATGACTTGTTTGACTGCTCATGGAGTATTTTGTACAATTCTGGGCACCTGTGCACAAAAAGACTTAGAATTTCCCCGTCACATCCTTAAAGCTTGTAAAAAAGCGGGATCTTGACATAGGGGCCACTTAATATGGTGGATTTGGTGATCTCTGTAATGGAGACACCCCTTTGCACCAGGTTTCCTTCCTTTGAGGGATATCTGGCTTTCATTGTGTTGTAGACCCAATACTGGGGCTCCACATTTATTTTGCATATTACTGTTTCCCAGGGAGCTTTGCACTTTGGATTGCTGTGTTAAGAGTCTGTCGCGAACATAAAATTTTCAGTTCGCGAACAGCGAACGCGAACTTCCGCAAATGTTCGCGAACAGGCGAACCGGGCGAACCGCCATAGACTTCAATAGACAGGCGAATTTTAAAAACCAAAGGGACTCTTTCTGGCCACAATAGTGATGGAAAAGTTGTTTCAAGGGGTCTAACACCTGGACTGTGGCATGCCGGAGGGGGATCTATGGCAAAACTCCCATGGAAAATTACGTAGTGGACGCAGAGTCGGGTTTTAATCCATAAAGGGCATAGGGTTGTTTCGGGTATCGAAATTTCGATACCCAATCGATACTTTTATACCAGTATCGATTCGGTACCGGGATGTTCATTTTTTCGATACTAGAGTGCGCTACTGCGCAGTCTAGTATCTCCTGTTATGGGAGATCACGGCGCTCCGCGCGCTGCTCTGGTCTCTCCTACAGTGGAGAAGAAGGAGGGAGGGAATCCCTCCCTCCTATGACGCGGCCGCCGCTGAGCCCAATGAATGGGCGGCTAATGCAGGAGGAGGGACGCGGGCTTCTACTATGCAGTGAGCTGCCTGCCGTACTGCACTGTATGATAATGACAGCCCTGCCCTGCGCTGTGTGCTACAGTCTGTAATACACATCGCAGGCTGTGCTCTCATTATCATAACAATAGCACAGCAGGGCTGTCATTACCATACACAGCGTATGATAATGACAGCGCAGCACTGCAGGGCCGATTGGACTGTGCAAAACAGGTCACTACAAGCTCCTGGGTTGCACTGAAAGAGTTAACAGGAAAGGGTTACCAAGCGCTGCCACTGCTGTATTTTTCTGATCCCGGAGTAGGAATGAAGAGAGCAGCCCAGCCAATAAGAGAGAGGAGGCGTGTCAGGACAGCCAATCAGATGAAAGTCCCGCCCTCCCTGCAGTGTATACCGGAGACAGAGTAAAGACATGTGCTTCTGCCTGGGCTCTTAGGTTAGGTTTCCCGGGAAGAGGAAGGTGGGGGACACTGCACTGTGTGTATGGGGGGAGGTGACACTGCACTGTGTGTATGTGGGGAGGTGACACTGCACTGTGTGTATGGGGGGAGGTGACACTGCACTGTGTGTATGGGGGAGGTGACACTGCACTGTGTGTATGGGGGAGGTGACACTGCACTGTGTGTATGGGGGAGGTGACACTGCACTGTGTGTATGGGGGAGGTGACACTGCACTGTGTGTATGGGGGGAGGTGACACTGCACTGTGTGTATGGGGGGAGGTGACTACATAGTGTACATTGTGTATGTGACAGTGACTGCATAGTATATATTGTGTATGTGACAGTGACTGCATAGTATATATTGTGTATGTGACAGTGACTGCATAGTATATATTGTGTATGTGACAGTGACTGCATAGTATATATTGTGTATGTGACAGTGACTGCATAGTATATATTGTGTATGTGACAGTGACAGCATAGTATATATTGTGTATGTGACAGTGACTGCATAGTATATTTATGTGACTGGGGGTGTGGGGCAGTGAATGCATAGTAATTGTGTATATCTGAGCAGTGCAAGAGTATTAGGCTAGGGCTACACAGACTTTTTGTAGCGCGACGGATTGATTTTAACTATTGAATGACAGCTGCAGTCTATAAGATTGCATTTAACGGAACACATTCATTTGGATTGCAGCTACAATCAGTCACGCTACAAAAAGTTGCAGTGTAGCCCTAGCTTTTGGACTGGACCCCATGTGCCTGACATTAATGGTAAGTGAGGTTTTTCTGTTTAATTCAATAAATGTTTTAAGTTTAAATAATCAATAGGCTTTTTGGGGTTTTATTTTATTTTTTTCGCGTGGTATCGAATGGTATCGAGTATCGCAATACTTTTTTATGGTATCGATACCGAATCAAAATTTTGGTATCGAAACAACTCTAAAAGGGCATAAATCAACTAACATTCCTAAATTGTTTGGAATAACGTGCTTTAAAACATCCAGTGTGTGTATACAATCAGGTATGATGTTGTATCGATCAGGTAGTGTAAGGGTTACGCCCGCTTCACTGACATTGACAGACCAAACTCCTCTTTTAATGCACCGCAAACAGTCCATTTGCACAACCGCAAACTCCCCATTTGCACAAGGTTGGATACCAAGCTAGCCACGTCCCGGTGATGTCATTGAATGTTTCTTCCTCCACCCAGCCACGTACAACACCAAGGGTCCCCGAAAGGTCAATTGAATTGATTTTTCGAACGGGGAGATGGTTAAAAAAACGCTGGCTCCCTCCCCTTTGTTTTAATCCACGGTCACTGCGTCTGCGCCGTGCAATTTACTCTCACACCCGATATGAGTGGTATTTTCTGTAGTACTATTCTCATCAGTTTAATCCCTCTAACGTCCCCAATCTGGGGGCCATTTATTGAATAGATTTTTCGAACGGGGAGATGGTTAAAAAAACGCTGGCTCCCTCCACTCTGTTTTAATCCACGGTCACTGCGTCTGCGCCGTGCAATTTACTGTCACACCCGATATGAGTGGAATTTTCTGTAGTACTATTCTCATCAGTTTAATCCCTGTTACATCCCATATTTTTTTTTCGATAAGTGGTACTGTGCCACCCTGTATCAGTGGTGGGCACTGGCAGTGGGCACACTACAGTCTGTGGAAGTGGGCCTGACACACACTGGCAGCAGGCAAGCAACTGAAATTAGACTAATGTGTAAAAATTAAATGCCTTATTTATCGTCAAGCTACTGTGCCACCCGGTATCAGTGGTTGGCACTGGCAGTGGGCACACTACAGTCTGTGGAGGTGGGCCTGACACACACTGGCAGGAGGCAAGCAACTGAAATTAGACTAATGTGTAAAAATGAAATGCCTTATTTATCGGCAAGCTACTGTGCCAGCCGGTATGAGTAGTGGGCACTGGCAGTGGGCACACTACAGTCACTGGAAGTCAGCCTGACACACACTGGCAGGCAACTAAACTTAGATTAAAGTTTAAAAATTAAATGACTTTTTTTGATGCAAAGTCCTGTGCCACATGGGATGACAGGGGTGGGCACTGGCAGTGGGCACACTACAGTCAGTGGAAGTCGGCCTGACACACACTAGCAGCAGGCAAGCAGCTGAAATTACACTAAAGTGTAAAAATTAAATGCCTATTTTGATGCAAAGTCCTCTGCCAGCCGGTATGAGTGGTAGGCACTGGCAGTGGGCACACTACAGTCACTGGAAGTCAGCCTGACACACACTGGCAGGCAACTAACCTTAGATTAAAGTGTAAAAATTAAATGCCTTTTTTTATGCAAAGTCCTGTGCCAGCCGGTATGAGTAGTGGGCACTGGCAGTGGGCACACTACAGTCACTGGAAGTCAGCCTGACACACACTGGCAGGCAACTAAACTTAGATTAAAGTGTAAAAATTAAATGACTTTTTTTGATGCAAAGTCCTGTGCCACACGGGATGACAGGGGTGGGCACTGGCAGTGGGCACACTATAGTCGGTGGAAGTCGGCCTGACACACACAAGCAGCAGGCAAGCAACTGAAATTACACTAAAGTGTAAAAATTAAATGCCTTTTTTTGATGCAAAGTCCTGTGCCACACGGGATGACAGGGGTGGGCACTGGCAGTGGGCACACTACAGTCAGTGGAAGTCGGCCTGACACACACTGGCAGCAGACAAGCAGCTGAAATTACACTAAAGTGTAAAAATTAAATGCCTTTTTTTGATGCAAAGTTCTGTGCCACACGGGATGACAGGGATGGGCACTGGCAGTGGGCACACTACGGTCAGTGGAAGTCGGCCTGACACACACTAGCAGCAGGCAAGCAACTGAAATTACACTAAAGTGTAAAAATTAAATGCCTTTATTTGATGCAAAGTCCTGTGCCACACGGGATGACAGGGGTGGGCACTGGCAGTGGGCACACTACAGTCAGTGGAAGTCGGCTTGACACACACTAGCAGCAGGCAAGCAACTGAATTTACACTAAAGTGTAAAAATTAAATGCCTTTTTTTATGCAAAGTCCTGTGCCAGCCGGTATGAGTGGTGGGCACTGGCAGTGGGCACACTACAGTCAGTTGAAGTCGGCCTGACACACACTAGCAGCAGGCAAGCAGCTGAAATTACACTAAAGTGTAAAAATTAAATGCCTATTTTGATGCAAAGTCCTCTGCCAGCCGGTATGAGTGGTAGGCACTGGCAGTGGGCACACTACAGTCACTGTAAGTCAGCCTGACACACACTGGCAGGCAACTAAACTTAGATTAAAGTGTAAAAATGAAATGCCTTTTTTTGATGCAAAGTCCTGTGCCACATGGGATGACAGGGGTGGGCACTGGCCGTGGGCACACTACAGTCAGTGGAAGTCGGCCTGACACACACTAGCAGCAGGCAAGCAGCTGAAATTACACTAAACTGTAAAAATTAAATGCCTTTTTTTATGCAAAGTCCTGTGCCAGCCGGTATGAGTGGTGGGCACTGGCAGTGGGCACACTACAGTCACTGGAAGTCAGCCTGACACACACTGGCAGGCAACTAAACTTAGATTAAAGTGTAAAAATTAAATGCCTTTTTGATGCAAAGTCCTGTGCCACATGGGATGACAGGGGTGGGCACTGGCAGTGGGCACACTACAGTCAGTGGAAGTCGGCCTGACACACACTAGAAGCAGGCAAGCAGCTGAAATTACACTAAACTGTAAAAATGAAATGCCTTTTTGATGCAAAGTCCTCTGCCAGCCGGTATGAGTGGTAGGCACTGGCAGTGGGCACACTACAGTCACTGGAAGTCAGCCCTGACACACACTGGCAGGCAACTAAACTTAGATTAAAGTGTAAAAATTAAATGCCTTTTTTGATGCAAAGTCCTGTGCCACATGGGATGACAGGGGTGGGCACTGGCAGTGGGCACACTACAGTCAGTGGAAGTCGGCCTGACACACACTAGCAGCAGGCAAGCAGCTGAAGTACACAAGTGTAAATTAAATGCCTTTTTTATGCAAAGTCCTGTGCCAGCCGGTGAGTGGTGGGCACTGGCAGTGGGCACACTACAGTCACTGGAAGTCAGCCTGACACACACTGGCAGGCAACTAAACTTAGATTAAAGTGTAAAAATTAAATGCCTTTTTTGATGCAAAGTCCTGTGCCACATGGGATGACAGGGGTGGGCACTGGCAGTGGGCACACTACAGTCAGTGGAAGTCGGCCTGACACACACTAGAAGCAGGCAAGCAGCTGAAATTACACTAAACTGTAAAAATGAAATGCCTTTTTTGATGCAAAGTCCTCTGCCAGCCGGTATGAGTGGTAGGCACTGGCAGTGGGCACACTACAGTCACTGGAAGTCAGCCTGACACACACTGGCAGGCAACTAACCTTAGATTAAAGTGTAAAAATTAAATGCTTTTTTTGATGCAAAGTCCTGTGCCACACGGGATGACAGGGGTGGGCACTGGCAGTGGGCACACTACAGTCAGTGGAAGTCGGCCTGACACACACTAGCAGCAGGCAAGCAGCTGAAATTACACTAAAGTGTAAAAATGAAATGCCTTTTTTATGCAAAGTCCTGTGCCAGCCGGTATGAGTGGTGGGCACTGGCAGTGGGCACTCTACAGTCACTGGAAGTCAGCCTGACACACACTGGCAGGCAACTAAACTTAGATTAAAGTGTAAAAATTAAATGCCTTTTTTTGATGCAAAGTCCTGTGCCACATGGGATGACAGGGGTGGGCACTGGCAGTGGGCACACTACAGTCTGTGGGCCTGCAGCTCCTCACACACAGGCAGGCCAGGCAACTGCAATATGCATATAAAGGAAAAAAAAGCAGACTAATGTTGCAGCCCTAAAAAGGGCTTTTTGGGGTGCTGTCAGGAGGCTGTCCTTACAGCAGAGATCAGATGAGTCTTTCAGGGCTGGAGTGGACACTGAATTCACTAGCCTAGCTATCAATTTCCCAATTAAATCAGCAGCTACTACACTCTCCTTCCTCTCACTAAGACTGCAGCTTCAGAATGAATCTAAAATGGATGCTGTTCAGGAGGTGGGAGGGTC
This sequence comes from Bufotes viridis, assembly GCA_033119425.1. Taxonomy (NCBI): domain Eukaryota; kingdom Metazoa; phylum Chordata; class Amphibia; order Anura; family Bufonidae; genus Bufotes; species Bufotes viridis. Next base: position 230,592,001 of record CM065594.1, read on the forward strand.
TGGGAGGGAGGGTATGCTGCTGATTGGCTGGAATGTGTCTGCTGACTGTGAGGTACAGGGTCAAAGTTTGCTCAATGATGATGTATAGGGGGCGGACCGAACATCGCATATGTTCGCCCGGAAGAGGCGAACGCGAACAAGCTATGTTCGCCGGGAACTGTTCGCCGGCGAATAGTTCGGGCCATCTCTAGTTAAGACTCTTAACTGAGGCTCCGCGGTGTTTTTGTGGCTGGTCTCCCTGAGATCAGCTATTGTTTTGTTTGAGTAGTCTCCAAGGCATTGCTCCCGGTTAGCCAGAATCCTACTCCACACTGATGAGGGGCAACACCCTGAAACAGCTGTCTGTGGATGGATAACTGGCTTAGGTTTTCCCTGTCACATCCTTAAAGCTTGTAAAAAAGTGGGATCTTGACATAGGGGCCACTTAATATGGTGGATTTGATGATCTCTGTAATGGAGACACCCCTTTGCACCAGGTTTCCTTCCTTTGAGGGATATCTGGCTTTCATTGTGTTGTAGACCCAATACTGGGGCTCCACATTTATTTTGCATAGCACAAAAAAGACATAGAAAAAGACATCAGGTTAAGATGCAAGCAACTAAAGTAATAAATGGAATGGGTTGGTTACAATACCCAGAAAGATTATCAAAATTAGAGTTATTTAATTTAGAAAAAAAGATGCCTTAAATGAGATTCACAACCCCAATTCCCAAAAAGTTGGGGCACTATGTAAAATGTAAATAAAAACAGAATGCAATGATTTGCAAATCTTGAACGAATATCAAATGTTGAAAGTACTGTAAGAGATTTACCATATGAGTAAATTAACTCACTTGATGGTAGCAACGTGTCTCAACACCCAACTCTTCTTCTGCGAAGTCATGCTGTTGTGATGAATGCAGTATGTGTTTAGCATTGTCTTGCTAAAATATCCAAGATCTTCCCTGAAAGAGTAATTGCCTGGATGAGAGCATCTGTTGTTCTAAAACCTCTATATGCTGTTCAGCATTGATAGTGCCTTTCCAGATGTGTAAACTGCCCACTGAATTTGCACTAATGTAACCCCATACCACCAGAGATGCAGGATATTGGTTATTATGTGCTGGTAACAAGCTGGATGGTCCGTCTCCTCTTCAGTCTGCAGAACACGGCATCATGGTATCCAAAAGGAATTTCAAATTTGTATTCATCTGAGCACAGAACAGTTTTCCATGTTGCCTAGGTCCATTTTAAATGAGCTTTGGTCCAGAGAAGACAGTGGCCTTTGTGGATTGTGTTGACATATGGCTTCTTCTTTGCATGATACAACTTTAACTTGTTTTTGTGGATTGTGCAATAAACTGTGTCCACAGACAATGATTTCTGGAAGTGTTCCTGAGCCCATGCACTGATTTCTAGTACAGAATCTTGACTGTTTCTACTGCAGTTCTGCCTGAAGGCCTGTAGATCATGATGATCCAATACTGACCATTAGCTTTATCCCTTGCGCACAAAGATTTCTCCAGATTGTCTGAATCTTTTGATTATATTATGTACAGTAAATGTTTAGATATTCAAAGTCTTTGCATTTGTACATCAAAAAACAAGTCATGAGGAAGAAATAAGTAGCTGTAGAGATCAGAGAAAGGATTGTGTGGAGGCACAGAGAACAGTACACAAGTGTTCTCTTGTACTGAAATTTCCCAAGAGCACATTGGCCTCTATAATTCCTAAATGGAAGAGGTCTGGGACAATCAGGACACCTCCTGGAGCTGGCTGCCCCTCCAAACTATTTAATTGAAGGAAAAGGGCCTTGGTAAGAGAGGTGACCAAGAACCCAATGGTCACTCTGTCTGAGCTCCAAAGATCCTGTGTGAAACTTCTAGAAAGTCAACCATCACTGCAGTACTCTACAAATTTGGGGTTTATGGCAGAGGGCTACACTGCAACACTGATTGTACAACAGCTTTCGCAGCCACGATTGCAGAGTAGCAGTGATCCTATTCAAATGAATGGGATCACTGCGGCAGAAATCCAGCCATGTTGACTTTTCTCAAACTGCACCATTTCTCTGGAATGTCTTCCCCCAAGAAATTAGGTTAAATCACAATATACACAATTTTAGACACTTCCAAAAAACACATATTTTAGGGTGGCCTATTACATCCCACAATCTAACTCCTCTCCATATATAGCCTATTTATCATTTTTCTGATCCTGATGCTCCACTAAACTCCCCACCGCAGCCAGAAACACTACAGATTGGCTGGTGACTGGCTCATGCAGCTTTATATCTACTCCCCTATTTTCCCAAGATGGCTGGACCATTGTACAAAACAAGCACTTTTAGCTTTTGTGTCACCCCTCTCGCATTATAGATTGTAAGCTCTTGCGAGCAGGGACCTCATTTCTCTTGTTCTACTTATTAACTTGTTTGTTGCAGTGTTATTTATGGCTGCTTGTATATGAACCCCTGAATTGTAAAGCACTGTGGAATATGTTGGCGCTATATAAATAAAGATTATTATTATTACCAGTGTCGCCGTGTAGCCCTTTTGCAGTTTGCAGAAAAGCACTCTCAGACGGTGAGAAACAAGATTTTTTGGTCTTATAAAATCAAGATTGCCCTCAATTCTAAGAGTAATGTCTGGAGTAAACCTGGCACTGGTGATAACCTGCCCAATACCATCCCTACAGTGAAGCATGGCGGTGGCAGCATCATACTATGTGTGAGAAACATGGGGGAAAAATATTTATTTTAAAATTTTAGTACAATCCTGTAATCAAAATGTGAAAAAAGTAAAAGGGTCTGAAGACTTTCCAAAAGCACTGAATCTTTTCGCGCTATTAGAATAAAGGACAGGCTACAAAACAACAGTAAGTCAAACACGACTCACTATAAATTCAGAGTAAAGTCACAACATAGGATAAGTTATTCCCTGGAGGAACTACAGTTTCAAGACTGTTTAAGTATCATAATTTTTCCAAGTTGCTATGTTTTTTCGTACATGATCATCTTGAAGAACATATAAGGCTTGTAAGGCGCTCTCTACAATTTCGTAAGGGTCTATGTATATAAAAAGACACATAGTTTCTGAAACTTACAAGTGGCCTACAGGGCCTACCCCGAGAATTTAAATATTATATTTCCAGTGTTCTCAAGGTCTTGCAGAGTTCTAAGTTATTGAACCATGTATTACAAAAAGTCACACTTTGCTGTTTTGCCAGGCCAATTGCTGAGGATCTTGTCTTGCCAGGCAGCTTTAGAACTTTAGTAGGTGACTCAGATTAGCTAGGATACAAGCACTCACACAGTGCTCTGTGTGGGTGGCCGTAAAAGTAGAAGCTGTCACAATATTAGCAGGATGGCAAGAGCTTTCAGCTGTAACATTATGACAAGGCATGGCACACATTGGGGAGGCATTGTGGAACTTACTATGTAAACAGACAGATGGAGATGTTTTGCATTAACTAGAAGATGAGAGCGTTGCGATTAACTCATGCAGTGTTTGTGCTAGTAGTTTCTTGCCGGGTACAAGTGATGGAAAAGAAATTCTGCTGAAGATCATTTGTAGCTGATAATAGAGATATGTGAGAGCTATTTTTGTAGTGGTAGAAAAGCAGACAACTGTCTAGAAGTTTACAAGACGTATTGCTCAAGATAATGTAGTTGGAACTTTAAACAAAATGAAATAAAAAAGCTGGGATTGACTATGGAGATGACCCAGGCCTGGGCTAGAGGATGTGAGCAAAATTGTAAACATTTTCTATTGCTTTAAAGGGACAGTAACATAAACATTTTATCACATTTTATCAAAGAAGTAAAGATGAGCAAATCGCTCACAGTTTGATTCAGGTTGGATTTGGACACATAGGTTGATCAATTAAATTTGGGTCCAAATCAATTCTGCCCAAATTGACAGTGCTCTGATTGGCCTGAAAATTTGTGTATGACACACTGAGGTGGCTTGGTCTCCATTCATTTCCTTGGGAGTTCTGGAAATAGCTGAGCCGGGGCTTGCCTATTTTCGGCACTCCCATAGCAATGAATTGAGGTTGGCTGCACTTGTGCAGTGTGCTCTCGTTCATTCTGGGGGCCCCATTCTGGAGATAGATGTGGGTCCCATCTAATAGTGATATGTCACCAAAGTGAGAGATGGGACAACCCCTTTTTCACACTTTGTCAGACCAGGGAGGATTAATGTACGGTGACTCAGTTAGAGCACCACATCTCCCATATGTTTTTTCAGTTGTGTGGCTATTTAGGGCTCACATGTTTACATGTTTATCTAGGTCTATCAAGAGAACAATACAGCTGTCATTCTGTAAGTCATTCCAACCCTCCACCTACTATTATAATGAGGTTCAACTTGTAGATTAATGTTCCCTGTGGAGCAGAACTGAGATTACTTTGATCTGTGGGATTACTGTTAGAGAAGCATAATTTTTTGTATTTCATTTTTAGTGGCATAGTACTGCCTCATTAAAAAAAAAAGAGTCAACATTTTTAAAAGATGTTTTCTTTGAATATTGCATTTTAAAAATTTACCTTTCTAACGGAAGTATCCCTCTAATGTATCTACAGATAAAAAAAATGAAACATGTTGCTCATAGTTTTGATTAAACATCTTTAACCCTTTTGAGTCAAGAACTCCAATGCAGATCTATTTGTCTCTATGACTGCAAATAAATTCTGTGTCATTTGATCCTGAAGCCATGCTCCCTGCCATCTGTTTCTTATTTCTTGCTAACCAAACAAATGCACATTATAAACAGGTAAGGGGGTAATGAACTCATTTTGTATAGACCTCAGGATTTCATATTGGCTATCACTCCACCAAGAAACATGTTGTGATTTGCTCCATTCTTGGTATAATGTGAATGATAAGCTCACCAGTATTCTCAGTTATACCCAACAGCAATTGAATGGTTATTGGGGCATATATACTGTAGGATGACTGTATGGCGGGCGTTACCTCTTTCTTCCTTTTTTACCTTCTTTTTCTTTTGACTGCTTGCCCTAATAAGGAGCCCAGCAGGATCCGGTAGTTTCTTTTCCAAAAAGTGCTCTTTGTACAGAGTTCATCAGATTTATAGGATGATATCTTGTGTGGCTAAATGCACTGTCTTGCTTATACTTCAAAGGTATTGATTGTGTTAATTTTCCCACATTTACCTTTTAATTAAAAAAATTAAAGATAAACACTGTACTTCAACACCAAATAAAACACATGAGTCAAAAAGATTATGTGGAAAGAGTATGTGGACCTTTAGGATTAGCAGATAATTTTAAGGTTAAATTAGAGCAGCGTTTCTCAAATAGGGCGCACCCCCCCATGGGGGGCGCGAGGCTCCGTAAAGGGGGGCTCCAGGTGACAGGAGATGAACGCTTCCACTGTGGAAGCGTTTATCTCCATAGTAATCTGTATCGCCGTCCTCTGTGCTGTGCGGCAGAGGAGGGAGAGGCGTCTCCCTCCACTGCTCCTCTGATAGGCTGCGGGCCTTGTGCCGGCCGACTATCAGAGCAGTTCAGGCGGCGCGATGACGTCATCGCGCCGCCTGAGCAGAGTACCGAGCGGGACACAGGCCGGAAGTGGCCTGCATCCAGCGCTTCCAGGGAGGTAAGTATTGGGCGGGTGGGGGGACCCTGGACCGTGGGGGACCCTGGACTCTATTGGGGGAGCCTGCACATAATTTGGGGGAGAGAGCCTCCACATGATTTGGGGAGGGGAAGCCTGGACCCTGCACATGATTTGGGGGAGGGGTAAGCTTGGACCCTGCACATGATTTGGGGGGAGGGGGTTAATGTAGCCTGCACATGATTTGGGGGGAGGGGGTTGACGGAGCCTGCACATGATTTGGGGGGGGGGGTTAATAGAGCCTGCACATTATTTGGGGGGGGGGTTAATGGAGCCTGCACATGATTTGGGGAGGAGGGGGGGTTAATGGAGCCTGCACATGATTTGGGGGGGGGAGGGGGGTTAATGGCCCTCACCTGTGGGGAGATTGGTGTACTTATAACAATTTTATAGACAAATGATACTCTTTACAGTCGCGTGGGGGGCGCGAAATGTTTTCTTCTTCCTAGGGGGGGCATGACAGAAAATAATTGAGAAGCACTGAATTAGAGTAAGGTGTTTTCAATCAATGGGATGAGAATCAGGTTTAAGTGGGTGACCTGTTTTATTTAAAGGGATGTATCAAAGTCTGATCTTTACAACACATGTATGTGGAAGTGTATCATGGCATGAAAAAGGGAAATTTCTGAGGACCTCAGGGGAAGTGTTTATGATGCTCATCAGGCTGAAAAATTTTACAAAACCATCTCTAAAGAGTTGGGACTACCAATTCACAGTCAGGTTTGCATGGTAGGATTGCAAAGAGAAAGCAGTTGCCCTACAAAAAGAACATTGGTGCTCTGCTGCAGTTTGCCAAAAATCACCTGGACAAGCCAAGGCTATTGGAACAATGTTTTGTGGATGGATGAGACCAAAATAGAACTTTTTGGTTTAACCACTTCCCTACCAGCGCCATAATAGTACGGCGCAGCGGGACGTGACTTGCTGCCCAGCGCTGTAGTACTACAGTGCGCTGATCGGGCAGGAGCTGCGCCTGCCCGATCAGCTGCAGGGGACCGGCTGTTCCGGTCAGCCAGACCCCTGATGTATGCGCCGGTGTCTGTGAAAACACAAAAATTGCAACACCAAGCGATTAAAAAGGCATAAGCCCCCAAAATAGTACCAATCAAACCGTCACCTCATCCTGCAAAAAATTAGACCCTACCTATGAAACTTGGTCGAAAAATAAAAAAGCTATTTGCTTCAAAACCGCTATTATTGCGCTAAAGTCAAAAAAATAAAAAAAAGTAGACATATTAGTTATTCCGGCGTTTGTAACAACCTGCTCTATAAAAATATCACATGTCCTAACCTCTCAGATGAACACCGTAAATTTTTTTAATTAAAACCTTACCTTACCTCACCTTACATCACAAAAATTGCAACACCAAGCGATCAAAAAGGCTTATGCCCCCAAAATAGTACCAATCAAACCGTCACTTCATGCCACAAAAAACGAGACCCTACCTAAGACAATCGGTCAAAAAATAAAAAAGCTATGGCTCTCAGACTATGGAGACACTAAGACAGAATTTTTTTGGTTTAAAAAATGCTATTATTGTGTAAAACTTAAATAAATAAGTAAAAGTACACATATTAGGTATTGCCACATCCATTATGAGGTGCTCTATAAAAATATCATATGAAATAACCCCTCAGATGAACACTGTAAAAAGAATTAAAATAAAAACAGTGCCAAAAAAGCTATTTTTTGTCACCTTACATCACAAAAATTGCAACACCAAGTGATCAAAAAGGCTTATGCCCCCCAAAATAGTACCAATCAAACCGTCACCTCATGCCACAAAAATGAGAGCCTACCTAAGACAATCGGTCAAAATATAAAAAAGCTATGGCTCTCAGACTATGGAGACAATAAGACATAATTTTTTTGGTTTCAAAAATGCTATTATTGTGTAAAACTTAAATAAATAAGTAAAAGTACACATATTAAGTATTGCCACATTCGTTACGATATGCTCTATAAAAATATCACATGACATAACCCCTCAGGTGAACTCTGTAAAAATAAATAAAAACATTGCCAAAATTACCAATTTTTTGGTCATCTTGCCCCATAAAGTGTAATAATGAATGATCTAAAAATCATATGTACCCAAAAATGGTACCAATAAAAACGTCAACTCTTCCTACAAAAAAGGAGCCCCTGTACAAGACGATCAGCAGGAAAATAAAAAAAATAAGGCGTTCAGAAATGGAAACACAAAAACATAACCTTTTTTTCAAAAATGCTTTATTATGTAAAACTGAAACAAACAAACAAACAAACAAAGTAGACATACTTGATATCATTGCGACCGTAACAATCTGCTCTATAAAAATAGCACATGATCTACCCTGTATGATGAAGGTTGTAAAAAAAAAAAAAAAAAATTGCCAAAACAGACATTTTTTGGTTACCTTGACTCACAAAAAACATAGAGCAATTAAAAATCATATGTACCCCAAAATAGTACTATAAAACTGGTACCTTATCCCCTAGTTTCCAAAATGGGGTCACTTTTTGGGAGTTTCTACTGTAAGGTGCCTCAGAGGGTCTGTAAATGGGACATAGCATCTAAAAACCAGTTCAGCAAAATCTGCCTTCCAAAAACCATATGGCGCTTCTTTTATTCTACGGCCTGCTGGGTGCCCTTACATCAGTTTACGACCACATGTGGGATGTTTATGTAAACCACAGAATCAGGGTAATAAATAATGAGTTTTGTTTGGCTGTTAACCCTCGATATGTTAAAGAAAAAAATAGATTAAAAGGGAAAATTTGCCAAATAAGTGAAATTTTGAAATTTCATCTCCCTTTTCCTTTAATTCTTGTGGAACACCTAAAGGGTTAACAAAGTTTGTCAAATCAGTTTTGAGTAGCTTGAGGGGTGTAGGTTCTACAATGGGGTAATTTATGGGTGGTTTCCACTATGTAAGTCGCACAAAGTGACTTCAGACCTGAACTGGTCCTTAAAAATTGGGTTTTGATCAGGAAGTACAATGTGTCATGAGAAAACAATCTCAGAAGGGCTTGAATAAATAAAAGTGTTTCGAAGTTAAGTATTACCACATAAAGTGACACATGTCACATAAAGTGACAAAAAATGGCCTGGGCAGGAAGGTTAAAACTGGCCAGGGGTTGAAAGGGTTAAATCAGAAACGTATGTTTGGAGAAAGAAAAACAACACAATCCAGCATAAAAACCTTATCCATCTGTGAAAGCCTGTGGTAGCAGTATAATGGTTTGGGCCTGTTTTTCTACATCTGGGCCAAGACAGCTTGCCATTATTGATGGAACAATGAATTCTGAAGTTTATCAGCATATTCAAAGAAAAATGTCATTACATCTGGCAGTGAACTGAATCTCAAGAGAATGTGGGTCATGCAGCAAAACAAATCGTTGGTGTAGCGTGGGGGTGGGGTGGGGGGAAAGGGCGGGGGGATGTTGCCTTGGGTGCAAAACTGCAGGGGGCGCCAGCGGGGCACAGGGAGATGAGCGCTTCCATTGTGGAAGCGCTCATCTCCATAGTCATCTGTATCGATGTCCTCAGGACAGCGATACAGATGGATGCAGTGGGGCAGGGAGTGGTGTCTCCCTTCGGCATTCCTCTGATAGGCTGCTTCTCACAGACTTGTGATATTGGATCATTTTCCCCAATAAATAAATGACGAAGTTGAAACTTTCAAACTCCCATTATTGGCTGCAGCACTCACGTGGCAGGGGCGGATTAAGTGTATCATAGGCCCAGGGCTGTTAACCTATCTTAGGCCCCCTTCTCCCATTTGCCCCAAAGACCTTCATCCCACCACTGCACAATTCTGATGTGGATGTAGTAGTTGCATGACATAAAATCTCCAAGCAGCCCAGGTGTTATTCATGCAGATATACAATTTTTGGTGGATTGAATTCAAACATTCATTTCAATTGGTTGCAAAAGATGCAGACGGCACCTTGTGTGCTGTCCGTATCCATTTGCACGTTCGGACGGCCCACAAAAAAAGAGAATATGCCCTATTCTTGTCCGTTTTGCTGACATGAACAGGACATTTCTATAGGAGTTTAAAAGGGGTTTCCCCAAGTTTTTTTTTTTTTTACTAATGGCTAGTGATGAGCGAGCATGCTCGGCCAAGTACCGGTTCGGCTTGAGCATCGCTATGCTGGGCATGTGGCCGTACTCGGTCGAATACCACGTGTGCTCGTCACATTGCTCGAGTCTCCTCCCCACACTTTTGGCGCCTCCTAAGCAGCCAATCAACGTTCAGGTAAGTAATCCCTTTCAGTGTAATGCCATAGCATTGTTAGCTATTAGCCTTACACAGATTGGCTGGCCGGAACACGTGATACAAGTTTATATAGGAGCTCGGATCATTCAGCGTCAGGGAGAGCAGACAGTAGGCAGGGACAGATAGCGTTTGGCTGGAAATTCACAGATTTAACTCCAAAAAACTATTGAAAGACCAAACAGTCCTCTTAAAGGGTTTCTGTCACCAACTTTTGACATTATAAGCTGTCTGACATTAGCTATGTGCTAATGTCAGACCAGCTTGATAATGTCTTTTTTATAAAAATCCGCTGTATATATAGTCTGAAAAACTTACTTTTATATTATGTAAATTAGCCTCTAGGAGCAGGGGGGGCGTTGCCCTGCTCCTAGCGGCTCGTCGGCACACCTGCTGGCACGCCCCTTCACTGGTTGACAGTGCAGGGCAGCGATCCTCCTGCACTGTCTCGGTTCTGAATCGCGCACGCGCCGCCGGCTCTGTACTCGGCGCAGGCGCGGTGAGCAGAGGACAGCAGGCACCAGCGTCCTCTGCTCACCGCGCCTGCGCCGGTACAGAGGCAGCCGGCGGCGCGGGCGCGATTGCAGACGAGACAGTGCAGGAGGATCGCTGCCCTGCACTGTCAATCAAAGTGTGAAGGGGCGTGCCAGCAGGTTGCGAGACGGAGCCGCTAGAGCAGGGCAACGCCCTGCTCTAGAGGCTAATTTACATAATATAAAAGTAAGTTTTTCAGACTATATATACAGCGGATTTTTATAAAAAAGACATTATCAAGCTGGTCTGACATTAGCACATAGCTAATGTCAGACAGCTTATAATGTCAAAAGTTGGTGACAGAAACCCTTTAAGGACTACAGTGTGTGTTTGACAGCAGTGCAGCACCATGTTTTTCTTTTTTTTTTACCAGGGGTTAAATTCAGCAGTATCAGGAACAGGCGTCTTCAGGAAGGGACAGATAGTGCAGGGCTGGAAAATCGCTTTTTTAAGTACCCAAAAGCTTTTAAAAGAAAGAAAGATTTGATATTAGTGAGATCTACAGTACGCCATTAGAAAATAGTGTGTTTAGCAGACATTATAAAATGGGGCTTATTCACTAGAGTGTGCCTGCTAGTGAGATATACACTGCGCCAACAGAGAAAAAAAAATTCTGGGGAAAATTAACCCCATTTGTGCCACATCTGTGTGTGCGTTCAATCCGCAACCGTTATATTCATTACTCCAGCAGATAATTAATTATATTTTGGGTAAATGTAACTAGTTTTGGGCACATCTGTGTGTGCGTTTAGGCCACAACCGTATATACAGTATTTAAAGGGAGTCTGTCACCAAAGTTGGACATAATAGACCGCTGACATAGCTTTGTAGCATCACTTTAGATGAATGAAACGGTACCTTTGTTGTCTTCTTCAGAGCTTCACCTGCTAAAACGGACTTTTATTGATATAATGAGGCTGCAGTGCCAGGGCGGAGTTAAGTTCTTGGATCCAGGCTGCTCGGCCTCTTTAGTTCTTATCCCGCCTCTGTCTCTGCTCATGCCCGCTTCTATTGCCTTCTTCCTCCTCCTCTGGCTGCGAACTCCTGCGCCTGCGCTCAGCTTTGCCTCGGCGGGGCATGCGCACTGCGATGCCCACTGTGGAACGGCATCAATGTAGCTACTGCGCATTCCCCGGCTGACGCTGCAAACCCAGCTGTAAGCTGGTGGACATGCGCAGTAGCTACATTGATGCCGTTCCCACAGTGGGCATCGCAGTGCGCATGCCCCGCCGAGGCAAAGCTGAGCGCAGGCGCAGGAGTTCGCTACCAGAGGAGGAGGAAGAAAGGCAATAGAAGGGCGGGCAGAGACAGAGACAGGGGCGGGGATAAGAACTAAAGAGGATGAGCAGCCTGGGCTCCAAAGAACTTAACTCCGCCCTGGGCACTTGCGAGCCCTCATTTACATATCAATAAAAGTCCGTTTTTGAAGCAGGTGAAGCTCTGAAGAAGACAACAAAGGTACCGTTTCATTCATCTAAAGTGATGCTACAAAGCTATGTCAGCGGTCTATTATGTCCAACTTTGGTGACAGACTCCCTTTAAGCAGAGAATACATTTTATTTGGGACAAATTTGTATCCCATACTGAACTGAATCTGAAAACACTGTGTATATTACAATTTCCATTAATTTGGGCCTAGTAAACTGTGTACAAAATATGTGGGTTTATGTATCCCATACTAAACAGAATCTGAAAACACTGTGTACACTACAACTTTCATTAATCTGGGCCTAGTAAAATGTCCACAATCTGTGGGTTTTTGTATTCCATACTGAACTGAATCTGAAAAACGTGGTATATTACAATTTCCATTAATCTGGGCCTAGTAAAGTGTCCACAATCTGTGTGTTTTTGTATCCCATACTGAACTGAATCTAAAAACACTGTGTATATTACAAGTTCCATTAATCTGGGCCTAGTAAAGTGTCCACAATCTGTGGGTTTTTGTATTCCATACTGAACTGAATCTAAAAAATGTGTGTATTTTACAACTTCCATTAATCTGGGTTTAGTAAAGTGTCCAAAATCTGTGGGTTTTTGTATTCCATACTGAACTGAATATAAAAAATGTGTGTATTTTACAACTTCCATTAATCTGGGCCTAGTTAAGTGTCCACAATCTGTGGGTTTTTGTATTCCATACTGAACTGAATCTGAAAACACTGTGTATATTACAACTTCCATTAATCTGGGCCTAGTAAAGTGTCTACAATCTGTAGGTTTTTGTATTCCATAGTCCCCTTTCACACGGGCGAATTTTTTTTGCACTGAATCCGGACCCATTCATTTCAATGGGGCTATGCAGATGAGCAGTGATTTTCACTCATCCCTTTTGCGTTGTGTGAAAATCGCAGCAAATATTCTGTGTTTTCAGGCAGTGCAGGCCCCGCAGAAGTGAATGGGGCTGCGGGAAAATTGTAAGCATCCGCAAGCAAGTGCCGATGCAGTGCGATTTTCCCGGATGTTTGCTAGAAGACGATCGGGATGAGGACCCAATCTTTATTATTTTCCCTTATAACATGGTTATAAGGGAAAATAATAGAATTCTTTAATACAGAATGCTTAGTAAAAGGACAATTGAGGGTTAAAAATAAAAATAAAATGAACTCACCTCCTCCAATAATCGCTTAGGTGCAGGTCTCTTGTTCTTTCTTCAGCTGTGGGTAAAGGACCTGTAGTGATGTCACTGAACTCCTCACATGGTCCATCACCATGGTGATGGATCATGTGATGGACCATGTGATGAGCTTAGTGATTTTAACACAGGTCCTTTACCCACAGCTGAAAAGAGAACAGGAGACTGGCATCTATGCGATCAATTGGAGGAGGTTAGTTAATTTTTTTTACATTTTTTACCCTCAATTATCCCTTTTCTAAGCATTCTGTATTAAAGAATGCTATTATGTTCCCTTATAACCATGCTATAAGGGAAAATAATAAAATCGACATAACACCTAACCCAAACCCGAACTTCCGTGATGAAGTCCGGATTCGGGTCTGGGTACCAAACATGCCATTTTTTTCTTACGCGCGTGCAAAACGCTTTAAAACAGTTTGCACTCGCGCATCATGCATTTTCCCGCAACGCATCCGCATCTTATCCAGGCTTCACACATGACGCCCATGTGAAAGAGGCCATACTGAACTGAATCTGAACAAAGTGTGTATATTACAATTTTCATTCATCTGGGCCTAGTAAAGTGTCCACAATCTGTGGCTTTTTGTATCCAATACTGAACTGAATCTGAAAACACTGTATATATTACAACTTCCATTAATCTGGGCCTAGTAAAGTGTCCACAATCTGTGGGTTTTTGTATTCCATACTGAACTGAATCTGAAAAAAGTGTGTATATTGCAATTTTCATTAATCTGGGACACACTGAGGATACCGGGACCTCCGCCATACACGGCAACCTACTCAAGCACCCGCTTGGAAAATACATCCAAGGCAGCAGTTGCTGGTCCAGATAGAGCTCTATATGATTGCCTTTCTATGTATGCCGCCATATGCTGCCTCTGTGTATCCACTTCTCCATATGAATGCTGTGTTCTCCATTGGTATGTTATCTCTATTTGATTTATATTTCCGGACGGACCTGCATCCCCTGATGATTCAAGGTACAGCCGTTTAGGTTCTAACTGATGAAACGCGTCGGGACGCCTGTATATATGTTTATATGCACCTAAGACATATCTAACTTACTGTTTCACATAGGCCCCCTGGACTGGGGTAGTCCGTGTATTTTTCTAGATCACTATACGTAGTGTGTGACACAGATCCCTTAGGTTTTGCTACCACTCTGAACCCCCCAAGTAACTTTTTTAACTAGGGCAAGGTTGTGCAGGGAAAGGTTCCGGCATTGGGCCACCCCTTGCGGGGTTTTTTGGACCCAGTGGTAGCATTACTAGGGTATATTAGGCCAAGTAGGGCAACACTAGGAGTTACTTTGGCCTGATACTATAGGACCGGTGTCTCACGCATTAGGTGTGTCCAGGTTGGTTTGTAGTTGGGGCCTTGATGCATGTTTTTTAACTGGACTCAATAAAAATGAAGTTTTATTCTATCTCATTGCTCCAATTTTTAGGAATTTTCAACCGAATCCTCACTCTGATCCTCCTTCCTCCCACCATGTCACCTCTGGCCAAACAAGTGATTCCACACTCGGATATTCACATGAACCCTTTTCATCGCCAGTACTTGGTTTGGCTCTTTCGCCAAACATGCTTAAAGAGGTACCTGAGATATTGTGCCCTGATTCCCAACCTCTTGAGCCTTCACAGTCTCAAGAAGATGATGGTGGTGAACGGCAATCATTCATTCACAAGATGGATGATGATGAGACACAGTTGTCAATCACTGAGGTTGTGTTTAGGTCAAGTCAGGAGGATGAGCAGAGTGAGGAAGTAGAAGAGGAGGTGGTGAACGATGAGGTCACTGACCCAACATGGAAAGGCGAAAAGCTGGATGAGGACAGCAGTACAGAGGTGGAGGGATCCGCAACCATTGTGGGCCAAACCAAACAGGCCCACAATGGTTACACCGAGCACCCCCATGTGTAAATCTACCTTGCCAAGGGGTAGGTGTTCTGCAGTATGGCGCTTTTTTGAGGAAAGCTCAGATGACAAAAGATTGGTAGTTTGCAACCTGTGCCATACCAAAATGAACCGGGGCATGAACACTAGCAATCTCACAACCACCAGCATGATCCGCCACATGGCCTCCAAGCACCCTAACAAGTGGGCTGAACGCCTGGGTCCACAATCTGGGTCTGCGGGTCACACCACTGCCTCATCTTCCCCTGTGTTATGCACTGCTGGCCAATCCCCTGTCGAAGGCACAGGCCCGGATGCCCCTCGACCTGCACCTGGATCTTTGCATGAACCGTCAGCAACAACATTCATTTCCCTGTCCCAGTGCAGCATCCAAATGTAGATAACACAGGCATTTGAACGCAAGCGCAAATATCCACCCACCCACAGGCCATAGCACTAAATGCGCAACTTTCGAAAATACTAGCTCTTGAAATGTTGCCATTTAGGCTTGTGGACACTAAGGCCTTCCGCAACCTGATGTCGGCAGCCATCCCTATAGACAAGTGCTGGTGGCCAGGGATGCTACATTTTCATGACCGCACACTGGGTGAATGTTGTGGAGGCCGGAAGTGAGTCGTACCCTGGGATGGCACAGGTGCTACCCATGCCCAGGATTGCGGGCCCCCGCTACAAAGAGCACTTCTCATCTCTCATTCCTGTGGTGGAGAGGATGAGTAAAACAGTGCAATACCAGAAGGTACTTGTTGAGAGATTGTTCCAAAATTTTCCATCTGACAACGCGGCCGCCAGAGTCCATACTTCCTTAGGCAACTGAGAAAGGGAGACAAGGGGAACACACAGCAGTTCCAACAGAGGCAGGGCAACATTCTCCATGGCATTAGACACTTTCATGACACCCCACCAGCACCAGCAACCTCACCCTGAAGCGCGGCCTAGTGCTACAAGGAGGGAAAAGTTTTGGAAGATGGTGAAGGAATACATCGCAGACCGTGTCAGCGTCCTAAATGATCCCTCAGTGCCTTACAACTACTGGATGTCCAAGCTGGACACGTGGCATGAACTTGCGCTCTACGGCTTGGGGGTGCTGGCCAGCCCTGCTGCCAGCGTTTTGTCTGAGCGTGTATTTAGTGCTGCTGGTGGCATTATGACTGATAAGCGTATCAGCTTGTCCACTGACAATGCTGACAGGTTGACTCAGATAAAAATGAACAAGGCCTGGATTTCCCCTGACTTCTCAACTCCACCAGAGGAGAACTTAGATGATCATGAACATAAAGGCAATTTTTATGTATTGTTTATAATGTACTCAGTCTACTGTAGTGTATTCCCATGCACCTTTTCCACCACAAAAAAGTGTATATAGTTGAATCTTGTTTTCTACTCCTCCTCCTCATCCTTCTCCTCATTCAGATTGTATATATTCCCTCCACTACAATTTTTAAAGAGGGTCAGCTCAGCAGCAGGCCCTTAACCATAATATTTTAGAGGGTCAGCTCACCAGCAGGCCCTCACCTATAATGTTTTAGAGGGTCATCTCACCAGCAGACCCTCAACGATAATGTTATAGAGGGTCAGCTCACCAGCAGGCCCTAAACCATAATGTTTTATAGGGTCAGCTCACCAGCAGGCCCTCAACCATAATGTTTTACAGGGTCAGCTCACCAGCAGCCCCTCAACCATAATGTTTTAGAGGGTCAGCCCAGCAACAGGCCCTCGCCCGTAATGTTTTAGAGGGTCACCAGCAGGCCATCAATCATAATTTTTCAAGGGTGTGTATGATGCTCTCCTTTGTGTGTAATAAACGGTGTATTGTAGTGCCAGTACCTTGTAATTTTTGACAGCCCTTTCACTTAGTGCATAGGCTTTATGAGTGTAGGAGTCCCACTACCTGAACAATTGTACCACAATGTGAACAGGGCCCTCCTTTATGTGATATACAGGCTGTTTCGGAGTGCCTCCTGCTTGTAATTTTTGCCAGTACTTTCACTTTATATAAGATTGAAAATACAGGAAACAATGTTTACTAACAAATTTTCTAGCAAATATTTTTGTTTTGTTTTGTAAAAGTGGCGTACAACTCGAACAACATGGTTCCCAGCAGCGACATTGGAGTCCAAAATGCATCCAGACATGGTCCCTCTGCTGTTCCTGATCGATTTCAGAGGTGTTTCCATCACTTTCAGACCTTTTCCGACGCCGCAGAGACATGCTCAGTGTACCTCACAGGTACGCTATGTTTGCACAATGTGGACGCCATCATCCATCTGGGAACGACCTGTGTCTCCTCCTCTTCTTAACTTCACTGACACACACCAGTACCTGACACTGATTGGATTAAGTATGTACACATGAACATGACGGTTTATGGTGGATGTTTTTTATACTTTATGCGATATTTGCACTTATTATACCTGTATTTTATATAGATATGACTTGAGATATTACTATATGGTCTTAGAGTGAAAATGATTATGTTTTAGTATGTATATTGAAATGAAATTTTATCTGTCACTAATTATGTATTTAAATTAATTACATACTTATGTGTATTGGATCACCTTTATAATGCTTTTGTTTCAATGCTTGAAAAAGGCTCATGTTGAGCCGAAACGTCGCTCTGTGCCACTATGGGTGAATAAAACTTCACGTTTTTACTGGATGTCTTTTGGAGTGCAGTCCATTTTTTCTGTATATATATATATATATATATATATTAAAATATGTAGTGAAACTTCCGTGACAGTTTTTGCAGTAACACATAAAATAAAATGACAGGATTAAATGACAGAAATCAGGCATTCATAATAAACAGTGTGAACTGTTCCTGCCTACACATTTCCAAGAATTTTCCTATTCAATGGCCCAGATAACAAACGTAACCATTTATTATGTACCGTGCTACAAACAGGCAAGTGAAGAAGAATTATACAGAAAACACAATGAGGCACATTTATCAAGACCGGCATTTCCATATACCAGTTTTGGTCCCTCTGCCTTGGTGTCAGATCTGCCTAATTTATTAATATAATTTTTTAAAATAATAATTATTAATATTAATAAATTAGCCTCATCTCTGGCGGTCCATGCGCCAGAAACTGAAGTCTATGCTAGCTAGGGGCTGGCTTACTCTACTCTCTACTGCTACAACTTATGCCAATTTCTGGCTGTAAGTTATAGTAAATCTGGTGGGCCTCGGTAAGCCCCGCCTGCTAAGCCCTGCCCTCTTTTCTAAGTTTTTAAAAGTCGCAAATTATTGAGCATTACTATTGTAATGTTCAGAACGCATCAGCTGAATATTGTATTATATCTATGAGACCTATCTTTACTAATTTGTTAATCATTTATTCTACATGACATGTTTCTGTATTACTTACTGTTATAAGGATATTTTGTCATTATAGAAACAGAATGGTTGTTAGAGCTGTAAGTATTTGTATAAAATTGTGGAAGTATACATTTGAGTTTGGGGTGTCCTTATGAATTTGGGATATCCTTCTGAATAAATTTACAGACTCCGCCTCCCTGTTAACGTTCTATTCCCTGACGTCCTGTCCTGCACTTTGAGAATCACCATGCTGTATACTAATAAAATATATTTATTATACACTACAGAGTCTTTCACAGTCAATGTATTACCTATGTTTACATGGTGTGTTCAATAAAAACATGGTAACATTTAATTATTTGTGTGTTATTAGTTTAAGCAGACTGTGATTGTCTATTGTTGTGTCATTTTATGACCAATTTGGGCAGAAATCCATATCATTCCAAACGGTTCACATGCTTTTTCTTTCAACTCTATATTTATATATATATTTATAGAAATAAGCTGCTGGATATATATATATATATATATATATATATATATTGTAGGAAAGCACAAAGGACCACCGATGATGGTAGATATGTGTCACCGAGGTTCCTGGCCTCGTGAAGTAGGAGCCAGTATTTCTTTTATCAGCAGCAATAGGTGGTTGACACTTTGGTTATTTTGTATAGCTGTGAATAGCTGATCCAGGATGGCTCTTACTGGGAGTAGTGTTGAGCGAACAGTTCGAAAATCGTTCGGGTCCGTACCGAATTTTGGGGTGTCCGTGACACGGACCCGAACCTGGACATTTTCAAAAAAGTTCGGGTTCGGGTCCGGTGTTCGTCGATTACTTCCCGCTTTCTGAAGGGCTGCAGCAGCCAATAAGCTAGCGTTTTACTTCTTGCCCTAAGAGCCCATCACAGCCATGCCTACTAATGGTATGGCTGTGATTGGCCAAGTGCAGCATGTGACCCAGCCTCTATTTAAGCTGGAGTCACGTAGCGCCGCACGTCACACTGCTCTGACTAGTATAGGGAGAGGATGCAGCTTCTGTGAGGGCGAGATAGGCAGGGATAAAGAAGTGATTGAATGATCTACCTTTCTACACTTGTGCATCAGAACAACTCAGCTGAGCTGTTCACTGAAAGTCACTATTTTGTTGAGACTGGCCAGAGCGATTTTTACTGGCACATGTAACTGGGCTGACCGGCGGTGGCCATTTTGGGACTTGTGGTGCGCCAGCACTTGCTGCCACAGAGTGTAAACCAAAGCTCCAAAGAAGTTAAAAATCTACACCTGTGAATCAGAACAACAGCGATTCAGCTGCTCAGTCAAAGTCAATTTTTTTCTGGCTGGGCAGACCGTTTTCTGGCACATGTTACTGGGCTGATAGGCGGCGGCCATTTTGGGACTTGTGGTGCTACAGCAAAAGCTGCCACAACGTCCATTAATCTCATGTAATAGTCGATTTTTCATAGATATACTACATCAGGGGTTTGGCTGTGCTTGTGTCACCCATACTAACTGCAAAGATATTTAATATATCAGTGGTGAAACTGAAAGTAACCCACTTGGATAGCAAATCCCATGAATGTGCTGTTCCAGCTAGGCTAGCCAGTGCCACTACAGCCAAGTCCAATACTGTCAGCCAGAAATATATTTTTTTTTATGTGCCAGAAATATAAATTAGAAAAAGCTTTCACCGTAATAATAAAATTATTCTGGTGTTAGACCAGAAGAAGCACTCCTGTTGTAATTAATACTGTAAAAAGGCTTAGGCAATATTTCTCCCAGTGTGGGAAATTTATCTAGCAAAACTAGCATTTAAAAAATTCCGGTGTTCTGAAATACCAGCAGTCCTCTTGTAATTAATACCTCAAAAAGACATTATATCGTCCAGTGTTGTAATTTTGGTGAAAAAAAGGCCAATTTAATCAATCTGGTGTTATTTAGACCAGAAACAGTAGGCCTCACATTTTTACTCCTGTAAAAAGGAATTATATCTCCCCGTGTGGGAATCTATGTACCAAAACTAGCATATTAAAAATTCTGGTGTCCAATTTGCAACAGTTTTCTTGTAATTAATACCGGAAAAAGGAATTATATCTTCCAGTGTGGGAATTTATGTACACAAACTAGCATTTTAAAAATTCTGGTGTCCAATTAGCAGCAGTCTTCTTGTAATTAATACCGCAAAAAGGCATTACATTGTCCAGTGTTATAATTTTGGTGAAAAAAAGGCCAATTTAATCAATCTGGTGTTAGTTAGACCAGAAACAGTAGGCCTCAAGTTTTTACTCCTGTAAAAAGGAATTAATACCGCAAAAAGGCATTACATTGTCCAGTGTTGTCATTTTGGTGAAAAAAAGGCCAATTTAATCAATCTGGTGTTAGTTAGACCAGAAACAGTAGGCCTCACGTTTTTACTCCTGTAAAAGGAATTATATCTCCCGTGTGGGAATCTATGTACCAAAACTAGCATATTAAAAATTCTGGTGTCCAATTTGCAGCAGTTTTCTTGTAATTAATACCGGAAAAAGGAATTATATCTTCCAGTGTGGGAATTTTGGGGCTAAAAAATAATATATTTTATTGTCGTGCGAGTTGAATCGCAACAATGAGGAAACATTCTATTAAGGGACGAGGACGCGGTCGTGGTGGTGTCCGTGGAGCCTCTGTTGCTGGCAGAGGACGTGGCCATTCGGCCTCAGGCGCACAAAGTAGTGAACCAACTCCCTCAAGTAGCCGTCAGAATTTACAGCGATATTTGGTGGGGCCTAATGCCGTTATGAGGATGGTAAGGCCTGAGCAGGTACAGGCATTAGTCGATTGGGTGGCCGACAGTGCTTCCAGCACGTTCACCACATTGTCTTCCACCCAGTCTTCTGCGGAAAGCGCACAGGTGGCACCTGAAAACCAAGCCCATCAGTCTGTCACATCACCCCCATGCATATCAGGGAAACTGGCTGAGCCTCAAGTTATGCAGCAGTCTCTTATTCTGTTTGAAGACTCTGCTCCCACGGTTTTCCAGGGGCGTCCACCTAGCCCTTCCCCAGCGGTGGAAGACATTCCATGCACTGACGCACAACCACTTATGTATCCAGATGATGAGGACATGGGAATACCACCACAGCAGAGTGACCGAGTCTCTGATGATGACGAAACACTGGTGCCCACTGCCGCGTCTTATTGCAGTGTGCAGACTGAACAGGAGGAGGTCAGGGAGGAAGACTGGGTGGAAGACGATGCAGAGGACGATGAGGTCTTAGACCCCACATGGACTGAAGGTCGTGCCGCTGACTTAAATAGTTCAGAGGAAGAGGCAGTGGTGAGACCGAGACAACAGCGAAGCCAAAGAGGGAGCAGGGGGCAAAAGCAGAACAGCCGCCGTCCAGAGAGTTCGTCTGCTATTGGCCAGCGCCAACAGGGACCCAGCACCCCAAAGGCATCTTCAAGGAGTTCCCTGGCATGGCACTTCTTCAAAAATTGTGCTGACGACAAGACCAGAGTGGTTTGCACGCTGTGCCATCAGACCCTGAGGCGAGGCATTACCGTTCTTAACCTGAGCACCACCTGCATGATCAGGCATCTACATGCAAAGCATGAACTGCAGTGGAGTACACACCTTAAAAACAAGGAACCCGCTCAGGCTCCCCCTGCTCCCTCTACCGCTGCTGCCTCGGCTTCCGCCTCGAGAGGAATGTTGCCACCTGCCGAGCAGCAAACAGAGGATGTGCCACCGACACCACCACCACCACCGCCACCGTCACCTAGCGTCTCCACTATTTCACACAGCAGCGTTCAGCTCTCCATCTCTCAAACCTTTGAGAGGAAGCGCAAATTCCCACCTAGTCACCCTCGAGCCCTTGGCCTGAATGCCAGCATTTCTAAACTACTGGCCTTTGAAATGCTGTCATTCCGGCTGGTGGACACAGACAGCTTCAAACAGCTGATGGCCATGGCTGTCCCCAGTATGTGGTTCCCAGCCGCCACTACTTCTCCAAGACAGCCGTGCCTTCCCTGCACATGCAAGTGTCCGATAAAATCAAGTGTGCACTGCGCAACGCCATTTGTGGCAAGGTCCACCTAACCACAGATACGTGGACCAGTAAGCACGGCCAGGGACGCTATATCTCCCTAACTGCACACTGGGTAAATGTAGTGGCGGCTGGGCCCCAGACGGAGAGTTCCTTGGCGCACGTCCTTCCGCCGCCAAGGATCACAGGGCATCATTCTTTGCCTCCTGTAGCCTCCTCCTCCTACTCGGCTTCCTCCTCCTCCTCTGCTTCCACCAGCTCATCCAGTCAGCCACACACCTTCACCACCAACTTCAGCACAGCCCGGGGTAAACGTCAGCAGGCCATTCTGAAACTCATATGTTTGGGGGACAGGCCCCACACCGCGCAGGAGTTGTGGTGGGGTATTGAACAACAGACCGACCAGTGGTTGCTGCCGGTGGGCCTCAAATCCGGCTTGGTGGTGTGCGATAATGGGCGAAATCTCGTGGCAGCTCTGGGACTAGCCGGTTTGACGCACATCCCTTGCCTGGCGCATGTGCTGAATTTGGTGGTGCAAAAGTTCATTCACAACTACCCAGACATGTCAGAGCTGCTGCATAAAGTGCGGGCCGTCTGTGCGCGCTTCCGGCGTTCACATCCTGCCGCTGCTCGCCTGTCAGCGCTACAGCGGAACTTCGGCCTTCCCGCTCACCGCCTAATATGCGACGTGCCCACCCGGTGGAACTCCACCTTGCACATGCTGAAGAGACTGTGCGAGCAGCAGCAGGCCATAGTGGAGTTTCAGCTGCAGCACGCACGGGTCAGTCGCACTGCGGAACAGCACCACTTCACCACCAATGATTGGGCCTCCATGTGAGACCTGTGTGCCCTGTTGCGCGGTTTAGAGTACGCCACCAACATGGCCAGTGGCGAAGCCACTGTTATCAGCGTGACGATACCAATTCTATGTCTTCTAGAGAAAACGCTTAGGGCGATGATGGAAGAGGAGGTGGGCCAGGGCCAGGAGGAGGAGGAGGAGGATGACGGGTCGTTTTTAGCACTTTCAGGCCAGTCTGTTAGAAGTGGCTCAGAGGGAGGTTTTTTGCAACAGCAGAGGGCAGGTACAAATGTGGCCAGCCAGGGACCACTACTGGAGGACGAGGAGGATGAGGAGGAGGTGGAGGAGGATGAGGATGAAGCAGGTTCACAGCGGGGTGGCACCCAGCACAGCGCAGGCACATCCCTGGTGCGTGGCTGGGGGGATACAGAGGATGATGACGATACACCTCCCACAGAGGACAGCTTGTCCTTACCTCTGGGGAGCCTGGCACACATGAGCGATTACATGCTGCAGTGCCTGCGCAATGACAGCAGAGTTGCCCACATTTTAACGTGTGCTGACTACTGGGTGGCCACCCTGCTGGATCCACGGTACAAAGACAATGTGCCCACTTTACTTCCTGCACTGGAGCGTGATAGGAAGATGCGCGAGTACAAGCGCACACTGGTAGACGCGCTCCTGAGAGCATTCCCAACTGTCACAGGGGAACAGGTGGAAGGCCAAGGCCAAGGCAGAGGAGAAGCAATAGGTCGCCCACGCAGCAGTGTCACGGCCAGCTCCTCTGAGGGCAGGGTTAGCATGGCAGAAATGTGGAAAAGTTTTGTCTCCACGCCACAGCTAACTGCCCCACCACCTGATACGGAACGTATTAGCAGGAGGCAACATTTCACTAACATGGTTGAACAGTACGTCTGCACACAACTCCACGTACTGACGGATGGTTCGGCCCCATTCAACTTCTGGGTTTCCAAATTGTCCATGTGGCCAGAATTAGCATGTTATGCCTTGGAGGTGCTGGCCTGCCCGGCGGCCAGCGTTTTATCTGAACGTGTATTCAGCACGGCAGGGGGCGTCATTGCTGACAAACGCAGCTGCCTGTCCGCAGCCAACGTGGACAAGCTGACGTTTATAAAAATGAACCAGGCATGGATCCCACAAGACCTGACCCTCCCTTGTGCAGAGTAGTCCTTAATAACTGCCTTAAACCATGTTGTCTTGTACTCCTGGCCACTTCTTCATTGAAAAATCAATTTTTGAAATTAAGTAGGATCTTGGTGTGCAACCCAGAGTTGAATGAACCTTCCCTCTGTCTGGGTGCCGGGGCCAAAGTACATGAAAGTGTCCTTCTCCTGTGCTGGGTGATATGAATGTTATACTTGTGCTGTCTGACATGTCTCCTTTGTGTGGGTGCAGGGGGCCAAAGTCACTGAAAGCGGCCTTCTCCTGTGCTGGCTGATATAAATGCCTGAATCTCTGCTGTGGGACCTCTCTCCTCTTTCTGGGTGCAGGGGTCAAAGAAACAAAAGGTGGCCTACTCCTGTGGTGGTTGACATGATGCCTGATTCTCTGCTGTGGGACCTCTCTCCTCCGTGTGGCTGCAGGGGTCAAAGTCTCCAAAAGTGCCCTTTTCCTGTGGTGGTTGATGTAAAACTGATGCTTGTGCTATCTGACCTGTCTCCTCCGTGTCGGTGCTAAGGCCTAAGTCACTGAAAGCGGCCTTCTCCTGTGCTGGCTGATATAAATGCCTGAATCTCTGCTGTGGGACCTCTCTCCTCTTTCTGGGTGCAGGGGTCAAAGAAACAAAAGGTGGCCTACTCCTGTGGTGGTTGACATGATGCCTGATTCTCTGCTGTGGGACCTCTCTCCTCCGTGTGGCTGCAGGGGTCAAAGTTTGTAAAAGTGCCCTTCTCCTGTGGTGGTTGATGTAAAACTGATGCTTGTGCTATCTGACCTGTCTCCTCTGTGTCGGTGCTAAGGCCTAAGTCACTGAAAGCGGCCTTCTCCTGTGCTGGCTGATATAAATGCCTGAATCTCTGCTGTGGGACCTCTCTCCTCTTTCTGGGTGCAGGGGTCAAATTAACTAAAGGTGGCCTACTCCTGTGGTGGGTGATCTGTAAAACTGATGCTTGCGCTATCTGACCTGTCTCCTCTGTATCGTTGCTAAGGCCTAACTCACTGAAAGTGGCCTTGTCATGTGCTGGGTGATATAAATGTGATACAAGTGCCATCTGACATGGTTGAAGCTATCAAATTAACTAAAGGTGGCCGACTCCTGTAGTGGGTGATCAGTAAAACTGATGCTTGTGCTATCTGACCTGTCTCCTCTGTCTCGTTGCTAAGGCCTAACTCACTGAAAGTGGCCTTGTCATGTGCTGGGTGATATAAATGTTATACTTGTGCCATCTGACATGGTTGCCGGGGTCCCATTAAATGATGGCCTACTCCTGTGGTGGGTGATCTAAATGCCTGATTCTCTGCTGTGAAACCTCTCTCCTCCATCTGGGTGCAGGGGTCAAAGTCTCTCAAAGTGGCCTTCTCTTGTGCTGGGTGATGTAAAACTGATGCTTGTACCATCTGACATGGTTGCCGGGGTCCCGTTAAATGGTGGCCTACTCCTGTGGTGGGTGATCTAAATGCCTGATTCTCTGCTGTGAAACCTCTCTCCTCCGTCTGGGTGCAGGGGTCAAAGTCTCTCAAAGTCGCCTTAACCTGTGCTTGGTGATGTAAAACTGATGCTTGTACCATCTGACATGGTTGCCAGGGTCCCATTAAATGGTGGCCTACTCCTGTGGTGGGTGATCTAAATGCCTGATTCTCTGCTGTGAAACCTCTCTCCTCTGTCTGGGTGCAGGGGTCAAAGTCTCTCAAAGTGGCCTTCTCTTGTGCTGGGTGATGTAAAACTGATGCTTGTACCATCTGACATGGTTGCCGGGGTCCCATTAAATGGTGGCCTACTCCTGTGGTGGGTGATCTAAATGCCTGATTCTCTGCTGTGAAACCTCTCTCCTCCGTCTGGGTGCAGGGGTCAAAGTCTCTCAAAGTCGCCTTAACCTGTGCTTGGTGATGTAAAACTGATGCTTGTACCATCTGACATGGTTGCCAGGGTCCCATTAAATGGTGGCCTACTCCTGTGGTGGGTGATCTAAATGCCTGATTCTCTGCTGTGAAACCTCTCTCCTCTGTCTGGGTGCAGGGGTCAAAGTCTCTCAAAGTGGCCTTCTCTTGTGCTGGGTGATGTAAAACTGATGCTTGTACCATCTGACATGGTTGCCGGGGTCCCATTAAATGGTGGCCTACTCCTGTGGTGGGTGATCTAAATGCCTGATTCTCTGCTGTGAAACCTCTCTCCTCCATCTGGGTGCAGGGGTCAAATTCTCTCAAAGTGGCCTTCTCCTGTGCTGGGTGATGTAAAACTGATGCTTGTACCATCTGACATGGTTGCCGGGGTCCCATTAAATGGTGGCCTACTCCTGTGGTGGGTGATCTAAATGCCTGATTCTCTGCTGTGAAACCTCTCTCCTCCGTCTGGGTGCAGGGGTCAAAGTCTCTCAAAGTGGCCTTCTCCTGTGCTGGGTGATGTAAAACTGATGCTTGTACCATCTGACATGGTTGCCGGGGTCCCATTAAATGGTGGCCTACTCCTGTGGTGGGTGATCTAAATGCCTGATTCTCTGCTGTGAAACCTCTCTCCTCCGTCTGGGTGCAGGGGTCAAACTCTCTCAAAGTGGCCTTCTCCTGTGCTGGGTGATGTAAAACTGATGCTTGTACCATCTGACATGGTTGCCGGGGTCCCATTAAATGATGGCCTACTCCTGTGGTGGGTGATCTAAATGCCTGATTCTCTGCTGTGAAAACCTCTCTCCTCCGTCTGGGTGCAGGGGTCAAAGTCTCTCAAAGTGGCCTTCTCCTGTGCTGGGTGATGTAAAACTGATGCTTGTACCATCTGACATGGTTGCCAGGGTCCCATTAAATGGTGGCCTACTCCTGTGGTGGGTGATCTAAATGCCTGATTCTCTGCTGTGAAACCTCTCTCCTCTGTCTGGGTGCAGGGGTCAAAGTCTCTCAAAGTGGCCTTCTCTTGTGCTGGGTGATGTAAAACTGATGCTTGTACCATCTGACATGGTTGCCGGGGTCCCATTAAATGGTGGCCTACTTCTGTGGTGGGTGATCTAAATGCCTGATTCTCTGCTGTGAAACCTCTCTCCTACGTCTGGGTGCAGGGGTCAAATTCTCTCAAAGTGGCCTTCTCCTGTGCTGGGTGATGTAAAACTGATGCTTGTACCATCTGACATGGTTGCCGGGGTCCCATTAAATGGTGGCCTACTCCTGTGGTGGGTGATCTAAATGCCTGATTCTCTGCTGTGAAACCTCTCTCCTCCGTCTGGGTGCAGGGGTCAAAGTCTCTCAAAGTCGCCTTCTCCTGTGCTGGGTGATGTAAAACTGATGCTTGTACCATCTGACATGGTTGCCGGGGTCCCATTAAATGGTGGCCTACTCCTGTGGTGGGTGATCTAAATGCCTGATTCTCTGCTGTGAAACCTCTCTCCTCCGTCTGGGTGCAGGGGTCAAAGTCTCTCAAAGTGGCCTTCTCCTGTGCTGGGTGATGTAAAACTGATGCTTGTACCATCTGACATGGTTGCCGGGGTCCCATTAAATGATGGCCTACTCCTGTGGTGGGTGATCTAAATGCCTGATTCTCTGCTGTGAAAACCTCTCTCCTCCGTCTGGGTGCAGGGGTCAAAGTCTCTAAAAGTGGCCTTCTCTTGTGCTGGCACTGCTGGGTGATGTAAAACTGATGCTTGTACCAGCTGACATGGGTACAGGGGTCAAATTAACTAAATGGTGGCCTACTCCTGTGGTGGGTGATATGATGCCTGAATATGTGCTGTGGGGCCTCTCTCCTCTTTCTGGGTGCAGGGGTCAAAGTAACTAAAAGTGGCCTTCTCCTGTGCTGGATGGTATAAATGTAATGCTTGTGCTATCTGACATGTCTCCTCTGTCTGGGTGCTAAGGCCTAAGTCACTGAAAGTGGCCTTCTCCTGTGGTGGTTGATATGATGCCAGATTCTCTGCTATGGGACCTCTCTCCTTTGTCTGGATGCTGGGGTCGAAATAATAGTAAGCGACCTTCTCCATTGGTGGGTGATTTGAAGCCTGATTCTGTGCTATGGGACCTAACTCCAATTAATATTGGTTAATTTTTTTTATTTTATGTTAAGTCATCATTTCCCTATCTACATTTGTTTGCAGGGGATTTACCTACATTTTGCTGCCTTTTGCAGCCCTCTAGCCCTTTCCGGGAGTCTTTTACAGCCTTTTTAGTGCCCAAAAGTTTGTGTCCCCATTGACTTCTATGGGGTTCGGGTTCGGGATGAAGTTTGGGTTGAGTTTGGATCACGAACCCGGACATTTTCCGGAAGTTCGGCCGAACCTCTCAAACCCGAACATCCAGGTGTTCGCTCATCTCTAACTGGGAGTAGTTACAGTGCTGGGTGGGTGACTGACCTACAAAACATCCAGCAGTGTCAGGTTGGGGTGATTACCTTTCTCTGACAGTGGAGCTCTGTGGCGTGCTGTGTTGGATCAGAGTCTGAGCTGGAGTAGCTGTGCCTGAAAGATAGAGGACAAAATGAGGTCCACATACACCCCTTGGGGTTACGGTACTGTGCAATACCCTACCTGTGTGATTCTATAGATATGGGACTTTATTGTTTCTTTAAGGCCAGCTGGAGCAAGCCGGTCACTGCTGTTTACTGCCTTATTGTTTTGTCAAGTTTTTGTTCTCAATAAACTCCAGTTGTTTTTGTTCTCAATAAACTCCTTTTGACCAGACGCCCATCTTGTTTGGCTGACGTTAATTGGATACATCTGATAAGCGACCCTGGCCATGGGGGTTGAGACACAGGTGTCTTGAGCTTTATCCTGTGTCCACCCCCCTTGTGAAGTGAGTAAGAGTCACCATTGGACACATATTATCCTGATTCTCCACCATCTTTAGTCTACTGACCACTCACCTGGGTCTCTTCTCCACCTCTCCATCCTCAGAGTTACTTAGTCATTACCCTATATTTCTATAACCAAATTACGGATTACACAATTCCCTTCTTACGGGGATAGGCGCCTCCATTGGTGTATTTTTTCTGTGACCTCACTCAGACCCCTGTGCTCTGGTCATCCTTTCCTCTTTTCGCATTGATTTTAGGGGATAGATTCAACTCTTATCCCCTAAACTCCTGTGCTGCCTTCCCCTAACGTTCATATTACGCTACAGTTCTATGTCGGAATACTTTGCCATCAACTTCTATCATTAAATTTATTTAATCTTTCCAATAAGTCACAGAGATTTCACATTGTTTTTTCTTTACATTTAATTTTTCTGCCCTTTGGCGCCCATCGTCCGAAGTTTTTTCTGCTCTGACGGAAATCACTCAACCTCTTTTTTTCCCCTTTTTCTTCCTTCATAATGGCAGAAGCCATCCGGGTCAAGGAGACCCCAGCTTCCCAAAGTAATGCAGACTGCCAGCGAGCATAAAGGACGGTATGAAAAGAAATGCAACAATTAACCACAAAGGACGACATAGAAGCCTTCATGACAGTCTTTGAGCGGGTCGCTGAGCGTGAGAGACTACCAGCTGAGCAATAGGCTGAGGTCTTGGCCCTATTTCTCTCAGGCGAACCCCAGAAGGCTTATTATGACTTGTTACTGCAGGATGCGCGGGAATATCCCAAACTAAAAGTGTAGATCTTGGCACATCTAGGGGAAACCGTCACAGTCCGGGCTCAGAGGGTGCATCAATGGGGGTTTAGGAGAGGCAAGCCCACTAGTTCCCAAATATTTGACCTACTGCACCTCGTCCAGAAATGGCTACAGCCCGGTGTCTGTTCCCCAGTCAAAATGGTGGAGCAGATCGTAATGGACAGCTTCATGCACACTCTCTCCAAACCAGTGCAGTGCTGGGTTGCGCAAGGAAACCCTCAGACTGTGGATGACTTGGTAGAGAGATATTATGCAGTGGAGAACATAGCTGACTCGGGGTCCCTGAGCTCCCCATACTGGAATGCGCGGAGTGACTCTGAAGGCCAGAGGAAGTGACTAAAAACTCTTTGGGAAGGACGTTCTAATGCCAAGAACATACCAGAGCCAATGCGAAGACCTTCCCTAAGAGAAATAATCTGCTAGAGATGTCATGCCCCAGGACATATGGTGGCCTAATGCCCCCTCACCTCTGACTAAATGGACTGTTCCGTGGGGAGATGGAGCTCCATGTTTGCATGTAGTGCTGTTCCAAACTCTGGGGGAGGGACTTCCATTCCGTTCAATCAGCATTAATGACACCCCCACACTTGGACTCGGGGAGCCTGGTCATGCTCCTAACGGCCCGTATCCCCCATAGGTTGGTCCCTGGGAAAACCTTGGTGGTCACCTGCATTCATGGCGATATCAAGGTTTACCCAGTGGGCGAGGTCACCTTAAAAACAGAGGAGTGTACGGTGTCCCACAAGGTAGAGGTGGTGCAGGGGCTGATGCACAATATGATTATTGGCCGGGATTGTCCTTTGTTCTGCAATCTTTGGGCCAGGGCGGTACCGCAACAACGCCCTGCGTGCAAAGACAGCTCCGTGCTTATTGACCCTGAGGTGGTCCCTGAATTTCCGTTCTCGGCCATGGTAGGTGATAGTGAGGTGGAGTCTGCCCCTGAGGAGACGTCCCTGACTTAGAAGTATCTCAGGGGAACTTTGGGACGGCCCAACTCAGAGATGAGACTTTAAAAGTGGCCTCAAATAATGGGGGGGTAGTAAATGGGGCACCTCAAGAGCCAGGGGCAGACGAAAGGTACCTTCACTTTGCCATGAGTGTAGACTTGTTGTACAGGGTGACTAAAATCTGTCAAGAATTAGTAGAGCAGCTCATGGTCCCCAAGCCATATAAACGTATAGTAATGGACCTGGCACACGGCCATGTCTTAGGGGGACACTTGGGGGCAGATAAGGGTTTTATACAGGTTTTATTGGCCAGAGAAATTAGGGATTATTGCCAGTCCTGCTTTATATGTGAAGTAACCTCCCCAGTCGCCAACTTCTGCAGCTCTCTAATACCATTGCCTTTTATCGAAGTCCCCTTTGAGAGAATAGCGATGGATTTGGTAGGGCCCTTGGTGTAATCCGCTAGGGGGCACCAATATATATTAGTTGTAATGGATTATGCGACCTGGTACTCTGAGGCAGTGCTCTTGAGAAAACCTTGGATGAGGCCTATCGCCAGAGAACTGTTTCAGATTTTTTCCAGAACAGGGCTGCCCAAGGAGATCCTGACCGACCAAGGGACCCCGTTCATGTCAAGGGTAATGCAGAATCTCTGTAAAGTTCTGAAAGTTACTCAGTTACGCACCTCAGTTTACCACCCTAAGACAAATGGCTTTGTAGAGCGTTTTAACAAAACCTTGAAGGCCATGTTGAAGAAAGTGGTTGAAAAGGATGGATGGGATTGGGATTACCTGCTGCCTTACCTACTGTTCTCAATGCCTTTTGAGTTGCTATATAGCAGGCATCCTCAAGGACTGTTAGATATAGCTAAGGAGACCTGGGAGAGCGAGGTCACACCTTACCAGAGCGTGATTGTACATGTCACCACACTGCAAGAGTGAATAGCTCAGGTAATGCCCATTGTGAAGGAGTATCTTATGCAGGCTCAAGAGGCACAAGCTAAAATGTATAATATATCTTAGACAGTTTAGTCCAGGGGATCGGGTTCTAGCTGTAGTCCCCACAGTGGAGAGCAAATTCCTGGCAAAATGACAAGGACCCCATGAGAGAGTTGAGAGGGTGGGTGAAGTTAACTATTGGGTACTTCAGCCAGGTAGGAGAAAGCCCTATCAGATTTACCATATCTTGCTTAAGCCCTGGAAAGATAGGGATCCTCCTGATGCCCCTTGTCTGATGACCCAACCAGACTCCGAATGCGAAGATTTACAGAAACACAAAGGTTAACGAATGTCGTGGAACATGAGATTATCACGGAGCCTCATGTGATAGTAAATTTAAAACTGTATAGGATTCCCGAGACCCGTAAGGGAGGTAGTTCCCAAGGAGGTCCAGAGAATGTTAAAGCTGGGGGTGATTGAGGAATCTAAAAGTGGGTGGTCCAGTCCCATAGTGCTAGTCCCTTGGTGTGCAAGGAGCCCCCACCACCTTTCAGAGGGCTATGGACCAGATCTTACGCACACACAGGAAATATGCAGCAGCTTACTTGGATGACATAGTGATCTTCAGTCATGATTGGGAGAGTCACCTCAGTAAAATTCAAGTCGCCCTGGATGCGCTAAGAAAGACCGGCTTCACTATAAATCCAAGTTAGTGTGCGATTGGGATGGAAGAGGGCAGGTACTTGGGGTACATCGTGGGAAGAGGGGTGATAAAACCCCAAGTAAACAAGGTGAAAGCTATCAAAGAATGGCCCCGCCCAATTACCAAGAAACAGGTTAGGCATTTCTCGGTATTATGGGATATTATAGGAGATTTGTCCCCAAGTTCACGGAAATAGCAGTACCCCTGACCGACCTAACAAAGGGAAGAAAGCCTGCCTTGATCAATTGTTCCCCGTGGCAGAAGAGGCCTTCCAGAAGCTTGTCGGCCCTCTGTAGACAGCCGGTCTTGGTAGCTCCTGACTTCTCCCGAGAGTTTATCATTCAGACAGATGCATCGGAGGTGGGCCTAGGGGCGGTGATGTCGCAGGTCATAAAGCTGTCCCAGCAGAGCGGAATTATTCTATAATTGAGAGAGAATGCTTGGCCATTAACTTGATTACCTACTATACTATCTCCTGGGGAGAAAATTTAAGCTGGTATCGGATCATGTCCTTCTGAAATGGCTAAGGGAGAAAAAGAGTAACAATGCCCGTGTCACCCGCTGGTTTCTGGCTCTACAAGATTTTAGGGTTTCTGTAGTGCATTGGCTGGACAGGCAACAAGGAAATGCAGATGCCCTGTCTGGAGTACGCTGCATGCTTGCTGAAGTTGCCCAGAACCCAGGCTTTGGGCAGGGGGGGAGGGGGGGATATGTAGGAAGGCACAAGGGACCATCGTTGATGGTAGATATGAGTCACCGAGGTTCCTGGCCTCAGTGAAGTAAGAGACAGTATTTCAGGTGTCAGCGGCAATAGGTGGTTGACACTTTGGTTTGGTATAGCTGAGAATAGCTGATCCGAGACAGCTCTTACTGGGAGTAG
Source organism: Bufotes viridis (assembly GCA_033119425.1). Taxonomy (NCBI): domain Eukaryota; kingdom Metazoa; phylum Chordata; class Amphibia; order Anura; family Bufonidae; genus Bufotes; species Bufotes viridis. The sequence goes on from CM065594.1 coordinate 230,625,347, forward strand.
TTATAGTGCTGGGTGGGTGGCTACTCCCCACGTTCCAGGCCAGGTTTTGACTGGCCTACAAAAACAGCCAGCAGTGTCAGGGAGGGTTAATTACCCCTCTCTGACAGTGGAGTTCTGTGGAGTGCTGTGTTGGATCAGAGTCTGAGCTGGAGTTGCTGTGTCTGAAAGACTGAGGACAAAGCAAGGTCCACATACACCCTTTGGGGTTAGGGTACTGTGCAATACCCTACCTGTGTGATTCAATAGATAGAGGACTTTATTGTTTCTTTAATGCCAGCTGGAGCAAGCCGGTCACTGCCGTTTACTGCCTTATTGTTTTGTCAAGAATAAAAGACAACAGTTGCTATGTTTTCACCACTAAAAGGCTGCTGCTGCTGTGTTCTTATCTGAAGGCTACCATTGGGGCTGAACCCTACTATATATATATATATATATATATATATATATAAACAACACTGCTTCTACACACTACAAATAACCCACACCCTCTAAATATTACTTTAATACCCAACATACAATTGCTCACACACACCGACAGCCCCTCCCCCACCTTATACTAACTGTCCCGACTGTAATATTGGGTAACCAGCTATCTCCTATAACCAACTAGCTTTTGTAGGATAGTTGTAAGGTAAGTTAGACAAGAAATGGGTTAATGTTCTGTAGGCAGGGAAAGGGTTAACCTGTGGCAGGGAAAGGAGAGGACTAATGCTAATGACTCATGAGGCAGGGAAAGGGTTAATTCCAAATGCTTGTTGTCTAGGGGGAAGTAGGCAGGGAAAAGGTTAATGTAATGAATGCTAGCTAAGTATTATGAATGCTGCTTAGCCAAGTATTATTCTCGTTGTCCACGGGAATGCTGGTCTTCCACGGGGTTACTCGTCTCCAGGGGCTGGTTCCCTCTTGTGGGGCCATTAAGCTGGGCTGCCAAACGCTCCACTGTCCGGTAATTTAAAGCCGTCCTTTCATGGATTTTTTTTTGTTTGAGTACCTTTACATGCGGGGTGCCCTCCACTGATGCTGCCATCCTTGTTCTTTTTTTCAAATACCCCTTGCATGCCCCCACTGTGCCCCCCTGCAGTTTTTGCACCCAGTATGTTAATAATGATCATCAGTGCAGGGAGGAGGAGATGGCAGTTTTTTTTTTTAGTAGGCATCTCCTTCTCCCTGGCTGTGCCACGGTCTAATTGCAGTAGAGTGCGTCACAGCCAGGGAGAAAAACAGCTCTCCTTCTCCTTGGTTGTGATGCTCTCTGCTTCGATTGACTGTGGCACAGCCAGGGAGAAGGAGATGCCCACTGAGAAAGCCTACTTCCTGTACCGATGCTCAGTATTAACATACTTGGTGCGAAAACTGCAAGCAGACACATGTTTGTACACCTGCCATGTTTGTACACCTGTTAGGTCCTGCCACAGGTGGAAGTATTGCAGTGTATTACAGTACTGTGCAAACGTTTTAGGCAGGTGTGGAGAAAATGCTGCATAGTAAAAATCTTTTCAAAAATAGAAGTGTTAATAGTTTAAATTTAAATTTATTGTACAGCAGGACAACGACCCCACACATACAGCCAATATCATTAAAATCTATCTTCAGTTTAAAGAACACAGATTTCTTGTTCGCCACTGATAACTGATTTCAATATCATCCAGTCTGTCTGGGATTACATGAAGAGACAAGGATTTGAGCAAGCCTACATCCACAGAAGATCTGTGCTTAGTTCTCCAAAATATTTGGAACAACCTCCCTGCCGAGTTCCTTCAAAAACTGTCTGCAAGTCTACCTAGAAGGACTTTGCATTTTGTTAAATGATAAAAAGAAACCATTACTTCTATTTTAGAAAGCATTCTTACTTTGTAGCATTTTTACCACACCTGCCTAAAACACCTAAAACTTTTGCAGAATACTGTATATCAGTGATCGCTTGTTCAAGTCCACTTCTGGGATTTAAAAAAGTAAGTAAAGTAAAAAAACCCATAAAACATAAAATGTTTAAATAGATAAGACATTATCATAAATTCTACAAAACAATTTTGCCATTTTAATGCGTTATTATTTTTTTTTATAAAAATGAATAATATACAATATTGGTGTCTATTGTCTATAATGACCCGCATCATAAAAATTCTATAATATTTATACCACATAGAGATCATGTAAAGTACCCCAGAATAGTACCAGTGATAATTACAGCATGCCCTACAAAAAATAAGCCATCACACAGCTCAGTCAACGGAAAGATGAAAAATGATTCTTTGCAAAAAAAAAGTGTATTTATTGTTCAAAAATATTAAACATAAAAACTACATATATATATATCACCAATTTTGTAAATTTGACGTGTCAAATTATGTGGTAATATCTTTGGAACGCTTTTACTTATCCAAGCTATTCTGAGAAGGTTTTCTCATGACACATTGTACTTCATAACAGTGGTAAATTTCAGTCAATATATTTCATTTTTATTTGCAAAAAAAAATCCTAAATTTACCAAAAAATTTGAAAAATTAGCAACTTTCCAAATTTCAATTTCTCTGCTTTTAAAACAGATAGTGATAGTGATCTCATATAATATTTATTACTTTACATTTCCCATATGTCTACTTTATGTTTGGATTATTTTGTGAATGCCATTTATTTTTTTGGGGACATTAGAAGGCTTAGAATTTTAGAAGCAAATAGTAAAATTTTACTTTTTTTAACTCCTTAAGTACATAGGACGTATGGGTACGCCCTGATGTCCGAGTCCTTAACAACACAGGACGTACCCATACATCCTGAAAAAAATTGCGTATATTAAAAAAAAAAAAAATCGGGCTAGGAACATGGTTCCTGCTGCAATCGTGCCGCAAGAACCATGATCAAATGCCGAGGGGGGTCCTCAGTTTTGAATACCTTGAGGGGTCTACTTTCTTAGATGGAGTCATTTTTTTGGAATTTCTATTCTAGGGGTGCAACGGGGGGCTTGAAATGGGACATGGTGTAAAAAAACCAGTCCCGCAAAATCTGCCTTCCAAAACCCATATGGCATTTCCCTCCTTCAATGTCCTCCCGTTTGGCCAAACAGTAGTTTAGGACCACATTTGGGGTGCTTCTGCAAACTACAGAATCAGGGCAACCCATATTAAGTTTTGTTTGGCAGTTAACCCTTGCTTTGTTAGTAGAAAAAATGGATTATAATGGAAAATTTTCCCAAAAATTCTGAAATGTTATCTCCATTTTCCATTAACTCTTGTGGAACACCTAAAGGGTTAACAAAGTTTGTAAAATCAGTTTTGAATACCTTGAGGTGTGTACTTTCTAAAATGGGGTCATTTTGAGTGATTTCTATTATGTAAGCCTAACAAAGGGACTTCATACCTGGACTGGTCCATAAAAGGTGGGATTTGGAAAATTTCTGAAAAATTTCAAAATTTGCTTCCAAACTTCTAAGCTATGTAACATCCCCAAAAAATAAAATGGCATTCCCAAAATGATCCAAACATGAAGTAGACATATGGGGAATGTAAAGTCATCTCAATTTTTGGGGGTATTACTATGTATTATAGAAGCAGAGAAACTGAAACTTAGAAATTTGCAAAATTTTCCCAATTTTTGGAAAATTTTGTATTTTTTATGCAAAAAAATTTACTTTTTTGACCCGATTTTAGCAGTGTCATGAAGTACAATATGTGACGAAAAAACAATCTCAGAACGGCTTGAGTTAGTAAAAGCGTTTTAAAGTTATTCACACATAAATTGACACTGTTCAGATTTTCAAAAAAAGGCCATGTCCTTAAGAGGTTAAGGATCAGTTTATTTATTAAATCACTGTTGGGTTTACTTAATAGAAATTAGCCATAAATGGCCCCATTTTTGAGACTACACCCCTCAAGATATTAAAAATTGATTTTACAAACTTTTTTATCCCTTTAGATGTTCCACAAGAATTGAAGGAAAATGTAGATGAAATTTAAGAATTTCACTTTTTTGGCAGATTTTCCATTTTAATCTATTTTTTTTCCAGTAAGGGTTAACAGTCAAACAAAACTCTATATGTATTACCCTGATTCTCTAGTTTACAGAAACATCCCATATGTGATCATAAACTGCTGTACGGGCACAGATCAAGGCAATGCCAGAAGATGCCAGGAGCTGATAGGATAAGAAATGACAAGCTGAGAGTCTTGTCTACAAATGCTTGCAGTTTAGGGAATAAGATCAACAAACTTGAGTCTGTAATGGCATCTGACAATATAGATTTAGTGGCTGTTACTGAGACATGGTTCAATGAGAGTAATGACTGGGATATAACAATACCTGGGTTCTCTCTATATAGGAAAGACAGAGAAGGCAAGAAAGGGGGTGGAGTGGCCCTGTATGTGAAAGACAGCATAAAATCTAATCTGATACAAGTCAGTGAAACCAATTTAGAGTCAGTTTGGGTTACGTTGCAGCTTGGTAATCATAAGGTAACTGTGTAGGTGTAGGTGTCATATATAGACCACCTAGCCAAGTCAAAGAATTAGATGATCTACTAGTTGAGGAAATGGCTAAAATGACATTGAAAGGGGAAGTTGTCATTATGGGAGACTTTAATCTTCCTGATATAAACTGGAAAACCAAAATAGCTAGTTCTGCCAGGAGTACAGACATTCTAAATTCCCTACTGGGATTATCTCTACAGCAAGTAGTTGAGGAGCCAACCCGGAAGAAGGCCATTTTAGATTTGGTATTCACAAATGGCAATTTGGTATCTGATATTACTGTAGGGGAAAGCTTAGGATCTAGTGATCAACAGTCTGTGTGGTTTACTATAAGTACAGTGACTGAGTCACTCCACACAAAAACAAAAGTTTTAGATTTTCGGAAAACAGACTTTTCTAAAATGAGATCAGTGGTATACGAGTCCCTATCAGACTGGAACAATTTTAAAGGGAATCTGTCAGCATCATATTACACTTTTTCTTTTTTCATGCATCCTAATAAAATCAAATACCTGAAATCCATATGTGTCCTTCGTTTTCATTTTCGTCCAGTAGTTTATTTTAAAAAGCGCTTATTCTGATATGCTAATTAAGGGTTAGGGAGCCCAGAGGGGCGTTCCTCCTGTAGCAAGTAGCCCAGGAACGCCCCCCTGATATCATGTGCCCGCCGAAAATTTCAAATCCATAACGCCTCCATTGCCCTAAATCGCCTCCCACGGCGAGTCTAAAAGCTCCGCCCCCCCCCGCGCCAGGTCTTTTCTCCTCTTCTCCTCCTAAGGATGTGTCTCCCCGGCTGGCCGAAATCTCGCGCAGGCGCAGTACCGCCTCTCGCCTGCGCCTGCGCGATCACGAGTAAACTGAGGGCAGGAGCCTCATCGGCGTCACTGGGCATGCGCTGAGCCCAGTGACGTCGTCCCTGCGCGAGATTTCGGCCGGCTGGGGAGCCGGGGATGGGGGGGGGGCGTTGCAGAGCTTTTAGATTCGCCGTGGGAGGCGATTTAGGGCAATGGAGGCATTATGGATTTGAAATTTTTGGCGGGCACATGATATCAGGGGGACGTTCCTGGGCTACTTGCTACAGGAGGAACGCCCCTCTGGGCTCCCTAACCCTTAATTAGCATATCAGAATAAGCGCTTTTTAAAATAAACTACTGGACGAAAATGAAAACGAAGGACACATATGGATTTCAGGTATTTGATTTTATTAGGATGCATGAAAAAAGAAAAAGTGTAATATGATGCTGACAGATTCCCTTTAATGGAGTCCAAGAGAAATGGGACTACTTAAAAGTGGCACTATTGAAGGCAACAGAAAAGTGCATTAGGCTTGTCAGTAAAAGCAAAAAAAGGAACAGACCACTGTGGTACTCAGCAGAAGTGGCCAAAATCATTAAAAACAAAAAGATGGCATTTAGTAAGTATAAAAACACCCAAAACGAGGATGACCGGGAAATCTATAAGATGAGGCAGAGAGAGGCCAAGCAAGTTATAAGAGCTTCTAAAGCTCAGGCAGAAGAGAAATTAGCTCAGTCAGTGAAAAAAGGTGATAAGACATTCTTCAGATACATAAATGAAAAAAGGAAATTAAAACAAGGAACTACCAAATTAAAAACAAAAGAAGGAAGGTATATGGAAGAGAATAAAGAACTAGCTGACTGCCTCAAAGAATACTTCTGTTCAGTTTTTACAAAGGAAAATGAAGGAGAAGGACCTCAGTTAGGGAGGAAGACTAATAAATCCTTTGATGCATGTGTCTTTACAGAGGAAGAGGCTCTAAGTCAGCTGTCTAAAATTAATACAAATAAATCACAGGGGCCTGATGGGATACACCCAAAGCTATTAAAAGAGCTTAGAAGTGTACTAGCAAAACCATTAACAGATTTATTTAACCAATCACTGGTAACAGGTGTCGTCCTAGAAGATTGGAAATTAGCAAACGTTGTGCCAATTCACAAGAAAAGTAGTAGAGAGGAATCGGGCAACTATAGGCCAGTAAGCCTGACATCAATAGTGGGGAAATTATTGGAAACCATACTCAAGGAGAGGATTGTGGAACATCTAAAAACCCATGGGTTGATTGATAAAAAAAACAGCATGGGTTTACTTCAGGCAGATCATGTTAAACTAATCTTCATGACTTTTTTGATTGGGTGACTAAAATAATAGATGGCGGAGGTGCAGTAGACATCGCTTATCTGGACTTTAGTAAGGCTTTTGATACTGTCCCACATAGAAGGCTTATTAATAAACTGCAGTCTTTGAGCTTGGGCTCACATATTGTTGAATGGATTAGGCAGTGGCTGAAGGACAGAAAACAGAGGGTTGTAGTCAATGGAGTATATTCAGACCATGGTATTGTTACCAGTGGGGTACCTCAGGGATCTGTTCTGGGACCCATATTGTTTAATATCTGTATCGGCGAAACCCAAGAGCAGAATATAAAATCAGTGATACAGTACTAACCTCAGTATCTGAGGAAAGGGATTTAGGGGTCATTATATCAGACGACCTAAAGGTGGGCAGACAATGTCATAGAGCAGCAGGTAATGCCAGCAGAATGCTTGGGTGTATAGGCAGAGGCATTAACAGTAGAAAGAGGGAAATGCTCGTGCCGCTCTACAGAGCACTAGTGAGACCTCATTTGGAGTATTGTGTGCAGTACTGAAGACCATATCTGCAGAAGGATATTGAAACTTTGGAGAGAGTTCAGAGATGAGCTACTAAACTAGTACATGGATTGCAGGACAAAACTTACCAGGAAAGGTTAAAGGACCTTAACATGTATAGCTTGGAAGTAAGAAGAGACAATGGGAATCAACACGGTAAAAGAGGAGAGAATATTTAAAAGAAGAAAAACTGCTACAAGAGGACATAGTTTTAAATTAGAGGGGCAAAGGTTTAAAAGTAATATCAGGAAGTATTACTTTACTGAGAGAGTAGTGGACGCATGGAATAGCCTTCCTGCAGAAGTGGTAGCTGCAAATACAGTGAAGGAGTTTAAGCATGCATGGGATAGGCATAAGGCATTCTTCATATAAGATAGGGCCAGGGGCTATTCATAGTATTCAGTATATTGGGCAGACTAGATGGGCCAAATGGTTCTTATCTGCCGACACATTCTATGTTTCTATGTTTCTAAGGCACAGAAGAAAAGGAGTGCCATGTGGTTTTTAGAGGGCAGATTTCACTGGGATAATTTTAAGTTGCCATGTCACATTTAAAGACACCTGATGCACCCCTACAGTAGAAACTCCAAAAAAGTGACCCCATTTTGGAAACTCCGGGTTAAGGTGGCAGTTTTGGTACTATTTGAAGGACCAGGGACCAGCCTACCGCGTCACGTGACACGGGTTGCCCAAGCCCATCAGGCCGATTCACCTCACGCCCTCACACGCTGTTATGCCCTGCGCCGGTCCGTAACTCGAGCATAAATCACCACCTGAAGCCTGCAAGCACACCCACGCAATAACACAAAACTTTTGCCGCCACCACCTGCCCGTTATAAGGTCGACAGGACACCCCTGAGTGTTACACTAGCAAGCAGGCGCACACACGATAGTAAGCCTCCCAAAACAACACCATACAGCCTCAGACTGCACACACACTCTTCATGGATCTAACAGGTTCTTAAGGTTACAAGACAAACCATCAAACTTTTAGGTTTAATGTATGAAAAATGGACAGCACTTGGTTAGAAAAAATGATTAACAAGTGACATACATAAATGGCAAACAATTGTAAAATAAAAAGGAGAAAACATAGAAAGTTCTGATACTTAGCAGTTGCGTGGTAAAAGTCCTTTCCACCCAGGAGATTTGGGCAGAGTAACGGTGCACAAACCAATTCGATTGGATCTCCAACTTTGTGTCACCAGAATACCCCAGGGATTACATTTTTATTTCTTTTCACAAGGGGCAGGCCTAAGGGGGATTCTCCCTCACACCTCTGACTCAGCCCCTCTGGGCTGAGCTTCATTACACATGCAGCCTGCCCCCCTGGCCATCTAGGGAAGAGTTTTGAAAATATCCAAAATATATTTTCCCAGTTGCCCTGGTTAAGAAACAGGCCCCAGCCCTTCTTCATAATTCATATCTCACCGTTCCGAGTCCTAGCATATCAAACGAGACACGTCCAGGACGCTCAGAGATCCTTCTTTTAGGAAGATGAAGGCAAGTTGATGCACCATGCCTGGTGTCCATGCGATGCCCCCATCATACCAGAGGGGATGAGCTAAAACACCCCAAAAAAGTCAGTAATTTTCTCACTTCACCACACAATGGCTAGCAAAAGCCTTTTTTTCCACTAATACATGCCAAAGAAGGCTTTAGAACATATAACTGCACCGCTGAACGGCAAATAGGCCCTTACTTTTTTCCACTTATACACGCCACAAAAGAATTTAGAACATATATGTGCACCGCAGAACGGCAAATAATATATTTTTTTCCGTACGCCTCCCACAACGACACTTCAGCAGGAGGGTACCCCGCCCCCAGGGACAGGAAACAACTTTGAAAGCCGAAGTTTAAATGCCTTCTTCAAGCCCCATTACCTTCTTCAGTCGTTTCCTGTCCCTTGGCATGAGTGGAAAGCTGGCAGGCTCCCTCCTGCCGAAGTTCCATGCGCCCAGCCTGCAGTAAGTATTCCTTGTTTGTCAGTAGGGCTGTGGCAGAGCTGCGGACACTGGGGACGAGATACGGTCTCTCACCGCATGCTTGTGGCGTAAGTCCTGAGTTAAGGCAGCCCCGGGCTCAGAGGAAGCCAGTTGCAGGGCCAGAAAGCACGCGGGATCTCTGGGCTGAGATCTCGCGAGCAAGTCATGTGACCAGGAAGTGGTTCAAATTTGGCGGCGGGAAGCTTCAAAAATGCCGCAGAGTGTCTCCACAGAGGAGAGTGGATGCCTCATCATGTCTCTGCAGCAGGAGAAGCCTTCTGATGCCCCTAAGGCCCCCAGTCTGGTAAGCCTCCTCCTCTGGAGTAGTTTATAAATATTATCACCTGTGGGATTTTGTTTTGTAATCTTGGTGACGGCCACCCCACTCCTTCCCCTGCACTAAAGAAGAGCCCTGCTCTCTTTTTGTACTTGCAGAGTAGAGAAACCGGGAAGGAGTGCGGATTCTGCACAGAAGATAAAATTTGCTATTTGTAAAAAGCAACTGGCAGGACGTAGCAAAAAACATATCTGCCAAAAGTGTACTGACAAAATAATAGCTGAAGAGTCCCCTTCTCTAGTGGAAAATTTACGATCCATTATAAGAGAAGAAGTGAGTTCAGCAATGGAAGCAAAAATGGCGTCTTTTCCCCAAAAACCTTCCACTTCAAAGATGGTCACGGAACACCAGATAGAATGAGATATGGAGGACGACAATTTTAATGATTCGTCGGGCTTAGGATCCTCCTCTGATGAGGAAGTCAGCGGTCCGTTATGCTCATTAGAAGACGCTGACGGTCTCCTGAAAGCTATAAGATCAACTCTGAATATTGAGGAATCTAGACAGTCACAGTCGGTTCAGGATCAGATTTTCAAAGGGCTGGGTGATAGGAAGAGGAGAGTATTCCCCATCCATGACAGAATCCGAAAGCTTATACAGGACGAGTGGAAGGATCCAGAAAGAACGGCCGGTACTTCAAAAATCTTTAAAAGAAAATATCCCTTTAGTGAGGAAGATTCGGCTCTTTGGGATAAAACACCTACATGCTATGGATAAAAAATGCGAATCCGTACTTAAAAAATCTTGGGAATCCAATACCGCTATGTTGAGGCCTAGCATAGCTGCCACATATACGGCTAGATCTCTGTCTCTCTGTCTCTCTCAGCTGGAGGAACACCTGGTCTCTGGCACCCCCAGAGAGGATATCCTGGCCTCCTTGCCGGTTTTGAAACAGGCCTCTAACTTCCTGGCAGACGCTTCTGCCGATCTTTTAAAGTTATCAGCTAGATCAGCCGCTCTTTCTAATACGGCAAGGAGATCAGTCTGGTTACGCTCTTGGTCAGGTGATAGCGCTTCAAAGAATAAGCTCTGCAGTATCCCTTGTGAAGGAGATCGTCTATTCGGTTCCATCTTAGACGATATTCTTGAAAAGTCCTCTGATAGAGTCCAGGTTCTTCCAACAGCGCCGTTCCTTTCGCCCCCCAAAAAAGGGTAGACAGGACCGTAGAAAAAAGGATCCCTATAGTTCTTGGCAGTCCTCAAAGGGGAGAGGTAGGAATTTCCTCTTTAGCCATGATAAGTCTACAAAACAGTCCTTTCAATGATGCCATGGGCCCGGTGGCGGGGGAGGTTGAAGGAGTTTGTCCCTTCCTGGGAAAAGATCTCAGCCTGGGTCCTAGACATTATCCGTCATGGATAGCAGCTGGAATTTTGCACACCCCCTCCAGACAGATTTGTATTAAACAGAAAATTGAAGTCAGATCACAGACTCTCCTAGAGTCTCAAATTTCCCTTTTGTTAGAAAAAAGAGCGGTGGTTCCAGTTCCAGCAGACCAGGAAGGAAGGGGATTCTACTCCCAAATTTGTCTCGTAAAAAAACCAAATGGCTCTTTCAGAGCAATAATCAATCTAAAGCTCCTCAACAAGTATATAAAATACAAAAAGTTCAAGATGAGACGGTAAGATCTACAGTGAACCTCTTAACACAAAACTGCTCCATGGTAACACTCGACCTGGCGGACGCATATTACCATGTTCCGATCCATCGGAAGCATCAAAAATATCTACGTTTCACCATTTTCATGCGAGAGTGTCTTCTCCATCTCCAGTTCCAGGTGTTACCTTTTGGCCTGGCCTAGGCACCCAGAGTGTTCACAAAGATTATTGCAGAAATCTCAGCTTTTTTCCACCAGAAGGGGATAAACCTCATACCCTATTTGGACGATTTTCTCATTACAGCAGCCTCCCAGACTCAGTTGCAGTTCCAAGTGCAGTTTGTCCTGGAGACCTTAAGGACCCTAGGTTGGAAACTAAATCTGGAGAAAGAAAGACGATTCCACCATCTGGATTTACGCAGATGCATACTTGCCTATCTGGAAGCCACGAAAGGACTGTGAAAATCCAACCGTCTTCTGGTCCAGTATGCAGGCCAAAATAGGGGGCAGGCAGCATCAAAAATGACTATCGCCCGCTGGATAAGAATGACCATTGCAATGGCCTATACAGTTAAGGGTCTTACTCCTCCAGAGGGTTTAAAAGCCCATTCAACCAGAGCGATTTCCACCTCTTGGGCAGAATCCGCCTCCGCCTCCTTGTCTCAGATCTGCCAAGCCGCTACATGGTCAAGTCCTTCCACCTTTTTCAACCACTATAGGTTGGACGTTCAGTCCAATTCGGATTTGTCGTTCGGACGAAAAGTCCTGTCAGCGGCAGTCCCCCCCTAATGGATTCCTTTGTTATTCTTCCTGCTGAAGTGCCGTTGTGGGAGGAGTACGGGAAAGATGATAATTACTCTTACCGGTAATTCGATTTTCCGTATAGCCTCCACAACGGCACTGGGTTTTTCCCACCCATTGTTTGCCTGTATTCTATTGTCTATTATAACTTGATTTATATCTCCCTACAAATAAAGGGTTACTTCTTCAGCATCATCCTGGTTCCTTTGGTACTTACTGGAGAAGGTAATGAGGAGGAGGCATTTAAACTTCTGCTTTCTACGTCGTTTCCTGTCCCTGGGGGTGGGGTACCCTCTTGCTGAAGTGCCGTTGTAGAGGCTATACGGAAAATCCAATTACCGGGGACAGGGCTTTAGAACATATAACTGCACCGCTGAATGGCAAATAGGCCCTTACTTTTTTTCACTTATAAATGCCACAAAAGGCTTTAGAACATATAACTGCACCGCAGAATGGCAAATAGTATATTTTTTTTGCCACTAATACACACCAGAAAGGGCTTTAGAACATATAACTGCACCGCAAAACAGCAAATAGGCCCTTACTTTTTTCCACTTATACACACCAAAAAGGGCTTTAGAACATATTACTGCACCGCTGAATGGCAAATAGCCCCTTACTTTTTTCCACTTATACACGCTACAAAAGGCTTTAGAACATATAACTGCACTGCTGAACGGCAAATATATATTTTTTTGTGCCACTGATACTCTCCAAAAAGGTTTTTAGAACATATAACTACACCGCTGAACGGCAAATAGGCCCTTACTTTTTCCCACTTATACATGCCACAAAAGGCTTTAGAACATGTAACTGCACCGCTGAATGGCAAATACATATTTTTTTGCCACTAATACACGCCAAAAAGGGCTATAATTTTCTCACTTCACCACACAACGGCAAATACTTTTTTTGTGTGGCACTAATACACGCCAAAAAGGGCTTTAGAACATATAACTGCACCGCTGAACGGCAAATAATATATATTTTTTTGCCACTAATACACGCCAAAAGTGCTTTCGAACATATAACTGCACCGCTGAACGGCAAACAGGCTCTTAATTTTTACCACTTATACACGCCACAAAAGGCTTTAGAACATATTATTGCAACGCTGAGCGGCAAATAATATATATTTTTTTGCCACTAATACATGCCAAAAAGGGCTTTAGAACATATAACTGCAACGCTGAATGGCAAATAATATATATTTTTTTGCCACTAATACACGCCAGAAAGGGCTGCAATTTTCTCACTTCACCACACAACGGCTAATAAGTCCTTTTTTCTCCACTAATACAAGCCAAAAAATGCTTTAGAACATAAAACTGCACTGCACAAGGGCAAATAAGACTTAGAAATATTTCCTTGTAATAAACCCTGTTAATGGCTGTATCAAACAGCACTTGCATCCCAATAACAAGAATGGTTTGCTGGAATTGCAGAGCTGTATAATGGCAATCTGGATACCCAGTCAGTGCAGCAATGTGTAATAGGATTGTACCTATTACCCAGGCTGTAAACTCCCCTACTCTGAACCCTGTTCTGCTTCAATACTGTGCAATGATTCCTCCCTATCCTTTCCCTTAACTTCTATACAGCAAAATAGAAGGTTTAAAGTATTTTCTACCACTGTCCCTAGCACCTTCTGATGTCTCTCCCTGCACCAAGTACACAAAAAAATGGCTGAATCCAAGATGGCTGAGGCTATTTATAGAGCTGTGACATCACAGGGCTGGCTGGCTGCTGATTGGCTGCATGCATGGCATTGTGAATGATCCCTTGTTCCCAGAGTTCCTTGCTCCATGTCCTAACACCTGCAGCCACCATTTTAGGAAAAAATTTGATTTGTTACCACGAAGCATGAGGAAATTTGGATTCGGTGCGAATCGAATTTTTACTGAAATTCGGATCGAATTCCACTTCATCAACTTCGATTCGCTCATCTCTACTGATAACCATAGTTAATTTTTGCGGGATGAGGTGACGGTTTGATTGGTACTATTTTGGGGGGCATACACCTTTTTGATCGCTTGGTGTTGCACTTTTTGTGATGTAAGGTGACAAAAAAATGGTTGTTTTAGCACAGGTTTTATCTTATTTTTTCTATGGCGCTCAGGTTGGGGGGGTGGATCATGAGATATTTTTATAGAGCCGGCAATACCCAATATGTCATTTTTTTTTCTATTTGTTTTTTACAATTTTATGTGTTTTATTTCGGGAAAGGGGCTTTTTTTTTACTTTAAACTTTTTTTTTATTATGAAAAACAATTTTTTTATTTTTATTTTTGTCCCACTCTGGGACTTTAACTTCTGGGGTCTGACACCCTGCCTGTGAGACCCAGCTTAAGGGGCTTGATCTCACAGGCTTCCGTAGAAGGCAAGCCCCGATGCCTATGGAAGGCATCAGGCTGCCTTCTCTGCCATGAGGTCTCCATCACTTCAATGCAGTAGTACAGATACATTTAATGCAATTAGAGCAATAACTAAATAAGTACATAACGTGTTAAAGTGAATATCCACTTTTTATAATCCTGTCATTTCAGGTCTGAAAATCTGTACTGATAAATAGCTTGATATAGCTTTAGTGGTCAGAGATCCATTTAGACACAGGGCTTCAAATCCCCTGCATAGTTAAAGATTTAAATATAACATTGTGGTTGGCTGCAGACACCACTAGCGGGAGCTAAACAGTTTATTGCATACTGTGTTATTATTTCATTCAATATATACCAGTATGTAGTAAGCTCCCAAGATCGCTCTAGTTCACTAGCATGTTATCTTTTAATCTACATATATAGAGTATTTAGAGCTTTGTATGTAAAAAACAGCAATCTGGCTGCTATAACGATAGATTAAAAAATTAATCAGCACAGAAGTTTAGATTTAGAATAAAAAAGGTGTTTAAATCATGATTAATTGCCATTTTCAATGTGTTCATATCATAAGTGGATAACCTTCGACACCCAGATAATATTTCTATCTTTCCATATAGACATATAGTTCCCAAGTATAATGCATTTAACCTGTTTATGACATAAGGGTGATGTACAGTATTTGTAAAGCTTGCTCTTCCCTGCTGCAGAGCAGAGAGTTAATAATGTAAGTGTTTTTGCATCTGATTTCCTATTCAGAATAAAAAAACTCCCATTCTATACCCTGTTATGAGACGTTGTTCGCCATAGCAACAAGAAATGAAAGAGCCTCTTTTTTATGTAGGCCAAATTGCTGTCTCCTCTTGTACAGCATTGCATTTCAATCACAATATTATCACATCACTGCATCGAGGCTGCCTCTTTCTATATAACTGTTGGCGTGCTCCCTGTACTAGCAAACACTCTGGATCCCGTTCCCTCCAGATGCAGCAATTGAAGAATGAAAGAAAAGGTGTCAGGTTTAACGAATCCATGTAAGACAAACAAAAATTAATTTGGTGAGGAGAAAAACAGGCAGCTGGGAAGTGAAAGCCTCCTGCTCTGTAGGATGCAATTACCCATCTCTTGTGTGGGAATATTTCTATTTCATCTACAGTATCGGGGCTGAAAACACTACCTATCCTCTGGGTTATATAACTCTGAGTTTATGACTCTCTCACAGATAAGAGAGTCAATCGATAAACCGGGGATCCTCAAGCAAGGATCCCTTCGTTTTCTATGGTCTTTTTGCTCTTCTGCATAAAGTTCCTTAAAGAGCAAAAAAATAAATAAAATAAAATAAACCAAAAAGGAATTAACCCTCAATGGCAAAATATTACAAGGTACAGTATCAATAGCACATTCAAAATAGAAGACGTGTGTTTATAAAATAAGTCAATAAATAATAAATACATTTTTACAAAATAGTGACATTTGCAATATCCAAAATCAAACATTCAGAATAAACTTCACACAGAATAAAATATATAAACCATGCGGGAATTTTAGGAATTTTATTCATTGAACTACTGCTACTCCCATTTTTACCATCACCACCACTCCCCTCCCCTCCTGGCTCTGTGTGCAGTTGCACAGCTGCTTCTAATTGTTAATCAGCTTTTGCTATAAATGCAGCTCTGCCCTCTCGCTCCTTGCCTGAGCTTATTTTGCTAGTTTACTAGTTGAACTAGTGAAGGTGCTCTATTCTGATTGTCTGCCCATGTAGAACCTCTTTCTGATATTCCTTTGCCTGCCCTGACCTTACCCTGTCTAACATAGTAAATAGGGATGAGCGCTATGAGCTTCGGATCCAAGATCCGAAGTCGCTTCAGTCCAAATGTCATTTTAATGCTGTATGGAGATCCGTCTCTGTACAGAATTAAAATATATGCGCTTCAGCGAGGCGAAGTGAGTAATCACAGAAGTCTCGAATAACTTTTCCATTTGATTATTAAACTTGAAAACAATTTTAAAACAGGTATCCGAAGTCGGCTTCCGATTGGTACCTCGATACCGAACCTGACTTCGGAACCAAGTTTTAAAATGGTTTTCAAGTTCAAAATTCAAATCCCGAAGTTATTCACTGAAGTCCCACGAGAATTCAGTGAAAACGAATTTGCCACCTGGAGCGCAAAAATTTTAATGCTGTACGGAGAAGGATCTTCATAAAGCATTAAAACGAAGTAAACCTTATCTGTCTGCCCTGACCTCAGATTAGTTTCACAGAGGTGCACAAACTCTGTATTCCCTGACCTTTGCCTGTTTACCGACTATGAATATTATCTAACTCCTTGGTGCTTAGTGCCGCTGTCTCTGACCTCTTTGGATCACCTGCCAACTACACCAGGACTATTTCAAGAGGTAGTGGACAGGTGGGTGCCTTGCACCTAAGGCCAGATCCCTGTATACGGGTGAAAACCAGGGAATCATGAGTGAAGTCCTAGCCCTTGGGTCCACACCCATGACCGTTACAATATGCCAGGTTTGAATATATAGTAAACGTAGGGTAGTATTTCACATGACAAAGGTAGGTCAACTCCCCGACATAGTGCCCAAATAGATTGAGTTTAAAGATAATGGGGGAGATTTATCAAGACTGGTGTTCCAATTCATCAGTCATACTCTTCCTGCGTTGGAGTAAGATGCATCTAATTTATTAAGAGGAAGATGCTTCTTAATAAATTGGGCACATCTCTGGCAGTCTGTGCACCAGAAACAAAGGGGTTGTTTCACTTCAGCAAATAGCATTTATTATGTAGAGAAAATTAATACAAGCCACTTGCTAATGTATTGTTATTATCCATATTACTTCCTTTTTCCTATAGTCTAAAAATAAATCACATTATTAATTTTTTTGCAAATCTCGTTGAATCCTGGTGAATGATTCCTCCTATTGTTTCTTTTTTTTTTTTAAAGACTTTATTTAACATTTTTGAAGTAGTAAACAATTACAGAGAAAACCAATCAGATGTCCCAAAAGAGTATCGAGTCCACAGTTTGCAAGGGACACTATAGAGTCTGAAATAAAATGTCCATGGTCTAAAATAATCATACATAAGATGACAAAGGATAAGTCCATCATACATTAACTTCCTTATTATATCAAGGACTCACTGGGACTACATTCACACACACATGCATACCAGCCACCGCGGCACCATGGTCCCCCCGGTCAAACCAAAAAACGATATAAGCACTATCGAATAATAGCAGAGAGGTCTAAGTAGAGGATGCCCACTGCCAACTAGTAAAAGATCGGAAGCGGCAACTCAACCCAAATCTCTAGCGTTCACCCAGGCTCCCCAAATTTTGTCAAATTTTTTCGCCACACCTCGAGCCTCGTACGTCAGTTTATACATAGGAATATTGCTATCAATAATTTGGAGCCATTGCTGAATCGTTGGAACCGCCGGGGGTTTCCAAGTTAACAACAAAGATTTCCTAGCATAGAACATCAATAAGCGATAAAGTTTTCTGTCATATTTGGTCTGGACGACGTCGTTAACCAGGCCCAACACACACACCTCAGGAGTACAGACTTGCGGTAGGCGGAGCGTATTATGAATATACTCCTGGATGCTCTTCCAGAAATCAGTAATGATCGGGCACTCCCATATCATATGAATCAATGTACCCCTCTCAGCCCCACATCTAGTGCACTGTGCACTAGCCAGCTGCCCCATACGGGCCAACCTAACTGGGGTAAGATAAGTTCGATGGAGCCACTTAACTTGAATTAATTGGTCTCTAGCACTTATAACCGTATTTCTCCAATTATACATTAATTCTTTCTCATGAAAATCCTCGAGACCCGGGATATCTACCTTCCATTTAGCCAAAGATCGGGAGAGTGGCGACGGTTTGGATATCAAAAGTTCGGAGTAGATCCAGGACACGGCCCCACCCAATTCCCTTCGCCTCCTCCTATTGTTTCTTATTCCAAATAACACATACACTAAATTTGGAGAGAATATCCGAGTTTTTATATTTTACCACTTTTTTTTACAAGGAGTTGGATCACACTGGCCGGTTTTAGGCGTAAGTTATATTAAATTAAGCCCTGCCCTTCCCACTAAGCTCCACCCCTTTAGAAAAGTGTCAAGAACCTCTAGAAGTTGCAAATTATGGTGGCCAAATATGGCGTGCACCATAATTTGTGACTTTTACACCACAATAGTGGCATAAATACATTCATGACTGTCCCCCATTGTATTACTGTATGTCTATTACACAGAGGCAGCGAGTTTATCCATCCACACAGTTCACAAACGCAGGCTGATAAAAAATGCAAAAGCAATGCTATCATGTAATTACGTCCATTAATTATTCATCTGCAATGTAAATAAAAAGTGAATCTTCTCATTATACCAGTCTTCCAGTACCTACTTTCTGATTACTTTGTGATACTGGTGATTTATTCTCTTGATTCCCATGCATTCATGGGTCCTTTCTCTGCAGTAGCTCATCATGGAGCACTCTTTAATGTCTCTCTTACAAACCACTAGAAATTGTAGACAATAAAATTCTTTAGCACAGTCCCTTAAATGGGTTCTCCAGGTTATTTTTCTATGTAGGAAGATTCCAGGGAGCCTGATAAAATAATAAATGCACTTAAAAGGGTTTTTTCAGTCTTTAGATGATGACCTATCTTCAGGTTGGGTTATCAAAATCAGATTGGTGGACGTCCAAACCCAGCCACCCCATAGATCAGCTGTTTTTGGCAGCTGCCGATGCTGGAAACAACACAGTGGATGGACCCGGAAGCAGAGGGCTCTGTTTGCTGTGAAGTAGATCCTGAGGATAGCTCATCAATATATGAAGACTGAATAATCTCTATAAACTTACCTTCCCAGCCTCCTCTGATCCACTGCTGCCACTCCTTCCTCTGTTCCCAGTGACATCCCATATGCTGCTGCAGCCAGTCACTAGTCTTAGGGTGATACAGTATGAGACTGCTGAAGCCAGTGATTGGCTGCAGCAGTGTACAGTACGTCACCACTGCAACTAAAACAATACATAACAGGTTTCGTCTAGAGTAGAGGATGACAACCCCTTTAGATGTAATCTAATAGGCAGCAGGAAGCAGGTGTCACGGACGTACCGAGACATACGGATGTCCCGGCGACAGTGAGTGGCAGGAGATCTGTGAGACTGGCAACACATGGTTTGATCTGACAGGTTTTCCTTGTGGATCAATAAGTGTCTGTATTGTTTCTGGTAATGGCCACATCCCTTGGCTCCAGGTGTTGCTTATTTGGTCATTTAACCTTCCTTATTTATAGTTGCTTCTCCCACTATGCTGTGCGGTTTATAGCTTCTGTGCCTGGTGATTGTTTGTGGTTGGATCTCGGCTGAGTTCCTGGTGCTTCCATAGCCTCTTTGAAGTTAAGTCTTTCCTTTTGTTTTTGTATTTTGTTTGGGTTCTGTGTGTTGCATTTCCCTATTCTTTGTATTAGGCCTGAAGTAGACTCCTGTTTGTCCTTCTTTTTGGAGGAACAGGTAGTCTCATCCCTAAACAGAAACAAACACAAGGGGGGGTGTTCAGTCAGCACTCCCTGTATGCAGGTGCACGTAGCTATGGCAACTATACATACAAACACAGAAATGCACAGCACTCTGCAACAAGAGCTCTGCCCAAGATGGGAGCAATAAGAGGACATTAGTGATATCGTATGCAAACAGTGGAGACATTGGTTTACATTTTGATCAAAAGGTAGTAAGCCCACTCACCCCGACACGGTTGTCTCCTAGAGTGGGTACTAACGCTAAATCTGACCTGCTATGGGCCATGACAGCCACATAAAATCCTCCTAACGCTAAGTCCTACCTGTTATGGGCCACGACAGCCACACAAAATCCAGGTTTTTAATCAGAGTGAGTATAAAGCTGAATGTGTACTCACATTGTCTGCTAGTAGCCATCTGGCTCCAGGAGTGCACAGTTGGCTCGGCATGTATGTTGGTACCTGCATCCCTGGATCTAATGGAGGCTGTTACAGCACCAGAAGGGGTTAATGAGTACGGTTTATCCCAGCATGCATGCTGGGCCCACACTCCCTGGATTTTGTGTGGCTGTCGTGGCCCATAACAGGTAGGACTTAGCGTTAGGAGGATTTTATGTGGCTGTCATGGCCCATAGCAGGTCAGATTTAGCGTTAGTACCCACTCTAGGAGACAACCGTGTCGGGGTGAGTGGGCTTACTACCTTTTGATCAAAATGTAAACCAATGTCTCCACTGTTTGCATACAATATCACTAATGTCCTCTTATTGCTCCCATCTTGGGCAGAGCTCTTGTTGCAGAGTGCTGTGCATTTCTGTGTTTGTATGTATAGTTGCCATAGCTACGTGCACCTGCATACAGGGAGTGCTGACTGAACACCCCCTTGTGTTTGTTTCTGTTTAATATGAGTTGGAGGTGTGGCGACCTCCACTTCAGTCGTGCACACCTGACTAGTGTTTCTGCCCTAGATGCTGGTTTTTAATCAGAGTGAGTATAAAGCTGAATGTGTACTCACATTGCCTGCTAGTAGCCATCTGGCTCCAGGAGGAGTGCACAGTTGGCTCGGCATGCATGTTGGTACCTGCATCCCTGGATCTAATGGAGGCTGTTACAGCACCAGAAGGGGTTAATGAGTACGGTTTATCCCAGCATGCATGCTGGGCCCACACTCCCTGGATTTTGTGTGGCTGTCGTGGCCCATAACAGGTAGGACTTAGCGTTAGGAGGATTTTATGTGGCTGTCATGGCCCATAGCAGGTCAGATTTAGCGTTAGTACCCACTCTAGGAGACAACCGTGTCGGGGTGAGTGGGCTTACTACCTTTTGATCAAAATGTAAACCAATGTCTCCACTGTTTGCATACAATATCACTAATGTCCTCTTATTGCTCCCAACTTGGGCAGAGCTCTTGTTGCAGAGTGCTGTGCATTTCTGTGTTTGTATGTATAGGTAGTCTCATCCCTGCCATTAGTACCAGGGTCCTATAGGGCTAGATAGGGCTACATAGTACTCTAGGTATTCCTGCGTATGAACTCACCTACCTCTGGGGTCTGTTCATACTGGTAGTCAGTCAAGATTTTGGTTAGGGTTTTACTAGGAGGTGTCCATCTTCCTTCCCTAGTTCTCAGGCCGGATTCCCTGTTTCCCCCTTCCCTCCTATGCTTGGTGTTTCCCTCCCACACCAAAGCGTGACAGCAGGGCTGCACAGGCTGCACATACAGTATATTCACCCCTGACTCCTTCCAACTGGTGTACAGTATACTTCATGCAGGACGAGACTGCTAAATGGTTCTCCACTTCTACGTATTAACTCCAATATTTAACTGTGTTTCAACCTACATATGAAAATGAATATCATTATCACCTGTTTGGTATAACTGGTTCATTATACCCTTGACTATAATTCTAGAAAATCCATGACTTTGTGCAAGTGAACTCACAAGAATTGATGGGTGTTCACACCAAATATTGATTGGATTACGTTTTCTCTTTGGTTCATTTACAATTAAAGGAGTTGTCAGATCGGCGGGGTCTGACTCCCGACACCCCCTGTGATCAGCTGTTTGAAGAGGAGGCAGCTATCCATGCAAGCGCCACTAACTCTTCATTACACTGCCCGCACCTTGCAAGCGCAGTATTATTACAAGTACTTATTCCATTCACATGAATAAATTGAGATCTTGTAACTGCACTGTACCACTGCTGCAAGGGAGACGAGGGGTGATGTAATTACTGTAAGAAGAAGAAGCGCTCACATGGATCGCCACCTCCTCTTCAAACAGCTGATTGGCTGGGGTCCCTGCTGATCTGATATTGATGACAGATCCTGAGAATAGGTCATCAATATAAAACCCCTTTAACACTACTATTTTTGAAAGCATTCTTAATTTGAAAAAAAATTCCACACATGCCTAAAACTTTTACACAGTACTGTATCTATCTATGCTGTTGTATTGTGTTTGCTTTTTATTTTGTATTTTCAGCCATGTACCCCTCAGGTGGCGCGTTCATAGCTCATTGGGGAATCTGACATCAATATTACAGTGTCAAATACAAAAATAATAATAATAATATCATACTTACCCTCCATCCATTTGATTGCGGCATCTTCATTGAAGATCTAGTGCGAAATCTTGTGCGGCCTGTTATGACATCATCACATCAGCCGGCATGGTGATGTCATACAGTATGTCACAGCGCACTGGATTTTGCGCTGAACCTTTAATCATGATGGCTGCGGCCAGCTCTTCACGCTTAAACAGATGAGGTAAGTATGACTTTATAAAAAAAAATGTTTACCGACATTCAGGAAAACTTGATTCGTCACCACGAAGCACAAGGAAATTCGTCTTTGCGGCAAATTTAATTTTCCTTGAAATTCGGATCAAAGTCCACTTTGATTTGCTCAACACTAATTTGCACAGATTATTTTGATCAAAATGTATTTGCTGAATACCTCATGTTCATTGATATAGTTATTATAGCATTAGTTCACATGTTCTGTTTGGAGATTGCTGTTGCATTGTGTTCGCTATTATCTATCTACAGTATCTATCTATCTATCTATCTATCTATCTAATATCTATTTATCTATCTATCTATCTATCTATCTATCTATCTATCTATCTATCTATCTTCCTCTACCTATTTTTCTATCGCTGCATTATATTTACATTTATGTATAGCCAAGTAATGATATACATTGAAGTATTTAAATGGATTGCCATTTTCTAAACCTTCTGTTGCAGCCTCCTGCTTTGATCAATGTACAACTTCATCCATAGATGTAAAATCGTGAAAATACAGTACAACCCCTACACAAATAGCAGACATAAAACTGCTGCAAGGTTTGGAAATAGTGCAATGTTCTTAATGCTAAATAGGTCACATAGAGGATATACATTCCTCCAGATTTCATTTCTATGTAAATTCACTTTCTAAACCAAATTGAACCTGCATGTTACAATCTGATTTGTTTATGTATTTCATCACATAAAGAACTCATTATTCTGAGGTCTGCTCTATATTGTATATTGCACATTGCCTTCCAGCCAGATATGCAAACATATTACTAAGTAAATTCCAGGAACAGAAAAAGATACTGCATCAAGAAACAGAAATCTGATTTGTATCTTTGGAATAACTTCACTTTTATGTTCTTAGATTTCTAAATGGCTGTAGAAATTATAATATTAAATAATGACTTTTGGTAGAATTGTGGATAGTACTTATACAGCTTTATACTAGTTGACGACAAAGGCTGGAGAGCTGTAACTTTGATCTAGAAGAACTTCTCCCACTGTGTCCTATATTAGATATGATTGGGAATGATGAAGCACAGTTCTCTGACTGCCAGGGACAAACTCTATACTAATGCCTATAGAGAATGGTCGTAAAAGCTCCTGTAGGCGTACTGTGTAGGTGTCCCAATATTTAACCTCTCTCTCTTTTGGCATCTTTCTGTCCTCTTTTAAACATTTTAGTATAATCCCACTAATTAAAAAATACAATTTGGCCAGATTTATCATTAGCTAAAGTAACTTAAATGGAGTGAACAAGTCGCAAAAAAATTTACAATCGGTAAAATTGCGAATTTTTTGTGTCTTTTTCAAGCTCTGCACTAAGGTCTCCAGTTTTGTGAAAGTGGGAGTGTTTTCTTATGTAAATGAATCTCTAGACAGATTTACTATTGCGACCACTTATAAAGTAGCAAAAAAGTCGCAATTTTTTTTTCCAATTTCACTCCAGGGGGGACCATGCTTATCTTATGCGACTTTTTAATAGAACATGTGACTTTTTTGTAAAGACGTGCGACTTTTAAAAAGCTGCTTACTGAAGGATAAACTGCTACCGTCAAACCACATTTATCACAGTATTAAATGACAAATAATAAATCTGACTAGCCAAAATTGACTTTGGGCATATGTAAAAGTGTGAAAGTGCTAACTACAGACCTGTCTCTAACCTCCACCTCCTCGCTAAACTCCACTTCTGGTCTATTCTCACCTAATAACCTGCAAACTCTCTTACAATCTGGCCCTTAACGAAGTGCCTAATTATCTCTCTGGCACCTCCTTCAGTGTATCATTTGCTGGCTCTACTTCTTCTCCTTATCCTCTTTATCTTGAGCTTCAGTTCTACGTACTCTACTCTTTCTCTCTACACAGCCCCAATCGGAAAGACTATCATTAGATTTGGTTTTCAGTACCATCTATGCTGATGACACCCAACTATATACTTCATCCTGTGACATCACCCCAACAGTGCTACAAAACACCAGTAATTGTCTGGCAGCTGTCACATCATGTCCTCTCTCTGTCTGAACTGAGTTTCTCAAAAACTGAACTTCTTGACCTTCTTCCGTCTACTAATCTACCTAAATCTGATATTTCGATTTCAGTCTATGGTACTATCATAACCCTGGTGTAGCACGCTTGCTGTCTTGGGATTATATTTGACTCAAATCATTCCTTTGTTTGCCATATTCAATCTCTTGCACGTTATTGTCATCTGCACCTCAATAGCATCTCCAGAATCTGCCCTTTTCTCCAGGTGGAAAAGGCCAAAACTCTTGTTGTTGCCTTGCTTCATTCTTGTCTTGACTACTGTGTAACTGATTACTAATGTGTCCTCCCCTCAATAAATTCTCCCCCTTCAGTCCTGTCCTAAATGCTACAGCCAGGCTCAACTATCTGTCCACCCGCTACAGCAATGCCTTTAAAAAATAAAAATAAATTCATAGAAATGTATTCTTATTGTTAACTGCTACTGTATTGCTTCAGTGAGACCAAAGTATTAGAGATACAACAGACCTATGATTTCTGTTTATGACCTATGACTTATGATTTTCTGATTATGAATCTGTCATCTGTCATGCCTTATTAAAGGGGCTATCCAATGACTATTGTAAAAAATGTAAATCAGACATCATATAGTACATAGCAATCTCTTTATAACAAAGCTAGAACTAGCCCTGTACTGGACATGGATCCAGAGATCTCCCCATTCATTGCTCTGCTAGAATTCTATCAAGCTAGCAGCTCAAGAGGAGTGTCTTTTCTGCTGTAGCTCAGGGGGCGTGTTCATGCTCTACCTATCACAACTCAGGAGGCGTGTCTCAGCTCTCCCTATCACAGCTCACGAGGTGTGTCTCAGCTCTCCCTATCACAGCTCAGGGGGCGTGTTCATGCTCTACCTATCACAGCTCAGGAGGCAGCTGAAGGACGAAACTGAGCATGTGCGGCCATCTTAGTGAGCAGGACAAAGAAATAAGAAAAATAAAAACAGTACGTGGCGCTATACAGGTACATTTTATTAAATAACTCAGTGGCTATGCTAAATTTTTAATTATATGCAACTACAAAAGTGTTCAGATCCAGGAGCTGGTTTGAAAACTGTAGAATTTAATTTGTTGGACAACCCCTTTAATGTTTTGTTAGCAGTTTTCTTTTTTACATAGAGCCAGCAGATGTTCCAGCATCCCAGCAGCATACTGTATATAAATCTTTACAGATTACCTGTTTTCTCTCTGAGGAATCTATATTCATATTTTAGGGTCCTTTCACACTAGCGTTTTCAGGATCCGGCATAGAGTTCCGTCGTCAGGGCTCTATGCCGCATTAATACTGATCAGTATTATCCCCATGCATTCTGAATGGAGAGAATCTGGTTCAGTATGCATCAGGATGTCTTCAGTTCAGTCACTGAACGTTTTTTGGACGGAGAAAATACCGCAGCATGCTGTGGTATTCTTTCCGTCCTGGGATGCAGAGCAAAAAGGAACCGTCATGACCCCCAATGCAAGCCAATAGGGACAGATCAGTTTTCTCTGGCACAATCTGCTACAATAGAAAAGGGATCCGTCCTCTATTGACTTTCAATGGAGTTCAAAACTGATCCGTTTTATCAATGTTAAAAAATAGTTAAAGTTAATACAATGCATGTGGTTGTATTATCTGTAACTGAAGCATTTCTTTCCGGCATAGAGCCCCGACGACGGAACTCTATGCCGGATCCTGAAAACGCTAGTGTGAAAGGACCCTTAGACCTATGAAGACCTATGGTTTCTTTTTATCAACCTTTGACTTTTGACTATAAATCTCTCTTCTGTCATGTCTCATTAACTTTTTGTGAGCTTTTTTATTTTTTTACATAGAGCCACCAGATTTTCTAGCATCCCAGCAGCAAATAGCATTTGGCATGTTGGCCAATAGGAATTTAACTTCTGATAGACTTCTCTAATTGTCTAGAAAAAAAACACAATGAAAACATTTGGAGCCATTTATCAAAGATCTGAATTTTATGTCTGTCTTTCGTATACCACGCAGCAGGAGGATATTATTAAGATGCAGGCCTCATCATAAATTAGGCATAGCTTCTAGCTAGAGTAGATTTTAATCATCATTGACACCAGTAAATATGCAGGGGCTGATGGCACCCCCAGCCAGCCACCCACCTTGCGCCTGCCACTACACAGTCGCAAAGTTGGCATAGAAACACTACATGTGCCAAAATTTAGGCATTGTGCTGTCCAAAAAGCTGCAAACTGCTAGCTTAGAAGGTCATAATAAATGAGACTTTGTGTGACTAAAAGACACCACCCCAAAAACGCTTGTAAAAAATAGAATGTATTTCATGGCATTTTTTAAAAGCCAAAAAGGGCACTACAAATTCTAATGTGGCAGCATCCTTAGGGCTTCCTGGTTTAAGACACATTTTTATTTAGTGTCAAATATATAACTGTTTTGCTTTTGGATTGTAAAATACTTCTAAAGCAGTGATGTTTCTTGTCACACAATGCTCCACAAAAATTTCTACCTGCGATGCGCCATAGGGCTTTATACTATCAGAATTTTACACCACTGTTTAGACCTGGCATAGGTTTTTGCCACGAGATGCATCAACAACTGTCTAAAATTGAGACAAAAAATGCACAAGGTAGGAATAGGAAAAAAGTTGGTGGAAAAGTTGCTATAACAAGTTGTAACTAGCAAATCATAAATGGAACAAAATTGTGGCATACAAGCATGCGCCTCCAATTGTGGCTCAAATCAAGACAATTTCCATGTGCAGCGAGATTTCTATATCTCCCCATAGACTCTACTAGATTGTTGCTCACAAGAAAACCTTGAAGTCAAATTGTTTACCACATTAGAATTAGTGTTGGTCTAGCACCAAAGTGCTTGTGTACTCGGGTGCTTGAGTAGAACACTTTGTGATGCTTGGGTGCTCTACCGAGCACCTGAGAACAATGGAAGTCAATGGCGAGCATTAAACCAGGCACGAGGGTGTCGGGACTCTAGCTCGGCTTAGGAGTCCCTGTTCTGACTCCATATATAGCTATATTCATATATGGAGTCAGTGCTTGTGGACACCCCAGTGTATTTAAATATAATTTCTGAAATGTTTCTGCCTGGATTTGAACTCCCAACCTTGTACATTAGAGGCAAGGATGTTAACCACTACACTAGAGCTACATTTAACCTGCACAAAAATATGAAATAAGTCTTCTGCTGAATAAGAATACTCACTACATCAGAAACTACTATGAGGATCTAATGACACAGTTTAGCATTCAACTTTATAGCTGAGTGGGTAAGGTCCTAATGTACAAGGATGGGAGTTCAAATCCCGGCAGAAACTTTTCAGAAATAGATGCTAGATTACATTTAAATACACTGACTCAAGCATTGCGCTTGAGCACACGTGGTGTTTGGCCAAACTCTGCAATGTGCTGAGCATGCTCGCCCAACACTAATTAGAATCAAACTATATAGACAAAGAGAACAATGATCCCAGTGCAATATGTGCTAATTTATATGTCAAGATTACACTGATATTAGAATTTGGACCATATAGAGTTGCAACTCATGTTCCAATGAATAAGGGAGAATCATAGACCTTGACTGTAGAAAGTTTCATTCACAGTACAGTTAGTAGATGCTCTATCCCATGTGTCATTTTTGATAAAAATTACTTTTGATACAAAAGACATACAGGTGTAACAATCTTTAACTTGGGACACTCATAACATGCCACACAGTTGCAGCAACCTTTTACTTGACGTTCAATGGCTTATGAACGTTGTCTAGGTTTTTAGACATTTTAACAGCAAAAACAGCACGCACTACCTCATACTCACCTGCTGCCCCCAACTCCCTGCAACTCCCATGCCATTTCGCTGTGATCTTGGCTTTCACTAGTCTTCTGGTCCCCATCTTGTAAACTTCTGGACAGATGTCATGTGTACTGCTGCAGCCAATGATTGACGTTTCACCAAGTAGAATATCACTGCTGGGTCATATGCCACTTAGGGACAAAGTACCACTGAGGCCAGTGGATAGATACTGACATGGATGGTTAAAAATTTCCAAAAATCTGGACCACCCCTTTTAAGTGTCAATTTAAAGTTTTCTGGTACGGTATATCAAAAATTTTAGGCGCCAATTTTATAATTGTTACATCTGTACAGGAGAACAGATCTCCTGAACTTGATGTCCAAAAGTTTGACGATCCTCTGTAGTTAGAACTGGTGGCAGTGATTTAAAGGTAGTCTTTTGAACCTTTCTACTTCACTGTTGATCACGAAGATATGGCCATTAATGTAATGAAAATTCTTGGTCAAGTCCCTCTTATTTTCCCTTCCAAATTAGGCAGATTGAAACATCAAATAAGATTCAGAAGAGAAGAGCAATCAGGCAGGATGGAGGTCATGGATCAATGTTATAAGTTCCAAGTCAACAGAAACCGTAATCTGGGAGAGAAGCATATGGTTATGCAAAGAACTACTGTAGTTAAATCAAGAAAGTCATAACGGCACGTTATCAAGGTGTCAAGGTAATCTGTAGAAGGATGGTTTAAATGGCACCTACTAAATAAGACTACAGTCACAAGGACGGGGGGGGGGGGGTCATTGCACAAGGACAGTACATTACTACACAACTTATAATTAAAGGGGTTGTCTAGTTTAGAAGTCCTAATTCCATATACCTTAGTGAATTCTGCATTATTAGAAGAGGAGGGTCATCTGTTTAGGATCCTCATCTCTTGGCCAAAGCATAAAGCCACTACAAACAGCATTTCTTGTTCTGGAGGACCTGTCCTGTATTACACAGACAAACCATGGACATGAACGGGCATTGTGTAAGAATTAATTCCCCCTGTGGGGGCACAACATAGAAATTGAACACTTACTGCCAGATTTTCCCACAGTTTACAGTAGATTTTTGGAGGGACACTTTGTGGACATCTCCTTGTCAAGGTACAGAACCTTTCTAACATGTTGTGATTCTATTAAAGTGGAGAACATCTTTACAAAAAGTTCCAGTACCATTGTTTTTTTTAAATCAATCATAGAATGACTGTATTTGTTTGTGTATTATATATGGTGGAGTTTAAGATTTTCATCAGGGTGAGTTAAAAAAACATTGAGCTGCTGGGTAAAAACCATGATTAATAACTGATGTATGTGAACACTAACACACAGAGCTGACCTCACTACAGAGCTACCATTCAGAACATCAGCTGTAGCCTGAGGCAGAGCAGGGGTTAAGCGAAAGAAAGATGGGGAAATGCTGAAAAGATGTCTTTCTACAAGCTAATAAAGGTTTTTTAAATGAGATATTGATCTTAACCGTGGGAGGCCAGGGCTCAGAGAGATAGAAATGCATTGGTCTGTCTGAACAGATTCAAACATTGCAACAATTACATTGAATTTGTGACTGTAGTCTGGGATCGGTGAGACTGTAAGCAGGATAATTCGGGTCCCTGTATACACTGGTTGCTCTGATTATACGTCTCATTGTTTCATTACTTATGAATGTATTTCATGTGTATATTACTTATTTTGCTGAGGTGCTGTTGCAGTTTGGCAGCAAATTAGATGCCACACACACCTTAGCTCCTGTCAGGTTTTGTTGCTGAGGTGGCACTCAACATTAAAGTGCCAAGTATGTGCCTACTCTACAAAAAATGTCCTTATCTATTAGTATATTGTATGCCAACTATTGTAAACAGGGGGCCACCCAAGCTCTCTTCATGGCCACCAGCCGGGTAGATGACAAGCCGATGGTCTCAGAATTAATAAATGCACCTGACCAGTAGCTGCAGGCGTCCTTCTGAATTCAATTATATCACCTTCCTCAGGACAGCGGTACAGCTGAATACAGCGGTGGAGGTGAGCAGTATTTTCTACTGCACTGTGGGATTTTGTTCTGCTGGGGCAGTATATTGTGCTGGGGCAGTATTTTATGCTGTACTATGGTAATGCTGGCCATGCCTATTTGTGTTGGACCACCTACTTGTGTTGGTCCTTCTAACTTGTGTGGTCTACCTTCTCTAAATTTGGACCCACCTAAAACTTTAAGTTCCCATTTTGCCTCGATTACAACTATTGCTGAATATAATGGCTTTTCAGGATACAGTAGCTTCAGATTTTAAATCTTATTTCCCATTTCAGAGCGACAATAAAGCACAACAACAAGCAACCTAAAATGTGAAAGTCAGTATCAATCTGCAGTGCATGTGGTTTGCTGGAAGATCCATTAATCAACATGAACATTTCACTGGTAATATGCTGTGATAGGTCACAGTGAACAGCCAATCAGAGCATCACATTGCAGGTAATTAGACTCAGCAGGCACTGTATTACTCAATTGACTGCATAGTAGTGCCTTTCTGTAGAGGACATACACGCAGTTGAAAGCACAACTTCCCTAGGAAATCAATGTGCCAGTGTATGGAGCCATCGCACTACACCTTATTACATTAGTTTCTCCTATAAGACTGTTAAAGAGAATATCACTGCAATATGGCATCTGATGGTACATGACACAATGTCATATGATTGTGACAGAAAAAAAAAAACTCTGCATAACTCCATAAGAAATGGGCAATATGGGTTTGTAGATACAGTGACCATGTCCGGTCTACAGCTCCACTGTACCTTCAACATGGCAAATAATGATAACTTTCTGTTTGTGTATTAGGCTACTTTCACACTGGCATTTTGGTTTCCGTTTGTGAGATCCTTTCAGGGATCTCACAAGCAGTCCAAAAGGGATCAGTTTTGCCCTTAATGCATTCTGAATGGATAAGGATCTGCTCAGAATGCATCAGTTTGGCTCCGTTCCACCTCCATTCCGCTTTGGAGGCGGACACCAAAACGCTGCTTGCAGTGTTTTGGTGTCCATCTGACGAAACTGAACCAAATGGATCCGTCCTGACACAATGTAAGTCAATAGGGACAGATCCGTTTTCACTGACACAATATGGCACAATAGAAAACGAATCCATCCCCCATTGACTTTCAATGGTGTTCAAGACGGATGCATGCGGTTGTATTATCTGAACGGATGCGTTTGTGCAGATCCATGACGGATCTTGCACCAAACGTGAGTGGGAAAATAGTAAATAGAAAGAAGAATTGGTCTGTAGCCCTGATGGCTGAGATTTGGAAGGCATAGGCACATGAGTAGCCAAGAGCATTGTGAAGGTTGTATGCTAAAATAATGTGAGTGTGGCAGCTCTATATTAGAGGGGGTTATCTGATAGGAAGGATTTATATGCAATTTACTTTTTGACTGTTATGTATGTATATAAATAGGGCTTTTTGACTTTTTGGGCTTACCTACACAACATTTTTGTGCCTTTTTATCTTTTTACACCACTCAATCCAATTTTGCAAAGTCAGTGGGAAAGAGGGTCTGGTTAGCTCTCTTAATTAGTTTTACTCCAGATTTTAAATAGTTGCATAAAAAGTTGCAAACTCACTCCAGGAGGTTGGTGCTGTGAAGTTAAACTGGAGTGGCATTTCTAGATAAAAGTGTTAGATTTAAAAATTAGCAAAAAAGAAAAAATGTGTGACATTTAATAAATTTATTGAAGTTCTCCAACCCAGATTCAACAAAGCAAAACTGACTTCAAGTATTACAGTCATCATGATACCTTTCCACCTATGCATTTGTGAATATCCCCTTTAATTGACAAAGAAACTCTTAAATAATTTACTATTCATATTATCTCAGCTATAACTTGCTTTGTATGTAGAACAGTTCTATGGCAATCACCCGCAGGAGAAGTCCCTATGGTCTTAAGGATGTATTAGACAGCCCGATTCTGCCAGCGATTGCCGGGAAGAAAGCTTTCCTTACTGGCAATTGCCTGTTCGCTAGCAGAGAAGACTGCTGCTATTACATGCAGTAATCTCCTGCTTAGTATAGGGTGGAGCAATTGTTATGCCTTCGCTCTTCCCTTTACTGAATCATTGTTTGCTGGCAACAGATTGTGATTAGACACTACGATCTGCAGTCTGCAAACGATAATTTTTAAACATGTCAAAAGATTTGTATTACACGATGAACGAGCTCGCTCATTGGGTAATAGAGTGGCAGTATTACACTGCCAGAAGATCGCTAATGAGCGTTACTACAAATGCTTGTTAGTGATCATATAGCAGAAAATCTGCCCATCTAATAGAGGCTTTATTTATACATTGCAGCTCTGGTGCCTTTTTTTGCCAGGACTGAAGCCTGTAGAGAGAAGTAAAATTAAAACCTTTATGACTCTCCTCTCTTTTAGGGTCAACTGCCAGCTAAAAAAATTCTTGTAAAACTGCAAACATAATGATGAAAATGCTGGGTCTCAATGCAAAATCTGTAACAGGACTCTCGGCTACCATATGCCATTCCTAATACTGGACAGGCTTTTGGGCCTCCTTAGGCACCAGGTGTATCTTTTGCCTCTGTAATGCCTATAGCTATGACTGTCTGATCTTATATTGCAACTATAGGAAGATTGCATTTATTTGGGACAAGGTAGGAGCTCCTATAAAATCATCTCCCTTCAACCCCAATTATAAATGATCTAGAAAAAAGCTCCCCTAAAATGAGCACAATGAGCACAAAATTATCATCAACATATAAGATAATATTACAATTGTCAACATTTATAACATAAATGTATGTCTTTAAATTGAAAATTAATAAAAAAATACTTTGTTGGAAAAATGAGCACAATGTTTGTAACCTACATTTCTCTTTAAAATGCTCAGTTAGGCCGCAATGGAAATTCATAGAAAGTGAAACTAATCGGGAAATCACTTGGCTGTAAGCTGATCTGCTTTTCCTAGGAGTTGCTAAAATGTTTGCTTTTATTTAAGGAGATTGTCAATAACTCTTTTATGGATGATTAAGAGAACTAAAAGGAAATACAATACCGTCTACACTGCGTGAGTTTTGTGCTAAAGGCCAGTGGCTAATAGGCTGTGTCTTCCAATAAAGCCGATTACTCCAAACCTGGGTGCCTTTTGGTTTCATACTTAACTCAATAAATGCTGGATAAAGTGATCTATAAACACATTCAACTACATAAATTTGAGCTTTTCGTTTGTGTGTCTAAAATGTCAAACATAAACTGTTTTGTATATAGGATGCTGCAGGGGTGTAACTATAGTGGAAGCAGGGGAAGCAGCTTCTTTGGGGTCCTAACCCAGAAGGGGCCCATCCAAGAGGAGGAGAAGTACTAAATGATTTTGTCAGGGCCCCTCAACATTATTACACAATGAAATGATATACAGTGGCAGTATAGACAGTGTAGAAAACGGATGGAACAGCTGCCGGGCCTGGTCTGAGAGAGTGATCTTTACTAGCCACAGGAAAGGGGGTGGCATGAAAAGAAGGGGTTGTAAAAAAATTACTGGGGGAGGGGGCCCCTTTCAAAAATTTGCTGTTCTGTCTGATCATAACCACAATTTGCAACATTTATGAGAACATGGTAAGGAAACCAGAAGTGCTGGATGACAACAAATATGACTTTGTGGCCTCAATAGTTTTTTTCTGCATTGGTATATTTCCTGTTTTAGAGTCTAAGGAACAAGCTTTGCGACCACCCCAGTGGAAGCTGCAAAATTGGAAGCTGCATATTTTTGGTCTCCCAAATGACTGAATATAATCTTGACAGAAGTAGACCACTTAAGAATTTTTATTGGCAAGTAAACTATTGTTAATTTTGCAGGCATTTTCATAGTTGTCAGAAAAATATATTTTGTTGAGTTTTGTAGAGTTTCTTTTATTTAGATACACAGTAACAGATTGTAAGGCTTGAAAAGTAACTAAACTTTAATGATTTTTTTTTTTACAAATGTCCCAAAAATTATGTCTTTAAATAGACATCTATCCATCCAGTTCAGCTTATTATCCTTTCACGTTGATCCAGAGGAAGGCAAATCCTTCCAGACTCCAATAAGAACAACTCCTTGGATCAATGACCAATCTCTATAAATCCAGCAAACATAGTGTAAATTATTATTATATTCAAGAACTACACCCAGGCCCTTCTTGAACTCTTCTTTTAGTGAGTTCACCATCACCATCTTCTCAGGCAGAGAGTTCTAGTAAAGAATCCTCTTCTGCGTGATAAGATTATATTATATATTATATTGATAATTTCTATGGGTGCTGTAGTCCACCTTTCCATTTATTACTTTACTTTCCCAAATCTGAACCTGCTGTAGCTCTACTATGCCTTTATATTTTTAGTGTTTTATTGTACAGTATTACATTTTGGTGGTCATTTATTATTTGTTGTATGTCACTTTTTGACGTATTTAGGTCGCAGATTTTGTTGTAAAGGTGTTTTGCGACAAAATCTGTGACTCTATCTGCTTACTCCACTTTTGCAAAGTGGCGGAAAAAGTGGGCATGGCGTGGACAGGGAAGAGGGCAGGCCGGCGGGCCTGTCTCATTTATAATTTTCCACGCCAGTTAATGGCTGCGAAAATGGCCTTATACTATGCCAGAAAAGGAGTATGTTGCACGGCCAGTGGCAGTAAGACACAAAGTTATATAAAGGTCTGAGCCTCTACAGTCGTGGCCAAAAGTTTTGAGAATTGCATAAATATTGGAAATTGGAAAAGTTGCTGCTTAAGTCTTTATAATAGCAATTTGCATATACTCCAGAATGTTATGAAGAGTGATCAGATGAATTGCATAGTCCTTCTTTGCCATGAAAATTAACTTAATCCCAAAAAAACCTTTCCACTGCATTTCATTGCTGTCATTAAAGGACCTGCTGAGATCATTTCAGTAATCGTCTTGTTAACTCAGGTGAGAATGTTGACGAGCACAAGGCTGGAGATCATTATGTTAGGCTGGTTAAAATGGCAGACTTGACATGTTAAAAGGAGGGTGATGCTTGAAATCATTGTTCTTCCATTGTTAACCATGGTGACCTGCAAAGAAACGCGTGCAGCCATCATTGCATTGCATAAAAATGGCTTCACAGGCAAGGATATTGTGGCTACTAAGATTGCACCTCAATCAACAATTTATAGGATCATCAAGAACTTCAAGGAAAGAGGTTCAATTCTTGTTAAGAAGGCTCCAGGGCGTCCAAGAAAGTCCAGCAAGCGCCAGGATCTTCTCCTTAAGAGGATTCAGCTGCGGGATCGGAGTGCCACCAGTGCAGAGTTTGCTCAGGAATGGAAGCAGGCGGTGTGAGCGTATCTGCACGCACAGTGAGGCGAAGACTTTTGGAAGATGGCCTGGTGTCAAGAAGGGCAGCAAAGAAGCCACTTCTCTCCAAAAAAAACATCAGGGACAGATTGATCTTCTGCAGAAAGTATGGTGAATGGACTGCTGAGGACTGGGGCAAAGTCATATTCTCCGATGAAGCCTCTTTCCGATTGTTCGAGGAATCTGGAAAAAGGCTTGTCCAGAGAAGAAAAGGTGAGCGCTACCATCAGTCCTATGTCATGCCAACAGTAAAGCATCCTGAGACCATTCATGCGTGGGGTTGCTTCTCATCCAAGGGAGTGGGCTCACTCACAATTTTGCCCAAAAACACAGCCATGAATAAAGAATGGTACCAAAACACCCTCCAACAGCAACTTCTTCCAACAATCCAACAACAGTTTGGTGAAGAACAATGCATTTTCTAGCACGATGGAGCACCGTGCCATAAAGCAAAAGTGATAACTAAGTGGCTTGGGGACCAAAACGTTGACATTTTGGGTCCATGGCCTGGAAACTCCTCAGATCTTAATCCCATTGAGAACTTGTGGTCAATCCTCAAGAGGCGGGTGGACAAATAAAAACCCACTAATTCTAACAAACTCCAAGAAGTGATTATGAAAGAATGGGTTGCTATCAGTCAGGAATTGGCCCAGAAGTTGATTGAGAGCATGCCCAGTCGATTTGCAGAGGTCCTGAAAAAGAAGGGCCAACACTGCAAATACTGACTCTTTGCATAAATGTCATGTAGTTGTCGATAAAAGCCTTTGAAACGTATGAAGTGCATGTAATTATATTTCACTACATCACAGAAACAAGTGAAACAAAGATCTAAAAGCAGTTTAGCAGCAAACTTTGTGAAAACTAATATTTGTGTCATTCTTAAAACTTTTGGCCACGACTGTACATAACTTTGGTGCATCCACTTACAGCACAGATCTATTAAGACCAGCGTATAAATCTCTCGCTTCAATAAATGTCCCCCTTTATTATATTCTTATGCCAAGTACACATTTCTGGTGAACGTTTCTGCAGGCTGTTCCAGCGAGAGCGGCAATCACTAATTCATCACCACCACATCACCATTGATTTTAATGAGGTCCAGAAGTGATCTGACTGCGTTCGGCATGAATGCTGGGTTTTGGACAGATAAATACTGCTGCATGCAGCAGTTTTTGTCCAGCATTTATACCGAATCAGGCAGCCGGATCATCTCTGACGGAACTGAAGTCTCTGAACGCAGCCTTATTTGTACAATTTTGTGTATTAATAGGAGCACATGTACTGTATTTATGGTTTACACTTTGACACATTTCTTTAATTACACCGTCCTACAATATTTGTCTTAAAACTTTCATGATGTGGAATACAGCAATGTATATACATACAATATACTGTGTATTTCAAGCTTTCTTTGATTCCATTACTGGAACAGTTTTACTTTTGTATTTTAGAACCATTACAATAGATATTAAGTTACTCTATATGGTTCAACCCAAAAAATATGTCATGTTGATCCATACATTTATCTTTACACAGTAAAAATAAATCTGGTTAGATCACGTAATGCTGTTATATCTTCAGAAAAAGTGGCCTTGATTTTACCTGTTTTTATGCACACTATACTAAATTAAGGTTATGGATTTTAAATCTTTTTTGGACGCCACTTTTTCTGAATGTATTTAGCCCTGATGCCCCTGCTTTTTCTGATCCTTCTTGCTACTACCATTACTTAATGGTATTGTCTTGTGAAGAAAAACCCTTTCTCGTTCTGGCACACAGTACATAGTACAAACTGATGGATAACAGCATTATATGTGGTTGGGTCAAGTCCATCAGGGTTTTCTAGCTTTTTATAAGTTTTTAAATTATCTCCCATCCCCAATAGACCTATGGAGTCAAGCACATCTGCAACCCGTTACTCAGTTCTGGCTCGTTAGGTCCACCACTGTTATCGCTATGCTCCACTCACAACATTTAAACTTCTACCACGGGCCGTGCATTATTGCCAAAGTAAATTATCTATACCAGTGTGCAGTGTGTTTGTAGAAGAGGAAAGACATTTAATTGTGCCTCTTTTCATTTATAGGCCTCATAAAAAAATGTCTGGAAAACTGACGAGTGGAAAATGAAAGAAGGAAGAGGATGGTGGTCATGCTGACAGCAGTAGAGATCAGAGATAGCGTACAGCCAGAACCTTTAAAAAAATTGCCAGGGCTAGATCTGTTTCTATTATGGTCAGCTTAGGAAATTGTGATGCCACTGATACTGTGGATGCAGGTTCAAAATGTGCCACACCTAGGCCAAGCTCAGCTGCCACTACCTTGGCAGTTTTTCTCCACAGTGCAAGATGACAAAAGTATTGCCATGTGCAAGATCTCCTGGAGTAAAATAAGCTGTGGGCAGTCAAACACAAATGTAG
Organism: Bufotes viridis; assembly: GCA_033119425.1. Classification (NCBI taxonomy): domain Eukaryota; kingdom Metazoa; phylum Chordata; class Amphibia; order Anura; family Bufonidae; genus Bufotes; species Bufotes viridis. The sequence continues at coordinate 230,663,541 of CM065594.1, forward strand.
GCACCATGGTTCTATTGCAGCACACGAAGCGTCATCACCAGTTACTCTGAGAAAATAATGGCCACCAGCTAGTGCAACAAGAGTATCCTCCTTCTCTCAGTCTCCGTTGCGACAGCCAGGACGCAACTACGTAGAGTACAGTGTCCATGTAATCGTTATCATCAGTTACTGCTTCTCCCGCTCACACTCCTCCTCAGCTCTACTATCAGCCATCAATAATTGAGTGCGTGGCCAAGAAACAACTCTACTTGACTCACAACTGGCCAAGTTGCTGGTGGTGCAGTCCTTACCATACTACATAGTGGATTATGCTTCCACAACAGATGCGTATCCGTTTCCTCCACTTACTCCTCCATGGAAAACCTCCTGCCCTCCTGCCAACAGAAGCAGAGCAGAGTGTTACACCCACTCTCCTTCCATCCTATCATATGTGTAAAGTGAAATGTTGCCATTCCATGTTACAGCTGATCAGCCTGGGTGAGAATAGCCACACAGTTGATCACTTGCTAAAATGCATCAAAAAGCAAATATTCAACTAGCTGTCTCCCTACCAACTCCAAATGGGCAAGGTGGTCAGCGACAATGACAGGAACATTGTGGTCATGCTGCATTTAAAGAAAATAACATATTCTCCCTGCATCGTGCACATGTTAAATTTAGTCGTGCAACATTTTTAGAAAGAGTACAGTGGCTTTTAAGCCATTCTTATTTGGCAAGGAGCACCGCTTGATCCTTGACATGCAAACTCGCTGGAATTCCACATTGCATACGCTAGAGCATCTACAGTATATGAGCAATGTAAAGTGGTCAATTATTTAGTCATGTGCCATGGCCCTGAAGGAGTGGAGCAAAGGATGGGAGTGGTAGTAGCTCTGGCTGCAACAGTTATTTAAAGTCGCAATCCTCACACCAATGCTTCCTAGGGCTGGGCAGTGACAGGAGAGCGCACCTAATGATTGTTGGGGTGCCTTGGTGTTAGAGGTGTTGTACAAGTGCAAGGCAGGAGATGTAGGTGCTTTAGCTGAAAAATAGTGATGGAGTCAGTAACCAGGCCAGTTGTAGAAAATAGAAAAGTCTATTTTTACTAAAGCGCAGAATGGGAGTTGGGGCACATCCAATTTGAACTTGGATTTGAACCTAACTGCCCCGCACAGCTTCATACAGGGGCAAAGTCAGAATTGTTAACCCTGACTGATCCATACAAAGTTGTACTGGGTTATATAACGTATCAGATAATAGTATACACCAATAAACAATTTTGAAGTACCCTATTGTGGTGTTCTGCACATCCACCAGACCACCTTGGCAGGTAGCATGTGTTATTTCAAGGTTAGGCAGGTGCAGCTCATCAGAGATGCCTGTCGTGCATGCAGGACATTCAAACAGGCCACCAGAAATGCAATTATAGATAACTGTGGATTCAACGATGCCATCCCCTAATATTTATCATGCAAGAAGGGATGGTGGAAAATAAACAGCCTATAAATCTTGCTGACCACCCTATAGTTATTGGGAACCCATTAGGAGAATGTCCCATGGAGGAGAAAGTGGATGATGAGGAGCTACCACTGAAGGAGGAGGAGGAGGAGTAGTTGCTTGTGCTGGAGGATGAGGATGATAAGGAGGCTGACAACAACGCTGGCCATGATGACCAAGCATATCAATGGGAGGCAGAGCCGGAAAGAACTGGATCCTTGGGCACGCTAGCAAAAATGGAAAGCTGTATGCTTGCTTGCATAATGACGGGCGTATCCTTACCATCAGCAATCTGATGACTACTGGATAGCCATGGTTTTAAACCCTCACTATTAAAATGGTGAAATGTTTTCCTGTTTCTGAAAGGGAGGCCAAGTCACTTTATTACCATGATACACTGTGTACGCAGCCTGCTGCAGCTTGTCACATTCTGCCTGCCTACCATAATGTTCCGTACTGTATAGCTTTGGCTGCTTCCATCATGCCTCTGCTGCTGTCTGCCTGCCTACAGTACCATCATGCTGCTGTAGCCACCACCACTGCTACTTCTTGCTGCTAATTCTCCTCTGCTACTTCCATTACCCCTACTGCCACTACCATTACCACTACACAGCTGTCACTACTATTACTACCCCTAAACAGCTGCACACGCATTTGCTGTCTTGTCTGTTAAATGCTGTGTTGTTATTGTTGCTGCTACTATTGGGGCCATATGCCACTATTATTCTCCCCTTTCCACATACACACTGCACTACTGTTGCTTTCGTTTAAAAGGGAGAATTTTTCCAGGCTTGTTCAGAACAAGTGATATAGAACAAGTGATGCCGCTGATACTGTGGGGGCGCAGATTCAAAACATGCCAGAGCGAGGACAAGCTTAGCTGCCACTATCTCCCACTGTCTCCCATCTGGCAGTTTCTCTCCACAGTGCCAGAGGAAAACAGCATTGCCATGTGCAAGATCTGCTGGAGTAAAATAAGATGTGGACATTCAAACACTAATGGGGAGAGAAAAGAACAAAAATTAGTGGGGAAAAAAAACAAATAACGAACAGATATTAAAAAAAGACCTAAGAGACCTCAAAATGTCATGTACAAATTTCCTGCCAATTGGAGCATACACCATATTTGATTCATGTAGGATTGATTCGGACACTCAAACTTTTTTAAAAATTTCACAAATCAGACACAAAACTAATTTAAAGAGAACAAACGACACAAAGACAGAGACGTACATTCATGTAGGCTTGGACTGGCCCATAGGGGTACAGGTGAATCCCCCGGTTGGCCCCTAGTCTCCCACCCCCTGCACAAGTGGCACATAACACTTATTATAGACATGATCAGAGCTGAGATGACTTCTAGGTATAGAGGAAAGCTCACCAGTACCTTCTTTTCCCCAGGACCTACCTTCTCAAAGTTGCTGCAGGGACCCCCATATTCAATCATCTGGTAGCATCTTGTTGCTGTGTGAGCAGGTAATATTTGAATGTATCCGTACGGTGGGCCCCCAAAATAAATTTTACTGGTGGGCCTTAGGCACCCCAGTCCGACACTGCATTCATTGAACAGAACCAGGAGGACAACGCAGTACAATAATGAGAGACAGAGAGTGGTCGAAAGATGAGCCAAGGTCAAAAACATGAGCATACCAAACAGCAGTTAGAAGTTAGCTAGCTATTTAGCCCAAAAAAAAAAAAACTATCCCTGTTACTGGTGTATGGCCAAGAAGAGGTTTAAATGGAGCACCAAGTCCCTGGATCTGAACCTGATAGGTCATGACTTGGTGCTCCATTGGTGCAGCTGAGCAATCAACCCACTGCTAATCTCCTCCAGCAAACGCCCGCTGCAGGGAGAAACAGACATTTTATCCTGTTGCTAGAGATGCTGTCACGTCACCAGGGGGCATGGCTCAGCATTTCTCCTGGCACGGCTGTGCCGAGGCTGAGGATCGCACTGTTGGACCTCGGACAGGTAACTTTATGAAACCACCCCTTAAAAAAGAACATGTCCTATTCTTGCTCATTTTGCAAACAAGAATAGAACCACCCTATAGATGGGAAAACAAATGGCGACATGCACGGGGCCGGTGTCCATGTTTACGGACTACAAAACACATATGGTGGTGTGCATGGGGCCTTAGATGAAAGCTAACATGGTTGTCAGTGGCACTGGTCAGACAGCTTCTTCATGTCTCAGTAACTAAAGACATCAGAAGTCTGGAACATGACGAGGCAAACTACACCACCTCATGCAGGCCTGGTTTTGACATGTGTTCTGCATCATGTGATTTCACTCTAAGAGAATCCATTTGTATGGTTCATCCTGGTTGAGTAGAGTGCAGGTCCATGGTGCAGGCCAGCCATGGGATCCACATGTAGAACACCACTAATCACTGTACCTACTACTTGAAACAATAACGCTTACAGGCACAGCCCATCAGTTAACGGTAATCTCCATGTGGATCCTGAGGCCTCTCTATACCATGTATGGGCACACTTCCTACTGATGGAGTGTAATGTTAGAATAAAATCCAGCAATGAGAGTTGAGATGAAATGATTCTATTTATGGACTGTAGTGGTTCTTCAGAGATCATCTCAAGTCTTTTGCACTATTAGCGTTAGAATTGTCTGCTGATGTGTATTAAAATGTTAAATGTCTGCTTTATACTGTATAATTGTGGGACTTTTACTAGTGAAACCGAAAAGATTGCACCTGTGCTGATGAAACAGAAGAGTTTCAGGAGAAACTATGATGAATAATAAAAAAAATGTAATTAAGCCATTTGGGTAATTTCCCTCCTGCATTCACTAAAATGGGATTTACAGCTGTGCGGGGTTTAAAAAGGCAACATATTTGTTAAAATAATGTTTGCAAAATGACGTCTTCCGCACCTGTAACACAACTGGATGTTTTGCTATTGACAAACCACCACAGCCCTTCTGCGGCAACATCAACATCCTGCCTCCAGAGACGTTCACTTTCCTCTAGAGAAACACCTCGACATTTTCAATGCTATAGTCATTAACCCTCTTTTTTTCCTTCTCTTCCTTCCAAATCAGATTTGTAACATCTGTAATCTATTTCAGATCACGCGCCTGGACTTAGCTTTGAGAAGGGGCTCAGAGCTTCTGTTCTCTTGTGCTGGATTCTTATCTGTTATCTGACCCACTTTAAGAATCTCATTATAGCACCGTGTCCTACTTCTCTACCATTGATACTACTCTACCCTTGAAAACTATTTTTCCTTTTTCGGGGTGTAACTTTACACAGGAAGAAACAAAAAATTAAAAAAATCATGAAGTTACAGAAGTGACTGTCCCCATGACTCTTCATTAGATGGTTAACTTTACATATTAGAAACTGCAGTTTCATTTAAAAAATATATTCCCTGAAAAATCTATATCACAAAAAATGAAGCTAAAAATATAAGAATAAGTCATTATTGTTTAACAAGGTCTCCTCCTGAGGCCAGCTTCAGACAAGAGTTGTCTGCAGGAGGCATGCTCCTTGTGGGAGCGTGAGTTTCCGTCCTGGACTCTGAATTTGTAACAGAACCTTACAGCATTGTAAGGATTTATAAAGCTGTGTGTCCCTACCTGACATCAGCCGTAATGTATTGTACTGACGGTACTATGTCAGTACAATTCATTACAGATTTTGTTGGGCAGGGCACACCGATTATAACTTATTATAACATTATTAAGTCCCGTTACAAGAGTCTATGACCAGAAATCACGCTACCACACAGAGCATGTTTCTCACAGTAAATTCTCGCAGTGCCAATTTTAGGCATTTTTCACACGAGCGTGACGGATTAGGTCCAGATGAATTCAAGGTGCGTTCAGTGAATCTAGCACCATTTTGCAAGCAAGTTCAGTCAGTTTTGTCTGCGACTGCGTTCAGTTGTTCAGTTTCTTCCGTGCGGGTGCACGCGCGTGATAAAAAAACTGAAGATTTCTCTTATCAACCATCAGTGAAAAATGCATTGCATCCGCAACTGGGTTCTGGATGCAATGCGTTGTCACTGAAGCCCCATTCACTTCTATGGGGCCAGGGTTGCGTGAAAAACGCAGAATATAGAACATGCTACGTTTTTCATGCAACGCAGAACTGATGAGTGAAAAAAAAAATGCTCATGTACACAAACCCATTTAAATGAATGGGTCAGGATTCAGTCCGGATGCTATGCGTTCTCTTCACGCGCGAAAAACTCGCTCATGTGAAAGAGGCCTTATCAAACCAAATTCGACCCATGGACAAGCGTGACGGTGTTTTTATAAGCATATAGAAATTTAAAAAATCATTTTATTTGCATCTGAATCTGTTTATTTTTAAAAACTACCAGAGGTGGCCATGTTAGAAAAATACTTCCTGTATTTTGTGTATCGACAGCAGGGTGTGTGTGTATGTTTATGACTAGTGCTGAGCCGTGCTTTGTGGTAGCAAATCAATTTCCCTAAAAAGGTGGTAAAAATAACATAGTTACCTCATCCATTTTATCGCTAATAGCCGGCTGATGCTATCTTGATGTCATCACTGGCTGCACAAGATTCCGTGCTGGATCCTCAATCAAGATAGCGGCGGCTGGCTATTAGCGATAAAATGGATGAGGTAAGTATGATTTTTTTTTTTTTTTTTTTACACTTTAATAGTAATGTCCGATGCTGTGATCAGCGATGAACGCGGCATCTGAAGGGTACAATGATGGGGAGCGGCGCAATAGCCGTTCCCTGTCATTGCACCCACTACTTACAGAGAAAAGTAATGCGTCAAGAAGTGAATTTTTTTGTCAAATTGGGCAAAGAAGCCGAATCAAATTTTCCAATACTTCGCTCATGGTCATGACTTTTTTGACAGTTGCAGGCCATAGCTATTAATTGTCAGAAGAGAAGTCCTAGACTGTTACAGTCTCTAAGCTGTGATGGAGAACAGCGCCTCCTCCAGGGACCAGGGGGGCCAGGGTCAAATGCATACAAAACCTTACCTGTGTGTATACATTACTTTTTTGTTTAATCTAGATCTTCTGTGGTATATAGAGCTTTTCCAGAGAAATACTTATAAAAAAACAGAATTGGCTACATATATCAAAAAAATTAATTACTGATCCCCTGCTTCTGCCTTTCCAACACTGTTTCAGTACACACTGTTCTGTACTTCCTGCTTCTGGGCTTGAAACATAGGAAATGGCTAGGGGTGCCTGCTAAGCCACTGGCGGAGGCAGGCCATCTACAGAAAACTAGAAATGTCCACTTAACGAGGTTTTCCAGGTCGTATGACTATTTTATGTGGGCCTTGGACAAAATTCTGCATACTATAAAAAAAGCCAATGATCTGCTTTCTGTCGCTCCGTTCCGGCACTGAGGGTCTGGCTAATCTCTTGTGCATAAAGTTCCAAATAAGGGGTTACATGCCTCAAAGTGGCCAGTTACCGGTAGCTTGATGACACGTCACCGCTGAGGCCAGTGATTGGCCACAGTGATGCACGTGACACCATCCTAAGGTTTACATGCTGGGGACTGGAAGGAGCAGTACCTGGCTATTGGTACTAGAATAGAGTGGCTTTTTTATGTTATGTAGAGTGCTGCCCAGGGCTCACATAAAATTAAATAGAAACTGAACAACCTCTTTAAGGCCCTTTTAGTGATCTGCTGTTAATCAGATCTTTAATTCGGGTGGTCATTGTTTGTTGGCACATCCCCCCTTTTAAAAAAGGAATGTACTGTTGACAATATCCAAACTGTATGGGGACTAACGATCATCCGAATACGACGCAATAATTGCTCAGCTTAAATGTCCTCAACAAGTGTCGCTCAACATGCTATATTGTCAGCACTAAATTATGTGCAGATTGTCTGGCCAAGTGAAATGGGCCTTGTTGTGTCCTATCCAGTGGACATACATTTTTTTCACATAAAATTTTAATTAAAAAAATCTGTAAATTGTTAAATAAAAATGTAATGTAAACAGTATTAGTTAGTTAGAACAAAAGACAAAGCTGTTTTGAATGTTTAAAACTACATTTTGTGCATCAGAATTTACAAATACCGTACATTTAACACCAATAAGTCTATGACAAATATCAAAACTGAATAATCTAAGGTTAAATAATGTCGACGAAACTAAGATTTTCCAAATTAGAATTATAGATATTTTTTCCAAATATATTTGGTTACATAAGATAGGACAGCAATACCAAAACAATATTATGATACTGACCTTCACCATATTTAAAATGATTTAATACCTAAAGTAGGTAATTTCTAAGAAAATTTTCAAAAATTTCACAAGAAATGTTTAATGGTAAAACAAGCATCAGACAAGTATCATGGATCAGGGATGATACTTCTCATTCTCCACGCATTAAATACGAATGCAAGTGTATTTTCTATGTCTGATGTAAGTAAATGTCAATACATTTCTTAAATTTGATGATACCTATGAATCTGAAATGGTTAACATTCAAGGGGACTGGAGTTTTTTTTTTTTTACCGCGATGAGTAATTCTTAAACTTATCTTCTAAAGGTTACTCGATATGGGAAAGCAATTATGCGAATGAAATGAAAAAGGGAGAAAAAATATTTGAAAGCTGATTCATTCCGAAACATGGTTAAACTGAATCTCCAGTGTGTGTTTTTTTCTATATTTTAACCTTGAGGAATTAGTTAATTTTGCCCCATAATTTAAAATGTTTTGTAATAAACAGTGGCATTGACATTCTAGAGGGATTGTGTACAAAGAATCACATATCTACATTTTTAGATTATTTTTATTACATTTTTAAAATGTTGCAAAATGGATACATATGAAATACTTGTTTTAATGCATTGCCGAATCACCCTGACAACAACATCCTGCTGCCTTCACAATTTAAACCTGGCAATTAGAAGGGGCTCTATTTTAAAGGTTATGTACACCTTTGGGTGCATTTTTTTATTATTATTGCACTGTACTAATTTTCAGCTAAAAATCATTTGGTCTTTATTAAAAATTCAGAGTCATTTTCCCTGCACAGATTTGAATTTCTCTAGTAGCAGGATCTAAGCTTTCTCTCTTTTCCATCAGCCAGCTCACCTGATGGCTCCTTAGGCTGCATTCACATGTCCGTGGAACACGGACCGTGTGATACCGGACTGGCACCCTGCTTAGAGCAGGAGCGCATGGCGTCATTGGTCCCTATGACGCCATGCGATTCCTGGTGCCGCCACAGTACAGTCATACACTCGTATAGATCATAGGAGTGTTCTACAGTGCAGCGGCGGCAGCAGGAAGCGCACGGCATCATAGCAACGAATGACGCCGTGCGCTCCTGCACTAAGCAGTGTGCCAGTCCGGTATCACACGGTCAGGTATTTGGTAGGCCTGAATACCGCTCTACGAATGGTGAGGCCAGAACAAGTACAGGCGCTAGTAGGTTGGGTGGCTGACAGTGCCTCCAGTACCTTAACATTGTCTCCCCATTCATGGGTGGTGAAAAAATCATATTTTTTAAGGCCAGGAATTACCTTTGTGGCCTGCGCTGCATATGTGCCGGGGACAATAATAAAGTTAATCCTTCTGGGAGTTCAGGGGTTGACATATTTAAATTTTTTGCTGTCATGTAACCCTGCACTGCATAGGAAACAGTGACCAAAAATGCGGAAATCTTCTTGTAAATTGTTGGGTGAAATATTACCATTTTTGCCGGGTAAAAACCCTTCCTCTGCAGGGACAGGGACTAAAAATTAAAAAAATCTTCTTTTAAATTGGGTGCCAGGGGCCTACATTTCAAAAAATCGCTTGTTCCATTGGTGGGTGACATGAAACCTGTTTTGCCATGAATAAACCCCTCCTCTGCCTGGGTGCCAGGGGCCTACATTTCAAAAAATCGCTTGTTCCATTGGTGGGTGACATGAACCCCGTTTTGCCATGAATAAACCCCTCCTCTGCCTAGGTGCCAGGGGCTTACAGTTCTAAAAATCGCCTGTTCCATCATTGGTGGGTGACATGAACCCCAATTTGCCGTGAATAAACCCTACCTCTACCTAGGTGCCAGGGGCCTACATTTCAAAAAATTGCCTGTTCCATTGGTGGGTGACATGAGCCCCATTTTGTCGTGAATAAACCCCTTCTCTGCCTGGATGCCAGGGCCTACACTTTTAAAAATCGCCTGTTCCTTTGGTGGGTGGCATGAACCCCGTTTTGCCGTGAATAAACCCCTCCTCTGCCTAGGTGCCAGGGGCCTACAGTTCTAAAAATTGCCCATTCCATTATTGGTGGGTGACATGAACCCCAATTTGCCGTGAATAAACCCTTCCTCTACCTAGGTGCCAGGGGGCCTACATTTCTAAAAATCGCCTGTTACATTGGTGGGTGACATGAACCCCGTTTTGCCTAAAAATAAACCCCTCCTCTGCCTGGGTACCAGGGGCCTACATTTACATAAATGCCGTTTTGTCATGAATAAACACGTGCTCTGCCTGGATGCAGGGGGCCTACATTTTTAAAAATGGTCTGTTCCATTGGTGGGTGACATGAACCCCGTTTTGCCGTGAAAAAAACTCTCCTCTGCCTGGCTGCCAGGGGCCTACATATTTAAAAATCGGCTGTTCAATTGGTGGGTGACATCAACCCAGTTTTGCGGGTAAAAAATCCCTGCTCTGCCTGGATTCCAGGGGCCTTTATTTCTAAAAATCATCTATTCCATTGGTGGGTGACATGAACCCTGTTTTGCCGTGAATAAACCCTACCTTTGTCTGGGTACCAGGGGCCTACATTTTTATAAATCGTCTGTTCCATTGGTGGATGACATGAACCCCATTTTGCCATGAATAAACCCCTGCTCGGTCTGGATGCCAGGGGCCTACATTTTTAAAAAATAGTCTGTTCCATTGGTGGGTGACATGAACCCCATTTTGCCATGAATAAACCCCTCCTGCCTGTTTGCCAGGGGCCTACATTTTTAAAAATCGTCTGTTCCATTGGTGGGTGATAAAAACCCTGTTTTGCAGGTGAAAAACTTCTGCTGTGCATTGCTGACAGGGAACAGTGTTTGGCAAAAACATCTGTTAATGATTGAAAGATGCGTGACTACAAATGCACGCTGGTAGACGCGCTGCTGATGGCATTCCCACCTGATGCCTCCTCAACCTCCTACTCCACATCCAATTACTCCTCCTAGATCAAGATTTAGATTTTTAATTTTTATTTATTTTATTTTAAGTCATTTCCCTATCCAACATTGCATCACAGGAAACAGAGAGCAAAAAAACCAGGTGACATATCAGTATTGTAAAATCAGATCATGTCGCTTGTTGAGACCCTCCGGTTGCCGAGACCCCTATTGGAAAATCCAAAAAGCCTCTCTGTTTAGAAGTTTTCTTCTATGATCTCCACCTCTAGGTGGTAGAGAGACCCTTTCAATGCCCTGTGCCTTTAATCCAGAGATATCACCCGTTGAGATGTTACATAGTTTTCTTTCTGCTTTATTGTGATACATATTATATTATGTTTGTTATGAATACATCAGTACATTGATCACCCTTTTATACTGAGGATTTTATACAACATTTCCCTTTCTTGTATATGCTTTTGCTTGCTTATGTATTTTTCTATTGAGGTCTGTATGGGACCTTCCCCTGGCACCTCCCTTTCTCAGGTGTTGTATGTTAGCCTGATTTTGGAAGGTGTATATCAGAGGCAGTTTCCATTCCATTTGTATGTTTGTCATGAAGAAGGACCTAGATATCAAAAAGGTCTGAAACGCGTCACTTTTTCACATCTTGTATGAAGGTTTTAACCGCTGGAATAAAGTCACAGAATAAGATTCACCCGAGCTGAGCTGGATTTTCTTTTTTGCTTGATTATATGCTTCCGCATCCAGGTGCGGCATCCGTGCACAGAGGGTGTTCTATGCTGGTGAGAGCTGCCTTACTCTTTCTCTTTCATTGATTACCTGGTGGCGTGCACTCCCTGCTTTGGACTGAATATAGACACAGCGGTTTTTTTCACATTTTCCTTGTTGGAACATGGCACATATATCCTTACGCCCTATGGACAATGATGATGACAGGGTAAGAAAAATGAATGCCATTTTTGATGTTCCTAAACAGGAATTACAGGATATTTTAAAAGTGAAAACACAAATGTCATCTCTTGAAACACTACTGCTTAAGGAATTACGGACTTGGTGGGATGCCACGTCATTACAGAAATATATAGACAAAAAAATGATTCCTTGTGGCCTCAGGCTTAAGAAACAGCCTACCACCGTTTATTCAGACTCCTTTATCGCGCAGTGGCAAGCAATTTTATCAGATTGTTCCCTGAGACTCATGGAGTTGATAGTACAGGAAGAGAAACTTGCTCTCTCAAATCTGCGAGAGGAAATCAAAAAAGTTCAAGATTCATTAACTACATATGCCAGCTCACCTGAGTTTGCTAAACTGGATGACCATCTCAAGGACAATCTGAACAAAGTGGAAGAAGATCTGATGTTATTCAAACAAACCAAGTTCAATAGAGACCTATTGGACTACAGTAACAACTCAGTGTACACATGGGCGGAATCCCGTGGCAACACCCCCCGCTCCATCTTACGGAGATCCCGTTCTAGAAACAGACATACGAAGGTGTCCTTTAGTTCAACAGAGCGGGACTCTGTGGAATCCTCACCTGAAGCCGTCAATCCTCCTGCTGACAATACTGAAACAATTGTGGGCCATCCCTTGCAGTGTGCTGCTCCACATAAGAGACAATCGTCAAAAAATGAAGGTCAGGTAAGCGGCACAGGAAAAAAATCGCCGTTATCCGTCCCGGCAAACGAGATGACCATGGACATTCAAGTTTTGAATTTGTCAGCGTCCATTGTTTCTCTAGACCAAATCGGGGTTTTGACAAAAGGTTTGTCATTTTCGCCCACACACCATTTTGACTTGTATCGTACTATTTTGGACGTTAACAAATTTGCCTGTAACCTTACCCTCAAAAAACATTTTCAAGATTCACCTACTGAGAACAGCTCTGATTACGTTGATATTTCTTTTTCAGCAATGCCCACATATAATATAGGTGAAGGGTCAATGAATGTATCATCTCCAACTGCATCTACTAATGCTGTTAGTGGTGTCTCTGGATCTGGAGATGTTGGTGCACCATTCCGCGACGGCCATACATCCCCTATGACCTTCGTGGATATGGTCCATTCCAACATCCTTCAGACCATTACATACAATACCTCTGGTCACACCAATTCCTCTAGACATTTTAGAACGTTCAATAGGGACTTTTATCCCATTCAGTCCCGATCTATAGCATTAGACAATTATCAGGAATTGGTGGAAAGAGATCTCTGCTTCTTACATGATGCCACTAAATCTGGGAATTATTCCAACATAACGCCAGCTGAGAAGCGGGCTCTCCGAGAACTAGGGGACAGGAAGGATATTATAATTAAGGAGGCTGATAAAGGTGGGGCAGTGTCATAATGGATACGGGTCTATACAAATGCTTAATCATGAATATGCTGCAGGACACTAAAGTTTACACCCGTTTATCCAGTGACCCCCTCCGAGCATTTCAGATGAAAATGGGTAGTATCCTTGATCTGGGAGTATCAACTGGCTGTCTTAGCAACAAAGAGAGGGATTATATCTTTGTGGAACACCCGATATCCCCCATATTTCATGTGCTCCCTAAAGTCCACAAGGATACATTCCCTCCCCCACTCAGACCCATTTTGGCTGGAATTGGCTCATATTGTGAGCGTTTCTCTGAGTGGGTTGATTCCCTCCTCCAGCCTTTGATACCCTCCATTCCGGGATTTATCAAAGATTCTCGATCTGTGTTACAAGCCTTCACAGACTTTGAATGGGATAAAAATTTTGTGTGGATCTCAGCAGATATTACTTCTCTCTACACCAACATCCCACATGAATTGGCCCTTGTATCTTTGAGTTGGTTCTTAAACCACTACAGTGATTACACTTTGGAACTAATGGAGTATATTACCCTGGTGGTGGACTTCCTCCCCAGACACAACTATTTTTTGTTTGATGACACATTTTTTTTGCAGGTGTCTGGGGTGTCGATGGGGGCTAAATTCTCTCCCTCCATTGCTAATATTTTTATGGCATGGTGGGAGGGTCGTTTTCTCCTCATCGACACCTCCCCTTTTTTGGACCGTTTGCTCTGGTATGGACGTTACATCGATGACACACTTATGGTGTGGTCTGGTGATGTGACGTCCACACCGGAGCTGGTCATGTATTTTAATTCCTGTGTAGATTCAATACAGTTCGTTTTCCAGTTTGATTCTACCGAAATACACTTTTTGGATCTGTGTCTGAGGGGGGATGTCTCCACTCGGGGGGTTAGTACATCTACCTATCGTAAAGAACTGGCGGGGAACACTACGCTGTTTGCCCATTCATGCCACCCACCGCATACTATCAGAAACATCCCTAAAGGTGAATTGGTCTGTGCCCGTCGCAACTGTTCTGACAATGATATATATGAGAGAGAAGCATTTAATGTGAAGAACAGACTTTTGCGCAGGGCTTATCCTCAATACAACATAGATCGGGCCAAAAGAGCAGTTTCCAGTATGGACAGACATTCTCTGATTTTCCCTGAACCTCAGCCTAAATCAGATATTTCCATGTCTGGGAAAAGGGCCACCTATTTTGTCACACAATACAGTAAAGAGTTTCCTGCAATTTGCAAAATTATGAAAAAATATTTCCATATCCTCAACATTGACGGACAATGGTCCAGTATTGTTTCTGATGGTATCAAATGTGTTGCTAAAAGAGCCCCCACCCTTGGCAATCTGGTTAGCCCTAGCTTTTTTTCAGAAAAAACAACCACACAACCCACATGGCTACATTATATAGGTAGCCATAAATGTGGCCATAGGAAATGTGCCTGTTGCAAGCATATGGTCACGGACAAAACATTTAGATCGACTGCACACAACAAACAGTATGATATACGTTTGTACATTAACTGTAACACTAAATATGTAATATATCTCATTACTTGTGAAATATGTTCCTTGCAATATGTGGGTTGCACCATTAATCCTCTGAAAAATAGGATCCGCAAACATGTATCTGATATACCGCATCATGGGAACCGCAATGTTTCAGCAGCGAGTTCGCATTTTGCGGTTGTTCATGCGGGTGATATCTCTGGATTAAAGGCACAGGGCATTGAAAGGGTCTCTACCACCTAGAGGTGGAGATCATAGAAGAAAACTTCTGAACAGAGAAGCTTTTTGGATTTTCCAATTGGGGTCTTGGCAACCGGACGGTCTCAACAAGCGACATGATCTGATTTTACAATACTGATATGTCACTTGGTTTTTTTGCTCTCTGTTTTCTGTGATGCAATGTTGAGATGTTACATAGTTTTGCTTTCTGCTTTATTGTGATACATATTATATTATGTTTGTTATGAATACATCAGTACATTGATCACCCTTTTATACTGAGGATTTTATACTACATTTCCGTTTCTTGTATATGCTTTTGCTTGCTTATGTATTTTTCTATTGAGGTCTGTATGGGACCTCCCCCTGGCACCTCCCTTTCTCAGGTGTTGTATGTTAGCCTGATTTTGGAAGGTGTATATCAGAGGCAGTTTCCATTCCATTTGTATGTTTGTATGAAGAAGGACCTAGATATCAAAAAGGTCTGAAACGCGTCACTGTTTTGCACATCTTGTATGAAGGTTTTAACCGCTGGAATAAAGTCACAGAATAAGATTCACCCGAGCTGAGCTGGATTTTCTTTTTTGCTTGATTATTGGGGACAATTGGATGCTAATGTCTGTAAAGCTCTGCAGAATATAGTAGCACTATACTATAGCAAAAAGGCAGCATTCTGACATATAAAAAAGGAAAAAAGATTTTGGCTTGAGAAAGGCTCTAGTCTTGAGCCGAAATGTCACGTCTTGCATGGGCGAATAAATCTTTATATGTGAGAGTGGTGCCTTTTTGCTATTTTTGTTTATTTGGGCAATAGTCACGTCCCATTGGGCTTGCACCTCCCTCTTACGCTACCTTTTGTCTAGTGCTGCCATTTATATATATATATATATATATATATATAGTCCACAAAAATCGAGCAGCACTCCCAAAATATAGTGAAAAAAAGGGAAGGTTTATTCACATATAGGTTTTGCAACATTTCAGCCCCAAACCTAGGACCTAGGTTTGGGACTGAAACGTTGCAACACCTATGGGTGAATAAACCTTCACTTTTTTCACTATATTTTGGGAGTGCTGCTCGATTTTTGTGGACTACATTATCTGGGTAAGCTTTAACCCTGATTGTGAGCTTGCACCCGCTTATGCCTGGGATATCGGTGCAATTTTTTCCTTTATATATTGTGGGGAGTCGCTCTGGTAGACAGCGGTGCGGGTGCAGTTTAGAGGCAAAACCAGGAGTCCAGATTGTGCAACAAACAGTGTTTTATTCACACTTGCACACAAAATGAAAAACAGTCTCTTGGTGACAGTTCACACACAACGGAAATAACGTAGCCAAACAAAAACAGTCCAACACAGGTTCAGTCACCTGGGAGGTGTAGGTGCAGGTTCGCACCACGCTGTCGGCCCAGCCGCAGGAGAATCCAGCTTCAGGTAGCCAGGAACACAACACCTCCTTACTGAGCTCTTCCCTCCAGGACAGAGAACTCCCAGCCCTGTTAGCAGCTCCAGGATAATCACACTCCCAGCTGGTGGTGCTGGCTGAGTTTATAAACCCAGCCCAAAACTCGGACTGGACCGTGGGGAGCAGCCACCCACCCTACTCTTTAGCTGCTCCCAGTAAGAGCCGGCCCGGATCGGCTTTGCAGCCATGCTATTTAACAAAGTCAAACAGCACTAGCTGCTGCAGACAAAAACCCGGCTCTCACCTCACCGAGGCCAGCAACCTCGGTGACACGTACCTGCCATCTAGGGCGGCACCCTGCACCTTACCACATACCCCCCTTTGTTCAACCCTGAGGGGTGGACACAGGACAAACAGTGTACCCGGGAGAGCGCGTCTGCATTTTTAATAACCGGCCCGCTCTGTGCTCCACCGTGAATTTAAAATTCTGTAGAGACAGAAACCACCTGGTGACCCGGGCATTCCTCTCTTTGGCTTAGGACATCCACTTGAGTGGGAGTGGTCGGTCACCAGGCGAAGCTTCTGCCCAACAGGTAATAACGGAGGGCCTCGAGTGCCCACTTGATGGCCAGGCACTCTCTCTCGACTATGCTGTACCTAGTCTCTGCTGGGGTGAGCTTGCGGCTGAGGAAGACAACGGGATGCTCCTCCCGTTGACTTCCTGCGACAGTACCGCACCAAGGCCAACTTCAGAGGCGTCGGTCTGGACTACGAAATCCTTCCTGAAATCGGGTGTCACCAAAACCGGGGACCCACACAGGGCCGATTTCAAGGCGGAGAAAGCCTTTTCCGCCTGCTCATTCCAGCGGACCATCCCTGTCTTACGCCCCTTTAACAACTCTGTCAATGGCGAAGCAATAGTAGCAAAGTGGGGCACAAACCTCATGTAATACCCCACAATCCCCAGGAACGACTTTACCTGCCTGGTGGTGACCGGTCGGGGCCAACTCCGTGTTGCCTCTACCTTATTTACCTGAGGCTTGATGACTCCCGCCCAATTACATATCCCAGATATTTTGTCTCCTCTAACCCTATGGAGCACTTCTTTGGGTTAGCGGTCAGACCGGCTTTCCTCAGGGCATCCACTACCGCCTGCACCTTGGGTAAATGGCTTTCCCAGTCGGTGCTGTGGATGACTACATCATCTAAGTAGGCCGAGGCGTACCGGCGATGTGGTCGCAGCACTATGTCCATTAACCTTTGGAAAGTGGCGGGGCGCCATGCAGGCCAAAGGGTAACACCTTGTAGTGATACAGGCCCTGCGGGTAACAAATGCGGTTTTTCCTTAGCCGACTCCGTTAAGGGTACCTGCCAGTACCCTTTAGTGAGGTCCAGCACAGAAAAATAACGGGCTTGTCCTAAACTTTCAACAAGCTCGTCTACTCGGGGCATGGGATACGCATCAAACTTGGACACTTCATTTAACTTGCGAAAGTCGTTGCAGAACCGCAGCGTCCCATCCGGCTTAGGTATTAGGACTATGGGACTGGCCCACTCACTTTTCGACTCCTCAATGACATCGAGCTTCAACATTAATTGCACTTCCTCCGCGATGGCCCGTCGCCGAGCCTCGGGTACCCGGTATGGTTTTAACCGGACCTTGGCCTGAGGCTCAGTGACGATGTCATGTCGGATGAGAGACGTGCGGCCAGGGAGGTCCGAGAACACATCCGTGTTCCGACTGAGGAACTCCTGACTTCCTGAACTTGTTTGGAAGATAGGCTGTCTGCAATTTTACCGTGGTTACGGCTTCACAGGCCTCGAACTGTGGGGCTGGACCCTTTTCACCTAGAAGCCCTGGCCGGGGCTGTGGTCGTCGGCCGTGTCCCTATCTTTCCACGGCTTAAGTAAATTCACGTGGTACACCTGCTCCGGCTTGCGCCGCCTGGCTGGTGTACTTTGTAATTACTTCCCTACCTTCTCGATCACCTCATAGGGGCCCTGCCACCTAGCTAGGAATTTGCTGTCAAGGGTGGGTACCAGAACCAAAACCCGATCTCCCGGATTGAAGTCCCGTACCCGAGCCTGACGATTGTACACCCTACTCTGGGCTTGTTGCGCTGCCTCCATATGCTCCCGGACCAAGGGCAACACCCTTTCCATCCGTTCCTGCATCTGGGCGACATACTCAATGACACTTTTGTGGGGGACAGGCTGCTGTTCCCATGCTTCCTTGGCGATATCCAACAGGCCCCGAGGGTGTCTGCCATAAAGCAGTTCGAAGGGCGAGAACCCCGTAGAGGCCTGGGGTACCTCTCGCACTGCGAACATGAGATAGGGCAGAAGCAGATCCCAGTCCTTCCCATCTCTAGACACCACCCTCTTTAACATATTTTTTAGAGTTTGGTTAAACCTCTCCACAAGACCGTCTGTTTGCGGATGGTAAGCGGACGTCCGTAACTGCTTTATACGCAACAATTTACACAGTTCCCTCATTACTTTAGACATAAAGGGGTCCCTTGGTCTGTCAGAACCTCTTTTGGCAGGCCCACACGGGAAAACATCTCCATTAACTCTTTGGCAATGAGCTTAGCTGAGGTATGTCGCAGAGGCACCGCCTCCGGATACCGAGTGGCATAGTCGAGAACTACCAGAATGTGTTGGTGGCCCCTGGCAGACTTTGGTACAGGCCCAATTAAATCCATCGCGATTCGCTCAAGCGGTACTTCAATAATTGGCAGAGGTACCAGAGGACTACGGAAATGTGGCTGGGGGCTAGTTATCTGACAGGTCGGACAGGACTTACAATAATTCTCTACCTCCTTGAACACACTGGGCCAATAAAATCGCTGCAGTATGCGGTCCTGGGTTTTCTGCCACCCCAGGTGTCCCCCAAGAACATGTTGGTGGGCAAGCTCCATGACAAGCTTGCGATACGCTGTGGGCACCACCAACTGTTCAATAGGTTCGCCTCGGATTTGGTTCACCCGATACAACATATCCTGCAGAACAATAAATCGTGGGAACATTAATTCAGCCCCTGGTTTCTGGGGTTTACCATCAATTTCCAGCACATTCTCCCAGGCCCTGGTTAGGGTTTGGTCCCGGTGTTGTGCGGTCCCAAAATTTTCCCGGAGACATTGAGGTCTGCCAACTCAGGTCCCGGTGGCAAGTCCTCCGTGTCTCCCACCATTACACTCAGTGGGGTTGTCTCCCCCTCTACCGCTGGAGCAGTGGTCACCCCTACCGCTGGCCCGTCAGACTCGGGCTCCCAGGGTTCTGGCCTTCCAGTGGTATCAGGCCACTCCACTAGGGTCACCCCTGTCTCGGGTCCCTCAGATACCTTTATTACCGGCCACAGCGCCGGAAAACCGGGAAGTCCCTCCCAAGTATCAGTTCGTGTGGGAGTTTAGTAGCGACAGCCACCTCGTGGGTCCACCTACCAGCCGCGGTGGACAAAGTCACTAGTGCAGTGGGGTAGTCTTTCAGGTCTCCGTGGATGCACAGGACCCCGACTTTACGGCCAGTATACTCCGCAGGACGTACAAGTGCAGCCCTTACCAGGAGACTAAACTCCCGGAGTCCAGCAGAGCCACCGCCAGAGAGTCTCCCACCTCTACCTGACACAGGTGGTTATGGTCCTGCACCTCACGGGTGCCAGTTGCGCACAGCTTCCGTGCATACAGGGAGTGACGACCCCCGTAGTTCATATCCATCGGCTCATCCCGATGCGGACAGTCGGCCCTGATGTGGCCTGGCTCCTGACACCTCCAGCATACCACGGGAGGCGGACTCGCAGGGGGTATATTCCGGGCAGGCCGCTCTGTCGCCGGACGTCGGAACTGGGGCAGAGGCCTCCGGGGTTTGACTGACCCCTTCCCGCAAGAGTCCCCTGCAGGTTTCTGGTGGCCTCGTAGCGCTCCACCAGGTCGACCATCTCCAGGGCATTGGTGGGCGATACCTGGCCGATCCAGTGCTGGAGGGGATAAGGCAGGGCCCTCCAAAGATGTCCGCCAACAGTCGATCCAGCATGGCAGTGGGACTTAGTAGGTCGGGCTGCAGCCACTTTTGCAGCCTGTGCAGCAGATCGTAGAACTGCGGCCTAGCGGGTTCAGTCGTTTTAAAGTCCCACTGGTGGACTCTTTGGGCGCGGACCAGCACGTTCACGCCCAGTCTGGCTAGGACCTCTCCTTTCACAGTGTCATAATCTGCCGCTTGGTCGTCCGACAAGTCAAAAAACACCTGCTGGGGTCCGGAAGCCAGGAACGGAGCGACCACCTCAGCCCACTGGTCACGGGGTAACTTTTCCCTCACGGCGACCTTCTCAAAAACCGCCAGGTACGTCTCAACGTCGTCTGCGGGGGTCATTTTGGGATCGCCGCACGGACCGCTTTCCGGGCATCATGGACGTGGTGGGACGCTCCTGCCGCCTGTAACGCCATCACATGTTGTAGCAATAGTTGGTTGGTCTCCCGCTGCTGCACGTTAGCCTCTATGAGAGCCTTCACAGCAGCCTCCATGTTGTCAGAAACTCCTGCTTGCAGCTTTGCTGGCTTAATATATTCCATACACTTTAGAAAAACAAAACTTCGGCGTTCACGCCAGCCTCACTGCGCATGCCCGCATCCGACACCAAATGTGGGGAGTCGCTCTGGTAGACAGCGGTGCGGGTGCAGTTTAGAGGCAAAACCAGGAGTCCAGATTGTGCAACAAACAGTGTTTTATTCACACTTGCACACAAAATGAAAAACAGTCTCTTGGTGACAGTTCACACACAACGGAAATAACGTAGCCAAACAAAAACAGTCCAACACAGGTTCAGTCACCTGGGAGGTGTAGGTGCAGGTTCGCACCACGCTGTCGGCCCAGCCGCAGGAGAATCCAGCTTCAGGTAGCCAGGAACACAACACCTCCTTACTGAGCTCTTCCCTCCAGGACAGAGAACTCCCAGCCCTGTTAGCAGCTCCAGGATAATCACACTCCCAGCTGGTGGTGCTGGCTGAGTTTATAAACCCAGCCCAAAACTCGGACTGGACCGTGGGGAGCAGCCACCCACCCTACTCTTTAGCTGCTCCCAGTAAGAGCCGGCCCGGATCGGCTTTGCAGCCATGCTATTTAACAAAGTCAAACAGCACTAGCTGCTGCAGACAAAAACCCGGCTCTCACCTCACCGAGGCCAGCAACCTCGGTGACACGTACCTGCCATCTAGGACGGCACCCTGCACCTTACCACAATATATATATATATATATATATATACACTCTTTTTTATTATTGATCTTATTCTTTTCATTTTCAATGTACCACAATTCAAAAAATAAATTATTATACTAGATTCCCTTTCTTGTGTTAGTCATTTCGATGCCTAATATGTATGCCTTGGACATTATTTGACTTTTTTTTAGGATATTTTTATTTTATATATTAATTTATTTTTACTTATTTATGTTTGTATTTTTGGCACAGAATACCACCACCCCTCCCCCAAGAGAGAGGTAAACACCACTGGGGGAAATTAACAATTTGTCAACTTTTAGTTTTCAGTTTTCTGCTGTAAGTGGGGCATCCATGGAAGCCACATTTACAAGGAAAAACAGACAGATGTGGTGACTACAGTCACTGGCAGAGCTGATTTGAGTCTGCTCTGCCCAGAGATGCCCTGTGATTGCCTGATCGCTGGCTCCAATAGAGGCAGTGGCATAACTGCTTTCTCTATTGACTACATAGTTTTCATTGAGGTCTGTGTATATTGGAGAAGAGAAAGTAGAAGCAGTTACAAGAAAGTAGAAGCAGTTACAAAACAGAGAACAGGAAGTGGAGAAGAGCAGGACCAAAGCACAATTGTAGGATCAGTAAGGTGAGTACTGTCTGATATCTTACTCTACTCCAACCCAGTTTTTAATTAAAATGATGCCACTGGAAACATTTAGCATGGTTAACCATTAGCTAATTACCTAACATGCAGTGCTTCACAAACATTGTCATCACTCACTGTCCCCAGAGAAGCTCATAATCTAGATTCCCTATCAGTTTGACTTTTTGGTGGAAACCAGAGTACCTGGAGGAAATCCACACAAACACAGGGAGGACTTAAAAACTCCATGCATATGCAGATTCTCTCAAAGAGCCACCACTTTATGCTCCTATGACCTGGTACCATCATCACAACTAAGCATAAACAGGTACAGTATCTAATGCTATTGGTCTGTAACAAATTGCCACGTTACCAGATATTTGAATTACTACTTGCTCTATGGTTCTGTATATAATGTAGTTAATGGCAAGCTGTGCATGGTTTTTGCATCACATTTTATGATTTCTACATTTTAAAACAAAGTACAATTTGCCTTTTGATGCCGACTTCTCAATTTCCTGTACAATATTAGGAATGCTGTTTAATGCAGGGGATTATATAAGGCACCATTTGCCAAATCCTGTATTTTATGGCCCTTTACTGGACAATGCATTTGGGATGTCTTTTTGCTTTTAGCTTATAGGAAAGAATGTCTAATTTTGTTCCAAATTACATTTTCAATACCATTGAATCACTGTTCTATCTATTTTTTCCTTGACTTGTTATTTTAATATCATGTGTGCATGCTCTACAAAGATAAATCTATATTAGAAGAAAGGCATCCAATCCATGAAAACCCCAATGTATAAATTATTGCTGCGTAATATGCATGATGTTATGTCGCCATAAAAACCGGTATCCATCAAAAGCTCAAAAAAGCCAGGAATGATTGGTTGATTTTGAATATCTGTAAAATATAGCAACTTCATGGTCCACTGATGTTTCCACCTCCAGTCTTCATAAATAGTACTATTAGAAAATACTAAGGGATCGTAGTGTAGACAGATTAGAGGCTGTCCTACAGCAAAGATCAAAATGGACCTTACCAGGTTTTCGAGAAGAGAAGAGCCTACCGTTTGTCTTCATGACTTTCTCACCAATTTACTACATAACCCCAGTACAGTTCCTCTGAAGAGGGGAGTCCAACAGTTTCCCCCACCCAGTACCAAGGGTAGAACATGGAAAGAAAGCCAACTTTTTTGACCAGTCAGTTTTCAAATGCCTTTGCAGCTTTACTGCAAAGAAGATTGCTCCCTGACACTATATAGATGTAGATGTCAACCAGAACAAAATAAGATGCCTATCAATACAAAGAGCATATATGAAACAGCAGACATGCAATTGTGACACATACAATGAAGCAAATAGGTATAAAACTCTCAAAGGAATGTACTATAGTTGTTGGGATTAACCATTAATGGGTTTATTCACTTTTACCAATTTTACTTTGTTAGAATGGTCTCCTGATGATCTGTTACTATGGACAAATGGATTCAGTTCCTCAAGCGGCTGTGTATACTCGCTAGCCAGCTAGACTGTACTCCTTCTGCATCATCTTCTAGCTTCTGACTGCAGTCCTGCTGGTTTAGACTGCGGCACATCTTATAACTCTACACAGTGGCATCCAGTTTCCAAGGCAGTCAGTGCCAGAAGATGATGTCAGGCCTTGTGGACAATTTAAAGGGGCGTTGTCTTGCATTGCAATTTCTAGATATTGAGCTTTATACATTGCTGGCATCTTGTCCTTGTGCATTTCAATTGACAACTGCTTCTTTCCTGATCCTCCTGATATTATTAGTGATGAGCAGGAGGGGCAATATTCGAATTTGCGATATTTCGCGAATATTTGGACGAATTTGAGAATTTGTGATTATTTTCTTGATTGCGAAAATCGGCAATGTAATATGGGCGCATTGCGTGCCCAATACTGGCGTGGATCACTATTGCTACATTTTTTGAAGCTGCTAAAAGTTTCCTGAGACTGGAGAAAATGGTTAGCACGGCAGAACATTACAATAGTGTTATATGCAGATAGAGTGCTCTGATATATTCGCGATTGCGCAACTCGGGAATTAATGATGAACGTATTTTTGTGCAATACGTGCAACCTTGCATTTTAGCAGGTAGCACTACATATTATTGATTGGTGCACTAAGTATTGCTGTGAACTTGTGACATCACAGCACTATGTATGTAGCATGTATGTATGGACAGCTACACTATATCACGATCTAGACTACACTGAATATCTCCCACTAACTATCTGTAATATATACAACTTGGCTTGAAAATGGCTCTGTGAGAGAGCTGAAACGTTGCTGTGTTAATGTGTGTGAACAAACACTATTTTGTTCACTTTACCTAAGGAGTGCTGCGCCAATTTGTTGGAGTTATATATATATATTGTGGGGAGTCGCTCTGGTAGACAGCGGTGCGGGTGCAGTATAGAGGCAAAAGGGAGTCCAGAAGGTGCAGCAAACAGTGTTTTATTCACACTTGCATCAAAAATAAACAGCGAACAGTCACTTGGTGTTAAATCACACACATCAGAAAACGTGAGGTAAAACAAAATGTCCAAACACAGGTTCTAATCACCTGGGAGGTTTTAGGTGCGGGTTCGCACCTGGCTGTCGGCCCAGCCGCAAGATAATCCACCTCAGGCTTCCAGGCCGTCTGCACTCCTCCTTGCTGGGCTCCTGCTTCCAGCCCAGAGAGCTCCACAGCACCATCTGCAGCTCCAGGACAATCACACCCTCAGCTGCTGAGGAGGCTGCCTTTTAAAGGCCCGGATAAAGTCCGGCCTGGACCGTGGGGAGTAGGCACCCACCCAACTCTTTGCCTACTCCCAGTAAGAGCCGGCCCGGATTGGCTTTGCAGCCAAACTAACTAACAATGTCAAGCAGCACTAGCTGCTGCTGACACATAAAAACCCGGCTCTCACCTCACCGAGGCCAGGAACCTCGGTGACACGTATCGTCCGTCACCTTGCGCCCTCTTACAATATATATATATATATATATATATAAGCTTATATATATATATATAAGCTTACTAACTATCTAATGTAATGACACAGGAAAGCACGGAGCACAGCAATGACACTGCTGTCTCTCTCAGAACTGTAATAAACTGTAGAAAAAGGATGCTGGGGAGGTCCCTTCATAGTAAGTGGTAGGCAACTTTCTTATTGGTTGCTAGGGATGTTGCTAAGTTCAGACAAAGACATTGCAGCCTTCTCATTGGGCCACAAGCTAGAAACAGGTAGGGATCATGGGTTCAGAGGAAAAAAAATCTAGAGTATTCGCGAATACGAATATATAGCACTATATTCTAAATCTTCGCGAATTCTCGAAGTGGCGATATTCGCGATTAAAATTCGTGATTCAAGTATTCGAGCCCAAGACTACTCATTATTGCTTATGTTTCTGCCTTGTCGTTTGGAATATCTGCTTAGTGTTAGTTGTTTGATTCCTAGCTCTGATGCTTGGCTACATTCCTGACTACACTCTTGTCTCATCATCTGGCCTATCCCATCCTGACTGCTGTCCCAGTGACAGTCTTTGGCTCCATTCAGACTACACTAGTACTCCATCAGCACTAATGCTGCAAGTCCATGACTATTCTGGAGAGAGCAACCGGAGGATCTTCCTGCAGTAAAGTCCACACCTCCTTACTTGAGTTAAGGGTGAAAACTAGGGACCCTTTAGACCCTGCATTTCACAAAATCTACTTCTTTGTTATGTGACCATACCACTAATTTGATCCTAGGGCATCCTCTGCAGGTATTGAGGAGAGGGGAAAGGAGCAGGAAAGCTACTGGGCCTTGTAGTCCAACACTGGATGCAAAAGGAGGAGGATCAGAAGGATAAACAGCAGAGGGCACTATAAAAGAGGAAAATATAATACACGGAAAAAAAACGTACACATTTTTATTGCGTGTACGTTTTAGAATATTTATTACTATAATCCAAAAATAGCTGGGTAAGCATCTTCGGCTATTTATGGAAGACCTACAGTGACAAATGGAGAGAGAAGCACATGTGCAGCCTTCTCTCCATTCTTGGTGTCACGCAATGGGGTCTTGTTCTTGAGTCAGGAACGTGTCTCAGAGGCGTTACACATAACTGACATATATGGCATATCGTGAGGACATGCCAGAAATATATATATAGGGCTATATAGTGAAGGGCTTTACAGTCAATAGGCCCCAATAGAGGGACAGGCTCCGTATGGGGTCGCCCCTGTCGGGTCTGGTGCTCTGTGTCTATTAGGTAGATTAATTGAATAGCCCCTTGTCACCGTATACAGGGAGGGCTACATGATAGGGCACAACAGGAGTGTCCATAACTGTCAAGGATGGAGAACAGTTAGCAGGAACTGATAAATAACGACAGACTGGCTTGATCCCAAACTAAGGAAAACATAGGAGGGCCCTATAAATCCCTAAGAACTCTCCCTAAGTGCTATGCACATGTACAAGTCCCGGTGGTAGACAGATACATGCCCTCGTACCTATAACTGAGTGACACCTGAATTCCCTATAGTAGTGAGGGAAACGGCCACCGGCTCCCTGCACTGAATACGGGGGGAGTCAGGGTCACCTAGAATGAAGCCAGCAAACAAAACACAAAGTAAACGGAATGCACTTATCTTAGAGCAAAACAACTGCAGCCTCCAGCAGCACACACTTCATCCAGGAAGTAATATAAACCGCAAGGAGAAGCAGTAAGGGAGAGAATATAAAGCAAACCAATTAATCAAAGATAAGAGGCAGCTGAAGGAGAGAAAGGAACTGAGCAAAGTGAAACCAAAACAAAGAACATCATACACAAGACAGGGAGGAACCTCTGACCGACCGTCTCCCAGAACTGGCGGTGACAATAACGCCATAAACCACAGGCACCTTCGATCACTAGTGCCTCTAATCAGGGCACTAATACCACCCACTGTCTCCAGACCGCAGATTTACTGGATGGGTTAAGATCCACCCATACTATATTTACCCTTGCGGCCTCAGAGGGAGCCATTTTTTGTATGTGTATGTATGTTCGTTTGTCTCACTGCGAGTATATGCTTTTTAGAAGTAACTTGAATTAAAAGTTATGTTTTATTATACCTAGTCCACATGTGGAATTGAGATAATCTGTGAGGTGTGACTTCATATCTCTGCACAAAAATATTGTAGTGCATAGAGGTATCCTTTTTGGTGTAAAAGTGAAGACATGTCAGAAATGTTCAGATATGTTCAGATCGGAGAAACCAGATGATAAAAGTTAGACCAGAGTGATGTCATTGAATATAATTTTTGGACACCGCCTTTCCCCCTTATGCATATTTTTTCCCTAGGCTCAGGCTCCGTCTCAATGGGCGAAGAGCACAGGGTTATTTTGTACTCCTTTTGCTTATTTTATTTTAAAGGGGTTGTCCAGGCTTTTAATAATGATGATAACTAGTGATGTCGCGAACATAAAATTTTCAGTTCACGAACGGCGAACGTGAATTTACGCAAATGTTCGCGAACTGGCGAACCAGGCGAACCGCCATAGACTTCAATAGGAAGGCGAATTTTAAAACCCACAGGGACTCTTTCTGGCCACAGTAGTGATGGAAAAGTTGTTTCAAGGGAACTAACACCTGAACTGTGGCATGCCGGAGGGGTATCTATGGCAAAACTCCCATGAAAAATTACGTAGTGGACGCAGAGTCGGGTTTTAATCCATAAAGGGCATAAATCACCTAACATTCCTAAATGGTTTGGAATAACGTGCTTTAAAACATCCAGTGTGTGTATACGATCAGAAATGATGTTGTATCAATCAGGTAGTGTAAGGGTTACACCCGCTTCACAGTGACAGACCTAACTGTGACAGACCAAACTCCCTGTTTAACGCCCAACAAACAACCACAAACAGTCCATTTGCACAACCCCAAACTCCCCATTTGCACAAGGTTGGATACCAAGCTAGCCATGTCCCGTTCCTTGTCCTCACTGACGTCATTGAAGGTCTCTTCCTCGTGCAATGTACTGTGCCATCCTATATGAGTGGTGTGTTCAGTAATCAGTAGTAATATTTTTATCAGTTTAATGCCTGTTACATCCCCTATCAGGGGACGTGTATCGAATTGATTTTAGGAACTGAGAGATGGAAAAAGAAGCTTGGTCGTTCCTCTTACTTCCAATTTGGGGCACTGCGCGTGCGCCGTGCAATGTACTGTGCAACCCTATATGAGTGGTGTGTTACTTAGTACTATTACTCTCAGTTTAATCCCTGTTACGTCCCCTATCAGGGGACGTGTATCGAATAGATTTTAGACAACCGCAAAGAGTTGTCAATAGTTGACACACTCATGACATCAATTTTATTCCTCTATGCGTCAATCTTGGTGTAGTGATGACTGTGCTCGTGCGCACGTTTGGGAGATTGCAGGCGATGGGGTTTTTTCAAAGCCTATGGTAGTGCTGAGGTAGTTCAGTGACAGTTAAGTGACCGAGAAAACAATGATTCTGCAGTGTGGGCCCATTGTTGGCCTAGTAGGCTTTAATGATCACCTTAGATGATCACAAAGAAAATTTATGTTTTTTCTATGAAGAATTATCCAGCCGATCGCTTTTGGTCTGTTCACAATGAAGCAACGACCTTATGATCTGGAGTGTGCCAACATTGCCAACACACTCAAAGAGGTGATCACTACATTGTGATATGCATGCCCCTTCACCACAACAAGGTAACGATCACGAAGGGGAATTGACACATGTTTGTGCCTTTTTTTTGTTTTGTTTTTGCAGCCACAGTGCAGCACCAGAGGGCAGAAAAATTAGGCATGTACACATGCCTGAAAAATTCAGTTTATTGTTGCAGCTGCTGCTGTAGCAGCGGTCGGAAAAATTAATGTTTTCCCGGCAGAAAGTGTACTAAAACATTTGGGCCTTGAACCCTAGTTGGTGGCGGAGAAGTCACGCAAGTCATCCAGCATGCAGAGATTAAATACAGCAGCGTGGGGACCATTTTTAGCCCAAGGCATCTCATCAGGCCTGTTTTTAGTCAAATGCATCCTCCACTGTCAGTTCCTTCGGTATCCACGCCTCATTCATCTTAATAAAGGTGAGGTAATGTACACTTTTTTGACCTAGGCGACTTCTCTTGTCAGTGACAATACCTCCTGCTGCACTGAAGGTCCTTTCTGACAGGACACTTGAAGCGGGGCATGCCAGAAGTTCTATCACAAATTGGGATAGCTCAGGCCACAGGTCAAGCCTGCACACCCAGTAGTCAAGGGGTTCATCGCTCCTCAGAGTGTCGATATCTGCAGTTAAGGCGAGGTAGTCTGCTACCTGTCGGTCGAGTCATTCTCTGAGGGTAGACCCCGAAGGGCTGTGGCGATGCGTAGGACTTAAAAAGCTCTGCATGTCCTCCATCATTAACACGTCTGTAAAGCGTCCTGTCTTTGCCGGCGTGGTTGTGGTAAGAGGAGGATTACTTTCACCTCATCCCCTGTTAGATTCCCGTTGTGCTGTGACATCACCCTTATACACTGTGTAAAGCATACTTTTTAACTTGTTTTGGAAGTGCTGCATCCTTTCCGACTTCCGGGATTTTGGTAACATTTCAGCCACTTTCTGCTTATACCGGGGGTCTAGTAGCGTGGCCACCCAGTACAGGTCGTTCTCCTTCAGCCTTTTTATACGAGGGTCCCTTAACAGGTATGACAGCATGAAAGACCCCATTTGCACAAGGTTGGATGCCAAGCTACTCATCTCCCGTTCCTCGTCCTCACTGATGTCATTGAAGGTCTGTTCTTCCCCCCAGCCACGTACAACACCACGGGTCCCAGATAGGTGACAACGAGCACCCTGGGATGCCTGCTGTGTTTGGTCTTCCTCCTCCTCAAAGCCACATTCCTCCTCTGACTCCTCTTCCTCAGACTCCTCTTCCAGCGTTGCCGCAGGTCCAGCAAGCGATGCTGATACGGCTGTTTCTGGAGGGGATGGTGACCACAACTCTTCCTCTTCATGCTCATCTATGGTCTGTTCCAGCACTCTTCGCAGGGCACGCTCCAGGAAGAAAACAAATGGGATGAGGTCGCTGATGGTGCCTTCAGTGCGACTGATTAGGTTTGTCACCTCCTCAAAAGGATGCATGAGCCTACAGGCATTGCGCATGAGCATCCAGTAACATGGCAAAAAAATACCCAGCTCCGCAGAGGCTGTCCTAGCACCCCAGTCATACAAATACTCATTGACGGCTTTTTCTTGTTGGAGCAGGCGTTCGAACATTAGGAGTGTTGAATTCCAACCTGTCGGGCTGTTGAAAATCAAGCGCCTCACTGGCATGTTGTTTCACCGCTGAATATCAGAAAAGTGCGCCATAGCTGTGTAGGAACGCCTAAAATGGCCACACACCTTCCTGGCCTGCTTGTCCTGTAAGCCTAGGTACTTACACAAAAAGCGTTGTACAATCAGATTCAACACATGTGCCATGCACGGCAGATGTGTCAACTTGCCGAAATTCAATGCCGCCAACAGATTGCTTCCGTTGTCACACACAACTTTGTCAATCTCCAGTTGGTGCGGGGTTAGCTACTAATCCACCTGTGCGTTCAGGGCGGCACAGGAGTGCTGGTCCGGTGTGACTCTCTGCTTTCAGGCAAGTCAACCCCAAGACGGCGTGACACTGTCGTATCCGAGATGCGAAATAGCCCCTGGGGAGCTGGTGGGGGGGGGTGCAGTTGATGATGTGGAGCAAGACGCAGCAGCATAAGAGGACTCAGCCGAGGAGGTTAGCGAAGAGGATGGAGTAGGAGGAGTAGAGGAAGTGGGAGCAGGCCTGCCTGCAAGTCGTGGCGGTGTCACCAACTCCACTGCAGAGCCACGCATTCCATGCTTGGCAGCCGTCTGCAGGTTTACTCAATGCGCAGTGTACGTGATATACCTGCCCTGACCGTGCTTTGCGTACCAGGTATCAGTGGTCAGATGGACCCTTGCCCCAACACTGTGTCCCAGACATTTCATGACTTCCTTTTCCACAATAGAGTACAGGTTGGGGATAGCCTTTTGTAAAAAATAATTTCGGCCGGGTACCTTCCACTGGGGTGTCCTAATAGCTACAAATTTTTTGAAGGCCTCAGACTCCACCAGCTTGTATGGTAAAAGCTGGTGGGCTAAGAGTTCCGTCAAGCCAGCTGTCAGACGCCGGGCAAGGGGGTTACTCTGTGTGTGACATTGGCTTCTTACGCTCAAATATTTCCTTGACAGACACCTGACTGTGCCCATCTCAGCAGCAGCAGCTGCACTCTCCCTGCTCTCACTAACACACTGTAGCTTCAGACTGAATCTAAAATGGCTGCCGTTTTTAAAGGAGGTGGGAGGGTGTGGGAGGGAGGGTGCTGATTGGCTGGAATGTTTCTGCTGACTGTGAGGTACAGGGTCAAAGTTTGCTCAGTGATGATGTATAGGGGGCGGATCGAACATCGCATATGTTCGCCCACCGTGGCGAACGCAAACAAGCTATGTTCGCCGGAAACTGTTAGCCGGTGAATAGTTCAGAACATCACTAATGATAACCTATCCCCAGGAAAGGTCATCAATATCAGACCGTGGGGGTCTAACACCCAGCACCCCTGCCGATCAGCTGTATGAGGAGACGTCGCACACAGTGTACACGTGCTGTCTCTCGTCTCTCTTCCTGTTCGTTGCTGCTTCACTATAGACAGCAGCGGTGAACAGGAAGAGAGATGGCAGACAGCACGTGCACACTGCATTAGCTGTCTCATACAGCAGATCGACACGGGTGCCAGGTGTAGAGTGGCCACTGGCTTCACCCTAGAAAGCCCGACCTCACTGGCCACGCCCCCAAGTCACGCCACCACACCCCAAGTCAGGCCCACTGCACAGCAAACCATGTGAAGCCACGCCCCCGGCTCAGTGAAGACATGCCCCACCACCGGCCAGAAAACCACAGGGGGAGGAGAGCGAAGATTTTTCGGCCCAGAAGGTGAGCAGGGGCAGCCCAATGCCCTTCTCTCCCCCTCAGTCAGCCTCTGGGAGCCATGTCTGCTGATCTAGCCGGGTGTCAGACCCCTGCCAATCAGATACTGAACACCTATCCTGAAGACAGGTCATCAATATTAAAAGCCCGGACAACCCCTTTAATATGTATTTGTATATCGGTTTGAAATGTCTCATAAAGAGTAAAAAAAAAAAAAAAGAAGACATTTAGTAAATGGTTTTGATAAAAAAAAAAAAACTTTCATATTCTATCTGTATGAAGCCTGAAATTCATGGAATGGTTGCAGCACCACTTTTGCTAACCATTGCAACCTTACCACTCTTGGCTCAATTATTCTAAATTTTTCCTCAATCAGATGCTTTAGGCATTTTTTTTTGTTTGTTTCCTCAACAGTTGTAGGGCCCACAGGGCAGGTAGTGCTCCTGGCGGTACAGTTAGCAGAACAATTATAAGCCCAAAGATTCTCATGTATAGGTCATATTCTAATTGATAGGAAATATTTAAAATGCTCTATGGGTGTCAAACTGTTACCTTGGCAACTGTGCTGCACAGCGTCCTTCAGAACCTGTATCACCACCTCCAAAGGTGATTATATTGGTGTTATTTACCCATCTGTCACTTATTGTTATCGGCCACTGTTAGGTTATGGATATGGTCAGGTTTCTTCATGTAGAAGTGGAAAGAAAGTATACATGACAGAAACTCCTCCTTTTTTGAATTCCCTCCTAGTTTTCGGCTTCCAAAACTGCTTGCAGAAACCTGACTATGTGGCCGTACCCTTACCTAGTATTAATTTGTGACAGTATCTAATGGTTTCTCTGAACTATATTGATCATGCTAAACTAGTCCATAGTTCATACATTTCCATATTATCCCACTTGTTTTTCAATCCACTTCATATCTTTTCCTTTATCATTTTCTACTGCTCTCCCCTTTTCTAGCTGCTCCTACACCCAACCAACACCACATCCTTCATTTTCACTTTAACAAAATTCTCCTCTGATATAAATTAAAAATGAAATCGGCCTTCCTTAGGAACAGTAAAACCAATTTTGCAGCATGAACATCTACAACCTCATCATGGTTATCAAACCATTTGATACAAAGCCCGCAGGCCCGTTGTCATGGTAATAAGAGAGGCAGGCCTGCATTTTGCCGCTGACATTTTGCACTTCTATTGAAAGAGACATTTGAGTTCACAAAAAAAGTGGCTATTTTCCTAGTCAACAATGGAAACAGCCTCCTCTTCAGCATAATGATAACCCCTTGTATGCCACAAGAAACCAAAGGCCTGACTTTCATAGGGATTCGGACAGGAGTAGAAGCTCAGAGAGTTAAACATAGAACCTGCCTTGGAGGATTGCAGGCCTGATGTTAGTTATCTCAACCTAGTTATGGAGTCAAAATAATGAAAACATCTACAATAAAAGGATACACAAAATTACAGCAAAGCAGAGCATTATTTTTCTGGGTAACGATGTCATAGTTTCTATCCGCAGCTGTTATGCACCATATGTGTGTGATATCATGGACAAAAATATGGGGAAGGAAAACTGAAAGCTGTTTCTTTGCTAATGTGCATAATTGAGCTGAAGGCCTAAAACAAAACATTCTTTAAATCCTTGATTTTGTTTCATTTATAAGAACTATCCCCATAAAATTGTTGTGTTCAACAGCAGGACTTTCTTTTCTGGGGTATCCACTGATGTATTTACGGGTATCTACCCATGATTGGGACATCCTCAGGGCTACCTATCTGCAGGGACAGGTTCCAGCAGGGGGTGCCCTTATCAGGACCATCATTCCGCTTTAGAGCATAATTTGGACAGAAACTTCCCATCCTCCTATCCTGTGGATCCATGTCAGGACTGAGTCACAGTTGTCAGAAAGTGGTAAGATCGTTCAATAATTGCTTCCTCGATGACTGTGTTGGTATAGGCATACACTATTGCCATGATTTTTTCATCAAAAGGATCAGTGAAGTCCTGATTGAGGTGTTTTAGTTGTTTTTTTTGTACACATTGTTATGTACACGTTGTTTTGGGTTTGTTTTATCATATTTATTCAAAAAGTTTTACGTTTTATTTACTGTGTTTTTCACTTCACTATAAGTGAAAAAATAAATAGGAAAAAAAATCATTAACCTCTTAAGGAGCCATTTTTAGAGTTTAGGACTAGACATTTTTTCCTTTGTTTATATATATTTTATATTTTCAGTGCTGTCTGGATAATTTTGGGGTACATATACATCAGCATTTAAGTTTTATTAAGTAATGTTTGCGGGTACAAGCAGTATATATATTTAAATTTAAAAAACTTTATTTTATTTTTATATTTCTTTTGTATCTCGCATAGAGAATTTACCTTTCCAGTAATCGATGTCATTCTTTTGCACCCTCCTCATGCTTCCTCTGTCAGTCCCGCCTTCTCCTTTACTGACAGGACCAGACGAGATGACTATGTAGGAACCAGGCCATGTCAATCAACAAGTGCTGTGTATAGAGAAAAGGAAGCGGCAATGCCACTTCAAGATTTGGTGTCAGCGGTTATGTGAGCACTGGGAGTCTGCGAGAGTCACTAGGTCCTAGCGGACCCAGATCAGCTCTGCAGTAAGGTTGTACAGCCTCTCTGGGGTCTGTATTCCCCCTGTAACTGGGTTCCACCAAAGGTCTTGTATAACCAGGGTTGTCTTAAAGTGAAAAAAATAAATAATTATATATATATATATATATATATATATATATATAAAATTAAGTCACTACTTCATGTTGAACAGCAGTTTCAAGCCCTGCTCCCAGTGACCATAAGCCATACATGCCATATATCAAAACGACCTTATTGAAAAGGGACATAAAAAAAATATATTAGTTGCATGTTGTGCTATTAACAAAAAAAAAAATCAAAATCATAGGAAAAAGACTGTTTCCCCCTTTGTTCTTTTGTTTTGGTTATAATAAAAAATAAAAACAAAGAGGATTAAAATAAAAATGACATAAAAAAAATACTCATGTATGACCAAAAAAAGGCACAACACTTATTTATATAACTGGCTTTCAAAGACGCATGTACTAAAAAAACAAAAAAATGATCCTGCTCAGAAAGTAAGGTAAATGGCCCAATCTGGAACTGGTTAAAGACAAATCTTGCACGGTACTTGATAAGTTTGGTGCATATTTAAACCTTACACTTTTGTCTGGAAATGCTACCACACTTTCTTTGCTCCACCTCCTACTAGAGTGATTTTGTGACTTTTTTTGCAACTTTTTCCAAAAGTCGCATTGATAAATCTGGATTAAAACTCCATTAGGATTTATCTCACGTCAGCAAATGGCATTTATCATGTAGAGAAAGTTAATACAAGGCACTTACTAATGTAATGTGATTGTCCATATTGCCTGCTTTGCTGGCTGGATTCATTTTTCCATCGCATTATACACTGCTCGTTTCCAGGGGTCACGACAACCTGTGCTTGCACACTATAGGAAAAGGTGCCGACGTCTCTGGTGGCCAGGACTGTGGGAGTGCACATAGGCATGCATGCGCAGTGCTCCTGTCCCGGCACAGGAACAGGTGTGGAGAAAAGTGGTGCATATAACTTCTTTTGTTATTTTAGCACATTTACCGTTGCTAGAGTTTTACCTGAATTTCGACAACCCCTTTAAATAATACCTCCAAACAAATGGTAATATGATTTTCCAGAGAGATACCAAGTAATGTTATGTAATAAAATACCAGTAGTATTGATATAACAGTGACATATAAATATAAAGTAGGTATATCTCTATATATACACAAAAAGTATTATACATTTATTTTTATACTGGGACCTGTATGACTAAAAGTGGGTGACACATTATTAGATGACACTGGTGGTCTCTTTGGAAGACGATATCAGATGAGAGCTTGCCAATGAAAAGATGTTTTTGTTTTGTATATTAAATCCAGGGTAAATCTAGGGCTACGGTTTTAATTACAAGGTGAACATAACAGAGTTGGTCAGTTCACTAGGTGGCGCTCAAACGCAGTGAAGTGAATTATATGTTAGCAGAATTCATCAAATTGCATTAACATTTAAATTGCAGGTTGGTAAAAATGCATCAAATTGCAATAGAAGGCATTTTTAAGAAGCAATGCGTGTTTCCTGGAGTTCCACTGAAAAGATCAATTCAACATCCCTTTAGTGAAGCTTTCACTTTTTGATAAAGCTATTTAAAATAACTGCTCCCCTCTCTAAAGTTGAGAAACCCATCAGTAGCACCTCTCAAGATCAGTCACCGGACCAGCTATTTTATACACTGCCTGTACCAGTGTGACACTGGAATAGGCATGCACTGCGTTCCATTTCTTGCAATCTCATAGTGTGTTCACTATACATGGTTGATGTAGGATTTCCTACGGTGCGGTGTAACTCGTGGGATTTCAGGAGCATTGTGTGTGGCCATCCTGTAAACTCCTGTAAGCAGGTGTCACCTTTTGGAGTAGCCCAATATTTTGAGCTCTGAGGCAAATGATGAAGCACAGCTAGGTTCTCTCTAAGCTTTGATAAAGGCTATGCCATTGGCCTTTTATCCTTGCCGGGTCTTTTGGTTTAGAGGTTGAGTAAAGGTCTACACAAAAAGATCTATGGTATACCTATGGTAAAGGATTTGTTCAAGAAATTTTCGTTACAAATGCAAGAAGAAAATAACCCTAAGTTTTCAAAAACAAGTTATTTCTCCAAACATAATATTCTATTGAACGTCTGATTGCTATTGAATTGATTTTTAATATTGCCTTGTTTATGAGCCCTAAAATGTGTTTCCTTAATTTCTTAGTCTGAGGATAGCCAAGTTCCTGTGATCTGGTCTAGGCTTATTTTCTACTACTGTCCTTTAGGTAACCTCATTTGTAGACACATGTGGCTACATGCTCAAGGGTATAGGTCATGGAGTGTTAATGCGACAGGTCTATGCTTGTGAAGTGTAGCTCTGTGACATTGATCTGTACTGGGCAAGGGCAGCGGCAGTTCGTTGTGGCAATCTCCACCCTGGCACTTCCTAGGGCCATGCAGTGATAGGAGGGAGCACTCTTTCTTTCCTCAGGGCACACCCTGGTATAATCAGGACAATTGGTTGGAACAAAAAACAGTTTCTTTACTGAGGTGATGGTAGAAGCAGTAGTAGTACATATAGAAGGAAAGTTCCAAAGTAAGTGCAATATTCTGTCAATAGTAGTGTGGAGGCAACAATAATGATGGTAGATTTAGTAGTACTACCTTATCTCTCTCTCTGAAGAACTCTTTACACTTTCTCAGCAGAACCACCGTGATGCAGTTAGGTTCTAATTAACTCCAACAGTTCTTGGGCTAAGGGGTAACTGAGATATGGGTGGCTAATAGTGTTGAGCGAACAGTTCGAGCATAGTTCGGGTTGGTACCGAATTTTGGGGTGTTCGGGACACGGACCCGGAGCCGAACATTTTCAAAAAAGTTCGGATTCGGGTCCGTTGTTCGGCGATTTCAGGCAGAAAAAAGTCAGCAACAGCACCTAATGAACTGATCGATCTACAGCTGTGAATGATTCAACTTCTGCTAGTTAATTGCTCACTGGTTTTTAGGCTGCACAGACCGTTTTTCTGTCATTTTTTCTGGGGTGATCGGCGGCCATTTTGTGACTTGTGGTGCACCAGAACAAGCTGCCACCAAGTCCATCAATCCATCAATACTATTTTTTTTTTTTTTGCTATATCCTACATCAGGGGCTTGGCTGTGCTTATTGTCACCCCTAGAAACTCAGGATAGCAATTTCTATATTTTTAAAATACAGGGATTAAATACAATTGCCAAAATACCAATCCTCTAAATCTGGTGTTCCAGCTTTGGCTAGCCAAGTGTAATACTGTCTGCTGTCTGGCAAAGGATACATTATTTTCTGTGGTAAAATTCAATTGCCAAAATCGCAATACCCTGAATCTGGTGTCCCAGCACT
This sequence comes from Bufotes viridis, assembly GCA_033119425.1. NCBI lineage: Eukaryota > Metazoa > Chordata > Amphibia > Anura > Bufonidae > Bufotes > Bufotes viridis. The sequence goes on from CM065594.1 coordinate 230,701,438, forward strand.
GGCTGGCAAAGTATAATAGAGTCCGCAAAAACATATATTTTGTTCTGGGGTGAAATTCAATTGCCAAAATAGCAATACCCTGAATCTGGTGTCCCAGCACTGGCTGGCAAAGTATAATAGTGTCCACCAAAACATATATTTTGTTCTGGGGTGAAATTCAAATGCCAAAATAGCAATACCCTGAATCTGGTGTCCCAGCACTGGCTGGCAAAGTATAATAGTGTCCGAAAAAACATATATTTTGTTCTGGGGTGAAATTCAATTGCCAAAATAGCAATACCCTGAATCTGGTGTTCCAGCACTGGCTGGCAAAGTATAATAGTGTCCGCCAAAACATATATTTTGTTCTGGGGTGAAATTTCATTGCCAAAATAGCAATACCCTGAATCTGGTGTTCCAGCAGTGGCTGGCAAAGTATAATAGTGTCCGCCAAAACATATATTTTGTTCTGGGGTAAAATTCCATTGACAAAATAGCAATACACTGAATCTGGTGTCCCAGCACAGGCTGGCAAAGTATAATAGTGTCCGCCAAAACATTTATTTTGTTCTGGGGTGAAATTCAATTTCCAAAATAGCAATACCCTGAATCTGGTGTCCCAGCACTTGCTGGCAAAGTATAATAGTGTCCGCCAAAACATATATTTTGTTCTGGGGTGAAATTCAATTGCCAAAATAGCAATACCCTGAATCTGGTGTCCCAGGACTGGCTGGCAAAGTATAATAGTGTCCGCCAAAACATATATTTTGTTCTGGGGTGAAATTCAATTGCCAAAATAGCAATACCCTGAATCTGGTGTCCCAGCACTGGCTGGCAAAGTATAATAGTGTCCGCCAAAACATATATTTTGTTCTGGGGTGAAATTCAATTGCCAAAATAGCAATACCCTGAATCTGGTGTCCCAGCACTGGCTGGCAAAGTATAATAGTGTCCGCCAAAACATATATTTTGTTCTGGGGTGAAATTCAATTGCCAAAATAGCAATACCCTGAATCTGGTGTCCCAGCAGCTGGCAGGCCAAGTATAATAGTGTCCGTCAAAACATATATTTTGTTCTGGGGTGAAATTCAATTGCCAAAATAGCAATACCCTGAATCTGGTGTCCCAGCAGCTGGCTGGCAAAGTATAATAGTGTCCGCCAAAACATATATTTTGTTCTGGGGTGAAATTCAATTGCCAAAATAGCAATACCCTGAATCTGGTGTTCCAGCACTGGCTGGCAAAGTATAATAGTGTCCGCCAAAACATATATTTTGTTCTGGGGTGAAATTCAATTGCCAAAATAGCAATACCCTGAATCTGGTGTCCCAGCAGTGGCTGGCAAAGTATAATAGTGTCCGCCAAAACATATATTTTGTTCTGGGGTGAAATTCAATTGCCAAAATAGCAATACCCTGAATCTGGTGTCCCAGCACTGGCTGGCAAAGTATAATAGTGTCCGCCAAAACATATATTTTGTTCTGGGGTGAAATTCAATTGCCAAAATAGCAATACCCTGAATCTGGTGTCCCAGCACTTGCTGGCAAAGTATAATAGTGTCCGCCAAAACATATATTTTGTTCTGGGGTGAAATTCAATTGCCAAAATAGCAATACCCTGAATCTGGTGTCCCAGCACTGGCAGGCAAAGTATAATAGTGTCCGCCAAAACATATATTTTGTTCTGGGGTGAAATTCAATTGCCAAAATAGCAATACCCTGAATCTGGTGTCCCAGCAGTTGCAGGCCAAGTATAATAGTGTCCGCAACAACATATATTTTGTTCTGGGGTGAAATTCAATTGCCAAAATAGCAATACCCTGAATCTGGTGTCCCAGCAGCTGGCTGGCAAAGTATAATAGTGTCCGCCAAAACATATATTTTGTTCTGGGGTGAAATTCAATTGCCAAAATAGCAATACCCTGAATCTGGTGTTCCAGCAGTTGCAGGCCATAGTTTATAATCTGTCCGTAACAACATATATTTTGTTCTGGGGTGAAATTCAATTGCCAAAATAGCAATACCCTGAATCTGGTGTTCCAGCAGTGGCTGGCAAAGTATTAATAGTGTCCGTAAAACATATATTTTGTTCTGGGGTGAAATTCAATTGCCAAAATAGCAATACCCTGAATCTGGTGTTCCAGCAGTTGCAGGCCAAGTTTAATAGCTGTCCGCCAACAACATATATTTTGTTCTGGGGTGAAATTCAATTGCCAAAATAGCAATACCCTGAATCTGGTGTCCCAGCAGCTGGCAGGCAAAGTATAATAGTGTCCGTAACAAGCATATATTTTGTTCTGGGGTGAAATTCAATTGCCAAAATAGCAATACCCTGAATCTGGTGTCCCAGCACTGGCTGGCAAAGTATAATAGTGTCCGCCAAAACATATATTTTGTTCTGGGGTGAAATTCAATTGCCAAAATAGCAATACCCTGAATCTGGTGTCCCAGCACTGGCTAGGCAAAGTATAATAGTGTCTGTCCAAAACAGGTATATTTTGTTCTGGGGTGAAATTCAATTGCCAAAATAGCAATACCCTGAATCTGGTGTCCCAGCAGCTGGCTGGCCTAGTTTAATATGTGTCCGTAACAGGGTATATTTTGTTCTGGGGTGAAATTCAATTGCCAAAATAGCAATACCCTGAATCTGGTGTCCCAGCACTGGCTGGCAAAGTATAATAGTGTCCGCTAAAACATATATTTTGTTTTGGGGTAAAATTCCATTGACAAAATAGCAATACCCTGAATCTGGTGTCCCAGCAATGGCTGGCAAAGTATAATAGTGTCCGCCAAAACATATATTTTGTTCTGGGGGGAAATTCAATTGCCAAAATAGTAATACCCTGAATCTGGTGTCCCAGGACTGGCTGGCAAAGTATAATAGTGTCTGCCAAAACATATATTGTTTGTTCTGGGGTGAAATTCAATTGCCAAAATAGCAATACCCTGAATCATGTGTTCCAGCAGTTGCAGGCCTAATTTAAATCTGTCCGTAATAGGGTATATTTTGTTTTGGGTTGATATTCCATTGCCAAAATAGCAATACCCTGAATCTGGTGTTCCAGCAGTTGCAGGCCTAGTTTAAATCTGTCCGTAACAGGGTATATTTTGTTCTGGGGTGAAATTCAATTGCCAAAATAGCAATACCCTGAATCTGGTGTTCCAGCAGTTGCAGGCCTAGTTTAAATCTGACTGTAACAGGGTATATTTTGTTCTGGGGTGAAATTCCATTGCCAAAATAGCAATACCCTGAATCTGGTGTCCCAGCACTGGCTGGAAAAGTATAATAGTGTCCGCCAAAACATATATTTTGTTCTGGGGTAAAATTCCATTGCCAAAATAGCAATACCCTGAATCTGGTGTCCCAGCACTTGCTGGCAAAGTATAATAGTCTCCGCCAAATCATATATTTTGTTCTGGGGTAAAATTCAATTGCCAAAATAGTAATACCCTGAATCTGGTGTCCCAGGACTGGCTGGCAAAGTATAATAGTGTCGGCCAAAACATATATATTTTGTTCTGGGGTGAAATTCAATTGCCAAAATAGCAATACCCTGAATCTTGTGTTCCAGCAGTTGCAGGCCTAGTTTAAATCTGACTGTAACAGGGTATATTTTGTTTTGGGGTGAAATTCCATTGCCAAAATAGCAATACCCTGAATCTGGTGTTCCAGCAGTTGCAGGCCTAGTTTAAATCTGTCCGTAACAGGGTATATTTTGTTCTGGGGTGAAATTCAATTGCCAAAATAGCAATACCCTGAATCTGTTGTTCCAGCATTTGCAGGCCTAGTTTAAATCTATCCGTAACAGGGTATATTTTGTTCTGGAGTGAAATTCAATTGCCAAAATAGCAATACCCTGAATCTGGTGTCCCAGCAGTTGGCAGGCCAAGTTTAATATCTGTCCGTAACAAGATATATTTTGTTCTGGGGTGAAATTCAATTGCCAAAATAGTAATACCCTGAATCTGGTGTCCCAGCACTGGCTGGCAAAGTATAATAGTGTCCGCCAAAACATATATTTTGTTCTGGGGTGAAATTCAATTGCCAAAATAGCAATACCCTGAATCTTGTGTTCCAGCAGTTGCAGGCCTAGTTTAAATCTGTCCATAAAAGGGTATATTTTGTTCTGGGGTGAAATTCCATTGCCAAAATAGTAATACTCTGAATCTGGTGTCCCAGCACTGGCTGGCAAAGTATAATAGTGTCCAAAACATATATTTTGTTCTGGGGTGAAATTCAATTGCCAAAATAGCAATACCCTGAATCTGGTGTCCCAACAGTTGCAGGCCTAGTTTAAACCTGTCCGCAACAGGGTATATTTTGTTCTGGGGTGAAATTCCATTGCCAAAATAGCAATACCCTGAATCTGGTGTCCCAGCAGTTGCAGGCCTAGTTTAAATCTGACTGTAACAGGGTATATTTTGTTCTGGGGTAAAATTCAATTGCCAAAATAGCAATACCCTGAATCTGGTGTCCCAGCACTGGCTGGAAAAGTATAATAGTGTCCGCCAAAACATATATTTTGTTCTGGGGGGAAATTCAATTGCCAAAATAGCAATACCCTGAATCTGGTTTCCCAGCACTGGCTGGCAAAGTATAATAGTCTCCGCCAAAACATATATTTTGTTCTGGGGTGAAATTCAATTGCCAAAATAGCAATACCCTGAATCTGGTGTCCCAGCACTGGCTGGAAAAGTATAATAGTGTCCGCCAAAACATATATTTTGTTCTGGGGTAAAATTCCATTGACAAAATAGCAATACCCTGAATCTGGTGTCCCATCACTGGCTGGCAAAGTATAATAGTGTCCGCCAAAACATATATTTTGTTCTGGGGTGAAATTCAATTTCCAAAATAGCAATACCCTGAATCTGGTGTCCCAGCACTGGCTGGCAAAGTATAATAGTGTCTGCCAAAACATATATTTTGTTCTGGGGTTAAATTCAATTGCCAAAATAGCAATACCCTGAATCTGGTGTTCCAGCAGTTGCAGGCCTAGTTTAAATCTGTCCGTAACAGGGTATATTTTGTTTTGGGGTGATATTCCATTGCCAAAATAGCAATACCCTGAATCTGGTGTTCCAGCAGTTGCAGGCCTAGTTTAAATCTGTCCGTAACAGGGTATATTTTGTTCTGGGGTGAAATTCAATTGCCAAAATAGCAATACCCTGAATCTGTTGTTCCAGCATTTGCAGGCCTAGTTTAAATCTATCCATAACAGGGTATATTTTGTTCTGGAGTGAAATTCAATTGCCAAAATAGCAATACCCTGAATCTGGTGTTCCAGCAGTTGCAGGCCTAGTTTAAATCTGTCCGTAACAGGGTATATTTTGTTCTGGGGTGAAATTCCATTGCCAAAATAGTAATACTCTGAATCTGGTGTCCCAGCACTGGCTGGCAAAGTATAATAGTTTCCGCCAAAACATATATTTTGTTCTGGGGTGAAATTCAATTGCCAAAATAGCAATACCCTGAATCTTGTGTTCCAGCAGTTGCAGGCCTAGTTTAAATCTGTCCATAACAGGGTATATTTTGTTCTGGGGTGAAATTCCATTGCCAAAATAGCAATACCCTGAATCTGGTGTCCCAGCACTGGCTGGCAAAGTATAATAGTGTCCAAAACATATATTTTGTTCTGGGGTGAAATTCAATTGCCAAAATAGCAATACCCTGAATCTGGTGTCCCAACAGTTGCAGGCCTAGTTTAAACCTGTCCGCAACAGGGTATATTTTGTTCTGGGGTGAAATTCCATTGCCAAAATAGCAATACCCTTAATCTGGTGTTCCAGCAGTTGCAGGCCTAGTTTAAATCTGACTGTAACAGGGTATATTTTGTTCTGGGGTGAAATTCCATTGCCAAAATAGCAATACCCTGAATCTGGTGTCCCAGCACTGGCTGGAAAAGTATAATAGTGTCCGCCAAAACATATATTTTGTTCTGGGGTAAAATTCCATTGCCAAAAGAGCAATACCCTGAATCTGGTGTCCCAGCACTGGCTGGCAAAGTATAATAGTGTCCGCCAAAACATATATTTTGTTCTGGGGGGAAATTCAATGCCAAAATAGCAATACCCTGAATCTGGTTTCCCATCACTGGCTGGCAAAGTATAATAGTGTCCGCCAAAACATATATTTTGTTCTGGGGTGAAATTCAATTGCCAAAATAGCAATACCCTGAATCTGGTGTCCCAGCACTGGCTGGCAAAGTATAATAGTGTCCGCAAAACATATATTTTGTTCTGGGGTGAAATTCAATTGCCAAAATAGCAATACCCTGAATCTGGTGTCCCAGCAGTTGCAGGCCTAGTTTAAATCTGTCCGTAACAGGGTATATTTTGTTCTGGGGTGAAATTCAATTGCCAAAATAGCAATACCCTGAATCTGGTGTTCCAGCATTTGCAGGCCTAGTTTAAATCTATCCGTAACAGGGTATATTTTGTTCTGGGGTGAAATTCAATTGCCAAAATAGCAATACCCTGAATCTGGTGTTCCAGCAGTTGCAGGCCTAGTTTAAATCTGTCCGTAACAGGGTATATTTTGTTCTGGGGTGAAATTCCATTGCCAAAATAGCAATACTCTGAATCTGGTGTCCCAGCACTGGCTGGCAAAGTATAATAGTTTCCGCCAAAACATATATTTTGTTCTGGGGTGAAATTCAATTGCCAAAATAGCAATACCCTGAATCTGGTGTTCCAGCAGTTGCAGGCCTAGTTTAAATCTGTCCGTAACAGGGTATATTTTGTTCTGGGGTGAAATTCAATTGCCAAAATAGCAATACCCTGAATCTGGTGTTCCAGCAGTTGCAGGCCTAGTTTAAATCTGTCCGTAACAGGGTATATTTTGTTCTGGGGTGAAATTCCATTGCCAAAATAGCAATACCCTGAATCTGGTGTCCCAGCACTGGCTGGCAAAGTATAATAGTGTCCGCCAAAACATATATTTTGTTCTGGGGTGAAATTCAATTGCCAAAATAGCAATACCCTGAATCTGGTGTCCCAGCACTGGCTGGCAAAGTATAATAGTGTCCGCCAAAGCATATATTTTGTTCTGGGGTGAAATTCCATTGCCAAAATAGCAATACCCTGAATCTGGTGTCCCAGCACTGGCTGGCAAAGTATAATAGTCTCCGCCAAAACATATATTTTGTTCTGGGGTGAAATTCAATTGCCAAAATAGCAATACCCTGAATCTGGTGTCCCAGCACTGGCTGGCAAAGTATAATAGTGTCCGCCAAAACATATATTTTGTTCTGGGGTAAAATTCCATTGCCAAAATAGCAATACCCTGAATCTGGTGTCCCAGCACTGGCTGGCAAAGTATAATAGTGTCCGCCAAAACATATATTTTGTTCTGGGGTGAAATTCAATTGCCAAAATAGCAATACCCTGAATCTGGTGTCCCAGGACTGGCTGGCAAAGTATAATAGTGTCTGCCAAAACATATATTTTGTTCTGGGGTGAAATTCAATTGCCAAAATAGCAATACCCTGAATCTGGTGTTCCAGCAGTTGCAGGCCTAGTTTAAATCTGTCCGTAACAGGGTATATTTTGTTTTGGGGTGATATTCCATTGCCAAAATAGCAATACCCTGAATCTGGTGTTCCAGCAGTTGCAGGCCTAGTTTAAATCTGTCCGTAACAGGGTATATTTTGTTCTGGGGTGAAATTCAATTGCCAAAATAGCAATACCCTGAATCTGTTGTTCCAGCATTTGCAGGCCTAGTTTAAATCTATCCGTAACAGGGTATATTTTGTTCTGGAGTGAAATTCAATTGCCAAAATAGCAATACCCTGAATCTGGTGTTCCAGCAGTTGCAGGCCTAGTTTAAATCTGTCCGTAAGGGTACTTTCACACTAGCGTTGGTGCGGATCCGTCTGTTTATTTGTACAGTCGGATCCGCACCTCTAATGCAAACGTTTGTATCCGTTCAGAACGGATCCGTTTGCATTAGCTTTAAATAAAAATGACAAAGTCCAAAACGGATCCGTTTTGACTTACATTGAAAGTCAATGGGGAACGGATCCGCTTTCAAATGCACCATATTGTGTCACTGACAACGGATCCGCCCCCATTGACTTACATTGTAAAAACGGATCCGTTAGGCTCGCTTCTTCAGACGGACACCAAAATGCTGCATGCTGCGTTGGTGTCCGCCTCCAAAACGGAATAGAGGCGGAACGGAGTTTAACTGATGCATTCTGAACGGATCCTTATCCATTCAGAATGCATTGGGGCTTAACTGATCCGTTTTGGACCGTTTGTGAGAGCCCTGAAACGGATCTCACAAACGGAATCCAAAACGCTAGTGTGAAAGTACCCTAACAGGGTATATTTTGTTCTGGGGTGAAATTCCATTGCCAAAATAGTAATACTCTGAATCTGGTGTCCCAGCACTGGCTGGCAAAGTATAATAGTTTCCGCCAAAACACATATTTTGTTCTGGGGTGAAATTCAATTGCCAAAATAGCAATACCCTGAATCTTGTGTTCCAGCAGTTGCAGGCCTAGTTTAAATCTGTCCATAACAGGGTATATTTTGTTCTGGGGTGAAATTCCATTGCCAAAATAGCAATACCCTGAATCTGGTGTCCCAGCACTGGCTGGCAAAGTATAATAGTGTCCAAAACATATATTTTGTTCTGGGGTGAAATTCAATTGCCAAAATAGCAATACCCTGAATCTGATGTCCCAGCAGTTGCATGCCTAGTTTAAACCTGTCCGCAACAGGGTATATTTTGTTCTGGGGTGAAATTCCATTGCCAAAATAGCAATACCCTGAATCTGGTGTTCCAGCAGTTGCAGGCCTATTTTAAATCTGACTGTAACAGGGTATATTTTGTTCTGGGGTGAAATTCACTTGCCAATATAGCAATACCCTGAATCTGGTGTTCCAGCTGTTGCAGGCCAAGTGTTAATCTGTCCGTAAAAGGGTATATTACACTCAAGGTGTATATACAAGTGCTGAGAGGGTCATCCTCAATAACTTCACATGCTACCGTGCATTTCCCATGGTACTTCTGTCCGTTAAAGGGTATATTACACAATGTGTTAAAATACAATTGCTGAAGGCAAAATCCTCCATATTTTTTCACACACTACTGTGCATCTCCAAGTGTAAATCTGTCTATAAAAGGATACCTTTCATCCAGGGCCTAAATACTAGCCCCAAAAGAGATATTCCCCTAAATCAGTGGTTACTGCTGTGCCTGGATTAGTTTAATACGCTACATAAATAAATAGGCAGATAGTGTTAGGTGCATGTAAAAAAAGGCCTGAATTTGAAATACATTGGGCCAAATATTTTTTTTCTTATTGTGGTGCTTGGTGAACGGTAACAAAGAGGAAAACATCTAGTAAGGGGCGCGGATGCGGTCGTGGTGGTGTTAGTGTACCCTCTGGTGCTGGGAGAGGACGTAGCCATTCTGCCACAGCCACATGTCCTAGTGAACCAACTACCTTAGGTTCCAGTACCCGCCAGAATTTACAGCGATATTTGGTGGGGCCCAATGCCGTTCTAAGGATGGTAAGGCCTGAGCAGGTACAGGCGCTAGTCAATTGGGTGGCCGACAGTGGATCCAGCACGCTCACAACATTATCTCCCACCCAGTCTTCTGCAGAAAGCGCACAGGTGGCGCCTGAAAACCAAGCCCATCAGTCTGTCACATCACCCCCATGCATATCAGGGAAACTGTCTGAGCCTCAAGTTATGCAGCAGTCTCTTATGCTGTTTGAAGACTCTGCTGGCAGGGTTTCCCAAGGGAATCCACCTAGCCCTTCCCCAGTGGTGGAAGACATAGAATGCACTGATGCACAACCACTGATGTTTCCTGGATGATGAGGACATGGGAATACCACCTCATCGGAGTCCGCACGTCTCTGATGATGACGAAACACAGGTGCCAACTGCTGCGTCTTTCTGCAGTGTGCAGACCGAACAGGAGGTCAGGAGGAAGACTGTGTGGAAGACGATGCAGGGGACGATGAGGTCCTAGACCCCACATGGAATGAAGGTCGTGCCACTGACTTTCATAGTTCAGAGGAAGAGGCAGTGGTGAGACCGAGCCAACAGCGTAGCAAAAGAGGGAGCAGGGGGCAAAAGCAGAACAGCCGCCGCCAAGAGAGTTCGCCTGCTACTGGCCACCGCCACCAGGGACCGAGCACCCCAAAGGCAGCTTCAAGGAGTTCCCTGGCATGGCACTTCTTTAAACAATGTGCTGACGACAAGACCCGAGTGGTTTGCACGCTGTGCCATCAGAGCCTGAAGCGAGGCATTAACGTTCTGAACCTTAGCACAACCTGCATGACCAGGCATCTACATGCAAAGCATGAACTGCAGTGGAGTAAACACCTTAAAAGCAAGGAACTCACTCTGGCTCCCCTGCTCCCTCTTCTGCTGCTGCCTCGGCCTCTTCCTCCGCCTCGGGAGGAATGTTGGCACCTGCCGCCCACCAAACAGAGGATGTGCCACCGACAACACCACCTGCGTCACCAAGCATCTCCACCATGTCACACGGCAGCGTTCAGCTCTCCATCTCACAAACCTTGAGAGAAAGTGTAAATTCCCACCTAGCCACCCTCGAGCCCTGGGCCTGAATGCCAGCATTTCTAAACTACTGGCCTTTGAAATGCTGTCATTCAGGCTGGTGGACACAGACAGCTTCAAACAGCTGATGTCCATGGCTGTCCCACAGTATGTTCTTCCCAGCCGCCACTACTTCTCCAAGACAGCCGTGCCTTCCCTGCACAACCAAGTATCCGATAAAATCAAGTGTGCACTGCGCAACGCCATTTGTGGCAAGGTCCACCTAACCACAGATACGTGGACCAGTAAGCACGGCCAGGGACGCTATATCTCCCTAACTGCACACTGGGTAAATGTAGTGGCAGCTGGGCCCCAGGCGGAGAGTTCCTTGGCGCACGTCCTTCCGCCGCCAAGGATCGCAGGGCATCATTCTTTGCCTCCTGTAGCCTCCTCCTCCTACTCGGCTTCCTCCTCCTCTGCTTCCACCAGCTCATCCAGTCAGCCACACACCTTCACCACCAACTTCAGCACAGCCCGGGTAAACGTCAGCAGGCCATTCTGAAACTCATATGTTTGGGGGACAGGCCCCACACCGCGCAGGAGTTGTGGCGGGGTATTGAACAACAGACCGACGAGTGGTTTCTGCCGGTGGGCCTCAAGCCCGGCCTGGTGGTGTGCGATAATGGGTGAAATCTCGTTGCAGCTCTGGGACTAGCCGGTTTGACGCACATCCCTTGCCTGGCGCATGTGCTGAATTTGGTGGTGCAGAAGTTCATTCACAACTACCCGACATGTCAGAGCTGCTGCATAAAGTGCGGGCCGTCTGTGCGCGCTTCCGGCGTTCACATCCTGCCGCTGCTCGCCTGTCTGCGCTACAGCGTAACTTCAGCCTTCCCGCTCACCGCCTCATATGCGACGTGCCCACCAGGTGGAACTCCACCTTGCACATGCTGGAGAGACTGTGCGAGCAGCAGCAGGCCATAGTGGAGTTTCAGCTGCAGCACGCACGCGTCAGTCGCACTGCTGAACAGCACCACTTCACCACCAATGATTGGGCCTCCATGCGAGACCTGTGTGCCCTGTTGCGCTGTTTCGAGTACTCCACCAACATGGCCAGTGGCGATGACACCGTTATCAGCGTTACAATACCACTTCTATGTCTCCTTGAGAAAACGCTTAGGGCGATGATGGAAGAGGAGGTGGCCCAGGAGGAGGAGGATGAGAGGGGTCATTTTTAGCACTTTCAGGCCAGTCTGTTAGAAGTGGCTCAGAGGGAGGTTTTTGCAACAGCAGAGGCCAGGTACAAATGTGGCCAGCCAGGGCCCACTACTGGAGGACGAGGAGGATGAGGAGGAGGTGGAGGAGGATGAGGATGAAGCAGGTTCACAGCGGGTGGCACCCGACACAGCTCAGGCCCATCACTGGTGCGTGGCTGGGGGATACGGAGGACGATGACGATACGCCTCCCACAGAGGACAGCTTGTCCTTACCTCTGGGAGCCTGGCACACATGAGCGACTACATGCTGCAGTGCCTGCGCAACGACAGCAGAGTTGCCCACATTTTAACGTGTGCGGACTACTGGGTTGCCACCCTGCTGGATCCCGGTACAAAGACAATGTGCCCACCTTACTTCCTGCACTGGAGCGTGATAGGAAGATGCGCGAGTACAAGCGCACGCTGGTAGACGCGCTCCTGAGAGCATTCCCAAATGTCACAGGGGAACAGGTGGAAGCCCAAGGCGAAGGCAGAGGAGGAGCAAGAGGTCGCCAATGCAGCTGTGTCACGGCCAGCTCCTCTGAGGGCAGGGTTAGCATGGCAGAAATGTGGAAAAGTTTTGTCTCCACGCCACAGCTAACTGCACCACCACCTGATACGGGACGTGTTAGCAGGAGGCAGCATTTCACTAACATGGTTGAACAGTACGTCTGCACATCCCTCCACGTACTGACTGATGGTTCGGCCCCATTCAACTTCTGGGTCTCCAAATTGTCCACGTGGCCAGAGTTAGCATTTTATGCCTTGGAGGTGCTGGCCTGCCCGGCGACCAGCGTTTTGTCTGAGCGTGTATTCAGCACGGCAGGGGCGTCATTACTGACAAACGCAGCCGCCTGTCCACAGCCAACGTGGACAAGCTGACGTTCATAAAAATGAACCAGGCATGGATCCCACAGGACCTGTGCCTCCCTTGTGCAGAATAGACATTTATAACTGCCTCCCCTCAGCCATGTATTCTTGTACTCCGGGGCACTTCTTTATTGAATCCTCATTTTTTAACTTTACCATGATCTTGCGGTGCAACCCAAAGTTGAATGAACCTCTCCTCAATCTGGGCGCGGGGCCTAAATAACTGAAAGTGGCCTGTTACAATGGTGGGTGACATGAAGCCTGAACCTCTGCCATGCGACCTCTCTCCTCTGTCTGGGTGCTGTGGGCCTAAATAACTGAAAGTGGCCTTCTCCAGTGGTGGGTAATATGACGCCTTATTCCTTGCTGTGGGACCTCTCTCCTCTGTCTGGGTGCTGGGGCCTAAATAACTGAAAGTGGCCTTCTCCAGTGGTGGGTGATATGACGCCTTATTCCTTGGTGTGGGACCTCTCTCCTCTGTCTGGGTGCTGGGGCCTAAATAACTGAAAGTGGCCTTCTCCCGTGGTGGGTGATATGAAGCTTGATTTTCTGCTATGGGACCTCTCTCCAATTGATATTGGTTAATTTTTATTTATTTTATTTTAATTCATTTCCCTGTCCACATTTGTTTGCAGGGCATTTACCTACATTTTGCTGCATTTTGCAGCCCTCTAGCCCTTTCCTGGTCTATTTTACAGCCCAAACTTTTAGTGCCCAAAAGTCCGGGTCCCCATTGACTTCAATTGGGTTCGGGTTCAGTTCGGATCCCGAACCCGAACATTTTTGGTAGGTTCGGCCGAACTTCTCGAACCCGAACATCAAGGTGTTCGCTCATCTCTAGTGGCTAATCCATGTCAAGGTATGGGAAATGCTTCAGCAGTATTTCCTTCTCACAGCAGTAAGGTTTTTCTGCCATAAACATGCACACTACCTGCCATCTGAGTCCAAAGCAAAGCATTGGGGGTTCTAGATCTTCTTAGATGTCTGGTCTCTTTCCTCTTATGGGCACTTTGGTAGCACTTTTGCTTCTTTGAAAGCTGTAATCTCAAACCCAGGTTCTATGAGCTTGGGCCTAGTCCATGCAGCAGCTCTCAGTACACGTGTCTCTCTTATAGCTTCTCCTCAGACTAGACTCTACTAAAACACCAATCCGAGGGTTGAAGCAGTCCATCCCCAGGAAACTTAAACACAGTCTCCCAAATTGTTAACTGTTAGTTTTCCAACACATTGCTACTGAGTTCACATAAACATAATAAATCACATTTAACTTAAGAACATTACATTAACTCTTTAACATTTTAAACCCTTTTTTAAGTAGTTCTCTGGGGTACTGCACCAGCAATAATTGAGCTCAGGGTGAAAGTGATGTTATGAAAGTGACTGTTTTACTTTTGTCATAGACATGATGATGTGGTTGGGTCAATTTGAAGAAATCCTTGAAATGCCAGCAGTACTTTAATCTGGTTATGGGGCTCCTTTTTCTATGTAAAATTGAAGCAATCAGGTATCTGCTAATTCATTTACACTTTTATGTTAGCACTAGTTCTATAATAACCATGACCAAAATGGTATCTCATATTCAGAAGTCCTACTGCCTGCTGCAATGTGTACAAGAGTGATATGTTAAGTGAAGTAGGTCAATATTTCTTTCGAAGGAAAATAACAATTGTAAGGTGAGTAGGGAGAGCATCTAAAGCTATTGTCACTTTTTTGCTGTTGAAAATTTGTATTTATTAGGTTAGGCATGGTGTTTGGGATTTTTAGTCAAAACAAAAGTAAGAGGCGATAAAGTATTTTGGAGGTACTGGACATTAGAGCAGTGGGTGTAAAACCACTGTGTCAACCAGTATGTTTGACCTACATAGGAATCTGTAATTCGCTGCAGAGAAACCACCAGGTTGCTACCTCCTGAAGTAGCCTCTTTGTGATTGACAGCTAACCCACGAAGGGTCAAACAATACCATAGTCAGAGACAGGCCAATGTCAGGGCAGGCAGAGTATGAGCAATCCTACAAACATTCCAGTGAAAGTTCAATATCCAGGAAATGGGCCAAAAAACATACACTGCCAGAAGAACAAATATTGCACACCTTTGCAGGAACTAGCAAACTATTGTTCCGGCACCTTCCCTTTGGAGACAGCCATAGGCTAGTGTAAATTAGTTTTCCTGTGTGCTGGCCTTTTAAGACCTGGAGTGAGCGTGCTTGTTGGTCCTACGGGCCAAAGAGTGAGGCCTAAGCACAGATGAGTGTGTAGAGCGGGTATGTACAGGTGACTTGCATTACTCCTTCCCATGTTCATAACCTTACATTTGTCAGTGTTAAACCTCATCTGCCACTTCTCTGCCTAAGCCTCCAATCTATTCAGCTCCATCTGTAGCAGTATACCGTCCTCTTTCATGTTAATTACTTTACACAATTTAGTGTCATCTGCAAAAATTGATATTTTACTTTGCAAGCCTTCTACAAGATCATTTATAAATATATTGAAGAGAATAGGGCCCAACACTGACCCCTGTGGTACCCCACTCTGAGTGTGTACCATTAATAACCACCCTCTGTTTTCTATCACTGAGCCAGTTACTTACCCACATACAGACATTTTCTCCCAGTCTAAGCATTCTCATTTAAAATACTAAGCTTCAGGCAGCTGGTTATAGAGCAGGAGGAGCTGAGCAGATCGATATATGGTTTTATGGGAAAACATTCTGCAAAACTTGCAATTATTTCATTTAAATTCCTGCTCATTCTGGGCTTTGAGGTCAAGAAGGTGGTCCTATCAGTGATTGACAGCCTTCCCTCTATGACTATGTATACAGAGATAGCTGTCAATCACTGATAGGACCACCTCCTTGACTTCAAAGCCCAGAATGAGCAGCCATTTTAATAAATATTTGCATGTTTTGCAGAATTTTTTCCCAATAAAATGATATATCAATCTGCTCAGCTCCTCCTGCTCACATGCTGCCTGCAGATTACACTGCATTTTCACGGTGAGAGCATAAGCGTGCGCAGCCTATTGCATTAGGGTGTGCACCCTAAAGCACAAACACACGGCACGCGCGAGTGTGTGTGTATGTATATATGTTATATATATATATATATATATTGATAGTAGCAAAAAAAGTTGATGAACCGCACCGCTTGTAAGTAGCTCAGTGTGCCTGTGGTGCAGAGAGGGACTCCAACTCTCTGAATACATAAAAGAGAAACAAAATCCACGGCACCACCTTCAGTGTTCTGTGTCTTTATTTCACCAAAGGCAACGTTTCGGTTTTCCCAATGAAACCGTCCTCAAGCCAGTGATGGCTATATATTGATAGATAGTCCAGAAAAGCAGGCAGCACTCCAAAAAGTAAAACTCAAGTGCGTTTATTGACCCAGTGCTCCAGCAACGTTTCAATTGCTCAATGCAATCTTTATCAAGCCATGTCTCACAAGTGTTCAGTGTTACAAATATATAGGGTACATTATAACATTCATCATGTACCCTATATATTTGTAACACTAACTTTGCTGTAGAACATGGCTTGATACAGAGTGAGCAATTGAAGCGTTGCTGGAGCACTGAGTCAGTCGCACTTGAGTCTACTTTGGAGTGCTGCCTGCTCAGACTATCTATACTACAAAGAACCATGTTGCAGGCTCTTGTGGGATTTTGCACCCTAGTGTTTAGTGTGCTGCTTCTTATTTTCCTATATATATATATATATATATATATATATATTATACACATACACATATATATACACAAATACACTCTGAATGCATACAAACCCACACTCATATAGTTATTAATATGAAGTTAAATAACCCCTGTATAATAATGTATCCTGATACCCCTAGTTATATTACCCCCTGCTTTGTACCCCTCCCTCCCCCTTTTCCAACCACTCAGCAGTCAGCACCCTTACTCACATAAAAAAAGTAATATATATAATATAGCTTACAATTAGTGTTGAGCGAACAGTTCGAGCATAGTTCGGGTCCGTACCGAATTTTGGGGTGTTCGTGACACGGACCCGAACCCGAACTTTTTCGTAAAAGTTCGGGTTCGGGTTCGTCGTTCGGCATGTATTTTGGCGCATTTTGAAAGGCTGCAAAGCAGCCAATCAACATGCATCATACTACTTGCCCTAAGATGCCATCGCAGCCATGCCTACTATTGGCAAGGCTGTGATTGGCCAAGTGCAGCATGTGACTCAGCCTCTTTATAAGCTTGTGCGCACGTCGGGACGTGCTCACTACCGATGTGAATAGAACAGGGATAGACGCAGCTGATGCTAGGGCGAGAATAGGCAGGGATAATTGAATAACTGGAAGCAAATTTCTCTCCTCCACCTGTGATTCATCTGAACAACTGCAGCTGAGCTGCTTTTTTGATAGGGATTGGCTATTTTTAGAGTGGCCAGAGTGATTTTTCCATCCACATGTACCTGGGCTGACCGCCGGCCGCCATTTTGCGACTTGTAGTGCTGCAGCAGAAGCTGCCACAGTGTGCATTCCAAAGCTCCAAACAAGTCAGACATCTACACCTGGGATTCAGACCAATAGCGATTTAGCAGCACAGTCCAAGGCTATTTTTTTAAAGGTTGTGCAGACCATTTTGTGGCACATGTTACTGGGCTGATAGGCGGCGGCCATCTTGGGACTAGTGCTGCAGCACAATCTCTCCCAACGTCCATTAATCACTTGTAATAGTGGTCTGTGCCATAGAAATCCTACATCAGGGACTTGGGTGTGCTTGTGTCACCCCTACTAATACCAGTCCACCTGTAATCCATACAGTGAAAAGCCATAAAGTATTCCAGTGAGGGAATTTTTTTTATTTAAAAAAGGCCAAGTTAGTTTATCTGGCGTTCAATATACTAGATACAGTTAGGCCTGCGTTTCATACATCTGGAATTAGCAAACTAATGTGCTGGGGTTGGGAAAACATATATGTACCCATACTAGAATCTGTCAAAGAAAGCGGTACTCACATATAACAGTCATTCCATCTGTAATCCATACAGTCAAAAGACTGAAAGTATTCCAGTGAGGGAATTTTTTTATTTAAAAAAGGCCAAGTTAGTTTATCTGGCGTTCAATATACTAGATACAGTTAGGCCTGCGTTTCATACATCTGGAATTAGCAAACTAATGTGCTGGGGTTGGGAAAACATATATGTACCCATACTAGAATCTGTCAAAGAAAGCGGTACTCACATATAACAGTCATTCCATCTGTAATCCATACAGTCAAAAGACTGAAAGTATTCCAGTGAGGGAATTTTTTATTTAAAAAGGCCAAGTTAGTTTATCTGGCGTTCAATATACTAGATACAGTTAGGCCTGCGTTTCATACATCTGGAATTAGCAAACTAATGTGCTGGGGTTGGGAAAACATATATGTACCCATACTAGAATCTGTCAAAGAAAGCGGTACTCACATATAACAGTCATTCCATCTGTAATCCATACAGTCAAAAGACTGAAAGTATTCCAGTGAGGGAATTTTTTTATTTAAAAAGGCCAAGTTAGTTTATCTGGCGTTCAATATACTAGATACAGTTAGGCCTGCGTTTCATACATCTGGAATTAGCAAACTAATGTGCTGGGGTTGGGAAAACATATATGTACCCATACTAGAATCTGTCAAAGAAAGCGGTACTCACATATAACAGTCATTCCATCTGTAATCCATACAGTCAAAAGACTGAAAGTATTCCAGTGAGGGGATTTTGCTTATAAAAATAATATATTTCATTGTGGTGCGAGTTGAATCGCAACAATGAAGAAAAATACTATTAAGGGACGAGGACGCGGTCGTGGTGGTGTCCGTGGAGCCTCTGTTGCTGGTAGAGGACGTGGCCGTTCGGCCCCAGGCGCACACAGTAGGGAACGAACTCCCTCAACTAGCCGGCAGAATGTACCGCAATATCTCGTGGGGCCCAATGCCGCTCTTAGGATGGTATGGCCTGAGCAGGTACAGGCATTAATCGATTGGGTGGCCGACAGTGCTTCCAGCACGTTCACCACATGATCTCCCACCCAGTCTTCTGCAGAAAGCGCACAGGTGGCACCTGAAAACCAAGCCCATCAGTCTGTCACATCACCCCCATGCATATCAGGGAAACTGTATGAGCCCAAGTTATGCAGCAGTCTCTTCTTCTGTTTGAAGACTCTGCTTCCAGGGTTTCCCAGGGGCGTCCACCTAGCCCTTCCCCAGTGGAGGAAGACATACCATGCACTGACGCACAACCACTTATGTCTCCAGATGAAGAGGACATGGGAATACCACCACAGCAGAGTCACCGACTCTCTGATGATGACGAAACACAGGTGCCCACTGCCGCGTCTTTTGCAGTGTGCAGACTGAACAGGAGGAGGTCAGGGAGGGAGACTGGGTGGAAGACGATGCAGAGGACGATGAGGTCTTAGACCCCACATGGACTGAAGGTCGTGGCGATGACTTTCACAGTTCAGAGGAAGAGGTAGTGGTGAGACCGAGACAACAGCGAAGCCAAAGAGGGAGCAGGGGGCCAAAGCAGACGAGCCGCCGCCCCAGAGTTCGCCTGCTACTGGACATCGCCAACAGGGACCCAGCCCCACAAAGGCAGCTTCAAAGAGTTCCCTGGCATGGCACTTCTTTAAACAATGTCCTACCGACAAGACCCGAGTGACTTGCACGCTCTGCCATCAGAGCCTGAGGCGAGGCATTAACGTTCTGAACCTCAGCACAACCTGCATGACCAGGCATCTACATGCAAAGCATGAACTGCAGTGGGGTACACACCTTAAAAACCAGGCACTCGCTGAGGCTCCCCTGCTCCCTCTACCGCTGCTGCCTCGGCTTCCGCCTCGAGAGGAATGTTGCCACCTGCCGAGCAGCAAACAGAGGATGTGCCACCGACACCACCACCACCGCCACCGTCAACTAGCGTCTCCACTATATCACACAGCAGCGCTCAGCTCTCAATATCTCAAACCTTAGAGAGGAAGCGCAAATTCCCCGAGTCACCCTCGAGCCCTTGGCCTGAACGCCAGCATTTCTAAACTGCTGGCCTTTGAAATGCTGTCATTCCGGCTGGTGGACACAGACAGCTTCAAACAGCTGATGGCCATGGCTGTCCCGCAGTATGTGGTTCCCAGCCGCCACTACTTCTCCAAGACAGCCGTGCCTTCCCTGCACATGCAAGTGTCCGATAAAATCAAGTGTGCACTGCGCAACGCCATTTGTGGCAAGGTCCACCTAACCACAGATACGTGGACCAGTAAGCACGGCCAGGGACGCTATATCTCACTAACTGCACACTGGATGAATGTAGTGGCGGCTGGGCCCCCGGCGGACAGTTCCTTGGCGCACGTCCTTCCGCCCCTAGGATCGCAGGGCATCATTCTCTGCCTCCTGTAGCCTCCTCCTCCTACTCGGCTTCCTCCTCCACTGCTTCCACCAGCTCATCCGGTCAGCCACACACCTTCACCACCAACTTCAGCACAGCCCGGGTAAACGTCAGCAGGCCATTCTGAAACTCATATGTTTGGGGGACAGGCCCCACAGCGCAAAGGAGTTGTGGCGGGGTATTGAACAACAGACCGACGAGTGGTTTCTGCCGGTGGGCCTCAAGCCAGGCCTGGTGGTATGCGATAATGGGCGAAATCTCGTGGCAGCTCTGGGACTAGCCGGTTTGACGCACATCCCTTGCCTGGCGCATGTGCTGAACTTGGTGGTGCAGAGGTTCATTCACCACTACCCCAACATGTCAGAGCTGCTGCATAAAGTGCGGGCCGCCTGTGCGCGCTCCGCCGCTCACATCCTGCCGCTGCTCGCCTGTCTGCGCTACAGCGGAACTTCGGCCTTCCCGCCACCGCCTCATATGCGACGTGCCCACCCGGTGGAACTCCACCTTGCACATGCTGGAGAGACTGTGCGAGCAGCAGCAGGCCATAGTGGAGTTTCAGCTGCAGCACGCCGCGGCCAGTCGTACTGCCGAACAGCACCACTTCACCACCAATGATTGGGCCTCCATGCGAGACCTGTGTGCCCTGCTGCGCTGTTTCGAGTACTCCACCAACATGGCCAGTGGCGATGACACTGTTATCAGCGTTACAATACCACTTCTATGTCTCCTTGAGAAAACACTTAGGGCAATGATGTTAGAGGAGGTGGCCCAGGTGGAGGAGGAGGAGGAGGATGAGGGCTCGTTTCTAACACTTTCGGGCCAGTCTGTTCGAAGTGGCTCAGAGGGAGGTTTGTTTAAGCAGCAGAGGACAGGTTCACAAGTCGCCAGCCAAGGCACTGTACTGGAGGACGAGGAGGATGAGGAGGAGGAGGTGGAGGGGGACGAGGATGACGCAAGTTCACAGCGGGGTGGCAGCCCAGGCCCATCACTGGTGCGTGGCTGGGGGATACGGTGGACGATGACGATACGCCTCCCACAGAGGACAGCTTGTCCTTACCCATGGGTAGCCTGGCCCACATGAGCGAATATATGCTCCAATGCCTGCGCAACGACAGCAGAGTTGCCCACGTTTTAACGTGTGCAGACTACTGGGTGGCCACCCTGCTGGATCCCCGGTATAAAGACAATGTGCCCACTTTAATTCCTGAACTGGAGCGCGACCGTAAGATGCGCGAGTACAAGCGCACGCTGATAGAGGCGCTCTTGAGAGCATTCCCACATGTCACAGGGGAACAGGTGGAAGGTGAAGGCAGAGGAGTGGCAAGAGGTCGCCAACGCAGCTGTGTCACGGCCAGCTCATCTGAGGGCAGGGTTAGCATGGCAGAAATGTGGAAAAGTTTTGTCTCCACGCCACAGCTATCTGCACCGACACCTGATACGGAACGTGTTAGCAGGAGGCAGCATTTCACTAACATGGTTGAACAGTATGTCTGCACACTCCTCCACATCCTGACGGATGGTTCGGCCCCATTCAACTACTGGGTTTCGAAATTGTCCACGTGGCCAGAGTTAGCATGTTATGCCTTGGAGGTGCTTTCCTGCCCGGCGGCCAGCGCTTTATCTGAACGCGTATTCAGCACGGCAGGG
This sequence comes from Bufotes viridis, assembly GCA_033119425.1. Taxonomy (NCBI): domain Eukaryota; kingdom Metazoa; phylum Chordata; class Amphibia; order Anura; family Bufonidae; genus Bufotes; species Bufotes viridis. The sequence goes on from CM065594.1 coordinate 230,723,094, forward strand.
GGCGTCATTACTGACAAGCGCAGCCGCCTGTCCACAGCCAACGTGGACAAGCTGACCTTCATAAAGATGAACCAGGCATGGATCCCACAGGACCTGTCCCTCCCTTGTGCAGAGTAGTCCTTATTAACTGCCTAAAACATGTCTTGTTGTGCTACGGGCCACTTCTTTATTTGATACAAATTTTATGAAACCCACAGTTGAATGAAACTCTTCTCTGTCTGGGCGCCGGGCCTAACCAGATGAAAGTGGCCGGTTAAACTAACGGGTGACATGAAGCCATAACCTCTGCCATGCTACCTCTGTCTTCTGTCTGGGTGCTGAGGCCTAAGTCAAATAAAGCGGTCTTCTGCTGTGCTGGGGGATATGAAGCTAATCTCTGACCTCTCTCCTCTGTCTGGGTCCAAAGGCCTAAATCACTGAAAGAGGCCTTCTCCTGTGGTGTGTGATATGATGCCAGAATATGTGCTGTGGGGCCTCTCTCCTCTTCCTGGGTGCAGGGGTCAAATAAACTAAATTGTGGCCTACTCCTGTGGTGGTTGATATGATGCCTGATTCTCTGATGTGGAACCTCTCTCCTCTGTTTGGGTGAAGGGGTCAAAGTAACTAAATGGTGGCTTCTCCTGTGGTGGCTGATATGATGCCAGAATATGTGCTGTGGGGCCTCTCTCCTCTTCCTGGGTGCAGGGGTCAAAGTAACTCAATGGTGGCTTCTCCTGTGGTGGCTGATATGATGCCAGAATATGTGCTGTGGTGCCTCTCTCCTCTTCCTGGGTGCGGGGTCAAAGTAACTCAATGGTGGCTTCTCCTGTGGTGGCTGATATGATGCCAGAATATGTGCTGTGGTGCCTCTCTCCTCTTCCTGGGTGCGGGGTCAAAGTAACTCAATGGTGGCTTCTCCTGTGGTGGCTGATATGATGCCAGAATATGTGCTGTGGTGCCTCTCTCCTCTTCCTGGGTGCGGGGTCAAAGTAACTCAATGGTGGCTTCTCCTGTGGTGGCTGATATGATGCCAGAATATGTGCTGTGGGGCCTCTCTCCTCTTCCTGGGTGCAGGGGTCAAAGTAACTCAATGGTGGCTTCTCCTGTGGTGGTTAGTATGATGCCAGAATATGTGCTGTGGGGCCTCTCTCCTCTTCCTGGGTGCAGGGGTCAAAGTAACTCAATGGTGGCTTCTCCTGTGGTGGCTGATATGATGCCAGAATATGTGCTGTGGTGCCTCTCTCCTCTTCCTGGGTGCGGGGTCAAAGTAACTCAATGGTGGCTTCTCCTGTGGTGGTTAGTATGATGCCAGAATATGTGCTGTGGGGCCTCTCTCCTCTTCCTGGGTGCAGGGGTCAAAGTAACTCAATGGTGGCTTCTCCTGTGGTGGCTGATATGATGCCAGAATATGTGCTGTGGTGCCTCTCTCTCTTCCTGGGTGCGGGGTCAAAGTAACTCAATGGTGGCTTCTCCTGTGGTGGCTGATATGATGCCAGAATATGTGCTGTGGGGCCTCTCTCCTCTTCCTGGGTGCAGGGGTCAAAGTAACTCAATGGTGGCTTCTCCTGTGGTGGTTAGTATGATGCCAGAATATGTGCTGTGGGGCCTCTCTCCTCTTCCTGGGTGCAGGGGTCAAAGTAACTCAATGGTGGCTTCTCCTGTGGTGGCTGATATGATGCCAGAATATGTGCTGTGGTGCCTCTCTCCTCTTCCTGGGTGCAGGGGTCAAAGTAACTAAATGGTGGCTTCTCCTGTGGTGGTTGATATGATGCCTGATTCTCTGCTGTGAAACCTCTCTCCTCCATCTGGGTGTAGGGGTCAAAGTCTTTCAAAGTCGCCTTCTCCTGTGCTGATTGATATAAAGCTGATGGTTGTGCCATCTGACATGGTTGCCAGGGTCTGATTCAATGGGGCCTACTCCTGTGGTGGGTGATCTAAATGCCTGATTCTCTGCTGTGAAACCTCTCTCCTCCGTCTGGGTGTAGGGGTCAAAGTCTTTCAAAGTCGCCTTCTCCTGTGCTGATTGATATGAAGCTGATGGTTGTGCCATCTGACATGGTTGCCGGGGTCCCATTAAATTGGGGCCTACTCCTGTGGTGGGTGATCTAAATGCCTGATTCTCTGCTTTGAAACCTCTCTCCTCCGTCCGGGTGTAGGGGTCAAAGTCTGTCAAAGTCGCCTTCTCCTGTGCTGATTGATATAAAGCTTATGCTTGTGCCATCTGACATGGTTGCCGGGGTCTGATTCAATGGTGGCCTACTCCTGTGGTGGGTGATCTAAATGCCTGATTCTCTGCTGTGTAACCTCTCTCCTCCGTCTGGGTGTAGGGGTCAAAGTAACTAAATGGTGGCCTACTCCTGTGGTGGGTGATATGATGCCTGGTTCTCTGCTGTGGGACCTCTCTCCTTTGTCTGGGTGCTGTGGTCAAAATAATAGTAAGTGACCTTCTCCATTGGTGGGTGACTTGAAGCCTGATTCTGTGCTATGGGACCTCACTCCAATTAATATTGTTTAATTTTTATTTATTTTATGTTAACTCATCATTTCCCTATCTACATTTGTTTGCAGGGGATTTAACTACATTTTGCTGCCTTTGCAGCCCTCTAGCCCTTTCCGGGTGTGTTTTACAGCCTTTTAGTGCCCAAAAGTTCGGGTCCCCATTGACTTCTATGGGGTTCGGGTTCGGGATGAAGTTCGGTCGAGTTCGGATCCCGAACCCGAACATTTTCGAAAGTTCGGCCGAACTCGTCGAACCCGAACATCCAGGTGTTCGCTCAACTCTACTTACAATGAATGACTGTAAATAATTACAGTTCTGAAGTGTCCAGCAGGCTCAGGATCATGACCCACCAGCTTATAAGCCGCACCTAGGTTTTAGAGGGGGACAATAAGAAAAAAATTTTTTCATTACACCTCAGTCAGACCACCAATCAGACCCCAATGTTAATCAGACCCCAATAAGACCTCAAATCAGACCCCCAATCAGACCTCAGCTCACACCCGAATGTAAATGACACCCAATCAGACCTCAGATAAGAGCCCCATGCCTCTCATTAGCCCCCATATCACCCTTTTATGCCATTAGCCCTCATTATGCCTCTCATTAGCCCCATCATCAGCCCTTATGCCTCATTAGCCCCCATCATCAGCTCTTATGCTTCACTAGCCCCATCATCAGCCCTTATGCCTCACTAGCCTCATCATCAGCCCTTATGCCTCATTAGCCCCCATCATCAGCCCTTATGCCTCATTAGCCCCCATCATCAGCTCTTATGCCTCATTAGCCCCCATCATCAGCCCTTATGCCTCATTAGCCCTCATCATCAGCCTTTATGCCTCATTAGCCCCCCATCATCAGCCCTTATGCCTTATTACCCCCATCATCAGCCCTTATGCCTCATTAGCCCCACATTATGCCTCATTAGCCCCATTATGCCTTATTAGCCCCCATTATGCCTTATTAGCCCCTATTATACCTCATTAGCCAACCATTATGCCTCATTAGCCCACCATTTTGCCTCTCATTAGTCCCCCATTATGCCTCTCATTAGCCCCCCATTATGCCTCTCATTAGCCCCTATTATGCCCCTCATTAGCCCCCATGCACCTCATTATGCCCCCATGCGCCTCTCATTATGCCCCCATGCGCCTCTTATTATGCCCCCATTATGCCTCTCATTATGCCCCCATTATGCCTCTCATTATGACACCATTAATGCCAGAATATGTGCTGTGGGGCCTCTCTCCTCTTCCTGGGTGCAGGGTCAAAGTAACTCAATGGTGGCTTCTCCTGTGGTGGCTGATATGATGCCAGAATATGTGCTGTGGTGCCTCTCTCCTCTTCCTGGGTGCAGGGGTCAAAGTAACTAAATGGTGGCTTCTCCTGTGGTGGTTGATATGATGCCTGATTCTCTGCTGTGAAACCTCTCTCCTCCATCTGGGTGTAGGGGTCAAAGTCTTTCAAAGTCGCCTTCTCCTGTGCTGATTGATATAAAGCTGATGGTTGTGCCATCTGACATGGTTGCCAGGGTCTGATTCAATGGGGGCCTACTCCTGTGGTGGGTGATCTAAATGCCTGATTCTCTGCTGTGAAACCTCTCTCCTCCGTCTGGGTGTAGGGGTCAAAGTCTTTCAAAGTCGCCTCTCCTGTGCTGATTGATATGAAGCTGATGGTTGTGCCATCTGACATGGTTGCCGGGGTCCCATTAAATTGGGGCCTACTCCTGTGGTGGGTGATCTAAATGCCTGATTCTCTGCTTTGAAACCTCTCTCCTCCGTCCGGGTGTAGGGGTCAAAGTCTGTCAAAGTCGCCTTCTCCTGTGCTGATTGATATAAAGCTTATGCTTGTGCCATCTGACATGGTTGCCGGGTCTGATTCAATGGTGGCCTACTCCTGTGGTGGGTGATCTAAATGCCTGATTCTCTGCTGTGTAACCTCTCTCCTCCGTCTGGGTGTAGGGGTCAAAGTAACTAAATGGTGGCCTACTCCTGTGGTGGGTGATATGATGCCTGGTTCTCTGCTGTGGGACCTCTCCTTTGTCTGGGTGCTGTGGTCAAAATAATAGTAAGTGACCTTCTCCATTGGTGGGTGACTTGAAGCCTGATTCTGTGCTATGGGACCTCACTCCAATTAATATTGTTTAATTTTTATTTATTTTATGTTAACTTATCATTTCCCTATCTACATTTGTTTGCAGGGGATTTAACTACATTTTGCTGCCTTTTGCAGCCCTCTAGCCCTTTCCGGGTGTGTTTTACAGCCTTTTTAGTGCCCAAAAGTTCGGGTCCCCATTGACTTCTATGGGGTTCGGGTTCGGGATGAAGTTCGGGTCGAGTTCGGATCCCGAACCCGAACATTTTTCGAAAGTTCGGCCGAACTCGTCGAACCCGAACATCCAGGTGTTCGCTCAACTCTACTTACAATGAATGACTGTAAATAATTACAGTTCTGAAGTGTCCAGCAGGCTCAGGATCATGACCCACCAGCTTATAAGCCGCACCTAGGTTTTAGAGGGGGACAATAAGAAAAAAAATTTTTTTCATTACACCTCAGTCAGACCACCAATCAGACCCCCAATGTTAATCAGACCCCAATAAGACCTCAAATCAGACCCCCAATCAGACCTCAGCTCACACCCGAATGTAAATGACACCCAATCAGACCTCAGATAAGAGCCCCATGCCTCTCATTAGCCCCCATATCACCCTTTATGCCATTAGCCCTCATTATGCCTCTCATTAGCCCCATCATCAGCCCTTATGCCTCATTAGCCCCCATCATCAGCTCTTATGCTTCACTAGCCCCATCATCAGCCCTTATGCCTCACTAGCCTCATCATCAGCCCTTATGCCTCATTAGCCCCCATCATCAGCCCTTATGCCTCATTAGCCCCCATCATCAGCTCTTATGCCTCATTAGCCCCATCATCAGCCCTTATGCCTCATTATCCCTCATCATCAGCCTTTATGCCTCATTAGCCCCCATCATCAGCCCTTATGCCTTATTACCCCATCATCAGCCCTTATGCCTCATTAGCCCCACATTATGCCTCATTAGCCCCATTATGCCTTATTAGCCCCCATTATGCCTTATTAGCCCCTATTATACCTCATTAGCCAACCATTATGCCTCATTAGCCCACCATTTTGCCTCTCATTAGTCCCCCATTATGCCTCTCATTAGCCCCCATTATGCCTCTCATTAGCCCCTATTATGCCCCTCATTAGCCCCCATGCACCTCATTATGCCCCCATGCGCCTCTCATTATGCCCCCATGCGCCTCTTATTATGCCCCCATTATGCCTCTCATTATGCCCCCATTATGCCTCTCATTATGACACCATTATGCTTCTCATTATGCCCCTCATTATGCCCCCATTATGCCTCTCATTATGACCCCATTATGCCTCTCATTATGACCCCCATTATGCCTCTCATTATGCCCCCATGCGCTTCTCATTATGCCCCCATGATGCCTCTTATTATGCCCCCATGATGCCTATCATTATGCCCCCATGATGCCTATCATTATGCCCCCATGATGCCTCTCATTATGACCCCATTATGCCTCTCATTATGCCCCCATTATGCCTCTCATTATGCCCCCATTATGCCTCTCATTATGCCTCTCATTATGCCTCTCATTATGCCCCCAGCAGCCTCATTTAAAAAAAAACAAAAAAAAAAAAACATCCTCTCCTGCTCCTGGCCACCGCCATTCCTCACAGCCCGTTCTTCCTCCTGATGTCGGCTCTCGGCACCCCGTGCGCACGCCTATGGGTGAGAGGTTCCTTTTGGGGTCAAGTTCTTCCTTTTCAGACATGGGGCATTGCATAAACAAGAAGAAGGTAGAGACTTTCTTGTGGAGGGTACACTTGGAGGCCATTTTTACAATGTTTTGGGTCTAAATCCTCATCTACCATCATTAGTGATGAGCGGCAGGGGCAATATTCGAATTCGCGATATTTCGCGAATATTTGGGCGAATATTCGCCATATATTCGAAAATTCGCAAATTCGTAATCTCCAGCCATTATTTTCTTGTTTGCGAAAATTCGCATTAAAAATCGCATAAATTAACATAAATACTCGCATAAACTGGCATTTGAGATACCTTTTAAATACCAGCTTATGCGAATTTTATGCTAATTTATGCGAATTTTTACGCTAATTTATGCGAATTTTTATGCGAATTTTCGCAAACATGAAAATAATGCCATTATTTTCTTGCATGCGAAAATTTGCATATTAAAAATTCGATAAAGCGAATATTCGCGATCGCGAATATATTTTGCGATATTCTAAATATTCGCGAATTCTCGAAGTGCTGATATTCGCGATTAAAATTCGCAATTCGAAAATTCGTGATCAACACTAACCATCATATGTTTGAGTCTATTGTCATATCTAACACTACATGTGGGTTCACCTCAACAGTGACAATACTCAGCAGAAGTGTGTTTAATCTTTCACTTACATAATCACCGTTATAACTAGAGATGAGCGACTCGAAGTTGACGAACTGGAATTCGATCCGAACGTCAGGAAAAATTTGATTCGCGCCGAAGCCGAATTTTCTTGCGCTTTGTGGTAACGAATGTCACTTTTTCCTAAAATGGCTGCTTCCCATGTTAGGACATGGAGCAAAGAACTCTGAGAACGAGGGATCACCCACAATGTCATGCATGCAGCCAATCAGCAGCCAGCCCCTATGATGTCACAGCCCTATAAAAAGCCTCAGCCATCTTGGATTCTGCCATTTTCCAGTGTACTTAGTACAGGAAGAGATGTGACAGGCGCTAGGGACAGTGCTAGGAAAGACTTTGTTGTGCTAAAAAATTATTTAGAAGTGCAGGGGAAAGATTGTTAACAGTGTAGGGAATGGATAGGGAGGCATTATCTATAGTATAAAAGGAGAATAGGGTCCAATAGGGGGTGTATAGCCTAGGTAATAGGAGCAATTCTATTAGACCTTGCTGCACTAACTGGGGATTCAAATTGCACTAAATAATAGGTCAGTAATGCCAGCAAACCTGACTTGTTATTGGGGTGCAAGTGCTATGAGATACAGCCATTAACGCAGTGTATTAATGAGAAATATATGTACGTCCTATTAGCAGTTCTGCGTTGAATTTTGATTGTTCTGCTTTCTTTTGGTTTGTATTAATAGGAAAAAGAATACGTCTTAATTGCCATTCTGCTGTGAAATTACAATGTACTACAGCCATAGGACATATGCCGTTCTGCGGTGAAGTTACATTGTACTACAGCCATTTATGTAGTGTATTAATAGGAAATATAATGTCCTGTTAGCTGTTCTGCTGTGAATTTTAAATGTTATATATTTCTTAGGGGGTGTATTAATAGGAAAAACAATACTTCTGTGGTGAAGTTACATTGTACTAAAGCCATTTACAAGAAAAAGGAAATATACGTACGTCATATTAGCTGTTCTGCAGTGAATTTAGATTGTTATACTTTTTTGGGGGGTGTATTAATAAGAAAAATAATATGTTTTAATTGCCGTTCTGCGGTGAATTTACATTGCACTACAGCCATTTACGTAGTGTATTAATAGGAAATATACATATGTCCTATTAGCCGTTCTGCGGTGAATTTTGATTGTTATACTTTTTTTGGGTGTATTAATAGGAATAAGAATACATCTTAATTGCCGTTCTACGATTAAGTTACATTATACTACAGCCATTTACGTAGTGTATTAATAGAAAATATACATATGTCCTATTAGCCGTTCTGCAGTAAATTTTGATTGTTATACTTTTTTTGGGGGGGTGTATTAATCGGAAAAAGAATACGTCTTAATTGCCGTTTTGCCATTTTTGCAGTGAAGTTACATTGTACTACATCCATTTACGGGGTGTATTAATAGGAAATATACGTATGTCCTATTTGACGTTCTGCCTTGAGTTTCGATTGTTACACTTTTTTGGGGGGGATGTATTAAAAGGAAAAAGAATACATCTTAATTACCGTTGTGCAGTGAAGTTACATTCCAGTTTTCCTTAAAACCGATTTCTTTATTGATTTCTTGTATACGTAAAATCCATGGACAATGTCAGAGTACACACAAGGTGACGCGTTTCGGGCTTACAGAATCATGCCCTTCATCAGTCTGATGAAGGGCATGATTCTGTAAGCCCGAAACGCGTCACCTTGTGTGTACTCTGACATTGTCCATGGATTTTACGTATACAAGAAATCAATAAAGAAATCGGTTTTAAGGAAAGCTGGATTGGATTTTCTTCTATGAATATACCGCAAGGACCTGGTTCGGGTCTCTCATCCGTGCTTCCAGAGTTAAAGGGTGGAGGTGAGCGCTGCAGCAATTTGTTTGTATGAGTGAAGTTACATTGTACTACAGCCATTTACAGGGTGTATTAATAGGAAATATACGTATGTCCTAGTAGCTGTTCTGCTGTAAATTTCGATTGTTACACTTTTTTGGGGGTCATGTATTAATAGGAAAAAGAATACGTCTTAATTGAAGTTCTACTGTGAAGTTACATTGTACAAGAGCCTTTTTTGGGGGGTATTACTTTAATTTTAATAGAATTATTTTATTATACAGTATGCCAGATATACAAGTGACAGGACCTTCAAAGGGAATCGGCAGTGGCCAAAATGTTTCTGTTGCTGGCAGAAGTAGCAGCAGAAGAGGAGGGGGCGGGGGGTGGCAGCAGGAGTCGCAGCTAGAGGCCTGAGCTCCCAGTGTCATCTACTGATTGTGTATTGACCAGCAATCCAGTGGTGCTTGAATTGTTGACTCGCTTGAACTTTGTCACAAGTAACTTCAGACGCCCCCAGCCAACAGTCGGTGGGTCCCTCTGACACAACGTTAAGTTGGCATGGCCCGGGAGCAGGCCCTGTGCCATCAACTAAAGAAGACGTAACAAAACCTTGTCATATGATAATTAATGCTACACACGTAGGTAATTAAACATCTAGGTTAAACGTGCTGTATTAAAAATACCTTTCATTTTTACATGGGTAATAGGCCAAGAAAAGCCCTAACGTGAATCATATACACAGAAAAATACCGTGTCAGATACTCTTACAGACAAACAAAAAATATTATTTTTTCACCAGGGATCCAGAAGGGGAGGATAAGTGTTAAGCAAATATATTGCTGTATTTGTGGGAGGGGAGGCTGATTACAAAGCTATTTATATGCACCTGTGGGCCCAGGCTGGCTGATTACTAGGCTATTTATAGGCACCTGTGGGCCCAGGCTGACGCCGTTTCAGCTGATTTCACCCACCCACCCACTCCATCTTACAATCACTTCATATTAGGGTGGCCCCCTTTAGGCTGCCCTACCGCAGCAGTTATGGCATAATTCTACTGCTTTAAGACAAAGTTCAGACTAAGCACCTATATTTCTACACTCAGAAGTGCATGACCATAAGGCAAATTAAGTAGGTTAAAAGATGGCCGCACAATACATCTCAAACTAACAGAAAAACAAAAAAGGGGCTCATTCCAGAAATAGGAATGAAGGAAGTTCTTTGCGCACATTTTTGATCAAAAGTATGTCGAGCCCCTTTTTTGTTTTTCTGTTAGTTTGAGATGTATTGTGCGGCCATCTTTTAACCTACTTAATTTGCCTTATGGTCATGCACTTCTGAGTGTAGAAATATAGGTGCTTAGTCTGAACTTTGTCTTATAGTATATTGAGGGTGGCGCCTCTTTTGGACTGAGACCCGCCCAAGTTCCTGGGACTTCTCAGCACAAAAGCAATTTAGCTGGTTCCTACAGTGCCCTGAAAATAAGGAGACTGGTAAGTCCATGAGAGGCAGTATCTGTAGTGTTAGGGACCCATGTGCGGAAGTCGCCGTGAAGTGGCATTTGGGCCCGACATACTTTTGATCAAAAATGTGCGCAAAGAACTTCCTTCATTCCTATTTCTGGAATGAGCCCCTTTTTGTTTTTCTGTTAGTTTGAGATGTATTGTGCGGCCATCTTTTAACCTACTTAATTTGCCTTATGGTCATGCACTTCTGAGTGTAGAAATATAGGTGCTTAGTCTGAACTTTGTCTTATAGTATATTGAGGGTGGCGCCTCTTTTGGACTGAGACCCGCCCAAGTTCCTGGGACTTCTCAGCACAAAAGCAATTTAGCTGGTTCCTACAGTGCCCTGAAAATAAGGAGACTGGTAAGTCCATGAGAGGCAGTATCTGTAGTGTTAGGGACCCATGTGCGGAAGTCGCCGTGAAGTGGCATTTGGGCCCGACATACTTTTGATCAAAAATGTGCAAAGAACTTCCTTCATTCCTATTTCTGGAATGAGCCCCTTTTGTTTTTCTGTTAGTTTGAGATGTATTGTGCGGCCATCTTTTAACCTACTTAATTTGCCTTATGGTCATGCACTTCTGAGTGTAGAAATATAGGTGCTTAGTCTGAACTTTGTCTTATAGTATATTGAGGGTGGCGCCTCTTTTGGACTGAGACCCGCCCAAGTTCCTGGGACTTCTCAACACAAAAGCAATTTAGCTGGTTCCTACAGTGCCCTGAAAATAAGGAGACTGGAAAGTCCATGAGAGGCAGTATCTGTAGTGTTAGGGACCCATGTGCGGAAGTCGCCGTGAAGTGGCATTTGGGCCCGACATACTTTTGATCAAAAATGTGCGCAAAGAACTTCCTTCATTCCTATTTCTGGAATGAGCCCCTTTTTTGTTTTTCTGTTAGTTTGAGATAATTCTACTGCTTGTTGTAGATAGGGTTAGATAGGTTAGGTACACCTTTCTGATAGCCAATCGGACCACAAATGAAAAATAATGGTAGGGGTACATGGGTTATTTGATATTAAAGGGATTAAGAATCTGTCCCTAATTCTAACCCTATGGCTTACTCAGCCCAGGGACACCTCCTAAAGGTGGGGGTGCCCTGTCTTCGTCCCTAGATCTGTTATTCCCCTAAGTTGCCCTATATCCAATACCATAGGTGGAACCAGTAAAGATAGTCACTAGGAATGATCATGGAAGGATACTAAAGATATAGAATTGATGTATGCAAATACATAACCCCGACGATTTTCTACCGCACCCGCGGCTCATCAGGGGGTAATAGTAAGATAGTGCAACATATATAGTAATAGAGGAAGAAAAAGATACTTAGCTCCCATATATTGATTAGGTCCAGATAGTAGTTTCCACACCAGAAGGAGATGTACCTGATGGTCAGAATTTAGAATAAACATCACCTACAGTGTACTACTCGCCGTTGTATAAACATATAGTAAAGATATTTACTTACTGATGGGAACTTGGACAGAGCGTACGCCGAACTGATGAGAGAGCTAACACGGCTAGTGTTTGTCTAATTGCGCCTCTTATTTAAAGGCTGGTGCCCTAGACAATTAACCGATGTCATTTCCGGTAAAATAGATCATGTGATGATCGAAAAAAAAAAAAAACGTCACTTCCGGTATTTGGAACGCAAGGTGACGTCACTTCCGGTATTTGGAACGCAAGGTGACATCACTTCTGGTATTTGGAATGCAAGGTGACGTCACTTTCGGTATTTTGAACACCTATGTCGCTGTATTGGTGCAATCAAGGGTAGATACATGCCTTCCAATATTTGAAGTGCACGTATTAGGCACATATATGAATAACAAATACCGTTCCTGTCAGAACGCACCTTAGTTAATCTAAACGGGTACTAGCCGAGTATTTTTCGTTTTTTTGTGAAAGAAGATAATCAGAGATCAATACTGTTATTACAAGTGGGAAGAAAACGAGCCTTCCACATTATGGTGGGCAGCCAGGTCACATCCCAAAAGATGTATGATGGCTAATATATGCCATTAAAAGAAAAGGGGTGCTTCGCGCACCAGGTCCAACTTTGGACTATTAAATACAAGAGGCAGAATTACGGGTAATAAAAAGGTCATAGGAAGCAAGTATAGGTTAGTCTCTCATTGAGACCACTCGGCGACTGGGATCGGAAACGGTATATCCATTCAGTTTCTTTTTTCAGTATTTTACGGTCCCAGTCGCCTCTCCTTACAGGTAAAGGAACAACCTCAAGTGCAGAGAAAACAATGGATTTTAGGTCCCCATTATGATACTCATTCACGTGATTAGCAATGGGTGTGTCCTTGTGCTTAACTATATCATTTATGTGTTTGCACACTCGCCGTCTCATTTCCCTTAAGGTCTTACCGATGTAATCTTTGGGACAGGTACACTGACCTATATAGATTACTCCCTTGGTTTTATAATTGATGAAGTCTTTTACTATGTGAGTATGGTTCGTGGCTGAACAAATCACTGTCTTAGGCCCCTTTCACACGGGCGAGTTTTCCGCGCGGGTGCAATGCGTGAGGAGGACGCATTGCACCCGCACTGAATCCTGACCCATTCAGTTCTATGGGGCTGTGCACATGAGCGGTGATTTTCACGCATCACTTTTGCATTGCGTGAAAATCGCAGCATGTTCTATATTCTGCGATTTTCACGCAACGCAGGCCCCATAGAAGTGAATGGGGATGCGGGAAAATCGCAAGCATCCGCAATCATGTGCGGATGCGTTGCGATTTTCCCGCATGGTTGCTAGAGATACGATCGGGATGGGGACCCGATCGTTATTATTTTCCTTTATAACATAGTTATAAGGGAAAATAATCGCATTCTAATTACAGAATGCAATGTTCCCGGGCTTTAAAGGGTTAAAAATAATAAAGAGTTAACTTACCTTCTCCCATTGTACAGCGCAGAGCCCCAGAACGTCTTCTCTCTGATAGTTTTGATGCTTGAGGACCTGTGGTGACGTCACAGGGTCACATGGTCCAATCATAGAAGCATTTGAGTGGACCATGTGACCCATGTGATCCTGTGACATCACGGCAGGTCCTTCATCCAACATCTGTAATTAGAATGCGATTATTTTCCCTTATAACTATGTTATAAAGGAAAATAATTACACATACAGAATACTCATCCCGAAACCAGACTTCAGTGATGAAGTCTGACTTCGGGTCTGGGTACCAAGCATGCGGATTTTTTCATGCGCGTGCTCAACGCACTACAAACGTTAGCACACGCGCGGAAAAATCGCGGCGATTCCCGCAACGCACCCGCATCTTATCCGGGCGTCAAACATGACGCCCGTGTGCAAGAGGCCTTAGTGGTAAGGATATAGTTACATGCCTTACAGGTGCTGCATTTAAAGACTCCTATTGGCTTTCTGTCAAGCCAAGTGCATCGCTGTCCCCCTGAGCTGGTGGTAGAAAGACCCATTAAACAGAAAGAAGTTATGTGTGAGTGTATACTCCAAAAGGCCTATAATAAATTGGTTGTGATTGTGAAATTGTGTACCCCTAGACGAGAGAAAATGCATAGTGGCTGCCAGTCCCTTATCATGTGGTATCGACGTGTAGAGGGATTCCACGTCAATGCTGGCCAAAAAGACATCGGATCAATTGGAATTGTCTCTATTTTGCGCAAAAAAAAATCCATTGTATCCCTGGTAAACGAGGGTAAACATGACACAAACTCCCGTAACACTTTGTCCAGATATATTTCACAATGATGGGTGAGGAGTCTATTCCGGAGACAATTTGATGGCCTTTTAAGGGATCTAGTCCTTTATGGACCTTTGGTAACCCATAAAAGGTCGCCAATTGCGGGGTATCAGGAAGTAGGTAGGAATACTCGGATTACCTTTTGTTCAATACCCTGTTGGAGGAGGGATTTAAGTTGTGAGAAAAACACCAGAGATGGGTCACAGGGTAAAATTCTATAGCTTTTTTTGTCATTAAGTAAGTCTAAGCACATTTTTTTGATATTTCAGGTGATCAAATATCACCAAATTGCCTCCTTTATCGGAAGGTTTTAAAACAATCTTTTTATCTGTCTCTAGATCTCTGAGCGCTTGAAACTCATACTTTGACAGATTGTGATAGAATTGTTGACTTGAGTCGAGTTGCTCGAGATCAGAAATTACCAACCGTAAAAAGATATCAATGTGCTCTGAATTTACTGTAGGTGGCAATTTCGTGCTAGCTGAATGAAGATTTGTGAAAGAGCCCTCGCCAAGTGTTTTAGACCCTTCATCCCAAAGATCCATTAGGGTCTGAAAATCAGGGAAATCTTCAGGATTAATTCCTAAGTCGATACGTGTTTTCTTATTCGTGTTTTGATAGAATTTGTGACATTTAAGTCTTCTACAGAAGAGGTTAAGATCTTTGACCCATTTAAAGGTATCAAATTTTGTAGTGGGTACAAACGATAGACCTCTCTGTAGTACATTTAATTCAGTATCTGTCAATGTACGAGTAGACAGATTAATAATTTGGAAGCTATCACTTACTGCCGATTGTCGCCACCCTTTGTTCGATCTCTCAAGTGGTAAGGGCTGGGGTTTTCCAATAAAAAAGGCTGATAGGGTGATGGAGTATATGAGGAAGAGGAAGAGGGGGTGCCATCAACTCCTCAACCTGTCTCTATCATTTTCTGTTCCATCAGCGCGAGAAGCTCCACTTTTCAGCAGGGACGAGCTACTAGAGGGCAGTCAGCAGCTACTGCCTAGCCAAGATCTGGAGGAGACATCTGCTGCTTCCTCTGGTAGGTGGACAAGTAGTGAAGATGAAAGTGGCTTGGGAGCAGGAGTTGCAAGTGGTCAGACTCCTGGCCCTCTCACTTGGGAGCTGGGTGAAGAAGGGGTTTTATCATCATCAGGAGAAAGGGTGGAAGTTTGCAGGTGAGGCAGCGGCTGAGTCAGCAAGGTGGTAGCGTTGCCGTGAGTCAACAGGGTGGCAGCAGTGGAAGTTCGGGAGACAAATATGCCCGGGGTAGACCACCAGCTTCGCAGGAGCCTGCCAGCCTGGAAAGTAGCGGTGCAGGGGTTCATGGAGACAGGGGTAGCATGCAGTCAG
Organism: Bufotes viridis; assembly: GCA_033119425.1. NCBI lineage: Eukaryota > Metazoa > Chordata > Amphibia > Anura > Bufonidae > Bufotes > Bufotes viridis. Next base: position 230,738,474 of record CM065594.1, read on the forward strand.
TGTGGAGTGTTGGAGGGAAAATGGCATACTCGGCGGTGTGGAAGTTTTTTGTTAAGCCGCCGGAGGAGGTGAACATGGCCATTTGCTGAATTTGTGGGCAGAAGATGAAGCGTGGGCAGGTTGGCATTACAGACCTGCATCAACACATGTAGCATCACGATAAAGTGGCCTGGGAGAACCGTGGCTCCAATCTGGTGGTCCAGCCTGCCGCAGCAACCGCTGCATCACCCAGTGGCACGCACCTGATTTCAGGCAGTCAAGGCTCCACCACCTCAGCCAAAGAGCTGTCTGTCCTTCCCATCATCTGATGGTCACGATGCTCCTGCTCCTTGTCCTCCCACTCCTCATCAATCATCTCGTCAGCAATCGATCACTGAAGCAATTGCCAAGAGACAACAGTATGTATGCATTCATCCAACGGTGCAGAAGCCGAACATGCTTCAGGCCAAGTTGCTGGTGCTGCAGTCCCTCCCCTTCCAAGTGGTGAACTCTACACTTTTCTGAGAACTTATTGCTAGTGCTAAGCCGAGCTGGAGAGTCCCAAGCCGTCACTTCTTTGCCAAAAAGGCAGTACCAGCCGTGCACACAAATGTAGAACAGAAGGTGGGCAAGTCCTTAAGCCTGTCCATAAGGGGCGGCTTCCACGAACCCGAACTTTGGAAAAGCCGAAGGACCTGGAGTGACGTCACCATCATGTGATCAGTGCAGGGGGCGTGGCTCAGCACTAGATCAAATCCAGTGCTGAGCCACGCCCCCTGCACTAATCACAGGATGGTGACGTCACCCCAGGTCCTTCGGCTTTTCCAAAATTTGGGTTCGTGGAAGCCGCTCCTTATGGATTCCATATGTCGGGATAGTCCGCGGTAGTGGAATCTGTAACGGGAACTAACCCAAACGCCGAACTAATTTTTGAAGTTCGCTCATCTCTAGCTGTAACTACTAGATTTAAGTACCTGGATGTTCGGGTTTGAGAAGTTCGGCCAAACTTTCTGAAAATGTTCGGGTTTGGGATCCGAACTTGACCCGAACTTAACCCCGAACCCGAACCCCATTGAAGTCAATGGGGACTTGAACTTTTGGGCACTAAAAAGGCTGTAAAATAGCCCAGGAAAGGGCTAGAGGGCTGGAAAAGGCAGCAAAATGTAGGTAAATCCTCTGCAAACAAATGTGGATAGGAAAATGAATTACAATAAAATAAAATAAATACAAATTAACCAATAGCAATAGGAGAGAGGTGGCATAGCAGAGAATCAGGCTTCATGTCACCCACCAATGGAAAGGCCACGTTTACCTATTCAGGCCCCAGCACCCAGACAGAGGAGAAAGGTCCCATAGCAGAGAATCAGGCTTCATGTCACCCACCAATGGAAAAGGCCACTTTCAGTTATTTAGGCCCCAGCACTCAGACAGAGGAGAGAGGTCCCATAGCAGAGAATCAGGCTTCATGTCACCCACCGCTGGAACAGGTCACTTTCAGATATTTAGGCCCCGGCACCAAGACAGAGGAGAGAGGTCGCATAGCAGAAAATCAGGCTTTATGTCACCCACCAATAGAACAGGCCACTTTCAGATATTTCGGCCCCGGCACCAAGACAGAGGAGAGAGGTCGCACAGCAGAGAATTGGGCCTCTTTCACACGGGCGTCATGTTTGAAACCCGGATAAGAGGCGGGTGCGTTGCGGGAATATGCGCGGGTGCAAACGTTTGTAATGCGTTTTGCACACGCGTGAGAAAAATCGCCATGTTTGGTACCCAACCCGAAGCCGGACTTTATCATTGAAGTCCGGTTTCAGGTCTTCTGGAGAATTTATTATTTTCCCTTATAACATGGTTATAAGGGGAAATAATAGCATTCTTAATAAAGAATGCATAGTAAAATGAAGTGGAAGGGGTTAAAAATAATAAAAGTTAACTTACCTTAGCCACTTAATCGCGTAGTTGCGATCTGTCCTCTCTTTCCTTGCATCAGCAAAGAACTAAAGGACCTGTGATGACGTCACATCCCATGGTCCAATCACACGGTCCATCTTACCATGGTGATGGACCATGTGATTGGACCGTGATGTGAAGTCATCACAGGTCCTTTAGTTCTTAGCTGATGCAGGGAAAGAGAGGACAGATCGCAACTACGCAATCAAGTGGCTAAGGTAAGTTAACTTTTATTATTTTTAACCCCTTCCACTTCATTTTACTATTCATTCTTTATTAAGAATGCTATTATTTCCCCTTATAACCATGTTATAAGGGAAAATAATAGAGATCGGGTCCCTTTGCTAAGCAACCATGCGAGAAAATCGCAATGCATCCGCACTTGCTTGCGGATGCTTGCGATTTTCCCGCAGCCCCATTCACTTCTATGGGGCCTGCGTTGCGTGAAAAACGCACAATATAGAACATGCTGCGATTTTCATGCAACGCATAAGTGATGCGTGAAAATCACCGCTCATGTGCACAGCCCCATAGAAATGAATGGGTCCGGATTCAGTGCGGGTGCAATGCGTCCTACTCACGCATTGCACCCGCGCGGAAAACTCGCCTGTGTGAAAGGGGCCTTAGGCTTTATGTCACCCACCATTGGAACAGGCCACTTTACGATATTTAGGCCCCTGGCACCCAGACGGAGGAGAGGTTCATTCAACTTTGGGTTGCCCCACAATATAATGGTAAAATAAAAAAAAAGAGGATTGAATGAAGAAATGCCCTGGAGTCCAAGAATATATGGTTAAGGGGAGATAGTTATAAATGTCTAATCTGCACAAGGGTTGGACAGGTCCTGTGGGATCCATGCCTGGTTCATTTTTATGAACGTTAGCTTGTCCACATTGGTTTTTGATAGGAGGTGGGAGAGTCTGGGAGGGAGACTGATGTACTAGCCCTAAAAAGGGCTTTTTGGTGTGCTGTCAGGACGCTGTCCTTACAGCAGAGATCAGATGAGTCTTTCAGGACTAGAGTGGACACTGAATACACTAGCCTAGCTATCGATTTCCCTATTAAATCAGCAGCAGCTACACTGTCCCTCCTCTCACTAAGACTGCAGCTTCCGAATGAATCTAAAATGGATGCTGTCCAGGAGATGGGAGGGTCTGGGAGGGAGGGTATGCTGCTGATTGGCTGGAATGTGTCTGCTGACTGTGAGGTACAGGGTTAAAGTTTACTCAATGATGATGAATAGGGGGTGGACCGAACATCGCATATGTTCGCCCGCAGCGGCGAACACGCACAAGTTGTTTTCGCCAGGAACTGTCCGCTGTGAATAGTTCGGAACATCTTATTTGTGAATTCAACTTAGAGCTGGGTTCTTAATGGTTGTATTGCTAGAATATAACGAATATTGAGAATATAGCGCTATATTCGTTATATTCGTCAATTCTAGCAATACAACCATTAGGAACTGTTAGGAACAGGTTATAGTAATCGCATTGCGATTACAACTTAGATCTGAGTTCCTAATGGTTGTATTGCTAGAATTGACGAATATAAAGAATATAGCGCTATATTCTCAATCTTCGTTATATTCTAGCAATATAACCATTAGGAACCCAGCTCTAAGTTAACTTCGCAATGCGATTAATACAGGTTATATTAATCGCATTGTGATTACAATTACTAACACTGCAGCTTCAGAATGAATCTAAGATGGTGTCAGGAACGGCCGCAGCTAGCGATCACCCGATCCGCTGACTGTGGTCGCTGACACGGAAAGGAGGGGGCAGGACACGGACAATCCACCCGATCAGTTCGGTTGGATCACCGGGTCCAGTCGATTACCCAAATTGGCCACCTTGGTCGCACCAATTTGCTAACCGCCTGACCGGCTGTGAAGGAGGGGGACACCTCCTTCCACCACCAGTAATGCTGCCACCACCTGTCTGATTAAGGGTTCAGATAGGGAAACCCCGGGATACGGACTGTGCTCTGCACCTTCTAATACCCCACACACATCCAAGATATTGATCTGGGTGTAGATTGAAGAGAGGGGTCAAGCTGGGAAGCCTCGGCTGTCACACGTGACTCCGCCTCTCTCAATATCCGGGTGAGGATCGCGATCATCCACCCCCACACTCCAATCGATATCCCCGATGTGCCAACGGATTGATGCAGCCTCACAAGGATGCTCCGTTATTCATATAAAAACATGCACTTTATACTCTAATTTATAGTAGCTCCTCCGGAACAATAGGTTCGTTATATACTCTGGTTTGCATTCAACCACGGAATAAATCATCCATCAATGAGATTTTAACTCTTTGATTTTATATCAAATGAAGAAATATTGATATAGAAAAACAGTACAAAGGTTACAAAAAGTTACAGAAAAATTACTGAGTTACAACAAATAAATGAATAAGAATAATACTAATAAGATTGATAATAACAAGGCAATTCTACAACAATGATACAGTTCAAGGTACGCTACCTTATTCTCAGCTCTGCGCACAGATGCTGGGCGATGATGTCAGAGCTCTGGGTCCGCCCCTTTTGCAGAGCTCTCTGACACACGTGTTCTTAGGTTCAGGTGTTGTGGACAGACTACCCCTCTGGTCCAGCCTCCCGCCTTTATAGGGTCTGCTTGAGGACCAATCATCTTGCAGAGTTTTAGTCGAGGGGGTCTTCTAGGAGCCGGGCTGGAGAGGACCAGCCCCTGTACTGTGGTGTCTCAGAAAGTAAGGGAAACTTCTAGAGGTTCTGGTTCTGTCTGGGGTGTCCGAAAAGCCTCTAGAGTATAATAGTCACGTTGCTGAGCTCGCAGGCTTCGCATTGACATCACACATGCCTGTCCTGGAGTTTTCCTAAGGGGTTTTATGTCAGCCTGGGGTTGACAGCCCCTTTGGTAGGTGTGTCTGGAACCCTTATATGCTGCTTGGTTTATGGGGTTGTGGTATTTAATTTTGGGTTCCTAGTATTCACTGGTTCCGGGCTAGGTCCACTTAAGCTTTCTAATGGAGTTTGCCCATGGAGTGTCTTTGTTAGACATGTAAGATGAAACCTTAATGTCTCGAGAGGAAGCAAGCCAACTTTACGACCCCAAAGAATGTGCTCTTCTCTGGGCCAGAGTGGGGAAGCTAGCTAGGGGCCTTAGCCCTCTAGTGGATGGTTGGGAGAATACTCAGCAGGATTTTGTTCTGCTGACATCCCCCATTTTTCCTGGCAGTTAGGTGAGGGTGACAAACCCTTACCGACCTGCCAACTATCCTGAAGTACGGTTGGATCGGGCTGTTCCTGCTGCCGGGACAGTCCATCCGCATTGGCGTTCTCCGATCCTTTTCGGTATTGGATCTCCATCTCGTATTGCTGGAGAGCCAAGCTCCAGCGCAAGAGCCGTCCGTTCTGGGTGGAGGTCTGCGTCAGCCAAGTGAGGGGTTGTGATCTGTCATCACGGTAAACCGGCGTCCATAAAGGTAGTGCTGCAATTTTTGTAAGGCCCAGACTATTGCTAGACACTCCTTTTCACTCGCCCGTAATTGGTTTCGCGTGGTAACAGCTTGCGGCTGAGGTAGAGAACTGGGTGCTCTCTCCCTGCCCCATCCACTTGGCTAAGCACAGCTCCCAACCCAACCTGGGAGGCGTCTACCTGCACTACGAACTTCTTGGAGAAATCCGGTGCCTGGAGAATGGGCTCAGAGATGAGCGCCTTCTTCAGACTCTGGAAAGCCTGTTCGCATTCTGCTGTCCAGGTTACCTTCTTGGGCAGATTCTTTTTAGTTAAGTCGGTCAGGGGGCAGCCAGGGTACTGTAATGTGGTACAAACTTCTGGTAGTACCCGGCAGTACCCAAGAATGCCCGCACCTCGGTCTTGGTCTGGGGAGTTGGCCATTCCTTAATGGCCTGGACATGATCTGGGTCGGGTTTCGGTACCCACTCCCTACTCGGTGTCCGAGATACTGCACCTCTGTCATACAGAACTGGCACTTTCCTGGCTTGACTGTCAGACCCGCCGCCGCAAGTCGGTCCAGAACCTGCGAGACGTGTTGCAAGTGTTCGTCCCAGGAGGTACTAAACACGGCAATGTCGTCCAAATATGCAGCAGTGAAGGCCTCGGCACCTGCCAACAGGTCATTCATGAGCCGTTGGAAAGTGGCGGGTGCATTCCTCATCCCAAAAGGCAGTACCCGAAATTCGAATAAGCCAAACGGGGTGATGAAAGCCGACTTCTTCTGGGCCTCCGGTGACAGTGGGATCTGCCAGTAGCCCCGACTTAGGTCCATGATGGTGAAGTAGTTGGCACTGGCCAGCTGCTCCAGCAATGCATCCATCCGCGGCATGGGGTAAGCATCGGCAATGGTGATGCTATTCAGTTTCCGGTAGTCCACGCAGAAACGCGTGGTTCGGTCCTTTTGGGAACCAGCACTACCGGAGCTGCCCATGGGCTCTGTGAGCGCTGTATGACCCCAAGCTGCAGCATTTCATCCACCTGCTCCCTCATGTGGGCCTGTACCTCCGGGGATACCCTGTAGGCAAACTGGTGAATGGGTGGATGAGTGCCTGTCTCGACATGGTGTACTGCCCTGTCCGTCTTACCTGGCTTGTCAGTAAGGGTGTCCCTGTATGTCTCCAGTATGACCTGGAGCTGCACCTGCTGATCCCTGGGAAGAAGAGGGTTCACCTGTGGCTCACTTCCGCGGCGACCAGGTCGGCCAGGAAGTCAGGGATGGTTTCCTCCTCATCTGGCTCAGGCAAGCTACACACAGGAAGGACATATGCGGTCCTCTCATGGTGGGGCTTCAGCATGTTCACATGGAACCTTTGTGCCTCCGCCCTCCCATGTCGATCACATAGGTCACCTCACTGACTCGCTGCACTACGGGGTAAGGACCTTCCCAAGCTGCCTGTAGCTTGTTGTGCCGCACGGGCAGGAGAGCATACACCTTTTGTCCTACCTCATAGGACCGGGCTTTGGCATTGCGGTCATACCAGTATTTTTGTTGTTGTTGGGCTGAGGTCATATTCTCCTGACCAGCCCCACAAGGGTTTCCATTTTGTCCCGAAACTTCAGGACATAGTCCACTACGGAGGTTTCAGATTGTTCACTTCTTTCCTCCCAGGCCTCTCGGAAGAGATCTAGGGGACCTCTCACCCTTCGTCCATACAAGAGTTCAAAGGGCGAGAACCCAGTGGACTCTTGTGGTACCTCGCGGTAGGCAAAGAGCAGGTGCGGCAGGTACCGCTCCCAATCTTTACCTTCCTGGTGGACGAATGTCCGCAACATTTGCTTGAGCGTTGCATTAAATCGCTCGCACAAACCGTTGGTCTCGGGGTGATATGGACTCAAGGTGAAGTGTTCTATCTGAGTCCTCTCACATAGGGCCTTCATGACTTTGGACATGAATGGGGCCCCCTGATCCGTCAGGATCTCCGCTGGGAACCCTACCCTGGAAAAGATAGTTAGCAGTGCATCTGCTATCTTATCTGCTCTGGTAGAGGACAAGGCCACGGCCTCCGGGTATCGGGTGGCGTAATCGACGACCGTCAGTATGTACTCCTTGCCAGAGCTGCTGCGGACCGCTAAGGGTCCCACTATGTCCATTGCCACCCGGCGGAAAGGTTCGCCGATGATGGGAAGTGGACAGAGGGGAGCCTTGCTCTTGTCCCCAGTCTTACCGACCTTCTGACAAGTGGCACACGTTTTACAGTACTCAGCTACGTCAGTCCCAAGTTTTGGCCAGTAAAAGTGGTGGGACACCCGTGCTTTGGTCCTCTTGATCCCCAAGTGACCTGCCAAGGGTATTTCATGTGCCACCCTGAGCAACTGCCCCTGTACTGGTGGGGCACCACCAACTGCCGCTTGTCCGTCAGGACGTTACTCCCTGGTGGAGGTAGGACCTCTTTGTAGAGGAGACCCTGCTCCCAATACAGCTTGTACTTTTCCCCTGTACCTGGGTTTTCCTCCGCCCTCTTCCGGGAGCGACTCCAGACTGGGGTCCTCCTGCAGCGCTTTCTTGAAGGCTGCACCGCTGGTCCCTGGCAGTCCTCCGCCCGCGGGTAGAGGCGACTGAGGGCACTCAGCATTACCTGCACCTGTCTGGTCAGTGTCAGAGGACGGAGCCGCAGCCCTCTCCTCTGGCACTGAACCCAGCCGCTGTGGTGCTGCAGTGTCCGTTTCACTGCGGGTGGTCACTAACACCGGTTTAACATCAACACTTGTCACATTACCATCAAGTTCATGTGCAATACATTTGTCCTGCGTGTCCCCATGCACACAATCCACCCCCTCCCCACTCCCTTCCCTAGGAGTGGAGGACCCTTCCAACCTAACTTCTTCCCGCCCCACCGCTACTGGTATCAATGTCGACGCGTCTTCATTCTCTACCGGGGTGAGTTCCAGGGTTTTAGCTGGGAGTTCCGGGATGGTTGTGAGTGCATAGTACGAAATCAAGTGGCCTAGATCAGACCCAAGTAAGACAGGTATGGGAATGGAGTCTGACACTCCCACATCTCGCAGTCCCCTTCCCACCCCCCAATCAATGTAGATTCGGGCCTTGGGTACCCGGGAAGGGACTCCTTCCATTCCCTTGAGTGTCAGGAACTGTTGGGGAAGGAAGTCCTTGGTGTCCACTAGCTCTGGGCGGACCAAGGTTACATCGGCACCTGTGTCTCGGAGACCGACAGTATGATGGTTGCCCACCACCACGGGTTGGTGGTTGATGGAGAAGCTCTCTGCCCCTCCCTGTACAAAAAGGGCTTGCTTTGCCGGTGCAGCGGCTGCTTTCGGCTTCAGCTGAGGGCAGGCTGCCTTGTAGTGACCCTCCTTGTGACAATGATGGCAAAGGCGCGGCTCCAGATTGGCCGCCTTAGGTGTCGTGGTGCTGAGTGGGGACCTCGCCGGAGACGGCTTCCCGGACTGGGTTTCCGCGGTTGTTGGCGGCTTTCTGCTCCTCCAGGGTGTGCTTTCTCGGATCCCCGTGTACTCGTCTGCGATCCTGGCAGCCTCTGCAGCTGACTCGGCCCCTTTGTCCAAGATGAAGTGACGAAGCTCGGGCGAGCAGCTGCGCATCAACTGATCCTTGACCGTCAGGTCGAACAGCTGCTCAAAGCTGGTGACACTCAGTCCCTTTAGCCACTGCTGGAGGGCAGTGCGCAGCTTACAGTGGAGATCTGTATAGCTGTCCGCTGGCCCTCGCTGCAGGGCGCGGAAGCGTTTGCGGTACACCTCTGGAGTGAGTTGGTATCGTGCCATGACAGTCTTTTTCACCAGCTCATAGTCCGTACCATGCTCCTCAGGTACACTTAGAGCTGCCTCCAGGGCTTTGCCTGTCACCTTAGCTGTCAGGTAGGCCGCCCACTCCGCACGTGGCACACTGTATTGCCTGCAAGTCCGCTCAAACCCTTCCAAGAACATATCTATGTCAGTGTCCTTGTCCATGGCTGCAAACTTGTCTAGAGAGATTTTAAACGGCTTCTCTCTAACAGATGTTGTTGCAGATGCAGATGAGTTCAACCGGGCCAGCTCCAAGGTGTATCTCCGCTCTGCCTCTCTCTCCTCTCGCTCTGCCTGGCGATCGAGGTAGGCGAGGTAGGCCCCAGGGTCAGATGCACTAAGACTCGCCAAGGCTTCCCTCCGCAGCTCTTCAGGGTCGCTCGGCCGCCTGGACGGACCCTCGGCGACACCCCTGGCGCTGTTGAGGGGCCATTCACGGTGGCACCCGGCAGGACAGGGACTGGCTCTTCCTCTGCAGTCGCCAGCAGATCATCAGGGTGCTGCTCTACATATTCTGCTAGGGCCGCCACCAGCTGCTGCTTTGTCAGGTGTGCGATGGCCATGTCCCTGGCTTCACACAGAGTTTGCAGAATAGTCACCGGCAGTTTACTAAGTCTCCCGTTATTGCCTCAGACATCTTATTCTCAGAGGTACACAGGAGCGAGAGAAGGAAGAACTGTGTTGCTTAGAATTGCCTTATTCTTATACTACAAACTAAACAATTGTACTGGTTTATCCCGTCGGTGAATGCAAATACAGAGAAAAAATAATCCCACCACTGCCTACCAATTTATGTCAGGAACGGCCGCAGCTAGCGATCACCCGATCCGCTGACTGTGGTCGCTGACACGGAAAGGAGGGGGCAGGACACGGACAATCCACCCGATCAGTTCGGTTGGATCACCGGGTCCAGTCGATTACCCAAATTGGCCACCTTGGTCGCACCAATTTGCTAACCGCCTGACCGGCTGTGAAGGAGGGGGACACCTCCTTCCACCACCAGTAATGCTGCCACCACCTGTCTGATTAAGGGTTCAGATAGGGAAACCCGGGATACGGAATGTGCTCTGCACCTTCTAATACCCCACACACATCCAAGATATTGATCTGGGTGTAGATTGAAGAGAGGGGTCAAGCTGGGAAGCCTCGGCTGTCACACGTGACTCCGCCTCTCTCAATATCCGGGTGAGGATCGCGATCATCCACCCCCACACTCCAATCGATATCCCAGATGTGCCAACGGATTGATGCAGCCTCACAAGGATGCTCCGTTATTCATATAAAAACATGCACTTTATACTCTAATTTATAGTAGCTCCTCCGGAACAATAGGTTCGTTATATACTCTGGTTTGCATTCAACCACGGAATAAATCATCCATCAATGAGATTTTAACTCTTTGATTTTATATCAAATGAAGAAATATTGATATAGAAAAACAGTACAAAGGTTACAAAAAAAGTTACAGAAAAATTACTGAGTTACAACAAATAAATGAATAAGAATTATACTAATAAGATTGATAATAACAAGGCAATTCTACAACAATGATACAGTTCAAGGTACGCTACCTTATTCTCAGCTCTGCGCACAGATGCTGGGCGATGATGTCAGAGCTCTGGGTCCGCCCCTTTTTGCAGAGCTCTCTGACACACGTGTTCTTAGGTTCAGGTGTTGTGGACAGACTCCGCCTCTGGTCCAGCCTCCCGCCTTTATAGGGTCTGCTTGAGGACCAATCATCTTGCAGAGTTTTAGTCGAGGGGGGGTCTTCTAGGAGCCGGGCTGGAGAGGACCAGCCCCTGTACTGTGGTGTCTCAGAAAGTAAGGGAAACTTCTAGAGGTTCTGGTTCTGTCTGGGGTGTCCGAAAAGCCTCTAGAGTATAATAGTCACGTTGCTGAGCTCGCAGGCTTCGCATTGACATCACACATGCCTGTCCTGGAGTTTTCCTAAGGGGTTTTATGTCAGCCTGGGGTTGACAGCCCCTTTTGGTAGGTGTGTCTGGAACCCTTATATGCTGCTTGGTTTATGGGGTTGTGGTATTTAATTTTGGGTTCCTAGTATTCACTGGTTCCGGGCTAGGTCCACTTAAGCTTTCTAATGGAGTTTGCCCATGGAGTGTCTTTGTTAGACATGTAAGATGAAACCTTAATGTCTCGAGAGGAAGCAAGCCAACTTTACGACCCCAAAGAATGTGCTCTTCTCTGGGCCAGAGTGGGGAAGCTAGCTAGGGGCCTTAGCCCTCTAGTGGATGGTTGGGAGAATACTCAGCAGGATTTTGTTCTGCTGACAGATGGATGCTGTCCTTGCTTTTTGATAGGAGGTGGGAGGGTCTTGGAGGGAGGGTATGCTGATTGGCTGGAATGTGTCTGCTGACTGGGAGGTACAGGGTCAAAGTTTGCTCAATGATAAAGTATAGGGGCGAACGCGAACATCATAAATGTTCGCCTGCCGCGGCGGACGCGAACAAGATATGTTCGCTGGGAACCGTTCGCCGGCGAATAGTTCGGGACATCTTTAGTCAGTACGTGGAGGGGTGTGCACACATACTGTTCCACCATGTTAGTGAAATGCTGCCTCCGTATCAGGTGGTGGTGCAGTTAGCTGTGGCGTGGTGACAAAACTTTTCCACATCTCTGCCATGCTAACCCTGCCCTCAGAGGAGCTGGCCGTGACACAGCTGTGTTGGCGACCTCTCGCTCCTCCTCTGCCTTCGCCTTGGGCTTCCACTTGTTCCCCTATGACATTTGGGAATGCTCTCAGTAACGCGTCTACCAACGTGCGCTTGTACTCGCGCATCTTCCTATCATGCTCCAGTGCAGGAACTAAGGTGGGCACATTGTCTTTGTACCGGGGATCCAGCAGGGTGGCAACCCAGTAGTCCGCACACGTTAAAATGTGGGCAACTCTGCTGTCGTTTGCGCAGGCACTGCAGCATGTAGTCGCTCATGTGTGCCAGGCTGCCCAGAGGTAAGGACAAGCTGTCCTCTGTGGGAGGCGTATCGTCATCGTCCTCCGTTTCCCTCCAGCCACACACCAGTGATGGGCCCTTACTAGAGTACTGTTTTCCTCATTGTTACCGTTCACCACAATAAGAAAAAAAAAAAATGGCCCAAATTATTTGGCCTTAACAATAGCAAAGACAGGTGCACTCTGCGGAAATACTAAACCCTCACACTGATGTTAAAATTGAGAGGTTAGTTCGACGTATCCTACTAGGAGGACATATCTTAAGCTCGGCCACCGCTCCAAGGTCTCTCAAGTAGCCCGAGGCCCTACCAGTCACCTACCTGTGCCGTATGGGCGATATCAGGGGCCAGTGGGCAAATTATGGGAGCATAAGGCCTGACTCACAGACAGCTTACCAGTAACCTCCAGCATGTAGCCATGCTTGCAATGGGAGGTGGAAGGTGCCTGTGAGCACCACCCGAGACTGGCTGATATGGCCCAGGGCCTAAACAGGTGCACCTAAATATAGCCTGTAGATGAAAAGCAGGCACATTTAAATTGGAGTTTATACACCTCCAAACATAAGAATATACAAACCATTAGAAAACGTGGTGTTAAACAGGCAGGATATGCTCAAACCCATATGCAGTTGTGGATGTATATAGGGGAGCATATCCTGCACTTGTAGTCCGTTGCTGATGGCAATCAACAGCAAAAAAATGCATACAATGGAAGATGCCAGCAACGGACTACAAGTACCACAATAACCATCTTACATATGGTAATCATTATGTGGATGTGGTGAACAATCAAAAACCTTAACAATAGCAAAGACAGGTGCACTCTGCGGAAATACTAAACCCTTACACTGATGTTAAAATTGAGAGGTTAGTTCGACATATACTACTAGGAGGACATGTCTTAAGCTCGGGCACCGCTCCAAGGTCTCTCAAGTAGCCCGAGGCCCTAGTTTGCCTGGGTGAACGGATTCACACTGGGGAGGAACTGCTCCACGTCCTTCATGAAGAAATCGAAACATGGTGATTGACAACGGGAAGAACATGGTGTCGGAGCAGGAGCTCCCCTGTGTATCTTCAATGTTAGCCAGTGGCAGCTCATGCGTGACACCTGCTGTTTGCTTGGAACCTTTGAGGAGACCACTATATTTGTCAGTCACTAGGACTACGGGATGAACAAAGTCATTCCACTGATTCATGTCCTGCAACAGATGCTGCTAAATCTGTCTGGCCAGGGGACAGGCGACATGGAGACTACATCTCAAGGCCACATGAGTAGAGATGAGCGAACACCTGGATGTTCGGGTTCGAGAAGTTCGGCCGAACTTCCCGAAAATGTTCGGGTTCGGGATCCGAACTCGACCCGAACTTTATCCCGAACCTGAGCCCCATTGAAGTCAATGGGGTCCCGAACTTTTGGGCACTAAAAAGGCTGTAAAATAGTCCAGGAAAGGGCTAGAGGGCTGCAAGAGGCAGCAAAATGTAGGTAAATGCCCTGCAAACAAATGTAGATAGGGAAATGAATTAAAATAAAATAAAATAAATAAAAATTAACCAATATCAATTGGAGAGAGGTCCCATAGCAGAGAATCATGCGTCATATCACCCACCACTGGAGAAGGCCACTTTCAGTTATTTCGGCCCCAGCAGCCAGACAGAGGAGAGAGATCCCACAGCAAGGAATCATGCGTCATATCACCGACCACTGGAGAAGGCCACTTTCAGTTATTTCGGCCCAGCACCCAGACCGAGGAGAGAGGTCCCACAGCAAAGAATCATGCGTCATTTCACCCACCACTAGAGAAGGCCACTTTCAGTTATTTAGCCTCAGCACCCAGAGGAGAGAGGTCCACAGCAAGGAATAAGGCATCATATCACCCACCACTGGAGAAGGCCACTTTCAGTTTTTTCGGCCCCAGCACCCAGACAGAGGAGAGGTTCATTCAACTTTGGGTTGCACCGCAAGATCATGGTAAAGTTAAAAAAATGAGGATTCAATAAAGAAGTGCCCCGGAGTACAAGAATACATGGTTGAGGGGGAGGCAGTTATAAATGTCTATTCTGCACAAGGGAGGCACAGGTCCTGTGGGATCCATGCCTGGTTCATTTTTATGAACGTCAGCTTGTCCACGTTGGCTGTGGACAGACGGCTGCGTTTGTCAGTAATGACGCCCCCTGCCGTGCTGAATACACGTTCAGACAAAACGCTGGTCGCCGAGCAGGCCAGCACCTCCAAGGCATAAAATGCTAACTCTGGCCACGTGGACAATTTAGAGACCCAGGAGTTGAATGGGGCCGAAACATCAGTCAGTACGTGGAGGGGTGTGCAGACCTACTGTTCAACCATGTTAGTGAAATGCTGCCTCCTGCTAACACGTTCCGTATCAGGTGGTGGTGCAGTTAGCTGTGGCGTGGAGACAAAACTTTTCCACATTTTTGCTATGCTAACCCTGCCCTCAGAGGAGCTGGCCGTGAAACTGCTGCGTTTGCGACCTCTTGCTCCTCCTCTGCCTTCGCCTTGGGCTTCCACTTGTTCCCCTGTGACATTTGGGAATGCTCTCAGGAGCGAGTCTACCAACGTGCGCTTGTACTCACGCATCTTCCTATCACGCTCCAGTGCAGGAAGTAAAGTGGGCACATTGTCTTTGTACCGGGGTTCCAGCAGGGTGGCAACCCTGTAGTCCGCACACGTTAAAATGTGGGCAACTCTGCTGTCGTTGCGCAGGCACTGCAGCATGTAGTCGCTCATGTGTGCCAGGCTCCCCAGAGGTAAGGACAAGCTGTCCTCTGTGGGAGGTGTATTGTCATCATCCTCCGTATCCCCCCAGCCACGCACCAGTGATGGGCCTGAGCTATGTCGGGTGCCACCCCGCTGTGAACCTGCTTCATCCTCCTCCACCTCCTCCTCATCCTCCTCATCCTCCAGTAGTGGGCTCTGGCTGGCCACATTTGTACCTGGCCTCTGCTGTTGCAAAAAACCTCCCTCTGAGCCACTTCTAACAGACTGGCCTGAAAGCGCTAAAAATGACCCCTCATCCTCCTCTTCCTCCTCCTGGGCCACCTCCTCTTCCATCATCGCCCTAAGCGTTTTCTCAAGGAGACATTGAAGTGGTATTGTAACGCTGATAACGGTGTCATCGCCACTGGCCATGTTGGTGGAGTACTCGAAACAGCGCAACAGGGCACACAGGTCTCGCATGGAGGCCCAATCATTGGTGGTGAAGTGGTGCTGTTCTGCAGTGCGACTGACGCGTGCGTGCTGCAGTTGAAACTCCACTATGGCCTGCTGCTGCTTGCACAGTCTCTCCAGCATGTGCAAGGTGGAGTTCCACCTGGTGGGCACGTCGCATACGAGGCGGTGAGCAGGAAGGCCGAAGTTAAACTGTAGCGCAGACAGGTGAGCAGCGGCAGGATGTGAACGCCGGAAGCGCGCACAGATGGCCCTCACTTTATGCAGCAGCTCTGACATGTCGGGGTAGTTGTGAATGAACTTCTGCACCAACAAATTCAGCACATGCGCCAAGCAATGGATGTGCGTCAAACCGGCTAGTCCCAGAGCTGCGACGAGATTTCGCCCATTATCGCACACCACCAGGCCGGGCTTGAGGCCCACCGGCAGAAACCACTCGTCGGTCTGTTGTTCAATACCCCACCACAACTCCTGCGCGGTGTGGGGCCTGTCCCCCAAACATATGAGTTTGGTGGTGAAGGTGTGTGGCTAACTGGATGAGCTGGTGGAAGCAGAGGAGGAGGAAGCCGAGTAGGAGGAGGAGGCTACAGGAGTCAAAGAATGATGCCCTGCGATCCTTGTCGGCGGAAGGACGTGCGCCAAGGAACTCTCCGCCTGGGGCCCAGCCGCCACTACATTTACCCAGTGTGCAGTTAGGGAGATATAGCGTACCTGGCCGTGCTTACTGGTCCACGTATCTGTGGTTAGGTGGACCTTGCCACAGATGGCGTTGCGCAGTGCGCACTTGATTTTATCGGATACTTGGTTGTGCAGGGAAGGCACGGCTGTCTTGGAGAAGTAGTGGCGGCTGGGAACAACATACTGTGGGTCAGCCATGGACATCAGCTGTTTGAAGCTGTCTATGTCCACCAGCCTGAATGACAGCATTTCAAAGGCCAGTAGTTTAGAAATGCTGGCATTCAGGCCCAGGGCTCGAGGGTGGCTAGTTGGGAATTTACGCTTTCTCTCCAAGGTTTGTGAGATGGAGAGCTAAACGCTGCCGTGTGACACAGTGGAGATGCTTGGTGACGCAGGTGGTGTTGTCGGTGGCACTCCCTCTGTTTGGTGGGCGGCAGGTGCCAAAATTCCTCCTGAGGCGGAGGAAGAGGCCGAGGCAGCAGCAGAAGAGGGAGCAGGGGGAGCCAGAGTGAGTTCCTTGCTTTTAAGGTGTTTACTCCACTGCAGTTCATGCTTTGCATGTAGGTGCCTGGTCATGCAGGTTGTGCTAAGGTTCAGAACGTTAATGCCTCGCTTCAGGCTCTGATGGCACAGCGTGCAAACCACTCGGGTCTTGTCGTCAGCACATTGTTTAAAGAAGTGCCATGCCAGGGAATTCCTTGAAGCTGCCTTTGGGGTGATCGGTCCCTGGTGGGGGTGGCCAGTAGCAGGCGAACTCTCTTGGAGGCGGCTGTTCTGCTTTTGCCCCCTGCACCCTCTTTTGCTTCGCTGTTGGCTCGGTCTCACCACTGCCTCTTCCTCTGAACTATGAACGTCAGTGGCACGACCTTTATTCCATGTGGGGTATAGGACCTCATCGTCCCCTGCATCGTCTTCCACACAGTCTTCCTCCCTGACCTCCTGTTCGGTCTGCACACTGCAGAAAGACGCAGCAGTTGGCACTTGTGTTTCGTCATCATCAGAGACGTGCGGACTGCGATGAGATGGTATTCCCATGTCCTCATCATCAGGAAACATCAGTGGTTGTGCATCAGTGCATTCTATGTCTTCCACCACTGGGGAAGGGCTAGGTGGATTCCCTTCGGAAACCCTGCCAGCAGAGTCTTCAAACAGCATAAGAGACTGCTGCATAACTTGAGGCTCAGACAATTTCCCTGATATGCATGGGGGTGATGTGACAGACTGATGAGCTTGGTTTTCAGGCGCCAGCTGTGCGCTTTCTACAGAAGACTGGGTGGGAGATAATGTTGTGAACGTGCTGGTTCCACTGTCGGCCACCCAATTGACTAGCGCCTGTACCTGCTCAGGCCTTACCATCCTTAGAACGGCATTGGGCTCCACCAAATATCGCTGTAAATTCTGGCGGGTACTGGAACCTGAGGTAGTTGGTTCACTAGGACGTGTGGCTGTGGCAGAATGGCCATGTCCTCTCCCAGCACCAGAGGGTACACTAACACCACCACGACCGCATTGTTACCGTTCACCAAACACCACAATAAGAAAAAAACATATTTGGCCCAATGTATTGATTTCAAATTCAGGCCTTTTTTTTACAGGCAACTAACACTATCTGCCTATTTATTTATGTAGCGTATTACACTAATCCAGGCACAGCAGTAACCACTGATTTAGGGGAATATCTCTTTTAGGGCTAGTATTTAGGCCCTGGATGAAAGGTATCCTTTTATGGACAGATTTAAACTAGGCCTGCAACAGCTGGAACACCAGATTCAGGGTATTGCTATTTTGGCAATTGAATTTCACCCCAGAACAAAATATATCCTTTGCAGGACACTATGAAACTTGGCCAGCCACAGCTGAAACCACTGATTTATGGTATTGCTATTTTGGCAATTGAATTTCACCCCAGAACAAAATATATGTTTTGGCGGATACTATTATAGTTTGCCAGCCAGAGCTGAAACCACTGATTTATGGTATTGCTATTTTGGCAATTGAATTTCACCCCAGAACAAAATATATGTTTTGGCAGAAACTATTATAGTTTGCCAGCCAGAGCTGAAACCACTGATTTATGGTATTGCTATTTTGGCAATTAAAATTCACCCCAGAACAAAATATATCCTTTGCAGGACACTATGAAACTTGGCCAGCCACAGCTGAAACCACAGATTTATGGTATTGCTATTTTGGCAATTGAATTTCACCCCAGAACAAAATATATCCTTTGCAGGACTCTATGAAACTTGGCCAGCCACAGCTGAAACCACTGATTTATGGTATTGCTATTTTGGCAATTAAATTTCACCCCAGAACAAAATATATGTTTTGGTGGACACTATTATAGTTTGCCAGCCAGTGGTGGGACACCAGATTTAGGGGATTCCTATTTTGGCAATTGAATTTCACCCCAGAACAAAATATATGTTTTGGCGGACACTATTATAGTTTGTCAGCCACAGCTGTGACACCAGATATATGGTATTGCTATTTTGGCAATTGAATTTCACCCCAGAACAAAATATATGTTTTGGCGGACACTATTATAGTTTGCTAGCCAGTGCTGGGACACCAGATTTAGGGGATTGCTATTTTGACAATTGAATTTCAACACAGAAATTAATCTATCCTTTGCCAAACAGCATACAGTATTATACTTGGCTAGCCAAAGCTGGAACACCAGATTTAGGGGATTGGTATTTTGGCAATTGTATTTAACTCCTTAATAAAATGTAGAAATTGCTATCCTGAGTTTCTAGGGGTGACAATTAGCACAGCCAAGCCCCTGATGTAGGATATAGCAAAAAAAAAACTAGTATTGATGGATTAATGGACTTGGTGGCAGCTTGTTCTGGTGCACCACAAGTCACAAAATGGCCGCCGATCACCCCAGAAAATAAGTGACAGAAAAACGCTCTGTGCAGCCTAAAAACCAGTGAGCAAGTAGCTAGCAGAAGTTCAATCATTCACAGCTGTAGATCGATCACTTCATTAGGTGCTTTTGCAGACTTTTCCCTGCCTAATCTCGCCCTCACAGCAGCTGCGTCCTCTCCCTCCCTACACTAATCAGAGCAGTGCGACGTGCAGCGCTACGTGACTCCAGGTTAAATAGAGGCTGGGTCACATACTGAACTTGGCCAATCACAGCCATGCCATTAGTAGGCATGGCTGTTATGGGCTTTTAGGGCAAGAAGTAAAACAATAGCTGATTGGCTGCTGTGCAGCCCTTCAGAAAGTGGGAAGAAATCGCCAAACAACGAACCCGAACCCGAACTTTTTTTAAAATGTTCGGGTCCGGGTCCGTGTCCCGAACACCCCAAAATTCAGTACGAACCCGAACTATGCTCGAACTGTTCGCTCAACGCTACACATGAGCCCTTTGGGGGCTGAACTTGAGGAGGAGAAGGACATTGGAGCACAAGCAATGTGTAGAGAAATGGGTAGTTTTTCTAGGTGACAGGAGATGAGGATCAGGAGCCACCGGAGGAGCTTCAAGGAGATGAAAAAGGACCCAGACACACTGTGGCGGTATGCAGTGGAGACGGAGGCAGGAAGTCCCTCTCAGTCTCTTGCGCAAGTGGCACGATGCATGCTCAGTTGCTTGCGTAGTGACTAGTGTTGAGAGTGAATATTCGAATAGCGAATTTTAATCGCAAATATCGCAACTTTGAGAATTTGCGAATATTTTGAATATAGTGATATATATTCGTAAAAACGAATACTCAATTTTTTTTCATCTGAACCCATTACCTGCCTGCTTCTTGCTTGTGGTTCAATGTGAGAAGGCTGCAATATCTAGTAAATTAGAATATTCTTCATTATTTAATTTATTTCTTTTTATGCGAAGAATCGGCAATGTAATATGCACGTTAATCGAGCAAGGGCGGGTTATAGGCAACTTTCCTATTGGGTTGGCTTGCTAGAATTCGCAAATATGTAGAATATAGTTATATATATTCGTAAAAACGAATATTCGCTTAATTTTTTTTCATCTGAACCCATTAGAGTAGTAAATGTAATGGATTCAGGTAAAAAAAAAAGATGAATATTAGTTTTTATGAATATATATCACACTTATATTCTACATATTCACTAATTCTAGCAAGCCAACCCAATAAAGTTGTCTATAACACGTCCTTACTCGATAAGAAGAAATAGATTAAATAATGAAAAATATTCTAATTCAGTCAGGATAAACTCAAACTTCTAGCAGCTTGAAAAATGTAGCCAAAGTGACCTACACCTGTATTTTGCTTTACGAATTCGCATTATGCGATTTTTACTTTGCCAATTTTTCGCAATCAAGAGAATAATCTCGAATACGAATATTCGCAATATATGACGAATATTCTAATGAATATTCGCGAAATGTCGCAAATTCGAATATTGCCCCTGCTAGTAGTGACTAGTAGTGACAGCGAATTGTCACCATTCGGCAGATGAATGACTACTGGCTCTCCACCATGTTAGACCCTCGTTACTGGTCCAATATGGGGGCCTTTTTTAAACCCGCTGAGAGGGAGGACAAACTGAACTACTATTGAGGCATCCTATGTAGCCAGTTGGCTGCTGCCTACGTCTGCCATCGCCCATCCTCATCCAGGGCCCTCTGCGCTCACGTTCCACTGCCATGGCTGCTGGGGTGTGTGTGTGTGGTGGGGGGTTGCTGAGGCAGGAGCAGTACCAGCTCCATCAGCAGCAACTTAAGTCTAGAGTCGCTGATGAGCAGTTTTCTTCACCTGCCTACTGAAGAAATTTATGTGGAATCAGCAGACGACGGTGTAAAAGGAGTGTGCCTTATTATGCTATAGTAGGATCTTGGGCCTCTGCACAGTTCTTTATACCTTGCGCTAACATTGACCTGTAAGGCTGAGTTCACACTTGAGTCATTTGGTCATTTGACCACATGAAGTATGCAATGTGAACTCAGCCTTACAGGTCAGTGTTAGCGCCAGGTATAAAGAACTGTGCAGAGGCCCAAGATCCTACTATAGCATAATAGAGCACACTCCTTTTACACCGTCGTCTGCTGATTCCACATAGATTTCTACAGAACTTGTTCTATTAAACACTTATACAAGTAGAGCCCCCATGACAGAGTGGAGAGGGTGTCAGCAGTAAGTTTGAGTTGATGTCACTGATTATTTTGCCCTTCCTCTGATCCATCAGAACAATAACCACCCAAAAAATGGATCCTGTCTGTTGAGCATCCGCTTTCACCCGGTCAGCATTTGGTCAGTAATTTATTAGTATTGCTAAAGCAAAAAAAAAAAAAAAAGTGTATCCAAAACAGAGATGACAAGTGAATGGAATATTTGCATGTCTTCTGTGTTTTGTACCCACTCTTGCTTTTGGCTACCAAATCATAAGCCAATTCTGATGCAAAATAGGGACCATGTCATACAGGCCTTACAGCTACTAGCTAGACAGGATCTGTTGTGTATCTCATCTTTTCTTCCTCCTGACAGATCAGAAGAAGGGTCAAATAAATGGTGATGTCATCCAGGCCAAAAAGGAAAAATAGTGGCCCAGTCATGGAGTGGGAAGGGTGTGAACAGCATGAAAAGTTTACAGTGTGGCCCAGTGACAGAGTGATGAGGTGTCAGCAGCATGAGGAGACCACAGAGTGGCCCAGTGACAGAGTGATGAGGTGGCAGCAACATGAGGAGACCACAGAGTGGCACAGCGACAGAGTGGTGAGGTAGCAGCTGCATGAGGTGACCACAGAGTGGTCCAATGACAGAGTATTGAGGTGGCAGCTACATGAGGAGACCACAAAGTGACCCAGTGAAAGAGTGGTGAGTTGGCAGCAGCCAACTATTATGCTATAGTAGGATCTTGGGCCTCTGCACAGTTCTTTATACCTGGCGCTAACATTGACCTGTAAGGCTGAGTTCACATTGCATACTTCATGTGGTCAAAACTGACCAAATGACTCAAGTGTGAACTCAGCCTTACAGGTCAATGTTAGCGCAAGGTATAAAGAACTGTGCAGAGGCCCAAGATCCTACTATAGCATAATAGAGCACACTCCTTTTACACAGTCATCTGCTGATTCCACATAGATTTCTTCAGTAGGCAGGTGAAGAAAACTGCACATTAGCGACTCTAGACTTAAGTTGCTGCTGATGGAGCTGATACTGCTCCTGCCTCAGCACCCCCTCGCCCCCCCCACCAAGCAGCCATGGCAGTGGAACATGAGCGCAGAGGGCTCCCCAGGTCAGACCTGCATGAGAATGGGCGATGGCGCACGTAGGCAGCAGCCAACTGGCTACATAGGATGTCTCGATAGTAGTTCAGTTTGTCCTTCCTCTCAGCGGGTTTAAAAAAGGCCCCTATTTTGGACCGGTAGCAAGGGTCTAACATGGTGGAGAGCCAGTAGTTATTCCTCTGCCGAATAGTTGAATGGATACAATTCGGCTCTCACTACTAGTCACTACTAGCAGGGGCAATATTCAAATATGCGATATTTCCCGAATATTCGTTAGAATATTCGTCATATATTTGTGAATACTCGTATTCGAGATTATTCTCTTGATTGCGAAAAATCGGCAAAGTAAAAATCGCATAATTCGTAACGCAAAATACAAATGTGGGTCACTTTGGCTACATTTTTCAAGCTGCTAGAAGTTTCCTGAGTTTATCCTGACTGAATTAGAATATTCTTTATTATTTAATCTATTTCTTCTTATGTGAAAAATCGGCAATGTAATATGCGTGTTAATCGAGTAAGGACGGGTTATAGGCAACTTTGTTATTGGGTTGGCTTGCTAGAATTGGTGAATATGTAGAATATAAGTGTGATATATATTCGTAAAAAAGAATATCCCTTTTTTTTTTTTCATCTGAACCTGTTACATTTACTACTCTAATGGGTTCAGATGAAAAAAAAATTAAGCGAACATTCATTTCTATGAATATATATAACTATATTCTACATATTCGCGAGAATCGCGAATTCTAGCAAGCCAATCTGTCATCTGCATGCCATACTGACTCACAGTATTGTTTCACTACCACAGCAGACTCCCTATGTGTGCTTCTGCAAGGCACAGTGTTCTACACCACTATGCTGGCTCTCTGCAGCCATGAAATAGCTAGTTTTTAACAAAATTCGCCACAAAGAAATCCGGATGAAACCAAATCTTTTTGGAAGATTTGTCGAACCGAATTTTTGAGAAATTTGCACATCTCTATTTGTAACTAGAGATGATAGAATCGAAGCTGGCAAAGTGGAATTCGTTCCGAATTTCAGTAAAAATTTAATTCGCAGGAATGCGAATTTCCTCGCGCATCGTGGTAATGAATCACATTTTTTACAAAAATGGCTGGTACACGTGTGAGGACATGGAGCAAACAACTCTGGGAAGGCGGGATCACCTATACCAGTGATGGGCAACGTGCGGCTCTCCAGCTGTTGCTAAACTACAACTCCCACCATGCCCTGCAGTAGGCTGATAGCTATAGACAGGCTTTGCATGCTGGGAGTTGTAGTTCTGCAACAGCTGGAGAGCCGCACGTTGCCCATCACTGACCTATACTGACATGCATGCAGCCAATCCACAGCCAACCAACCCTGTGATGTAACAGCCCTATAAAAACGGCGACCATATTAGATTCTGCCATTCACCAGCGTGCTTAGTGCAGAGAGAGACTTGTCTGCAGGTGCTAGGGACAGTGATAGGAAAGGCCTAATTGTGGTTAGGGAATTCTTTATTGCTTTCCGTTATAACATTTTTATAACGGAATCCATAAGACGGAAGGACGGATCCGTTATTTTGCCCATAGACTTCTATTATGACGGAATGCAAAACAGAAGCCTTTAAAAGGCATTCTGTTTGCTTTCTGTCATAATACAAGTCTATGTGAAAGCATAACGGATCCGTCTGGTTCCCGTTATGCAAGACAGAAAACAAAGTCCTGTGGACGGACTTTGTTTTCCGTCTTGCATAACGGGACCCACATGGATCCGTTATCCTTTCCCATAGACTTGTATTATTACAGAAAGCAAACAGAATGCCTTTCAAAGGCTTCCGTTTTGCATTCTGTCTGGGCATTAACGGAATCCCTAACGCTAGTGTGAACCCACCTTTACAAGTGCAGGAAAAGATTAATCAAGGTGTAGGGAAAGGATAGGGAGGAATCATTCCACCAGCAATTATGTTGAACAGGGTTCAGTTGGGGAGATGACAGCCTGGGTAATAGGAAAAATCCGATTACACCTTGATGCACTGACTGGGGATCCGAATTGCCATTATACAGCTATGTAATTCCAGCAAACCTGTCTTATAAGGCTACGTTCACACAACGACAATTGTCGCGCGACAAAAAGTCGCACTATAGTCGCGCGACAATTTTTATAATGGGAGTCTATGGTGTCGCAGTGCGACATGCGACATGCTGCGACTGCGACACGAAAGTCGGAGAAAATCCATTCAAGATGCGACACCATAGACTCCCATTATAAAAATTGTCGCGCGACAATAGTGCGAAAAAATGTCGCGCGACAAATGTTGCAGTGAAGTTGTGCCCTATTTGTCGCGCGACTTTTTGTTGCGCGACAATTGTCGTCGTGTGAACGTACCCTTAGGGTGTAAGTGCTGTTTGACAAAGGCATTAACAGGGTTTATTACAAGGAAATATTTCTAAGTTGTATTTGCCCTTGTGCGGTGCAGTTATATGTTCTAAAGCATTTTTTGGCTTGTATTAGTGGGAAAAAGTGCTAATTAGCCGTTGTGTGGTGATAAGCAAAAATTACAGCCCTTTTTGTCGTGTATTAGTGGCAAAAGAAAAATATATTTGCCTTTCAGCGGTGCAGTTATCCGTTTTAAAGCCCTTTTTTCTATATATTAGTGGCAAAAGAAAAAAAATATTTGCCGCTCAGCAGTGCAGTTATCTGTTTTAAAGCCCTTTTTTTCGTGTATTAGTTTAAAAAGGAAAAAAATCTTTGCTGCTCAGTGGTGCAGTTATCTGTTTTAAAGCCCTTTTTTACGTGTATTAGTGGAAAAAAGAAAAATATATTTGCCGCTCTGCGGTGCAGTTATCCGCTTTAGGGTCCATTGACATGTCCGCAACTTGGGTCCGGATCCGTTCCGCAATTTTGCGGAACAGGTGCGGTCCCATTCATTTTCAATGGGACCTGAATAGATGTGGACTGCACACTATATGCTGTCCGCATCCACATTTCCGGATCCACACTTCCGTATCTGCAATTTCATTTCCCAAAAAATTGAACATGTCCTATTCTTGTCTTGTGCGGACATGAAAAGGCATTTTCTTATAGTGCTGGCCATATGCGGTCCGCGAAATGAGGAACGCACATTGCCGGTGTCTGTGTTTTGCAGATCCGTAATTTTCAAAACGCTAAACACCTACGGATGTGTGAATGGACCCTTAAAGCCCTTTTTTCCGTGTATTAGTGGAAAAAGAAAACAAATACTTGCCTCTCAGCGGTGCAGTTATCTGTTTTAATGCACTTTTTTGCGTGTATTAGTTGAAAAAGGAAAAAAATATTTGCCGCTCAGCGGTCCAGTTATCTGTTCTAAAGCCCTTTTTTCTGTGTATTAGTGGAAAAAGAAAAAATATGTTTGCCACTCAGTGGTGCAGTGATATTCGGAAGCCCTGTATCCCGTATATTAGTAGCTAAATAAAAATATATTCGCCGTCCAGCGTTGCATATATCTGTTGAAAAGTGCAGAGTTGCATATATCTGTTGCATATAGTGGAAAAAGAAAAAATATGTTTGCCACTTAGCGGTGCAGTGATATTCGGAAGCCCTGTATCCTGTATATTAGTAGCTAAATAAAAATATATTCGCCGTCCAGTGTTGCATATATCTGTTGAAAAGCCCTGTTGTGTAAATGTAGAACAAAATTCGGGCCTAATTGACGTTCTGCGGTGCAGCGATATATTCTGAAGCCCTGTTTGCAGTGTATTAGTGGCAAAATAAAAATATATTCGCTGTCCAGCGTTGTTGTGTCTTGATCAGCAACCCAGCGGTTCTTAAATGGTTGACTCGGTTATCCACTTCGTTCCATGTGATATCAGACACCCCCAGCCAAGAGCCAGTGGGTTCCTCTGACACGACGCTTAGTTGGCATGGTTCGGGACCAGGCCCTGTGCCTTTAACTGTCCTCAACCTGCCTCTATCCTTTTCTATTCCCTCAGCCAGAGAAGTATTATATGCTGTGGGCTCGGCTCCTCTTTTCAGTGAGGACGAGCTACTAGAGGACGGTCAGCAGCTACTGTCCAGCCACAATCTGGAGGAGACATACGCTGCTTCCTCCACTAGGCAGGCAAGTACTGATGAGAAGAGTGGCGTGGGAGCTGGTGTTGCGAGCGGTAAGGCTCCTGACCCAGAGACGGTTGAGGAGGACATCAGTGACGGCAGACAGTACTCGATGATGATGATGTAGCTGATCGTACTTGGGAGCTGGTTGACGAAGGAGCTTCATCATCATCGGGAGAAGAGGGTGGTGGCTTGCCCGTGAGACAGCGGTGGAGTCAACAAGTCGCTAGCGTGGCCGGGAGTCAGCAGGGTGGCAGAAGTGGGAGGTCGAGAGTGAAACGTGCCTGGGGTAGACCACCGCTTCGCAGGAGCCTATCTGCCCAGGAAGCAACGGTCCACTGGTTCATGGAGGCAGCGGCGGTAGCAGTCAGTCAGTGCGGAGTGTTGGGGGTAAAATTACCTACTCAACGGTGTGGGAGTTTTTTGTTAAGCCGCCGGAGGAGGTGAACTTGGCCAAATGTAGAATATGTTGGCAGAAGGTGAAGTGCGGCCAGGGTCCTAATGCTCCTGCTCCTCGTCCTCCTGCTCCTCGTCATTCATTTCGTCAGCAATAAATCACCAAAGCGATTACCAAGATACAACAGTATGTGTGCACGCATCCAACGGCACTAAAGCCGAATGTGCTCCTGGCCAAGTTGCTGGTGCTGCAGTCCCTCCCTTTCCAATTGGTGGACTCTCCACCTTTCAGAGAACTGATTGCTAGTGCCGAGCCAAGGTGTAGAGTCCCAAGGCGTCATTTTCTTGCCAAAAAGGCAGTACCAGCCCTGCACACATATGTAGAACAGAAGGTGGGCCAGTCCTTTAGTCTGCTGGTGTCTGCCAAAGTGCATGGCAGCGCCGACGTGTGGAGCTGTAACTACGGGCACGGACAATACATGTCCTTTACGGACCACTGGATAAATGTGGTTTCTGCACAGCCACACCAGCAACTTGGCCAGGTGATGCCGCTTCCGCGTTGCCACGCTGTTGGTCCTAAGACAATGTCCGCCTCTGCTTCCTCATCCTCCACCGTGTCCTCAGCCTCCACTGGAGGTACAATTCACAGGGGCCCTCAGCATACCACATGTGCAGGGAACGGTGGTGCCACGCTGTTCTGCACCTCGTTTACCTGGGCGAGTCGCACAGTGGAGGAACTACTCCATGTCCTTCCTCAAGAAATTAAATCCTGGATTTCTCAGCGACAACTCAAAATTGGAAACATGGTGAAGGAGGGCTGAGCCATGTGCTCTGCATGGCACACGTGTTCAATCTGGTTGTCAAGAGGTTCCTGAAGTCTTCCACCCATCTGCAAAACATCCTAAAAATGGCCAGGAAACTTTGCATGCACTTGAGCCACTCGTACACCACAAAGCACACCCTCCTTGAGCTGCAACAATAGAACGGCATCCCCCAACATAGGCTGATTAGCGTTGAACGCGAATATTCGAATTGCGAATTCTTATCGCAAATATCGGCACTTAGAGAATTCGCAAATATTTCTAATATAGTGATATATATTCGGAAATATGAATATTCATTTTTTTTTTGTTTTTTTTTATTTCATCTGAACCCATTACCTAGTATGCCTACCTTCTTCTTGCTTGTGGGCCAATGTGAGAAGGCTGCAATATTGTAGTCTGTAGTGAATTAGAATATTATTCATTATTTAATTTATTTTCTCTTATGCGAAAAAATCGGCAATGTAATATTCGCATATGCGAATATTCTAAAACATGAATATATACCAATATAGAATATTTGTCATTTTTTTCCTTCTTACATTAAATTGGAAAAAATGACTAATATTCTAAAAAACAAATATATAGCACTATATTCTATAGTGCTATATATACGTGTTTTAGAATATTCGCATTAAGCGAATATTACATTGCCGATTTTTTACAATCAATAAAATAATCTCGAATACAAATATCCGCGAATATATGATGAATATTCAAATGAATATTTGCGAAATATCGCAAATTCGAATATTGCCTCTGCCGCTCATCACTAAGGCTGATATACGAAGTTTCCACCCATTGGAAATCCACCCTCCATATGTTAGACCGAATATATGAACAGAGAAAGGCCATAAACGATTTCTTAGGCCCCTTTCACACGGGCGAGTTTTCCGCGTGGGTGCAATGCATGAGGAGGACGCATTGCACCCGCACTGAATCCGGACCCATTCATTTCTATGGGGCTGTGCACATGAGCGGCGAATTTCATGCATCACTTCTGCGTTGCGTCAAAATCGCAGCATGCTCTATATTGTGCGTTTTTCACGCAACGCAGGCCCCATAGAAGTGAATGCGGCTGCGGGAAAATCGCAAGCATCCGCAAGCAAGTGCGGATGCAGTGCAATTTTCCCACATGGTTGCTTAGCAATGGGACCAGATCTTTATTATTATTATAATAATAGCATTCTTAATAAAGAATGCTTAGTAAAATGAAGATGAAGGGGTTAAAAATAACCACATCACATGGTCCAATCACATGGTCCATCTTACCATGGTGATGGACCATGTGATTGGACCATGTGATGTGACGTCATCACAGGTCCTTTAGCTGTTAGCTGAAGCTTGAAGAGAGAAGACAGATCGCAACTACGCGATCAAGTGGCTAAGGTAAGTTAGGTTTTATTATTTTTAACCCCTTCATCTTCATTTTACTAAGCATTCTTTATTAAGAATGCTATTATTTTCCCTTATATCCATGTTATAAGGGAAAATAATACATTCTCCAGGAATACTCTACCCGAAACCGGACTTCAGTGATGAAGTCCGGCTTCAGGTCTGGGTACCAAACATTGCGATTTTTCACACGCGCGTGCAAAACGCATTACAAACGTTTGCACCCGCGCGGAAAAATCGCGCATATTCCCGCAACGCACCGCCTCTTATCCGGGCGTCAAATATGACGCCCGTGTGAAAGAGGAGTACTCCCCTGTGTAACTTCGATGTCAGCCAGTGGCAGCTTATGCGCGACACCTGCTCAGGCCCTTTGAGGTCAGTCTCCAGGACTATGGGATGAACAATGTCATCCCACTCCTTCATGTCCTGAAACAGATCTGGTAAATCTGGCTGGTAAGGGGACTGGAGACGTTGCGCCTAGATTTCACGGCGACATGAGCCCTGTGGGGGCTAAACTGGAGGAGGAGGAGGACGACATTGGAGCACAAGCAATGTGTAGCGAAACGGGTGGTTTTTCTACACAGGTGACAGGAAAGGAGGAGCAGCAGCAGCCAGAGGAGTTACAGGGCGATGAGGAAGATGAGGACAAGGACTCTCTGCCTGGAGATGGAGGCAGGGAGTCCCTTTGAGTCACTTGCGCAAATGGCCCGATGCATGCTCACTCGCTTGCGTAGTGACAGCCGAATTGTCAACATTCAGCAGAGGGATGACATCTGGCTCTCCACCTTGTTAGACGCTCGCTACCGGTCCAAAGAGGGGGCTTTTTTACACCCGCTGAGAGGGAGGACAAACTGAACTACTATAGAGACATCCTATGTAGTCAGTTGGACGCTGCCTATCTGCGCCATTGTACATCCTCTCGCAGGTCCGAGCGGGGGGCCCTCTGCGCTCACGTTCCATTGCCATGGCTGCTGGGGAGGGGTGGGGTGGCAGGAGCAGTACCAGCTCTATTAGCAGCAGCCTGAGTCTAGAGTTACTGATGAGCAGCTTTATTCACCTGCATAGTGAAGAAAGTACTCACCTGCAGCAGCAGCTAGACCTGGAGCAGGACCTGAACCAGTAGGTGGTGGCGTAGTTGGACAGCACCCTGCCACCCCACATTGAAGTTAAGCTGGACTACTGGGCAGTCAAACTGGATTTGTGGCCGCAACTAGCAGAGTTTGCCCTGGAAAAGCTGTACTGTCTGGCCAGTAGTGTGGCATCAGAGCGGGTGTTAAGTGCGACAAGGGCCATAGTTACCCCAAGAAAAACTCGCCTTTTCAACCAAAATGTGGAGAGACTGATATTTGTCAAGATGAATCAGGCATGGATCAGCCAGGATTTCCTCCTACCAATGCCTGATGCATCAGACTATATAGTCCATGCTACCTCACCCACATCTTGACAAAAGAGAACGGATTCTTCTGGCTATCTGCCTCAGCTACTTTTCTGACGCTGCCATCCGCCTGATGCCACACATCTGATGCCAAATGCTCCTTCTTACATCCACCATCGTAAGCGAGTACTGATATTGCCACCCACCTCCTCACTCTGTCGTCATGCCACTCTGTGGCCTCCTCCAGATGCTGCTGCTGCCGTCACCTCCACACTCTGTCATTGTGCCACTCTGTGGTCTCCTGATGCTGCTGCCACCTCCAGACTCTGTCATTGTGCCACTCTGTGGCCTTCTGATGTTGCTGCTTCCACCTCCACACTGTCACCAGGCCACTCTGTGCTCTCCTCATGCTGCTGCCACCTCCACACTATGTCGCCTTGTCGCTCTGTGGTATCCTCATGCTATTTCTACCTCCACATTATGTCACCTCGCCAGTCTGTGGTCTCCTCATGCTGCTGCCACCTCCACACTATGTCAACTTGCCACTTTGTGGCCTCCTGATGCTGCCGCCACCTCCACACTGTCATTGTGACACTCTGTGGCCTTTTCCTGATGCTGCTGCTGCCACTTCCACTCTCTGTCAATGTTCCACTCTGTGGTCTCCTCATGCTGCTGCCACCTCGAGACTCTGTCATAGGGCCACTCTGTGGACTTCTCATGCTGTTCCCACCCTCCCCACTTCATGACTGAGGCACTATTTTGCCTTTTTGGCCTGGCTGCCATCATCTTTTATTTGACCCCTTTTCTGATCTGTCAGAAGGAAGGAAAAATGAGACGCACAATGGATCCTCTCCGTGTAGCAGCTGTAAGGCTTGTGTTTTGGTAGCCCAAAGCAGGAGTGGGTACAAAATACAGAAGACATGCAAATATGCCGTTCACGTGTCATCTCTGTTTTGGATCCGCTCTTGTTTTTGTGGCATTAGCAATACTGATGGATTACTGACCAAATGTTGACTGAGTGAAGGCAAATGCTCAACAGACAGGATCAGTTTTTTCGGGGGTTATTGTTCTACGAACTTAGAGGAAGGGCAAAATAATCAGTGACGTCAACAAAAACTTACTGCTGACACCCTCTCCACTCTGTCGGGGGGGGGGGTGGGGGTGGCTATACTTTTAAAAAGTTTAATAGAACAGGTTCTGTTTATATCTATGTGGAATCAGCTTACGACGGTGTAAAAGGAGTGCACTTCTTCTTGACACTAACATTGGCATGTAAGGCTGAGTTCACAATTGAGTTATTTGGTCAGTTTTGGCCCGTGACTGCCCAAATAAAGTGTGAAGTGTGCAGTGATTCTAAGAGCGAAGCCTGTTATCTGCATGTCATACGGACTCACAGTATTATTTCACTACCAAAGCAGACTCCTTATGTGTGTTACTGCAAGGCACAGTGTTCTACACCACTATAAAGGCTCTCAGCAGCCAGGAAATAGCAGTTTTTTAATGTAATTAGCTGCGAATATATTCGTGTGGAACCAAATTTTTCCCAAAAATTTCGGCAAACCGATTTTTTTATTTTATTCGCCCATCTCTATTTGTAACCTTTATGAATGTAATTTTGTTTTTGTTTTTTGCACAGTACCAAATGCACAAGACTAATGTATGGAACATGAAACTTTTTACAGTATGTGAGCCAGCTGCATGAAGAAGGGCCTGTTTTCTTACTTCTCTTACAAAATTGTGGTAATTTACTTCAAGGACATTATTAAAAGCATCTTGCCGAGTCTAAGCTTTAATTCAGCTATACACAGATACTACTCCTGATGGATATGGTGAATCAGTATATTGCAACTGTAACTATTACAACCTTGAGAGATCCTAGTCCAATGTACAGAATCATTTCTAAAAGTTTTATCCTTCCATTGGTAAATCACGGAACATACTTTTAAGAAGATTTCATTTATAAGTATGAAACCATTTTATATTGTCAAACGGCGCTGTCCAGGATGTAAAAATGTTTTAAATGCAGGAAATCAAATAAAAACACTGTATACTTACTTGTTCAACCCCTTTCTGCGCGAACACTACCACAATGGTCGTCCCAATCGGTCTCTGTTGACTTGTCCAGTCCAGGAGACTGCTGCAGCAGTCAATCACTTGTCTCAGTGGATGCATGCCGCATATACTTGTATGAGGATCAGAAAATATGAACACTAACACCAAAATACTCTCAGCAACCACAGGAAGGCCATAGTAAGATGCTGAAAAGTTCAGTTATGACACCCTAATCCCCTAGGACAGGGGTGGGGAACCTTTTTGCTGCCGAGGGCCATTTAGATATTTGTAACATTGTTCGGGGTATATACAAAATTCTCAACCTAAAAATTTGATGGCGATATTTGGTCAAACATATAACTGACTTAGGGGTAAGTTACAGAAAATGCACTTTAATTTAAAAAAATCTAGAATGATGTATTTTCGCAGCACAAATGGCGCCTGCACCATATATTACAAATAGTACAGGCACCATTTTGACCACACATAGTAGTCTAATATTTAAGTTGAGAATGTTATATATTTAGTTTTTTATTTGGCATTAATGGCAGCCAAGCTCATCCCAGAGGGGTCCAGAAAGGGGTTCACCCAGCTTTCCCTCTCCCTGCAACTGTCCCTGCCTCTTTCTTCGCAACTGTCCCTACCTTTGTCCCTTTCTCAGCCTCAGATCTGCCCCCCAACTCCATCAGCCTCCTATCAGACCTCCCAGCCTACATAGCCTCAGATCAGACCCTCATCAGACCCTCCCCAGCCTCAGATCAGACCCCCATCAGACCCTCCCTAGCCCTCCCATGTCTACATGCCACCCCAACATATCACTTCCTCTCTTGGAACTAATTGGAAACCATGGCTACAGCAGTTGATAAATGACTAGTGATGAGCGGCATGGGCAATATTCGAATTCGCCATATATTCGAAAATTTGCGAATTCGTAATCTCCAGTCATTATTTTCTTGATTGCGAAAATTCGCATATAAAAATTCGCGGGTATCTTTTAAATACCAGTTTATGCGAATTTTCACACTCAAGACAATAATGACATTACGAAAATATGCATACAAAAATTTGCATAAAAATTTCCATAAACTGTTTTTAAAAAAACGAATATTCGCGATTGCGAATTTATTTCGCGATATTCTAAATATTCGCAAATTCTCAAAGTGCCGATATTCGCAATTAAAATGACCTTAGAATGTCTTGCAGTTGTGCAAAAGATTTGTCTGTCATGCTCCTCTACAGTTTCCCATTTCCAGTTACTTATAGTGATGTGCAGTGCACAAGATCTGAGGATGAGTAATGATCTCTTCCCCACACATTTGTTGACAGCTGAGTCTTGTAGAAATGGTCATTTAAGTCAAAAGGTATTCATGTCAAAATTTGGCAATTTGTATGCAGCCTGCAACCCATGACAAGGAAGCATATGTTTAATGACCATTAAATCTTCTCCAGATCTAAATAAGTAACTAAGCAACACGATGAATACAATGAAATCTGTATAAATAAAATAGACAGCTATTTTTTTATTTTATTTTTTATTTACGGAATAAACCATTCTGACCACGTAAAATGTATTATTATCCTCGCCTATTTTACTACTCCAGTTTTTGGTACTGGAGGTAGAGATATATTTGACCACATCACCCTCAATTCAACTTTGTCAGGAAAATAGAATCATATGCCCCTCTCTTTGCGTAAAAAAACTGTATAACATATACATGTCAATTTATGTTATCTTGCTGCTTCCATGTGTACAATATGTTACTATATTTTATATTCTAACCCAGGGATAAGCAACCTCCGGCACTCCAGCTGTTCAGAAACTACAATTCCCAGAGTGCCTTATTCACTTCTATGGGAGTTAGAATAACAGCCGAGCATGTTTGCATGCTGGGAGTTGTAGTTTCACAGCAGCTGGAGTGCCGAAGGTTGCTGACCGCTGTTCTAACCTAATATGGACAACATATGCAATACGCTGCATACAAATTTGTTGTAATTAACTTACCTGTCAGGGCTCCAGTGGCGCAATCCTCAGGCTCAGCACGGCTGCAACCGGAGATAAGTGCTTCTGAGCCACGCCGCTTGGTGATGTGACCACATCCATAGTAACAGGATACAATGCTCTGTTTCTCCCTCCATCGGGCATCTGCTGGGGGAGATCAGCAGTGGGCTGATTGCTCAGCTGCTCTACTAGTGTTCCTGACTAATGGAGTGCTGAGTCATGGAACTATCAGATTCTGTTCCAGGGACTCAGTGCTCTGTTTAAATCTCTTTGTGGCCATACACTATTGACAGTGACAATCTTGTTTGGCTCACTAGCTAGGTTCCTTGTTCCCTGCTCCTGCATAGTGATGAGCGGCAGGTGCCATATTCGATTTCGACGAAATTCGCGAATATTCGAATGAATATTCGTTTCATATTCGTCGAAATCGAATATTCGTCATTTTTTCTAGTTATCGCGATTAACATGCGATTTAAATAATCGCATATTGCGATTTGTACTTAAGGCTACTTTCCTATTGGTTTCATATCTAGAATTAGCGAGGATGACGAATATGACGAATGTATTCGTCTATTCCTCAAAACGAAGATAACGAAGTATTCTACATCTTCGTTTTAGCTACCTATTCGTCAACCTCGCTAATTCTAGCAATCAAATAGGAAGGTTGACTATAGAGACAGCTGTGTTTAATTCGCTATGCGATTTTTTTTTTTTTAATAAATAGAATAATTATAATAATTATATCAAGTAATATAATTATTCTATTAAAAAAAAAAATCGCATAGCAATTTAACACAGCTGTCTCTATAGTCAACCTTCCTATTTGATTGCTAGAATTAGCGAGGTTGACGAATAGGTTGCTAAAACGAAGATGTAGAATACTGCTATCTTCGTTTTGAGGAATATGACGAATACATTCGTCATATTCGCTATTCGCTAATTCTACCAAGCCAACCATAACTTCTGTGCTCATGGAGCGTCCCCATCACCATGGGAACGTCTCCATATACTAAAATGTACTGTCGGATTTGAGGAATTACGTTGAAATCGCAATGCGATTAATTCAAGTTATATTAATCGCATTGCGATTTCAACTTAGAGCTGGGTTTATAATGGGTCAGCTTGCTAGAATGAACGAAGTTAACGAATATGGAATATAGCAGCACTGCTAAGTTGAATTCGCAATGCGATTAATTTAACTTGAAGTAATCGCATTGCGATTTCAACTTAGCACTGCTTTCTTACATAGGCTAGAATTAACGAATATGGAATATAGCACTAGCAGTGCCAAGTTGAAATCGCAATGCGATTACTTCAAGTTAAATTAATCGCATTGCGAATTCAACTTAGCAGTGCTGCTATATTCCAAATTCGTTAACTTCGTTCATTCTAGCAAGCTGACCCATTATAAACTCAGCTCTAAGTTAAAATCGCAATGCGATTAATATAACTTGAATTAATCGCATTGCGATTTCAACGTAATTCCTCAAATCCGACAGTACATTTTAGTATATGTAGATTCTCCCATGGATGGGGACGCTCCATGAGCACGGAAGTCGGCAGAAGCGGCAATGGGCACTGACTAGAGCAGCCAGGAAGCCAGGAATCCTCAGGACAGGTAAGAACTACTGTTGGGAAGAGGGAAAGAAAAAAATATAACTAAAAAAAAAAAAAAAAAAAAACGAATATTCGAAATAGCGAATTTATAGCGCTATATTCGAAATATTCGCGAATTAGCGAAGTGCCAATATTCGCTAAAAAAATTCGCTTTTCGAATATTCGCGCTCAACACTACTCCTGCATTTGCTTACTGATTCCTCTGTGCTTCTGACCCTGGCTTATCTTCTAACCACTTTCTGTCTCACATGTTTGGTACTGTGCAGCCCATCTGGTTCTGATCTCAGTTTGTCTTCTGACCACTCTCTGTCTCTTGTTTGGTACTGCGTAGCCTGTCTGGTTCTGGCTCATTGCCGTGCGACTCTGCTTTTGTGTTTGTAGTCTGTTGGTGTTTGTCCATCTATGCACCTATTTAGAGTAGAGACCGTCGCCCATTTGCGGTTCTTCCAAGTAGGTCTTATACTGCAAGCAGGTAGGGAAAGCAGGCTGGGTTCTAGGTTAGGGCTCACTATCTTTGTCTGTCCCTGCCTACAAGAGTTACATTATCACTGGCCCAAAAATATTTTCCTGGGTAACCTGCTCAGATATGGATGCCATGGCAATGTTGGCCAATCAGATAGAGGGTATTACCCAAGTGGTTCAGGATCTAGTGGAGTCCAACAGCAAGAGTCCCACCAGACTAGCCTCCTTATTGCTTCAACTCTGTCACTAGTTGAGCTTAAGGTAAAGATCCCTGACCGTAAAAATTTTTGTAACCTGCCTTGAGAGCTGTAAACTTTATTTCTGTCTTAGGCCACACTAATTGGGTACGGAAGCCCAGATATTATGCATCATTATGTCTCTGCTTCACGGCAGCCCTCAGGAGTGGAATTTCTCGGTATTGCGCAACTCTCCTGAACTATTTTCTGTTTCCGCTCTTAGCCTTATGTATGATGAGCCAGAAAGGGCATCTTACGCTGAAAGTCAGCTTCTTTCCTTATGACAAGGCAGATGACCAGTGGAAGATTATTGCTCTGAATTCCATAAGTGATATACTGCCTCTGGCTGCAATGATCCTGCCTTAGGTTACAGTTTAGACTCGTCTTTCTGATACTCTTTTCCCCTGTTCCTCAAGCCTCTGTGTCCAAGGCACCAGTGGAGTCTGAGGAGTCCATGCAAGTTAGTACCATGTCTTCTCAGCAACGGAAGGAACGGAGCCTGAAGAATGGCCTTTGCTTCTACTGCAGCAGTTCTGCACATCAACTGAGATCCTGTCCTTCTAGGCCGAAGGTTGAAAACTTCAGCATCTGTGTGATGATTGGGGAGGTCACTCAGGTGTACAGGTATTACCTGAAAAGACTGATAGGATTCTACTGCTTGTTAATCTTTCTTCACAAGGAAGGTCTTTTTCTCATTTAGCTCTTGTTGACTTGGAGGCGGCAGTTAACTTTGATAATTTTAATTTTGTGTCAGCCTTGGGTCTAGTGCTATGTAAACTACCTGAACCCATTCAAGTTTCTGGGGTGGATACTATTCCCTTAGCCAGAGTGTTTATTCGTTAAAATACCCCTGAATTGGTTATAAAGATGGGGTCATTGAGACATTTCTTAGAAGGGGCTAACCACCAGATTATTGTACTTACGGATCACAAGAACCTGATATATCTGGACACTGCTAAGCACTTGAATCCTAGGCAAGCTCACTGGGCCTTGTTCTTCACCCGATTAAATTTTATTGTTATTGTTACTTATCTTCCTTGGTCAGTTCATCTGAAAGCAGTTGCTTTATTACGTAGTTTTGATACTTGTGATTTCATCAATTCGTCAAGTTGTAAGAAGTCGTTTATAGGAAGTCTTCAGGGGTTGTGAAAAAAAGACAGTTGGGGGAAAAGGTCCATTGAAGAAGCTCAAGAAAAGAATCAGGTATATGTAGAGGTGCCCTTCTCCTGACAGAAAGAAATGTGGTGAGTATTGTACAGTATAATATCCAGCAGAGAGAGCACGGGGTAGCACATCCACAATTCTATGCTTTGATCTATTGCTTCTCAGCATTCTATTAATGTGTACAGCCCCCTATACTGCATGCTGTACAAGAGGTATTAGTGTACATTTTGATCAAAAGACATAAGCCCACTCACCACGCCAAGGTTGCTTCTTTGAGTGGGACCTACTCTGACACAGCACAATGCAGTGACAAAGCGGCACTGCCCTAGTAGGTGGCAGGACCCAGGAGTCAAACAGCAAAGGGGGCTGTACACATTATTAGAATGCTGAGAAGCATTAGATCAAAGCAACGCATTGTGGATGTGCGACCCAGTGCTCTTTCTCCTGGATACTTGCATGTTTAGTGTTTCTTTTTCATTACTGGTGTCAGCACTCCTCCCATTCGGCACAGGTGGTTTTAATTTCGCAGAGGTCTGCATAAAAGTGGTGATTGACCTGCAGTTCCTGATAGCAATAGACATGTTGTGTTAGACAACTGTTCACATGGTGCAGTACTGCGTGGTGGCCTTTGTTTTGTGGTGCTGCGCTGGTGGGATGGTTGGACCCAGCGCCATGGGTGGCATTGTCGGACAGCAGGGTTGCTGTTTGACTTCTGGGTCCCGCCACCTACCAGGGCAGTGCTGCTTTGTCACTGCATTGTGCTGCACCCCTTAGTCAGAGTAGGTCCCACTCAAAGGGGCAACTTTGGCGTGGCGAGTGGGCTTATGCCTTTTGATCAAAATGTACACTAATGCCTCTGGTACAGCATGCAGTATAGGGGGTTGTACACAATAATAGAATGCTGAGAAGCAACACATCAAAGCATAGCATTGTGGATGTGCGACCCTGTGCTCTCTCTCCTTGATATTTAAGTGTTGTACAGTATGTTGTGATGCAAACTAAAGTTAAATTTAGAGATGAGCGAATTTCTCAAAAATTCTATTTGGCCAGTTGAACGAATTTTTCCCAAAAATTTGTTTCGATCAGAATTTATTCGTGGTGAATCGAGTTAAAAAACTGCTTTTTCCTGGCTGCAGAGAGCCTTTATAGGGGTGTAGAACATTGTGCCTTGCAGTAACATGCATAGGGATTCTGCTGTGGTAGTTAAACAATACTGTGAGTCAGTATGACATGCAGATGACAGACATCGCTCTTAGAATAATTGCACACTTCACTTATTTGGGCAGTTATGGTGCCAAAACTGACGAAACAACTCAAGTGTGAACTCAGCATTACAGTGTCAAGAAGAAGCGCACTCCTTTTACACCGTCATCAGCTGATTCCACCTAGATGTCTATAGAACCTGTTCTATTAAAAGCTTATACAAGTAGAGCCCCCTGACAGAGTGGAGAGGGTGTCAGCAGTTAGTTTGTGTTGATGTCACTGATTATTTTGCCCTTCCTCTCATCCGTCAAAACAAGAACCCCCAAAAAATGGATTCTGTCTGTGGAGCATACACCTTCACTCGGTCAGCATTTGGTCAGTAAACCATCAGTATTGCTAATGGCAAAAAAAAAAAGCAGGAGTGTATCCAAAACAGAGATGACACGTGAATGGAATATTTGCATGTCTTCTGTGTTTTGTACCCACTCCTGCTTTTGGCTACCAAATCATAAGCCAATTCTGATGCAAAATAGGGACCATGCCATGCAGGCCTTACAGCTGTTACATAGACAG
Organism: Bufotes viridis; assembly: GCA_033119425.1. Classification (NCBI taxonomy): domain Eukaryota; kingdom Metazoa; phylum Chordata; class Amphibia; order Anura; family Bufonidae; genus Bufotes; species Bufotes viridis. The sequence continues at coordinate 230,778,083 of CM065594.1, forward strand.
GATCCATTGTGTGTCTCATTTTTTCTTCCTTCTGACAGTTCAGAAGAAGGGTCAAATAAATGATGATGTCAGCCAGGCCGAAAGGCAAAATAGTGGCCCAGTCATGAAGTGGGGAGGGTGGAAACAGCATGAGAAGTCCACAGAGTGGCACTATGACATAGTGGTGAGATTGAAGCAGCATGAGGAGACCACAGAGTGGCCCAATGACAGTGTGGAGGTGTCAGCAGCATCAGGAGGCCACAGAGTGGCACAATGATAGTGTGAAGGTGGCAGCAGCAGCATCAGGAGGCAACAGACTGGCACAATGACAGAGTGTGGAAGTGGTGGCAGCAGCATCAGGAGATGGCCACTGGGTGGCACAATGACAGTGTGTTGGTGGCGGCAGCAGCAGCATGAGGAGACCACATAGTGGCACAATATCATAGTGTGGAGGTGGTGGCAGCAGCATCAGGAGGAGGCCACAGGGTGGCACAATGACAGTATGGAGGTGCCAGCAGCAGCATGATGAGACCACAGAGTGGCACAATGAGTATGGAGGTGTGTCACATTCGGGTGTGGGAGGGAAACACCACACTGAACATAGGAGGGAAAGGGGTGAGGGAATAAGGCCTGTAAACTAGGGAAAGGAGATGGACACCTCCGAGTAAAACCCTAATCAAGTCCTGACTAACTATTAGTATGAACAGATCCTAGAGGTAGGTGAGTTCATACACAGGAATACCTAATGTCCTAACTCACCCTATATGACCCTGGTACTAATGTCAGGACTGAGACAACCTGTTCCTCTGAAAGGAAGGACGAACAGGAATCTTCCTCAGACCCCAATACAAATGACAGAAAAATGCAACACACAGAACTCAAATTAAATGCAAAGAGGGAAAGGAAAGACATAACTTCAAATGAGCAATGGAGATCCACAAACCAGCAATCCACCACTGAAACTATAAACCGCACAGCATAGTGGGAGAAGCAGCTATAAATAAGTAAGGTTAAATAACCACATAAGTACCACCTGAGGCAAGGGGTGTGGCCATTACCAGAAACAACACAGACTCCTATTGATCCACAAGAAAACCTGTCAGATCAAACCACGTGTTGCCATTCTCACCAATCTCCTGCCACCTGTCGCGGGAACGTCTGTGACAAGGTGGCAGCATCAGGAGAAGGTCACAAGGTGGCACAATGACAGTGTGGAAGTGGCAGCAGCAGCATGAGAAGGCCACAGAGTGGCAAGGTGACATAGTGTTGAGCTAGCAGCAGCATCAGGAGACCACAGAGTGGCATGGTGATATAGTGTGGAGGTGGCAGAAGCATCAGGAGACTATTGAGTGGCAAGGTGACATAGTGTGGAGGTGGCAGCATCATCACAAGACCACAGAGTGACCCGGTAACAGAGTGGGGAGGGGGGGAGGTGGGTGGCAATACCAGTACGAGCTGAAGATGGTGGGTGAAAGAAGGAGCACTTGGCATCAGATGTGTGGCATCAGGCGGGTGGCTGCATCAGAATAGTGGCTGAGGCAGGTAGCCAGAAGAAACCGGTCACTTTTGTCAAAGTGTTGGTGTGGTTCCATGGATGATCTAGTCTGATGCATCAGGCATTGGTGGGTGGAAATCCTGGCTTATCCACGCCTAATTAATCTTCACAAAGGTCAGTTTCTCCACATTTTGAGTGGACAGGCGAGTTCTTCTTGGGGTAACTATGGCCCTAAACACCCGCTCTGATGCCACACAATTGGCCGGCAGAACAGCTTTTCCAGGGCAAACTCTGCCAGTTGCAGCCACAAATCCAGTTTGGCTGCCCAGTAGTCCAGCAAATCTTCAATGTGGGGTAGCAGGGTGCTGTCCAAGTTTGTCACCACCTGCTGGTTCAGGTTCTGCTCCAGGTCTAGCTGCTCCTGCTGCTGCTGGTGAGTATTTTCTTCACTAGGCTTCACTAGACTCAAGTTGCTGCTGATGGAGCTGGAACTGCTCCTACCCCCCGACCCTGCCACAGCAGCCATGGCAGAGGAACGTCAGTGCAGGCCCCCCCTTCACCCCACCCCCCGTCAGACCTGCGAGAAGGTGGACGATGGCACAGATAGGCAGCGGCCAACTGACTACATAGGATGTCTCTATAGTAGTTCAGTTTGTCCTCCCTCTCAGCGGGTGTAGAAAAAAAAGCCCCCATTTTGGATCGCTAGCGAGGGACCAACAAGGTGGAGAGCAAGAAGTCATGCCTCTGCTAAATGCTGATGATTTGGCTGTCACTACCCAAACAAGTGAGCATGCATCGGGCCATTTGTGCAAGTGACTCGGAGGAACTCCCTGCCTCCATCCTCACTGCATACTACCACGGTGTGTATGGGTCCTCTGCCTCCTCTTCCTCATCGCCTTGTAGGTCCTCTGGCCGCTCCTGCTCCTTCTCTCCTGTCACCTGTGTATAAAAATCACCTATTTCACTACACATTGCTTGTGCTCCTATGTCCTCCTCCTTTTCTTCCAGAACTCCTGTCCGCTTGGATCATCAAGAAATACATTATGGCCTTTCTCTGTTCGTATAGTCGGTCCAACAAATAGAAAGTGGAATTCCAACGGTTGGAAACGTCGCATATCAGCCTACGTTGGGGGATGCCGTTCTGCTGTTGCAGCTCAAGGAGGGTGTGCTTTGCCGTGTACGAGTGGCTGAAGTGCATGTAAAGTTTCCTGGCAATTTTCAGGATGTCTTGCAGATGGGTGGAAGACTTCAGGAACCGCTTCACAACCAGATTGAACACGTGTGCCATGCAGGGCGCATGGCTCAGCCCTCCCTGACACAGCTCTAAAACCAGGTTCTTCCAGTTGTCGGTCACCATGGTTACGCTTTTGAATTGTTGCGGAGAAAGCCAGGATTTGATTTCTTGAGGAAGGACACGGAGCAGTTCCTCCACTGTGTGACTACATTCGCCCAGGGAAATGAGGTGCAAAACAGCATGATACCACCATGCCCTGCACAGGTGGTATGTTGGAGAGGCCCTGTGAATTGTCCCTGCAGTGGAGGCTGAGGAAACGGTGGAGGATGAGGAGGCAGAGGCAGACATTGTCGCAGGACCAGCGGCGTGAGAACGTGGAGGCGGAAGGACCAGCAGATGATTGGAAGGACAGACAGCTCCATTCGGCTGAGGTGGTAGAGCCTTGACTGCCTGAAATCAGGTTTGTTCCACTAGGCGATGCAGTGGTTGCTGCAGCAGGCTGGACCGCCACATTGGAGCAATGGTTCTCCCTGGGCACTTTATGGTGATGCTGCATATGTTGATGCAGAGCCGTGGTGCTAACATTGGCACCCTGACCACGCTTCACCTTCTGCCCACAGATGCTTAACAAAAAACTGCCACACCAAGGAGTAGATGATTTTACCCCCAACACTCCGTACTGACTGACTGCTACCGTCACTGCTTCCGTGAACCCCTACACCATTACTTTCCGGGCAGGTAGGCTCCTGCAAAGTGGGTGGTCCAGCCACGTTAGCTATTTGCTGGCTTTGCCACTGCCTTACAGGCAAGCTGCCACCCTCTTCTCCCAATGATGATGAAGCCCCTTTATTCACTCGGCTCCCTAGTGTGATCAGCTACATCATCATCATCGAGTACTGTCTGCATGTCACTGATGTCCTTCTTAACAGTCTTTGGGTCAGGAGCCTGACTGCTCGCAACACCAGCTCCCATGCCACTCTCATCATCACTACTTGCCCACCTACCGGAGGAAGCTGTGGATGTCTCCTCTACATCTTGGCTGGCCAGTAGCTGCTGATTTTCCTCTAGAAGCTCGTCCTCGCTGTATAGTGGAGCTGAGCCCACAGCATATAATACTTCTCTGGCTGAGGAAACAGAAAAGGACAGAGGCAAGTTGAAGACAGGTGAGGGCAAAGGGCCTGCTCCCAGGCCATGCCAACTAAAGGTTGTATCTGACGAACCCACCAACTCTTGGCTGGGGGTGTCTGATGTCACTTGGGACGAAGTGGATGACCGAGTCAACCATTCAAGAACCGCTGGGTTGCTGGTGAAGACACCACCACTAGATGACACTGGTAGCTCAGGCTCCTCGCTGCGACTCCTGCTGCCACGCCCCACTTACTCTGCTGAGACATGCCTGCACCAGAAACATTTAGGCCTCTGCCATTCCCCTGTGCAGGGCCTGGCACTTCTCTGTCTGACATACTGTTAGATCAAATAAATAAAAAGGACATTAAAAAGTCTGTAATTTTCTCACTTCACCACACAACGGCTAATAAGCCCACTAATACACACCAAAAAGGGCCTTAGAACATATAACTGCACCGCTGAACAGCAAATATATATTTTTCCACCAATACATGCCAAAAAGGGCTTTAGAACATATAACTGCACCACTGAACGGCAAATAATATATATTTTTTGCCACTAATACATGCCAAAAAGGGCTGTAATTTTCTCACTTCACCACACAACAGCTAATAAGCACTTTTTACCCCACCTAATACAAGCCAAAAATGCTTTAGAACATATAACTGCACCGCACAAGGGCAAATAAGACGTAGAAATATTTCCTTGTAATAAACTCTGTTAATGGCTGTATCAAACAGCACTTGTACCCCAATAACAAGAACGGTTTGCTGGAACTATAAAGCTGTATAATGGCAATTTAGACCCGCAGTCAGTGCAGCAAGGTGTAATAGAATTGTTCCTATTGCAAGGGTGTAAACTCACCTACTGAACCCAGTTCTGCTTCAATATTGTGGAATGATTCCTCCCTATCCTGAACTTCTATACTATACAGCAAAATAAAAGTTCTAAAGTGTTTCCTAGCACTGTCCTTAGCGCCTGCTGACGTCTCTCCCTGCACTAACTACACTGGGAAATGGCTGAATCCAAGATGGCTGAGGCTATTTATAGGTATGTGACATCACAGGGCTGGCTGGCTGCTGATTGGCTGCATGCATGGCATTGTGGGTGATCCCTCGTTCCCAGAGTTCCTTGCTCCATGTCCTAACACATGAAGCAGCCATTTTAGAAAAATGTGATTAGTTTCCACAAAGCGTGGTGAAATTTCGATTCAGAATTGAATTTTTCCTGAAATTCGGATCGAATTCCACTTCGTCAATTTCGATTTGCTCATCTCTAGTTAAATTATATTAGGATCTTTGACTTTAAAGGGGTTGTGCAGTGCAAATATATTGATGACCGATCCTCACCATAGGTCATTAATATCACATCGGCAAGGGTCCATCTCTCAGCACCCCATGATGATCAGTTGTTTGAAGGGGGTAGAGTCTCTCATGCCCAGGCTGCCTCCACTTCAAAATTACCTGTGTGTTGTCTTGTTTGAAAAGTTGGTCTGTGTAATTACAACTACTCGTCCTATTCAAGTGAATGGGCCGAGAAGTTGTAGTCACACTATGCTGCTGCCACTTTTCCACAAGTAATTTTGAAGTGGAAGCAACGCTCGCATGAGTGCCGCTACCCCTTCAAAAAGCTGACTGGTGGGAGTGCCGGGAGCTGGACCGCTGCTGACTGAAGTTAGAGTGCTTGAAAGAATGGTTAGACTTGGTTCCAGAGAGTGGTGTGAAATTAACCCTGTCTTGGAAATTTGTGTGAAGACAATACTAACCCGACCAGAGGTCCCCGTGGAGCTAACAGTGACCTGCCACAGTTTAATTGTTGTAAGTTGAAGACTCTTCAAGTAATGTTACTGTGCCCAATCAAAGAACCTGTAAACATGGATACTTGGCATTATAGCGGTCTATAAATAAAGCTTCTGTAGGATGCCTATTGTACGGTGTTCATTTTAGGACATGGTCAGATATCATAGTCAACTATCAAAATAATGCCAGTGTGACACCTGACCCTGACCCTGACACTGACACCTGACCCTGACTCTGACACCTGACTCTGACACCTGACTCTGATACCTGACCCTGACACCTGACCCTGACAACTGAGTTTGAATTATGCTCTTCATAGGTCAGGGTCAAAGTGAGAATGAGTTATAGATATACTATGTATTTGTATGTAAAATCACATAGATGAATAAAATCCCAAACCTGTCACTAAGTAAACTTATAGCTCAGTGGTAGAGTACTTGCCTTGTGTCCAGTGAGCCTGGGTTCTAGACCCCTTTCAGCCTTTAAAATTTTTTAAATTTTATTAAGCCCTAGATATGAGGCAAATTGAAGTCCTGTGTGACGCTGATATCTGACTACTGACCTAAGTCAGGCATCAGCCTCGCTCCTAAATTTAATGTTCATTCTACTTTTCATGTACTGTCTGGCATAGATGAATAAGATGCCTTCATAACACTAACCAAGCTTATAGCTCAGTGATAGTGCACTTGTCCTAAGTCTATTGGCCTGGGTTCAAAACCCCTTTCAGCCTTTAAAAATTTTAACATTTTATTAAGCCCTAGATTTGAGGCAAATTCAAGTAATGTGTGACGCTGATGTCTGACTACTGACCTAAGGCAGGTGTCAGCCTCGCTCCTAATTTTAGTTTCATTCTACTTTTCATATGCTGAATGGCATAGATGAATAAAATGTCATGTTAGTAGTAACCAATCTTATAGCTCAGTGATACTGCAATTGTTTTAAATCCAGTGGACCTGGGTTCGAGACCATGCTCAGCCTTTAAAAAATTTAACATTTCATTAAGCCCTAGATATGAGACAAATTCAAGTTATGTGTGACGCTGATGTCTGACTACTGATCTAAGTCAGGCGTCAGCCTCGCTCCTAATTTTAGGTTCATTCTACTTTTAATATACTCAATCACATAGAAAAACTAATTCCTTCAACTTGCTGTCCAAACCTGACTAACAAAAACAAGGCATTTTATTCATCTATTCCATTCAGTATATGAAAAGTAGAATGAACCAAGAATTAGGAGCGAGCGAGGCTGACGCCTGACCTAGGTCAGTAGTCAGACATCAGCGTCACACATAACTTGAATTTGCCTCATATCTACGCCTTAATAAAATGTAAAAATGTTTAATGGCTGAAAGGGGTCTTGAACCCAGGCCCACTGGGCTGAAGACAAGTGCACTATCACTGAGCTATAAGCTTGGTTAGTGTTAACCTGGCATTTTATTCATCTATGTCAGACAGTATATGAAAAGTAGAATGAACCTAAAATTAGGAGCGAGGCTGACGCCTGACTTAGGTCAGTAGTCAGACATCAGCGTCACACATGACTTGAATTTGCCTCAAATCTAGGGCTTAATAAAATGTTAAAATTTTTAAAGGCTGAAAGGGGTCTTGAACCCAGGCCCACTAGACTCAAGACAACTGCACTATCACTGAGCTATAAGCTTGGATAGTGTTAAGAAGGCATCTTATTCATCTATGCCAGACAGTACATGAAAAGTAGAATGAACCTTAAATTAAGAGCGAGGCTGACGCCTGACTTAGGTCAGTAGTCAGATATCAGCGTCACACATGACTTCAATTTGCCTCATATCTAGGGCTTAATAAAATGCAAAAATGTTTAAAGGCTGAAAGGGGTCTTGAACCCAGGCTCACTGGACACAAGTCAAGTACTCTACCACTGAGCTACAAGTTTGCTTAGTGACAGGTTGGGATTTTATTCATCTATGTGATTTTGCATACAAATACATAGTATATCTATAACTCATTCTCACTTTGACCCTGACCTATGAAGAGCATAATTCAAACTCAGTTGTCAGGGTCAGGTGTCTGAGTCAGGTGTCAGGGTCAGGTGTCAGGGTGAGGTGTCAGGGTCAGGTGTCAGAGTCAGGTGTCAGAGTCAGGTGTCAGAGTCAGGGTCAGGTGTCATGGTCAGGTGTCACACTGGCATTATTTTGATAGTTGACTATGATATCTGACCATGTCCTAAAATGAACACCGTACTATTGGTCACAATCATACTATTAAACCATGTGTCCAGCACCTTCTAAGTACACCACACAAAGTGCTGACACTCCAAACTCGCAAAATGAAAAAAGGCCAGGCTACATCAGGTTTTACTTAATATTTTGGCCACAATACACACACTCACAATCTGCATCAAGGCCATTTTGCATTATGCAGTAAAAACTTGCACCTGAAATCTATGTAAAAAAAATGGTTTTAACCTGGCCTTAGATTGTTGGTTGACCAAATTGAAATCAGATGATTTGGCTCCTGGGGTCTTAGACTATTTATGGTCAACTAGTATCTTTGTGATTAAGTTTGGGTACAAAAAAAAGCACCAATTAACCTTATTAACATAATTTCAAGTTTCTTTGGGCATATTGATGAACATTTCTCTCATATTCTTCATGTCAGCTTACATATAATGTACCAGTAACATGTATGGTCCCACTAATGTTTAAACCCCTCCCTGTCCTGATATATGACATCACCAGCTCAAGAGCAATCTTGAAGTGAGGAGGTCATGTAAGTTAAATCTGTCCATATGTCTTTGCAGTCTGGCAATGACACATATCCACAAATTTACCTTTTAAACCTTTATGAACTATTCATGAATGCAGGAGCCTCATTTTATGAGCGAAGCAATTTATGGGATATTCATGATGGTTCTAATTAACTGAATGTTCAAGTTGAGGGATTCATAAACATTTATGACTTATTCATTAAATGTCATGACTACAGTATTTCAGGATTAGTAAGGGATGCATTTTCTAAGTGTACTTTGATCATTAACACAATGTTCCATGACTCTTATTCAGCTCCAAATTTCTGCTGCCGGGATGATCAGTTATTTAGTTTGTGTTGCTTCATTCTTTTCTGCATTGAGTATATATTTATTAAAAGTCAGTAGGAGGTAGATGTTAGATTCAGTATTTAAATATCCAGTAAAAGAAATAATATAACACTTAGAATACCATATAACATCACCTGTAGCTCTACTGATGGTTTATGTGTATAGTGCTGGGTTTGAGACATAAAGGGCCATGTTCACAAAGCCAGGGATGGATCCTAAAGAGTAGAAAAGAGGAAAGGAAGAACTCTTACTGCTTCTCTTTTCCATATCCACTCCTTGTTTTTGATTGATAGGAGGCATCAAAACAGCACTGTGTGATGGGCCTGATGTGCAGTTGAATGCAATGATCACACTGTAGGAGCTATACTTCATAAATGTTAGGAATTTACTTGCTTCTTTGTATACTTATTTATATGTTCCTTCACCCTTGCACTGCATACTGTACTCCATACAGAGAGAAAGCTGAATTAGTAGGCAACATTGGTGGTGCCATGTAAAGTACATTTCCTTATTCCTACTCTTTAAGCTAAAGTGAGTTTGTGCCCTCATTTTTGTCATTCTGCACTTGTAATACCCCAGTTAGTGTATCACTTCACCCCCCACCCCACACACACACACACATCCCCCTTGAGTGGGTTAGTCCAACTTCCTGTCAGGAGGGAGAGCCAGCTAGGCTAGTGAGGAGACAGGGATCATGCCCGTCAGCTCCTGCTCCATAGGACTAGAAATTGACTCTTCTGTGAGGGACATGGATCCAGGGAGATGCAAAGGTCCAAGGGCTGTAAAAAGCATCAAAGCTACGGCATTACAGAACGCAGAATGACCAGCTACCACAGCTTTACAGACACTGCTGCAAGGTGAGGGAGAACAAGTTAAGACACCTGTCACCACAGTTCAGGACAGGCAAACCTGAAATCCTTTATTACATAGAAAACCAATAATCTTGCTCAATAGGGGCCACATATATGTTATAAACAACAACAACCTATAGGGAACATGTGTTTACCCACATATAATATACACACAAAAATAGTCAAACACTAATTATTTATCAAAGATTAAACTTTATTGAAAATACCATTAAAAAACATACACATGGAGTCTCATATGGAACAGGAGGAATGATCAGGCAAGAGACATGTGGGAAAGGGGGCTAGTACATGACATGTAAAAAGATCAATCAATACATAAAATCGCCAAATTACATAATGTGGTCACGTGTTGCTGCAAGCAAAGTATAGGTAAAGTGGAAATGCGAGGCCCAGCAAGGGTTAATAATGGTTAGTTGTGAGACAGTGTCAAGCAATGGTCATACATCCCTCCAGCCTGGTTAAACAAGGGATTGATTGTTATAGAGGAAAACTGTAACTGTGCAACTTTTGGGAACTAACCGGAACCATTGTAGAAGCTGCCTTGCTGTAAATTACTTTTGCGCACATTGATGACCTTTTAATCAGCTTCAGTATAGTACTGGGAATTTGTTGAGAGAACTGGTCTCCTTCTTGTTTGAACTTATCACCTATTTGCACCTTACGGTGCTGGCGTCACGAACACCAGGGACCCTGCCTCCAAAGCATCTTAAATTCACACCACCAAGGGCACCTCAATCATCTGGCGGGATCCCCTGGACAAACAGAGAGTGCCCCGAAGGAACTGGTGCTATCCTTCCCATCACTGCACGCTGGCCCAGGGAGGCTCTGCTAACCGAGAGTAAAACCAACTACTACCCCCATCAGCCCACCGTAACTCTCACATATTGCCCCTGCGACCCTGTCGCAGCCTCTGCATCTACCTTTACCGTGCACTTTAATTGACATGGCCAGGGAGTGTTAATGTGAGCACGTCTGGTCCTGTCAATATGGTGCACAGAGCGCTGCAGTTGCAGAAAGACCTGAGCCTTTAGTAGTAATGACAACACCCCCATTGCTCCTATAGGTTCATGTGCATATATTAAAACTTCATATTTCTCAGCAATGCGGACGCATATGAACATGGGACCAACACAGATGACTTCAGCTGCCAAGCACACATGTAACTGGTCAGCCAGTTTCATAGGTACAAATCTGCTAACAGATGCCCTTTAAGGTCAATTCTTGAAATATGAAGAGTCAGGATTGTAAAAAAGTTCAATGCATCATTAATAGAAAGGAAACACCATACACATCTTATTGCTTCATTTTTTATTTTATTTTTTGCTTTTCCACAGACAATCCTCTCTGTAGTTATCTGCTTAAATCCTTGATATATTTAAGCTATATCCAGGCAATCCCAATATGCGCAATGAAAAACGGTTAGGTACTATTAATCCGCTCACCCATGAGAGAGCTTGATCAGTGATTATAACCCAGGGCTATTACATGTTTTTCAAATGGTAGAGGAGTAATTGCACAATTGCAACTGCCTGTGTACCTATCATCAGATAATCCACTCCAGTCATGGTGACAAATTACTTCTAAATACTGGTATGAAAGAGCCGACGGGAGAAGTGTTAGACGCGGCCTTAGATTGGATTTATGTTATCTTGAGTTGTGGCTGTGATTTAGTGAGTGATAATGGGGTTCAGATGCAAATTTTGCTGTATTACAGGAGGTACACGGCCACATTGTGCACTAGAGCGCCACACATTCATGATTACTAGGTACAAGCAGAAAAGAGAATATGGTTTGGACAATAACTTTGCGTATTTTTTTACACAAAGGGGGAGTGAACAGTACGGAGTAAGGAGTGATTTTTAACCTTAAAGGGGTTACACATTGATGGCATATCGCTGGGATATGCCATCAATGTAAGGGGCCGGAACCACCTCTGGGAATCGCTCCTATTTCCAGAATGTGAATCTGAAATGAAGGAGAGCACATCAAAAAAGAGCAGACATCCTCCAATTAAAGTTATGTGAGTTCAAAAACTAGCTGAGCACAAGGATATTTTTGGAAGTCCCACAGCAGTCAATGGAGAGGGCACTGCGCATGCACTGCCACCTATCCATTCACCACTGTGGGACTGCCATTAATAGCCGAACTTGTGCTCAGCTATTTTTGGAACTCCTATAGCGGTGAATGGAGGGTGGCCACACTTGTGTGGTGCACTCACTTTCACTTCAGGGAACCAGTTCTGAAGTGAATGGGGCTAGGCGTAATACGAAGCACAGTCGCTATACAATGTACGGAGCTGTGCTTGGTAAACAGGGAGAAGGCTGCAATGCTCACAGGAGTGCTGGTACTTTCACAAACAGCTGATCGGCTGGAGTCTTGGGTGTCAGACCCCCACCGGTCAGATGCTGATGACCTATCCTAAGGATAGTGTAAAGAAAGATGGGTGATCTCGGCAGCATCTCGCAATAAAATGATTTATTGAAAACTCCAAGACATGTAACAAAGCAACGTTTCAGCTAGTAAATAGCCTTTATCAAGCTGATCGGCTGGGGTCCTGGGTGTCAGACCCCCACCGGTCAGATGCTGATGACCTATCCTAAGGATAGGTCATGAGTATTAAAAAATAAGAAAAATAGGGGCAACAGTATTAAAACCTAACGTTTAACCGCTACAGGACTGCCTAACGCAGGGATGCGTCCTGCGGGCGGTCCTGTAGCTCTGAGACGACGCATCGGCGCGTCATCTCGCGAGAGCCGTGACTTCTTGTGAACGCGCGGCCGTTCACAGTGAAGCGCGTCTCGGCAGTTCAGCTACAGCCTGCCAGCGATGATCCATCGCTGGCAGGCTGTAGATGCGAATTAAATCGCATCAAACAGCTATATCAGACGCTGTTTTGTGAACAGCGTCTGATATAGCTGCTACCTGGTCCTCTGGTGGTCCCATTTGCTGGGATCGACCACCAGAGGACCAGGTAACACTGTAAAGTTGCACCAAACACTACACTAACACCCCCACCTCCCACCCTCACCTATTAAACCCCTTGATCACCCCATCTAGACCCTCTGATCACCCCCCTGTCATTGATCACACCCCTTGTAAGGCTCCATTCAGACGTCCATATGTGTTTTGCGGATCCGTGGATTCACGGATCCGCGGATCGGATCCGCGGATCCTCAAAACACGGACACCGTCAATGTGCTTTCCGCATTTTGCAGATCCGCACATTGCCAGAACTATATAGAAAATGCTTTTTCTTGTCCGCAATTGCGGACAAGAATAGGACATGTTCTATATTTTTGCGGAACGGAAGTGCAGACCCGGAAGCGCGGATCCGTAATTCCGGATCCGAGCGGGACAAAGTCTGTCCCCATAGAAACTAATGGGTCCACAATTCCGTTCCGCAAACAGAATTTCGGACATGTGAATGGGGCATAAGGGTCTCTTATCACCGCCAGTTAGTTAGCTACTTGTTAGGTAGCTAGCGCCCAGCCCACCGCACCGCAGTCACTGATTTTGGCAGAGATTTTTTCATCCACATTGATCGATGCGAATGAAAAAATCTGTGCTGTTCATTTTTTTTTTTTCAGCGCAGAGGCTGAACGAAAAAAAAAAAATCTCATTACCCGTATGCTCAATATAAGGAGAATCGCAGAAACTCCTAATGCTGGCCATACGTGTAATGATTGCGGAGACCTTCAAATGCCAGGGCAGTACAAAAACCTCACATGTGACCCTATTTTAGAAAGAAGACACCCCAAGGTATTCCGTGAGGGGTATGGTGAGTTCATGCAAAATTTTATTTTTTGTCACAGGTTAGTGGAATATGAGACTGTAAAAATAATAATCAATTTCCGCTAACTTGTGCCCAATTTTTTTTTTTCTGTGAACTCGCCATACCACTCACAGAATACCTTGGGGTGTCTTCTTTCCACAATGGGGTCACTTGTGGGGTTTTTATACTGCCCTGGCATTTTAGGGGCCCTAAAGCGTGAGAATCCAAATGCGTAAAAATGGCCTGTGAAATCCTAAAGGTACTCATTGTTTTTAGGGCTCCTTTGCGCATTTTGGCTGCAAAAAAGTGTCACACATGTGGTATCGCCGTACTCAGGACAAGTAGGGCAATGTGTTTTTGGGTGTATTTTTACATATACCCATACTGTGTGTGAGAAATATCGCTGTAAACGACAACTTTTTAAATTTTTTTATTCAAAGTTGTTAATTTACGGAGATATTTCTCTCACCCAGCATGGGTATATGTAAAATACACCCCAAACACATTGCCCTACTTCTCCTGAGTACGGCGATACACATGAGTTACACTTTGCAGCCAAGATACAAGGGGCCCAAGTTCTAATGAGTACCTTTTAGGAGAGCATTTTCACATTTTCTTCTCACGCTTTAGGGCCTAAATGCCAGGGCAGTATAAATACACCACATGTGACCCCATTTTGGAAAGAAGACACCCCAAGGTATTCGCTGAGGGGCATAATGAGTCCATGAAAAATTAAACTTTTTGTCAAAAGTTAGCGGAAAGGGAGACTTTGTGAGAAAAAACAATAAAAAATCAATTTCCACTAACTTGTGCCAAAAAAAAATCTTCTATGAACTCGCCATGCCGCTCATGGAATACCTTGGGGTATCTTCTTTCCAAAATGGGGTCACATGTGGGGTATTTCTACTGCCCTGGCATTTTAGGGGCCCTAAAGCGTGAGAAGAAAAATGCGTAAAAATGCCCTCCTAAAAGGTACTCATTGGAATTTGGGCCCCTTTGCGCATCTTGGCTGCAAAAATGTCGTTAAATTTGTATTAATGGCAAAAAAAGTAAAAATGTCAGCAAGAATGAAATACCACCAAATGAAAGCTCTATTAGTGAGAAGAAAAGGAGGTAAAATTCATTTGGGTGGTAAGTTGTATGACGGAGCAATAAACGGTGAAAGTAGTGTAGTGCGGAATTGTAAAAAGTGGCCTGGTCATTAAGGGTGTTTAAGCTAGGGGGGTTGAAGCGGTTAATTACCACAAGATAAAAGGTGAAAAGCCCCACAAAAAAAAAATTACACATAGGTACATAGAAGAAAAAGGACCCTCGTGGAAGATGAATGAAGGTAATAAGAGAAGGCCAAAAGGTAAAAATGGCCAACCCAAATGGAGGGAAGCCCTATTATGGCCCTACTTGGCCTATAGTACCCTATGACCTAATCCATGAGGTCCAAAAAACCCCGCAAGGGGGGGCCACGTGCTGGAACCTGACCCTACACTGCTAGCCAGGGCCGCCATCAGGGGGGTACAGCCCATACCCCAGTAAGGGGCCCTGACCCTGGGGGGGCCCGGCCAGTCCTGAAACTTTTTTTTTTTTATTGTGGCAGCCGACTCTGGGGCCCAGTGCTCCTCCCCCTCTTCCTTCTGCAGCCTGTCCCTTACCTCCCGGGGCCCCGGGCCCCAGCTATCTTGTTCTGAGAACAAGATAGCTGGAGTCTCAGGAGATCCATGGGTAGAATGTAGTTGCTAGAAGGAGGTCTGTGACATCCCTGGTCACATGCTCCTTCATAGTCACATGGACAAACCCCGACAGCAGCAGCAGCAGCTTGTGGAGGGAGGAGGGGCTGTGTGCCTGCAGGCTGCTCAGTGATGGAGGATGTGCTGCAGTCCTGGAGTCCACAGAGCTTCATGGAGAGCAGGTGAGGGGCAGCTCATGTATGAGGGGGCAGGTGGAGCACTCAGGAACAGTGGGGTTCAAGTGGAGTGGATAATAATGGAGGGCTGTCTGGGGGCAAAATTAACTTGTGTGGGGCCAAATTACATAATGCAGGGCTGTCTGGGGGTAAAATTAACTTGTGGGGGAGGGTCAAATTACTCAGTGGGGGTCAGTGTGGCGGGCAAACTACACAGGGGGCCGTGTGGGGGCAAAATTATTTAGTGTGGGGGAAAATTGCTTAGTGGGGGCAACTTGCATAATGCAGGGCTGTCTGGGGCAAAATTAACTTGTGAGGGGGGGGGGGAGGGAAATTACTCAGTGGGGGTCAGTGTGGCGGGCAAACTACACGGGGCCGTGTGGGGGCAAAATTATTTAGTGTGGGGGAAAATTGCTTAGTGGGGGCAACTTGCATAATGCAGGGCTGTCTGGGGCAAAATTAACTTGGGGGGGGGGAAATTAGTCAGTAGGGTGTCAGTGTGGCGAGCAAACTACATAATGGAGAACCGTGTGGGGCAAATTACATAATGCAGGGCTGTCTGGGGGCAAAATTAACTTGTGTGGGGGAAAAATTAACTTGGGGGGGCAAATTACTCAGTGGGGGGCAGTGTGGCGGGCGAACTACATAGTGGAGGGCGTGTGGGAGACGTCCTTGGATGTAAGAGGTATGGGCGCGATATATGGGTGGTGCTGTGTGGGTGTGGCTTGAAGGTGGACGGGGACACAGGGGCCCCATGATCTCCTATTCCTGGGGGAAGTGACCCTCCAAAGACCAGGCTCTGGATCCGCCACTGGGACTGTGTCGGGGGTGGGGGGGGGGCCCAGGCCTTGAGCTGTGTAAGGGGCCCCAAAATTTCTGATGGCAGCCCTGCTGCTAGCCCTATAAAGGGTGATATCTTGTGGTAATTAAACGTTTAAAAAGAGGTTTTAATACTGTTGCCCCTATTTTTCTTATTTTTCTTATTTTTCAAAGAGTCTGGGCAACGGCTGGGGCCGCACAGTACGTGCCTACCTCCCCATACATTAGCTGCTATTTATTTTGTGTCATAAGTATTAAAATTCTGCAAAACACTTTTAATATCTATTTATGATTTACGTCTCATATTTCAAAACCAATGATCACATTTTTGGATTTGAATTTCCTAGCGTATAATACTGGTATTAAAAGTGTCCTCTATGAAATAGTGCTATAGAGTGTGCTAGGAACTTTATTTTACTTGCTTCCTCCTGTCACCCCAAGCATGTGATACACAATTTTCCTTTTGATGAATTGGTGAGGATTCTCTCTAACTGTTCCTCTAACAGAGGATTCAGTTTTGGAACATAACGTGGCCTTACTTTGGGATAAGCTTCATAATAGACATACCCTGGATGGACCTTGAGAACAGCTTATACCAGAGCATCTAAACTTGATTGAGATGTGCTTTTGTATGAGGCCAACAACATCTTTTACCAATCAATATAATAAGATTATAGGTATAATTTCTAAATACCTCCCAAAAAATCTGCTCAACTCCTTATGCTCTATAACATGTCATTTTATGGTTACAGGTTCTTTTGAATTATACTTATTTAAATCATTGACATCAGGTAACGAGACAGGTTGGATGGCTGTCACTTGTGAGTGTAGATATTCACTATCAGGTCTAGACTTGAATTCTAACTCGCCTAGTAGTAGTCTAGATGGATGCCTGAGCCGTAGTCCCTCACCTTACAGCAGTGTCTTTTATGCAGGTTTCAGTTGTTCATTCTTCTGTCTGATTTCCCAAGTATTTGCTTGAGGATGACTTGTTATTCTCTCTGGAGAATCCTTTACAGAAACAGGAGCTCTGCAGTGTGCTTCCTCTCCTCACTATGTCTCTAGACAGGAACTCAACCTCTTGGCCAGAAGCAGGACCAGCCCACTCCTACCAAGAGGAAGGAACAGGTTGGATAGCCCTGTTCCTGCCAACCATATAGTTACTGGTACTTATAGCCAAAACATACAATTGCAATATACAGGGTGGCCCATGAAAAAGTAGCCCACCTCTAGTGATAGTATGACAAGATGAACAAGCAAGTGGGTTCTTTTTTTTTTAATTACCCACAAATAAAAAAAGAAGATGAAAGTGGTCCCCGTTCACATCTAAGCATCTTTGGGCACGGCGGATTATGTTGGCTGATACTGCTTGCAGATCTTCAACAGTGATGCTGCAGAAGAAAAAATGTCCTGCTTTTCCCAACAAGATGGTACAACATGCCACACCTCATGGGACTCACTGGCAGGGGTTCATGAACTGTTTATGGAGAAGTGAACTGTGAGCAAGGGGTTATGGCCACCATGTTCTCCAGACTTGTCTACATGCAATTTTTATGTGAGGAAATTTGAAACAGAAAGTGTCCGCTAACAATTCACATCCCCTGGATGAACTCAAGGAAAACATCACAAACACCATCCTCAGCATCACAAGCAGTATCAGCCGACATAATCCGCTGTGCCCAAAGATGCACAGACCTGAACGAGGACTACTTTCAGCATCTTTTGTGAAAAAAACAATCCACTTGCTTATTCATCTTGTCAAACCATCAAAGGAGGTGGGCTACTTTTCGTGGACCACCCTGTATAATACTAAAATGCAAAACTATTTACAATTATTGCAGATACCCCCAGGTCTGGGGTACTGCAGCTGCTGCGCTCACCGGTCTCCTGCTGTCGTGTTCATACAGCTGATCTATTTTGTGATTATGTCATTCATTTATAACTATTAGTAGTATTGATAGGTATTGCTATACTTACAGGAGGTGCATAGGAGCCCATGGATGTCATTATTTTTTTTTTTTTTAATTTGTATTATATATTTTTCTAAATACTTTTCCAGGGTTTGCTTGACTGTTTTAGGTTAGTTATCTTATTCTCTCCAAAATAGTAATTCTGTGAAATTTTAGAGCTAATGCACCACAAAGGGTTAAATCCACCCAGTGCTCTTCTGCTATAGGATTTTTATCTGTTTGTAAAAGCCAAGGACATACATTATGCAATTAGGTTCCTCTTCTCTATAATTCTAAAGACAGTGATGTTGTATTATGAAGAATAATAGCTTAGTGAATGGCAGGGGCAGTGTGCTGAAACTGCCAAGCCGAAAATCTCTAATTCCATTCAAATTATTTTATCTTAACCAATATAAAGAGTTATTATGCTCAGTGTGAAAAGGGAAAATTTATGGGGGAAAAACAGATCGTGTTAGAAAGCAGGTGGTAAAGCACAAGAAAAGATTCATGCGGTATTGAAAAGCTGAACACAATATTTCTGTCCTGAAATAACAGGACTATGTAAGTTCTTCAATAAAAAGACTCTTTCAAAGGAGATAGAATTTTTTTTTCACTAGTTATTTTCTGAATACTATTTTCTGCGCTGCCTGCCAAAACCTGCTATCTAATGCACTTTGATTTATTTTGACAATAATAACTGCAGATCTCCCTCGAACCTCCCTGTACAGTACAATTGAGTGTTTCCCTGCTACTGCCGAAACATGCGCTTCTGCATGGTTTTAGATCCAATCCCACAATTCATCTGTGCTGTTGCAGATGGTCCCTGATTTTATGCCAGCTTAACAATCACTCCATGGCACCAAAACCTTCATAAAAAAAAGTAGTCGCATATACTACGTATTGGCATATATTGGAGTAATGGTTAATTTGTTCTTAAATGTATTTACATAATATATGTAATTTGTATATTATTATATTGTATGTAATGTTTTTGTATTATAAACATATATATATATATATATAATTTTAGGATGACACTTTAGCCACTTAAGCCCCCCTAGCTTAAACACCCTTAATGACCAGGCCACTTTTTACAATTCTGCACTACACTACTTTCACCGTTTATTGCTCCGTCATACAACTTACCACCGAAATGAATTTTACCTCCTTTTCTTCTCACTAATAGAGCTTTCATTTGGTGGTATTTCATTCTTGCTGACATTTTTACTTTTTTTGCCATTAATACAAATTTAACGATATTTTTGCAAAAAAATGACATTTTTCACTTTCTGTTGTAAAATTTTTCAAAAAAAACTACATTTCTATATAAATTTTTCTCTAAATTTATTGTTCTACATGTCTTTGATAAAAAAGTCCAATAAGTGTATATTTATTGGTTTGGGTAAAAGTTATAGCGTTTACAAACTATGGTGCAAAAAGTGAATTTCTGCATTTTGAAGCAGCTCTGACTTTCTGAGCGCCTGTCATGTTTCTTCAGGTGCTAGAATGTCAGGAAAGTATAAATACCCCCAAATCACACCATTTTAGAAAGAAGACACCCCAAAGTATTCGCGGAGGGGCATGGTGAGTTCATGTATCATTTCATTTTTTCACAAGTTAGCGGAAAATGACACTTTCTGAGAAAAAAAAAAAAAAGTGTCAATTTCTGATAACTTCTGGCAAAAAAAAGAAATCTCAGACAGACTCACTATGCCCCTCAGTGAATACCTTGGGGTGTCTACTTTCGAAAGGGGTCATTTGTGGGGTGTGTTTACTGTTCTGGCATTTTGGGCGGGGCTAATTGTGAGCCGCCATGTAAAACCTAAAGGTACTCGTTGGAATTTGGGCCCTTTGCTACCCAGGCTGCAAAAAGTGTCACTTATGTGGTATCGCCGTACTCAGGAGAAGTAGGGCAATGTGTTTTAGGGTGTATTTTTACATATACCCATGTTGGGTGAGAGAAATATCTCTGTAAACTGACAACTTTGTATAAAATTTTTAAAAGTTGTCGTTTACAGAGATATTTTCACACACAGTATGGGTATATGTAAAAATACACCCAAAACACATTGCCCTACTTCTCCTGAGTACGGTGATACCACATGTGTGACACTTTTTGCAGCCTGGGTGCAAAGGTCCTAAAACCAATGAGTACCTTTAGGATTTCACAGGGCATTTTTACGCATTTGGATTCCAGACTTCT
This sequence comes from Bufotes viridis, assembly GCA_033119425.1. NCBI lineage: Eukaryota > Metazoa > Chordata > Amphibia > Anura > Bufonidae > Bufotes > Bufotes viridis. The sequence continues at coordinate 230,798,302 of CM065594.1, forward strand.
TCTCACGCTTTAGGGGCCCCTAAAATGCCAGGACAGTATAAATACCCCACATGTGACCCCATTTTGGAAAGAAGACACCCCAAGGTATTCCGTGAGGGGTATGGTGAGTTCATGTAAAATTTTATTTTTGTCACAAGTTAGTGGAATATGAGACTTTGTAAAAAACAAAATAAAAAAAAATATATATCAATTTCCGCTAACTTGTGCCAAAAATAAAAATTCTGTGAACTCGCCATGCCCCTCACGGAATACCTTGGGGTGTCTTCTTTCCAAAATGGGGTCACATGTGGGGTATTTATACTGCCCTGGCATTTTAGGGGCCCCTAAAGCGTGAGAATCCAAATGCGTAAAAATGGCCTGTGAAATCCTAAAGGTACTCATTGGTTTTAGGGCCCTTGCGCATCTTGGCTGCAAAAAGTGTCACTCATGTGGTATCGCCGAACTCAGGAGAAGTAGGGCAATGTGTTTTGGGGTGTATTTTTACATATACCCATGCTGCGTTTGAGAAATATTGCTGTAAACGACAACTTTTTACATTTTTTATTCAAAGTTGTCAATTTACAGAGATATTTCTCACACAAAGTATAGGTATATGTAAAAATACACCCCAAAACACATTGCCCTACTTCTCCTGAGTACGGCGATACCACATGAGTGACACTTTTTGCAGCCAAGATGCGCAAAGGGGCCCTAAAACCAATGAGTACCTTTTAGGAGGGCATTTTTACGCATTTTTCTTCTCACGCTTTAGGGCCCCTAAAATGCCAGGGCAGTATAAATACCCACATGTGACCCCATTTTGGAAAGAAGACACCCCAAGGTATTCTGTGAGGGGCATGGCGAGTTCATAGAAGATTTTTTTGGCACAAGTTAGCGGAAATTGATTTTTATTGTTTTTCTCATAAAGTCTACCTTTCTGCTAACTTTTGACAAAAGTAAAATTTTCATGGACTCACTATGCCCCTCAGCGAATACCTTGGGGTGTCTTCTTTCCAAAATGGGGTCATTTGTGAGTGTTTGTACTGTTCTGGCATTTTGGGTGGGGCTAAATTGTGAGCAGCCATATAAAACCTAAAGGTACTCGTTGGAATTTGGGCCCCTTTGCGCACCCGGGCTGCAAAAAGTGTCACTCATGTGGTATCGCCGTACTCAGGAGAAGTGGGGCAATGTGTTTTGGGGTGTATTTTTACATATACCCATGCTGGGTGAGAGAAATATCTCTGTAAATTGACAACTTTGAATAAAAAAATTTAAAAAGTTGTCGTTTACAGTGATATTTCTCACACACAGTATGGGTATATGTAAAATACACCCCAAACACATTGCCCTACTTCTCCTGAGTACGGCGATACCACATGAGTGACACTTTTGCAGCCAAGATGCGCAAAGGGGCCCTAAAACCAATGAGTACCTTTAGGATTTCACAGGGCATTTTTACGCATTTGGATTCTCACACTTTAGGACCCCTAAAATGCCAGGGCAGTATAAATACCCCACATGTGACCCCATTGTGGAAGAAGACACCCCAAGGTAATCCGTGAGGGGCATGGCGAGTTCACAGAAAAAAAAATTTGGCACAAGTTAGCGGAAATTGATTTTTTTTTTTACAGTCTCATATTCCACTAACTTGTGACAAAAATAATATTTTACATGAACTCACCATACCCCTCACGGAATACCTTGGGGAGTCTTCTTTCTAAAATGGGGTCACATGTGGGGTTTTTGTACTGCCCTGGCATTTGAGGGTCTCCGCAGTCATTACACGTATGGCCAGCATTAGGAGTTTCTGCGATTCTCCTTATATTGAGCATACGGGTAATGAGATTTTTTCCCGTTCAGCCTCTGGGCTGAAAAAGAAAAAAATGAACGGCACAGATTTTTTCATTCGCATCAATCAATGTGGATGAAAAAATCTCTGCCCAAAAATGTGCAAAAACCCAAAACGGCACAGATTTCCTCATTCGCATCGATCAATGTGGATGAATAAATCTCTGCCAAAAAATGTGCAAAAAAAGTAGTAAGGCCCCATTCACACGTCCGCAAAAATTCTGCGGAATAGATGCGGACCCATTCAGTGTGAATGGGGCTGGCGGTGATGCGGAGAGCACACTATGCGCTCGCCGCATCAGCATTTGCGAGCTGCGGCCGCAAACTTCCGGGTTTCGGCCCCCAAACATCCGGCCGCAGCTCCGCAAAAGATAGAGCATGTCCTATTCTTGTCCGCAATTGCGGACAAGAAAAGGCATTTTCTATATAGTTCTGGCAATGTGCGGATCCGCAAAATGCGGAAAGCACATTGCTGGTGTCCGTGTTTTGCGGATCCGTGGATCCATGGATCCGCAAACACATACGGACGTCTGAATGAGTCTTACAGGGGGTAATTAGTGTCAGGGGGTGACATGGGGTGATTGGGGTTAATCAGGGGTTAATCAGGGGTTAATCAGGGGTTAATCAGTGACGGGGGTGGGGGGTGGGGTGGATGGGTGGGGTCTGTGTGGTGTTTTGGTGCACTTACAAAAGTTTCTTTGGTGGTTCCAAGCAAAGGGACCACCAAAGGAACGATCAGCAAGCATATCAGACGCTGTTAACAAAACAGCGTCTGATATGCCATTTTTTTAACTTCTACAGCCTGCCAGCGCACGATCAGCGCTGGCAGGCTGTAGCTTACCTTCTCCCCGACGTGATCCTGTGAACGCGCCGCACGCGCGCGCGTTCACAGGAAATCTCGCCTCGCGAGATGACGCGCGGGCGCGTCAAAGAGGAACAGACCGACCGCCCGCAGGACGCAATCCTGCGTGAGGCGGTCGGCAAGAGGTTAGAGATGGTGCCCGCTCCCGCACCGAGCGGGCGCATGAGCTGCGGGTAAGCGCTTGATTCATCAAGCTGACACCCGCAGCTCATGTCCGTGACTGGCAGCGATGCCGATCGCGGACATTTAACCCCTCAGATGCCGTGGTCAATCCTGACCACGGCATCTGATCAGCGCAAAAACCGAAAGTTTCACTTTCGGTTTGTGCTCGGCTCCCTGATGGCCACAAGGGGAGCCGGAGCATGCATGTAGTAGCCTAGGTTTCTGTGAATGAAACCTAGGTTACTACATAGTATTCCTATGGAGCCTATGACTGTAATAGGCTCCATAGGAAATATGCGATTTTCTCATATATTCCAATGCTATTGCATTGGAATATATGAGAATAGCAATCTGATGATTGCATCTTATAGATCCCTGTGGGAACTATAAGAAAGTGGTAAAAAAAAAAAAAAAAGTTTAAAAAATAAAAATAAAATAAAAAAAAATATAAAAATTCAAATCACCCCCTTTCCCCAAAATGAAAATAAAATAAATAAAAAATAAAAAATTACACATAATGGGTGTCGCAATGTGCGAAAACGCCCATACTATAATAATATAAAAAATATTCACCATACGGTAAACATAAAAACGGAAAAAAAGCGTCCAAATGGCTAATTCGCCATTTTTGGACGCTTCATTTCCTAAGAAAAAAATGAATAAAAAGTGATCAAAACATCATACGCACCCCATAATGGTATCAATTAAAAGTTCAGATTGCCCCGCAAAAATGAGCCCCTACACTGCTCCGTACGCATAATTACAAAAATGTTATAGGGGTCAAAACATGGCGACAAAAATAAAATAAAAAAAATTCCCACTTTTAATTTTTTTTTCACTATCAAAACGCAAGAAAAACTATACATATTAGGTATTCCCGGATTCATACTGACCTGAAGAATAAAATTAACCAGTCAGTTTTATCGCAAATCGAACGTTGTAATTTAAAAACCCGTAAAACTGTGGTGAAATTGCTTTTTTTTTGCAATTTCACCCCATTTGGAATTTTTTTCCCGCTTCCCACTACATCACATGCAAAAATAAATGGTATCGTTAAAAAGTACAACTTGTCCCGCAAAAAACAAGCCGTCATATGGCTATGTGAGCGGAAATATAAAAATGTTATGGCTTTTGGAAGGCAGGGAGCGCAAAACAAAAATGCAAAAATCCCAAACCCCCCGGTTCTTAAGGGGTTAAATATATATATATATATATATATATATATATATATATACACACACACCTAAAGAATTATTAGGAACACCTGTTCTATTTCTCATTAATGCAATTATCTAGTCAACCAATCACTAGTGATGTCGCGAACATAAAATTTTCCGTTCGCAAATGTTCGCGAACGGGCGAACCGCCATAGACTTCAATTGGCAGGCGAATTTTAAAACCCACAGGGACTCTTTCTGGCTACAATAGTGATGGGAAAGTTGTTTTAAGGGGTCTAACACCTGGACTGTGGCATGCCGGAGGGGGATCTATGGCAAAACTCCCATGGAAAATTACGTAGTGGACGCAGAGTCGGGTTTTAATCCATAAAGGGCATAAATCAACTAACCTTCCTAAATTGTTTGGAATAACATGCTTTAAAACATCCAGTGTGTGTATACGATCAGGTATGATGTTGTATCGATCAGGTAGTGTAAGGGTTACGCCCACTTTACAGACATTGACAGACCAAACTCCCCTTTTAATGCACCGCAAACAGTTCATTTGCACAACTGCAAACTCTTAACAGCAATATCAAAGGTTGGTGTGGTTTAACCAAGAACACCTATCAAGTACAACTACTCCACACCATATCATTATAAAAATAAATTTTTATTATGGATACACATAGTAACAATATAAAATCACAATAGTGAAAGGTAACGAGAAGAAAAACACATAAGCCAGCATGTGCCCGGACAAAATACCCACAGATGGTAAGATACAATCCAAAACCCAGCTTAATGGTTGTTAAATACGTCCAGAGTGTACATAAATATAGATAAGATGTCACAGGACCTAATACAACACAACGCCTGGGCATGAGTGAAATATAATGCTTACATCAAGTAATAGGGGTCCGGGATCACAGCAGGCAGCACACCCAACAGCCGTTTCGCACCCTCGCTTCTTCCTGGGGGACGCCATCTGTGGGTATTTTGTCCGGGCACATGCTGGCTTATGTGTTTTTCTTCTCGTTACCTTTCACTATTGTGATTTTATATTGTTACTATGTGTATCCATAATAAAAATTTATTTTTATAATGATATGGTGTGGAGTAGTTGTACAACTGCAAACTCCTCATTTGCACAAGGTTGGATACCAAGCTAGCCACGTCCCGGTGATGTCATTGAAGGTTTCTTCCTCGACCCAGCCACGTACAACACCAAGGGTCCCCAAAAGGTGAATTGAATTGATTTTTCAAACGGGGAGATGGTTAAAAAAAACTCTGGCTCCCTCCCCTTTGTTTTTATCCACGGTCACTGCGTCTGCGCCGTGCAATTTACTGTCACACCCGATATAAGTGGTATTTTCTGTAGTACTATTCTCATCAGTTTAATCCCTCTAACGTCCCCTATCTGGGGGCCATTTATTGAATAGATTTTTCGAACGGGGAGATGGTTAAAAACGCTGGCTCCCTCCACTCTGTTTTAATCCACGGTGACTGCGTCTGCGCCGTGCAATTTACTGTCACACCCGATATGAGTGGTATTTTCTGTAGTACTATTCTCATCAGTTTAATCCTCTAACGTCCCCAATCTGGGGCCATTTATTGAATAGATTTTTCGAACGGGAGATGGTTAAAAACGCTGGCTCCCTCCACTCTGTTTTAATCCACGGTGACTGCGTCTGCGCCGTACAATTTACTGTCACACCCGATATGAGTGGTATTTTCTGTAGTACTATTCTCATCAGTTTAATCCCTCTAACGTCCCCAATCTGGGGGCCATTTATTGAATAGATTTTTCGAACGGGGAGATGGTTAAAAAACGCTGGCTCCCTCCACTCTGTTTTAATCCACGGTCACTGCGTCTGCGCCGTGCAATTTACTGTCACACCCGATATGAGTGGTATTTTCTGTAGTACTGTTCTCATCAGTTTAATCCCTGTTACGTCCCATATCAGGGATTGCCTTTTGTGAAAAAAAATTTAGGCCGGGTACCTTCGACTGCCTTCACAGTGACAGACCAAACTCTCATACACCAAACTGAATTGATTTGAGGAACCGGGAGATGGGAAAAGCAGCTTGGTCGGTCCTCTTACTCCCAAATTGGGGCACTGCGCGTGCACAGAGCAATGTGCTGTGACACCCTATATGAGTGGTGTCTTAACTAGTACTATTCCTATCAGTTTAATCCCTGTTACGGACCCTATCCGGTCGAATTGATTAACCATTGTCGAATTAGCGAACCATTACGACATCATGAAATAATTTAGTTCTGAGCTCTGTACTTGCTTTGTATTGGAATTGATGGGGATTTTTTTAATTGTCTGCATCATTTCTAATAAACTATTAAGAGACTTTATTATGATTTTTTATTTTTTGTATTAAAAACCCATACAACATATAAAAAAAAAAGGTAAATTAATGTATTTTCTATGAAATATTATCCAGCCATCCGATCGCTTTTGGTCTGACCATAATGAAGCAACGGCCTTATCATCTGGGGTGTGGCAACATTGCCACCACACTCAGAGGTGATGATTGCTTCATTGTGATACGCAAGCCCCTTCACCACAACAAGGTAACGATCACGAAGGGGAATTGACACTTGTATGTGCCTTTTTTTTTGGTTTGTTTTTGCAGCCACAGTGCTGCACCATAGGACAGAAAAATTAGGCATGTACACATGCCTGAAAAATAATGGCATTGTTGCAGCCGCTATTGTAGCAGCGGCCGGAAAAATTGATGTTTTCCAGGCAGAAAAGTGACTAAAACATTGCGGCTTGAACCCTAGTTGGTGGCAGAGAATTCACGAAAGTCAACCGGTATGCAGACATTAAATACAGCAGCGTGGGGACCATTTTGAGGCCAAGGCATGTAATCAGGCCATTTGTTAGTCAAACGGATCCCCCACTGTCAGTCCCTTCGGGATCCATGCCTCATTCATCTTTATGAAGGTGAGGTAGTCAACACTTTTTTGACCGAGGCGACTTCTCTTGTCAGTGACAATGCCTCCTGCTGCACTGAAGGTCCTTTCTGACAGGACACTTGAAGCAGGGCAGGCCAGAAGTTCTATCGCGAACTGGGATAGCTCAGGCCACAGGTCAAGCCTGCACACCCTTGCTCCTCAGAGTGTCGATATCTGCTGTTAAGGCGAGGTAGTCTGCTACCTGTCGGTCGAGTCGTTCTCTAAGGCTGGATCCCGAAGGGCTGTGGCGATGAGTAGGACTGAAAAAGCTCTGCATGTCCTCCATCAAAAACACATCTGTAAATCGTCCAGTCCTTGCCACCGTGGTAGGAGGAGGATTACACTCACCTCTTCCCCTGTTAGATTCACATTGTGCTGTGACATCCCCCTTATAAGCTGTGTAAAGCATATTTTTTAGTTTGGTTTTGAACTGCTGCATCCTTTCCGACTTTCGGTAATTTGGTAACATTTCTGCCACTTTCTGCTTATACCGGGGGTCTAGTAGCGTGGCCACCCAGTACAGATCGTTCTCCTTCATCCTTTTTATACGTGGGTCCCTCAACAGACATGACAGCATGAAAGACCCCATTTGAACAAGGTTGGATGCAGAGCTACTCATTTCCTGTTACCTCGTCCTCACTGATGTCATTGACGGTCTGTTCTTCCCCCCAGCCACGTACAACACTATGGGTCCCAGATATGTGACAACAACGAGCACCCTGGGGTGCCTGCTGTGGTTGGTCTTCCTCCTCCTCAAAGCCGCCACTTTCCTCCTCTGACTCCTCTTCCTCATACTCCTCTTCCAGCGTTGCTGCAGGTCCGACAAGCGATGATGACAAGGCTGTTTCTGGTGGTGATGGTGACCACAACTCTTCCTCTTCCTCTTCACGCTCATCTACAGCCTGATCCAGAACTCTTCGCAGGGCACGCTCCAGGAAGAAAACAAATGGGATGAGGTCGCTGATGGTGCCTTCGGTGCGACTGACTAGGTTTGTCACCTCTTCAAAAGGACGCATGAGCCTACAGGCATTGCGCATGAGTGTCCAATAACGTGGCAAAAAGATTCCCAGCTCCGCAGAGGCTGTCCTAGCACCCCGGTCATACAAATACTCGTTGACGGCTTTTTCTTGTTGGAGCAGGCGGTCGAACATTAGGAGTGTTGAATTCCAACGTGTCGGGCTGTCGCATATCAAGCGCCTCACTTACATGTTGTTTCGCCGCTGAATATCGGAAAAGTGCGCCATGGCCGTGTAGGAACACCTGAAATGGCCACACACCTTCCTGGCCTGCTTGAGGACGTCCTGTAAGCCTGGGTACTTAGACACAAAACGTTGTACGATGAGATTCAACACATGTGCCATGCATGGCACATGTGACAACTTGCCCAAATTTAATGCCGCCAACAGATTGCTTCCATTGTCACACACCACTTTGCCGATCTCCAGTTGGTGCGGGGTCAGCCACTGATCCACCTGTGTGTTCAGGGCGGACAGGAGTGCTGGTCCTGTGTGGCTCTCTGCTTTCAGACAAGTCAACCCCAAGACAGCGTGACACTGTCGTATCCGGGATGTGGAATAACCCCTAGGGAGCTGAGTCGAATTAAGTTAATGTGCAGCCAGACGCCGCAGCAGAAGAGGACTCAGCCGAGGAGGATATCGAAGAGGATGGCGTAGGAGTAGAGGAGGTGGCAGTAGGTCTGCCTGCAAGTCGTGGTGGTGTCACCAACTCCGCTGCGGAGCCACGCATTCCATGCTTGTCAGCCATCAGCAGGTTGACCCAATGCGTAGTATACATGATATACCTGCCCTGACCGTGCTTTGCAGACTAGGTATCAGTGGTCAGATGGACCCTTGCCCCAACACTGTATGCCAGAGATGCCATGACTTCCTTTTCAATGACATGGTAGAGGTTTGGGATTGCCTTTTTTGAAAAAAAATTTTGTCCGGGTACCTTCCACTGTGGTGTCCAATAGCGACAACTTTTTTGAAGGCCTCAGACTGTACCAGCTGGTATGGTAAAAGCTGGCGGGCTAAGAGTTCCTTCAAGCCAGCTGTCAGTCGCCGGGCAAGGGGGTGATTCTGTGACATTGGCTTTTTACGCTCAAACATGTCCTTGACAGACACCTGACTGTGGGCAGATGAGCAGGAACTGCTGAAGGTGAGAGATGGAGTGGCGGGTGGTTGAGAGGGGGCAGGGAGGACAGCAGTGGTTGACGTGGCTGAAGATGCTGGACCAGGAGGAGCATGGTGGCTTTGAGTTTGTGTGCTGCTTGTACTCATGTGTTGATCCCATAGGCGTTTGTGATGTGAGATCATGTGCCTTCGCAAAGCAGTTGTACCAAGGTGGGTGTTGGACTTCCCACGACTCAGTTTCTTTTGGCACAGGTTGCAAATGGCATTGCTGTTATCAGAGGCAGACACACAAAAAAATGCCACACTGCTGAGCTTTGCAATGACGGGCATTCTGGTGGTGGCAACAGCATGCGTTGACTGGCGTGCTGTCTGGCTGACCCCAGGTGCCGATACATGCTGTCTGACTGTGCCACTAACTCCTTGCGATGACCTCCCCTGCTTCCAACTCGTCTCCTCATTCTCTCTGTCTCCCCTTCAGAACTTTCCCCCTCTTCTTCTCTTCGAGCAGGCACCCACGTGGCATCTGTGGACACATCGTCATCATCAACCGCTTCACTTGTATCTGACACCTCAGCAAAGGAAGCAGCAGCGGGTACAACATCATCATCATCATCATCACACTGTACTTCCATGTGTGTAATCCTGCCTGACTGAGACATATCCCCGTAATCTACATCATCTGGCAATAATGGTTGCGCATCACTAATTGCATCCAACTGATGTGTAAATAACTCCTCTGACGGATCAAGTGAAGCGGCTGTGGTGGCTGTGGTGGTAGTGGTGGTGGTGGCGGCGGGCGGGTGCGTGGTAACTTGAGAGCAGGTGACCGAAGCTGAGCTGGAGGAGGATGGTGCGTCAAGGTTCTTAGCGGAAGCTGTTGAAGATTGGGTGTCCTGTCTAAGCCAGTCAACTATGTCCTCAGAATTTTTCAGGTTCAGGGTACGTGGCCTCTGAACACTGGGCATTATTCCAGGGACAGTGAAAATCACAGCACCACGACCACGACGGCCCCTGCCGAGGTCACAATACCAGGAGGGATGCGCAGTACAGGAGGAGCAGGCAAAGGATAGTCAGGGAACAGGATCAGGTGAGTATTCAGAAGTCCAACAAATAGCCAGGAACCTAGAATTAACAGGCAACCTGTGGTCAGCAGGCTGACTGTATTTATAGTGGGGTCTGAGGGTCATGTGACGTGACTAGCTTCACATGACCGACAGACAGACTAGTCGAGCACTGAGTGATCAGCTCGGCGTTCAAGGCAGACCTAGGAGCAGGGAGCCTCCCCACTAGCAAAGCCGCCCTGGGAACAAGGCCAAACACAGATCCTTGTTCCCGAAGCTAAGCAGCAGATGGGAGACCGAGTGCACCATTGGTGCCCCATGACAGTACGCCACCTTTTACCAGGGGCCACCGGACCCAAGACTTCAGGGTGTTCTAAATGAAATTTCTAGGAGCATTACAAGTCTAGGAGCATGAACCTCCCTGGCGGGTACCGAAGATCTCTCTTCAGGTCCATACCACTTCCAGTGAATCAGGTACTGTAAGGAATTATGCACCCTCCTGACATCCACAATCTTAGAGACCACATATTCGACAGCATCACCAAGAACCGGCGGAGGCGAGGCCTCCAACGGTACAACAGGTTCAAAATACTTTTTAAGAAGAGATTTATAAAATACATTATGAATGTGGAATGACTCGGGCAGCTCCAACCTAAACAATACCGGATTAATGACCTCCATGATCTTATATGGTCCAATAAAATGAGGAGCAAATTTTCTAGAAGCTACCATGAGAGATAGATTCTTGGGGGACAACCATACTTTATTCCCAACCTGAAAGTTCACCCTCTTGGAACGTCTCCTATCGGCCTTGAGTTTTTGAGAGGTTTGAGCCTTTTTTAGGTTCGATTGAACCCAGGCCCAAACTGTGCACATTTCGGAGGAGAGTTTATCCGCTTCAGAATTAAAGAAGGAGACAGACAACGGAAGGAATTTGACCCATAACTGCTGGTCATCAGCAACGTACAACCTCAAGAATTGTTCCACAGACTGATTAAGGCATTCAGTCTGCCCATTACTCTCAGGATAGTAGACTGAAAAAAAAGACAATGAAATTTGACATCTTTCACAGAAGACCCTCCAGAATTTGGATACAAACTGCACACCCCGGTCAGAAACAATATTTTACGGGATGCCATGCAAACGAACAATCTCTCTCACAAAAATAGACAGCAAGGTTTTTGCATTCGGAAGTTTTGACAGGGGAATAAAACGAACCATCTTGCTAAACCTATCGACCACTACCCAAACCACAGTCTTACCATCCGCCAGTGGTAGGTCAGTTATAAAGTCCATCGAGATATGGGACCAGGTTCTACTGGGAATCGGTAGGGGTCATAGGTTACCAGCAGGGCGAGTCCTAGGTGTCTTAGACCTGGCACAAACCTCACAGGCTGACACGTAGGACTTGACATCCCTGGTCAGAGTGGGCCACCAATAAGATCTAGAAACCAGATCCTTAGTGCCTTCAAAACCCGGATGTCTACAAAAGGCAGAATCGTGACACTCCCTCAACAGCTGGAGACGAAATTGTACGGGAACAAACAACTTATCTGTTGGGGTGGATGCCGGTGCCAGATGTTGTTTCAGCCTTAATGTGAGCCGAGATATCCTGGGTTAGAGCCGCTAAGAAGATGTTTGCTGGTAGGATGGATTCAGGCGGTGCCTCAGTGGGTTAAAAAGCATGAAAGCTCTGAGATAATGCGTCTGCCTTCACATTTTTACTTCCCGGCCTGAACGTAATGGAGAAATAAAAACGGGTAAAAAACAGATTTTGCTGGGGATTCAACCTTTTAGCAGACTCGAGAAGCATTAGGTTTTTATAGTCAGTGACAACAGTTACCCGATGCCTTGCCCCTTCCAAAAAATGCCTCCACTCCTCAAATGCCCATTTAATAGCCAGCAGCTCCCTATTCCCTATGTAGTAGTTTCTCTCCGTGGGAGAGAATTTCCTGAAGAAGAAGGCACACGGTCTCAGGTTAGTGAGGCTAGCAGGACCTTGTGAAAGGACTGCTCCTGTGCCGTCCTCGGACGCATCCACCTCCACAATAAAGGGTCTCTCCTGATCAGGCTGGATCAGAATGGGAGCGCTACTAAATACTTTTTTTCAAATGAAGAAATGGCCTTGGTAGACCAATTCTCCAAATCTGCCCCTTTCTTAGTAAGGTTGGTCAATGGTTTAGCAATTACAGAAAAATTCATGATAAATTTACGATAGTAATTAGCGAAACACAAAAACTGTTGTAAGGCCTTTAAGGATAAAGGCCTTACCCATTCCTTAATTGCCAAAACCTTACCAGGATCCATCTTAAAGGAGTGAGGAGTCAGAACATGCCCTAAAAACAGTATCTCCTGTACACCAAAGACACATTTCTCTTGCTTAGCGGATAGCTGGTTCTCCCTCAACACCTCTAATACTTGTTTGACATGAGACACATGAGATTCGAAATCAGGAGAGAATATCAAAATGTCGCCAAGATAGACAATAATAAATTTACCTAAGAACTCCCTAAGAATATCGTTCATTAAGTTTTGGAACACAGCTGGGGCATTGCTGAGTCCAAAAGGCATCACCTGATATTCAAAGTGTCCTATCGGAGTATTGAACGCTGCCTTCCATTCGTCTCCCTCCTTGATTCGGATAAGATTGTATGCCCCTTTCAGGTGATTCTTGGAAAACCAGGTTTCCCCCAAAACCTGGTTAAATAAATCCGGAATCAATGGGAGAGAGTATCTATTTTGGACAGTGATTTTATTTAATCTCCGGTATTAAATACAAGGCCTAAGACCACCATCCTTTTTCTTAACAAAGAAAAACTCTGCTCCCATAGGCCTCTCCTTAATATAATCTTCCATAGCCTTGCGTTCGGGCTTAGAAAGATTATAAATTCGCCCCTTAGGAAATTTGGCACCCTCTATTAGCTCTATGGTGCAATCATAAGGTCTATGGGGGGGAGGGGGGGTAGAACCTCTAGAGTGGGGGATGAGAATACATCAGAATATTCCTTAATAACTGAGGGTAATGTATTAGACCTTACTGAAACTCTAGCCTGGACCACGGATAAGCATGAGTCCCACTTAGGTCCCCATTTCACCAACTCTCCTTTGGACCAATCTAGTGTGGGGTTATGTAAACGGAGCCAAGGCAACACTAGTACCACCTCAACCGATAGGTTCTCTAGGACTAAAAGAGAACATCTCTCGAAGTGGCACACACCCACGGTTATAGAAATTTCAGAGGTACATGACCTCACCGTACCACCAATCAGGAAAGTAGCATCAATGGCCATGACATGGATAGGTGTAGGTAAAGCAAACATCGGAATACCCCATTTACTAGCATATTCAAAGTCAATAAAGCTGGCCGCTGAACCGAAATCAATAAAGGCCTTACCCGGCCACTTATCAACCCCCAGAGAAATTATTATGGGTACCAAAAGCTTACATTTAGAAAAATCAGGGTGTACCTAGTCTTTAGGTTGTCTTGCCTTAGGAGACTTGTCAGAGAGGACCCTCTTAGGACACTTGTTGATCCAATGGCCAGGATCTCCACAGTAGAAGCATTCTCCGTGTCTGCAACGAAGATTACCCCGGGTCATGCCAACCTGCAAGAGTTCCTCGGTGGAGAACTCAGGGTTGTCCCTGGAAAAGGCCTCTGGCTGGACCACAATCTGAGAACAGAACTGTAGTTCTTGACGTCTCTCTCTAACTCGTCGGTCAAGTCGGACAACTAGGGTCATCATCTCCTCTAAGGTCTCTGGAACTTGATAACTGACTAATAGATCTTTTAAATTATCAGATAGACCAGACCTAAACTGACTCTTCAGGGCTGGTTCATTCCATCCAGAGGAAACACACCACCATCTGAATTGGGTGCAATAATCCTCTGCAGGGAGATGGCCCTGGACCAGTGCCCTAAGAGCCGCCCGGCTACCAGGGCCCTGTCTGGTTCGTCATAGAGGGTACCCATGGCCTGAAAAAATACCTCCACAGAAGTTAGACAACTGGCCCCAGAAATGATAATACCCACGCGTTGGCTTTTGGGTCCGGAGGAGACAAACCTCTTCCGGTCTCGAGAAAAAAGTTCTGGGGGCTTGATCTGGGGCTCAAAATGTGGACTGGAGGGCTGAGGAGTCGAAGAACCTTGCCCTAACTCAAAAGAACGGAGTTTCTCTCCTAGCTCCTGTACCATCTGTGTCAGGTTAGAGACATGGTCAGTCAGGGTCTCAAGAGGATTCCTGATACAGTGGTTATTGGGCCTGTTAATCTGTAATGGTCACTTCCACACACACCCAATAGCAAAGCTGCCCTAGGAACAAGGCCAAACACAGATCCTCCCTCCTCAAGCTAAGCAGCTGGTCTCTGGCTGATGGGGGACCAAGTGTGCCTTTGGCACCCTGTGACATATATACACATTTTTAGTAATATATATATTATTTTTATATCTATATAATATATATTTATAGATACATTAACACTTTTTATATTTATAAATATTTGTTTATAAATAAGTTGATATATATATTAAAATATTGGCCTGCATGAACCACCCATATAGGAACCCTTTGGCATAGCTCTCAATGAGTTAAATATAGTTTTCAAACTAAAATTCTCTTTTTTACCCCCTCACAAACATATAAGTGAATATGGATACTTTGGATATAAACATGACATCATTATGGAATTCAGACAAGTCAGTTGAATGCACTATGATTGAAATACCCCTAAGATTTCTGGGAAATCTTCTTTCACTAATATGAAACAAAAGAAGATGATGGAAATGAGAAAGTCACATTAAGTAATGGCAACATTCAGCAGGAACTGTCACATCCAATTTACTAAAGGTTTCTATTTTGATTTGACAAAATAAATGATGGAAAGTAAGAATTGATCTAGAAACGAAATCATGTTTTTTTTTTGTCTTTTACTCTTGGTTAAAGGAGACCTGCCAGAAGAAAATGAAGTGCTCCTTATTCTCCATAGAAAGCTTGAAAACATTTTTGAATATCTTCCTTCTAGGCTGTGATGTAATTGATTGAGATGACAGACCAAAAGCCTGAGGTTGCACAGTTACCAGGTTCTGGTGCTAACACTTCTCATTTTGATTTCTGTCCATACCAGTGTTGTCATAAATACCTTTGTTGGTTCAAAATACCAAATACATTAAAGTTTTTTTTCCAGTTTTTATCAACATCCTTTAAAACAATCATTTATGAAGCTGTAAATTTTGTAATTTATTTCTTTAGTGCTTCTATCTCAAGTTCTCGGCTGTGGTCACATGACCATGTCCATGCAGCCCTTTCTTATTTTCTGTGATATTATGTCCATGAGCTGGGCACTCATAGTGGTTGTCTATGTATCTAGCTGGGTGGGAGAAGCTATAAACTAGCTGGGTGTTGTTAGGGGCGGTGCTGGAGCTGTGGCAGAGAAAGCATCATGGGTTTGGTTGGATACAGCAACAGGAAGTTCTACATACAGGATGGAAACAAACCAGAGAGATTTATTTATATGGTGAAAGAGTCAAGATAGTCCAAACTGGAAAAAAAAGGGGAGATGTACATGATGTAAGCAACTACATGAGCATATCTGTTAAAAACCCTAGTAATCCTGGAAACCCACTTTATGGGTTTGCTCAGATTTTACACAAAATTTGGCATGGATTCTGTTATGGACAGGCCGAGAGACAATGGTTGTGGAACCACTGTGCCAAGTTTGATTTTGGGCCAAACTCTAAGATAGTAATTCTGGTGCCTTTCTGATATTCACTCTATAACCCATGTACAAGGATGTGGACTTTGCTGCTGGTTTGTGACCACTACCTCCTGGAATGGTCCCAGTCTGCTGGGGCCAGGAACACTAGTGCAAATCACCAGAGACACAGTCATGGCACGATTATGAAACAGGGCAGGTCACAGCACTCAAGAGCCATCCTTTGACACTGACATAGAACTTATGAAGATATATAGCAGACTTAACAACCAACTAATCCAACAGATGCAGACACACACAGAGCAAGGGAATGACTTACCAACTCAATACAGAGCTTGAGGAGGGACACAAGCACATTCACAACACAAGTAACTGACGCCAGGATGCAAGGAGCAGTGGCAACATGAACCAGCATTGAACACAATGACACAAATCCAAGTCCACAAGCAACAGACACTGGTGCCCACGGTACAATGACAACAAGTGAAACGCCATTCCACATCACAGCGCACAAACATTCCTGGGGAGATTTAAGACACTGCGAAAAATGATTTGATTTAAAGAATTTCATGTAGAAAAGCCAGGAATTAGCCCCATTGGATGACAAAGGTGTTACTACTCCTGTGGATTTCAGCAGTTTGTCACTTATGTATGAATGTGCACAATTTTTGAAGAAATTTGACAGAATTATTTCTATGCACAGTAATGGCGAGAAACCCATCAATCAGCTGCTGCTATATATGTGGAGATTACATATTATGTATATCATTAGACTCCTTGCTGGCTGTACGCTGCAAAGTTTAACATGTAAGTTTTCAAAAATTGGCATTAGGGTACTTTCACACTAGCGTTTTGGATTCCGTTTGTGAGACCCGTTTCAGGGCTCTCACAAACGGTCCAAAACGGATCAGTTAAGCCCCAATGCATTCTGAATGGATAAGGATCTGTTCAGAATGCATCAGTTAGGCTCCGTTCTGCTTCTATTCTGTTTTGGAGGCGGACACCACAATGCAGCATGCAGCATTTTGGTGTCCGTCTGAAGAGGTGGAGCCTAATGGATCCGTTTTGAATTACAATGTAAGTCTATGGGGACGGATCCGTTTTCAATGACACAATATGGTGCATTTAAAAATGGATCCGTTCCCCATTGACTTTCAATGTAATTCAAAACGGATCCATTTTGGACTTTGTCATTTTTCCTTTAACTAATACAAACGGATCCGTTGTGAACGGATACAAACGTTTGCATTATAGGTGCGGATCCGTCTGTGCAAATAAACAGACGGATCCGCACCAACGCAAGTGTGAAAGTACACTTAGAGATGAGCGAATCGAATCAGACAAAGTGGAATTCGATCCAAATTTCAGGAAAAAATTTATTTGCAACAAATGCGAATCTCCTTGCGCTTCGTGGTAACGAATCACAATTTTTACTAAAGTGTGAGTACTGAGGACATGGGGCAAGGAACTCTGGAAAGGCGGGATCACCAAGATTGACATGCATGCATGCAGTCAATCAGCAGCCAGCCAGCCCTGTGATGTCATAGCCCTATAAATGCAGTAGCCATTTTAGATTCTGCCATTTTCCAGCGTTCTGAGTGCAGGGACAGACGTGAGAAAGCGCTAGGGACAGCAATTTAGAAAAGCTAATTGTGGGGAAAAAAAATGAAAAAACCATTTAGGCTACTTTCACACTAGTGTTTTTTGCAGATCCGTCATGGATCTGCAAAAACGCTTCCGTTACAATAATACAACCACATGCCTCTGACATGAACGGATCCAGTTGTATTATGTTTTCTATAGCCATGATGGATCTGTCTTGAACTCCATTGAAAGTCAATGTGGGACGGATCCGTTTTCTATTGTGCCAGACTGTGTCAGAGAAAACTGATCCATCCTCATTGGCTTACATTGTGTGCCAGGACGGATCCGTTTGGCTCCGCTTAGTCAGGAGGCGTTTTGTTGTCCGCCTCAAGAGGGAAATGGTGACTGAACGTAGACAAACTGATACATTCTGAGCGGATCCTTTTCCATTCAGAATGCATTAGGGCAAAACTGATCCATTTTGGACTGCTTTTGAGAGCCCTGAACAGATCACACAAACAGAAAGCCAAAACGCTAGTGTGAAAGTAGCCTTATCAGTGCAGGGAAAGGATAGGGAGGAATCTTTTCACAGCATCGTAGTGCAGGGAGAGACGTCAGAAGGCTCTAGGGACAGTGCTAGAAAAGCGATTTACAAGTGCAGGGAAAGATAATTTGGGAGATCCAAATAGCCATTATACAGCTCTGTCATTCCAGCAATTTGTTCTTCGGGGGGAAGTGCTATGTTGAACAGCCTTTAGTGGCTTATATCTGTGGAAAAAGAAAAATATATACACAGTTCACTTCTGCAATTATATGTGGTGAAAGCTTTTAGTGGCGTATTTCAGTACTAAAAGAAAAATTTATACTCAGTTCACTGCTGCAGTTATTTGAGGTAAAAGCGTTTAGTGGCCTATTTCAGTACAAAAGCAAAAATATATACGCAGTTCACTGTTGCCATTAGTATTGCCATTATCTGCGGTAAAAGCGTTTAGTGGCCTATTTCTTTACAAAAATAAAAATATATATGCAGTTCACTTCTGCAGTTATTTGGGGTTAAAAGCGTTTAGTAACGTATTTCTGTACGACAATAAAAATATATATGTAGTTCACTGTTGCGGTTATTAGCGGTAAAAGCGTTTAGTGGCCTATTTCAGTACAAAAACTAAAATAAATACGTAGTTCACTTCTGCAGCTATATGTGGCAAAAGCGTTTAGTGATGTATTTCTGTACTACCTGAAAAATATATATGCAGATCGCTTCTGCAGTTCTTTGAGGTTAAAAGCGTTTACTGACATATTTCTGTACTACAATAAAAATATATACGCAGTTCACTGTTGCCGTTATTTGTGGTGAAAGCGTTTAGTGGCCTATTTCAGTACAAAAAGAAAAATATATTCATTGCTGTTAGGGGTGTTTTAATTTGCTTTTAATTTATTTTGTTCAGCTAAAAGTATGTCTGACAGAGAAGTACCAGGCCATGCACATAAGAGTGGCAGAGGCCTAAATGTTTCTGGCGCAGGCAGAGGTCACAGCAGAGTAAGGGGGCATGGCAGCAGGAGTCACAGCGAGAGGCATGAGCTCCCGCTGTCATCTAGCGGTCATTTCTTGACCAGCAACCCAGCGGTTCTTGATTGGTTAACTCGGTCATCCACTTCATCCCAAGTGACATCAGACACCCCCAGCAAAGAGTCGGTAGACACAACCCTTAGTTGGCATGGCCTGGGAGCAGGCCCTGTGCCTTCACCTGCCCTCAACCTGCCTCTGTCCTTTTCTTTTCCCTCAGCCAGAGAAGTATTATATGCTGTGAGGCAGCGGAAGTAGCAGTCAATCACTGCATGCATCCAACGGCGCAGAAGCTGAACATGCTCCTGTCCAAGTTGCTGGTGCTTCAGTCCCTGCCTTTCCAAGTCGTGGACTCTGCACCTTTCAGAGAACTGATGGCTTGTATCGAGTCGACGTGGAGAGTCCCAAGCTGTCATTTCTTTGCCAAAAAGGCAGTACCAGCCCACAAAAAGGTAGAACAGAAGGTGGGCCAATCCTTGAGCCTGTCGGTGTCTGTGAAAGTGCACGGCAGCGCCAACGCGTGGAGCTGTAACTACAGTCAGGGAAAGTACATGTCCTTTACGGCCCAGTGGGTTAATGTGGTTCGTGCAGAGCCATGCCAGCAACTTGGCCAGGTAATTCCACTTCTACCTCTACGTTCTCACGCAGTTGATCCAGCGACAATGTCTGCCTCTGCCTCCTCATCCTCCACCATGTCCTCATCCTCCACTGCAGGGACAAGTTACAGTGCCCCTCCAGCATACCACATGTGCAGGGCACGGCGGTGTCATGCTGTTCTGCACCTTGTTTGCCTGGGTCACACAGGGGAGGAAGTGCTCCGTGTGAGTTGTAAAGAAATCGAATCCTGGCTTTCTCCGTGATAACTGAAAATCGGAACCAAGGTGACCGAGAACGGGAAAAACATTGTGTCGGCGCAGCATCAAGGAAGACTGAGCCATGCGCCCTGCATGGCACACGTGTTCAATCTGGTTGTCAAGCGGTTCCTGAAGTCTTCCACCCATCTGCAAGACATCCTAAAAATGGCCAGGAAACTTTGCATGCACTTTAGCCACTCGTACACAGCAAAGCACACCCGCCTTGAGTTGCAGCAGCAGAACGGCATCCCCCAACATAAGCTAATATGCAACGTTTCCACCCGTTGGCATTCCACCCTCCATATGTTGGACTGACTGTACGAACAGAGAAAGACCATCAACAATTTCTTGATGATGCAAGCGGATAGGAGTACTCCACTGTGTAACTTCGATGTCAGCTAGTGGCAGCTCATACGTGGCACCTGCTGTTTGCTCAGGCCCTCTGAGGATGCCACATTATTTGTCAGTCACCAGGACTATAGGATGAACAACGTCATTCCACTGCTTTATGTCCTGGAACAGATGTTGGTAACAATGGCTGGTCAGGGGACTGGAGACGTGGTCACCTAGATCTCAAGGCCACATGAGCCCTGTGGGGGCTAAACTGGAAGAGGAGGAGGAGGGGGAGGAGGACATTAGAGCACAGGCAATGTGTAGCGAAATGGGTGGTTTTTCGATGTGCTGAGAGCATTTAGTGAAGTATTTCTGTACTACAAGAAAAATATATATACGCAGTTCACTGTTGCCATTATTATTGCCATTATTTGTAGTAAAAGTGTTTAGTGGCCTATTTCATTACAAAAAGAAAAATATATACACAATTCATTTCTGCAGTTATTTGGGACAGCTGACAGGAGAGGAGGAGCAGGAGCATTCAGCAGAGCTACAGGACGGTGAGGAAGACGAGACAGAGGATCCAGACACACCGTGGCAGTATGTAGTGGAGATGGAGGCAGGGAGTCCCTCCGAGTCACTTGCACAAATAGCCCTCTGCATGCTCACTTGCTTGTGTAGTGTGACAGCCGAATTGTCACCATTCGGCAGAGGGAGGACTTCAGGGAGGACAAACTGAACTACTACAGAGACATCCTATGTAGTCATAGAAACATAGAAACATAGAAACATAGAATGTGTCGGCAGATAAGAACCATTTGGCCCATCTAGTCTGCCCAATATGCTGAATACTATGAATAGCCCCAGCCCTATCTTATATGAAGGATGGCCTTATGCCTATCCCATGCATGCTTAAACTCCTTCACTGTATTTGCAGCTACCACTTCTGCAGGAAGGCTATTCCATGTGTCCACTACTCTCTCAGTAAAGTAATTCTTCCTGATATTACTTTTAAACCTTTGCCCCTCTAATTTAAAACTATGTCCTCTTGTAGCAGTTTTTCTTCTTTAAAATATTCTCTCCTCTTTTACCGTGATGATTCCCTTTATGTATTTAAAAGTTTCTATCATATCCCCTCTGTCTCTTCTTACTTCCAAGCTATACATGTTAAGGTCCTTTAACCTTTCCTGGTAAGTTTTGTCCTGCAATCCATGTACTAGTTTAGTAGCTCTTCTCTGAACTCTCTCCAAAGTTTCAATATCCTTCTGCAGATATGGTCTCCAGTACTGCACACAATACTCCAAATGAGGTCTCACTAGTGCTCTGTAGAGCGGCACAAGCACCTCCCTCTTTCTACTGTTAATGCCCTTCCCTATATACCCAAGCATTCTGCTGGCATTACCTGCTGCTCTATGACATTGTCTGCCCACCTTTAGGTCGTCTGATATAATGACCCCTAAATCCCTTTCCTCAGATACTGAGGTTAGTACTGTATCACTGATTTTAAATTCTGCTCTTGGGTTTTTACGCCCCAGGTGCATTATCTTGCACTTATCGACATAAAATTTTAGTTGCCAGATTTCTGACCATTCCTCTAGTTTTCCTAAATCCTTTTCCATTTGGTGTATCCCTCCAGGAACATCAACCCTGTTACAAATCTTTGTGTCATCAGCAAAAAGACACACCTTACCGCCTTCTGCAATTTCGCTGATAAAGATATTAAACAATATGGGTCCCAGAACAGATCCCTGAGGTACCTCACTGGTAACAATACCATGGTCTGAATATACTCCATTGACTACAACCCTCTGTTTTCTGTCCTTCAGTCACTGCCTAATCCATTCAACAATATGTGAGCTCAACCTCAAAGACTGCAGTTTATTGATAAGCCTTCTATGTGGGACAGTATCAAAAGCCGTACTAAAGTCAATAAGTCAATAAGATTAGTTTGTCATGATCTCCCTGAAGTAAACCCATGCTGTTTTTTATCAATCAACCCATGGGTTTTTAGATGTTCCACAATCCTCTCCTTGAGTATGGATTCCATTATTTCCCCACTATTGATGTCAGGCTTACTGGCCTATAGTTGCCCGATTCCTCTCTACTACCTTTCTTGTGAATTGGCACAATGTTTGCTAATTTCCAATCTTCTGGGACGACACCTGTTATCAGTGATTGGTTAAATAAATCTGTTAATGGTTTTGCTAGTACACCTCTAAGCTCTTTTAATAGCTTTGGGTGTATCCCATCAGGCCCCTGTGATTTATTTGTATTAATTTTAGACAGCTGACTTAGAACCTCTTCCTCTGTAAAGACACATGCATCAAATGATTCATTAGTCTTCCTCCCTAACTGAGGTCCTTCTCCTTCATTTTCCTTTGTAAAAACTGAACAGAAGTATTCATTGAGGCAGTCAGCTAGTTCTTTATCCTCTTCCATATACCTTCCTTCTTTTGTTTTTAATTTGGCAATTCCTTTTTTTTATTTCCTTTTTTCATTTATGTATCTGAAGAATGTCTTATCACCTTTTTTCACTGACTGAGCTAATTTCTCTTCTGCCTGAGCTTTAGAAGCTCTTATGACTTGCTTGGCCTCTCTCTGCCTCATCTTATAGATTTCCCGGTCATCCTCGTTTTGGGTGTTTTTATACTTGCTAAATGCCATCTTTTTGTTTTTAATGATTTTGGCCACTTCTGCTGAGTACCACAGTGGTCTCTTCCTTTTTTTGCCTTTACTGCCAAGCCTAATGCACTTTTCTGTTGCCTTCAGTAGTGCCAATTTTAAGTAGTCCCATTTCTCTTGGACTCCATTGAAATTGTTCCAGTCTGATAGGGACTCGTGTACCACTGATCTCATTTTAGAAAAGTCTGTTTTCTGAAAATCTAAAACTTTTGTTTTTGTGTGGAGTGACTCAGTCACTGTACTTATAGTACACCTCACTGACTGGTGATCACTGGATCCTAAGCTTTCCCCTACAGTAATATCAGATACCAAATTGCCATTTGTGAATACCAAAATCTAAAATGGCCTCCTTCCGGGTTGGCTCCTCAACTACTTGCTGTAGAGATAATCCCAGTAGGGAATTTAGAATGTCTGTACTCCTGGCAGAACAAGCTATTTTGGTTTTCCAGTTTATATCAGGAAGATTAAAGTCTCCCATAATGACAACTTCCCCTTTCAATGTCATTTTAGCCATTTCCTCAACTAGTAGATCATCCAATTCTTTGACTTGGCTTGGTGGTCTGTATATGACACCTACACGAGTTACCTTATGATTACCAAGCTGCAACGTAACCCAAACTGACTCTAAATTGGTTTCGCTGGCTTGTATTAGATTAGATTTTATGCTATCTTTCACATATAGAGCCACTCCACCCCCTTCCTTGCCTTCTCTGTCTTTCCTATATAGAGAGAACCCAGGTATTGTTATATCCCAGTCATTACTCTCATTAAACCATGTCTCAGTAACAGCCACTAAATCTATATTCTCAGATGCCATTACAGACAGTTGGCCGCTGCCTATCTGCGCCATCGTTCATCCTCTCGTAGGTCTGACCAGGGGGGCCCTCTGCGCTCACATTCCACTGCCATGGCTGCTGGGGAGGGGTGGGGTGGCAGAAGCAATGCCAGCTGAGTACAGTCGCTGATGAGTAGCTTTCTTCACCCGCATAGTAAGGAAACTACTCACCACCAGCAGCAGCAGGTAGACCTGGAGCAGGACCTGAACCATCAGGTGGTGGCATACTTGGACAGCACCCTGTCAACCCACATTGAAGATCCGCTGGACTACTGGGCAGCCAAATTGGATTTGTGGCCGCAACTGTTCGAGTTTGCCCTGGAAAAGCTGTCCTGCCCGGCCAGTAGTGTGGCATCAGAGCGGTTGTTTAGTGCAGCGGGGGCAATAGTGACCCCAAGGAGAACTCGCCTGTCCACCCAAAATGTGGAGAGACTGACCTTTAAGATGAATCAGGCGTGGATCAGCTAGGATTTCCACCCACCAATTCCTGATGCATCTGATTAGATCATCCATGCCGCCTCACCCAAACCTTGAAAAAAGAGACCGGTTTATTCTGGCTACCTGCCTCAGTTACTTCACTAATGCTGCCACTGGCCTGATGCCAAACATCTGATGCCAAGTGCTCCTTCTTTCACCCACGTTCGTCAGCGGGTACTGGTTTTGCCACCCACCGCCCTACTCTGTCACCGGGTCACTTTGTGGCATCCTGATGCTGCTGCTGCTGCCATCTCCACACTATGTCACCTTGCCATTTTGTGGTCTCCAATATGCTGATGCTGCCATCTCCACACTATGTCACCTTGCCTCTCTGTGGTATATTGATGCTGCTGCTGCCATCTCCACATTATATCACCTTGCCACTCTGTAGTATCCTGATGCTCCTGCTGCCATCTCCACACTATGTCACCTTGCCGTTTTGTGGTCTCCTGCTGCTGCTGCCATCGCCACACTATGTCACTTTGCCACTCTGTGGTATCCTGATGCTTCTGCTGCCATCTCTACACTATGTCACCTTGCCACTCTGTGGTATCCTGATGCTGCTGCCGCCATCTACACACTATGTCACCTTGCCACTCTGTGGTATTCTGATGCTGCTGCTGCCATCTCTACACTGTAACAAAGCAATAGCTGATCTTAGGGAGACCAGCTACAAAAATACCGTGGAGCCTCACTTAAGAGTCTCAAACACAGCAATCCAAAGTGCAAAGCTCCCTGGGAAACATAAAATGCAAAAAGATTGTGGAGCCCCAGTTATGGGTCTACAACACAGTGAAAGCCAGATATCCCTCAAAGGAAGGAAAAACAAGCAAAGGGGTGTCTCCATTACAGAGATCACCAAAACCACCATATTAAGTGGCCCCTATGTCAAAATCCCGCTCTTTTACAAGCTTTAAGGATGTGACGGGGAAGACCTAAGCAAGTTATCCATCCACAGACAGCTGTTTCGAGGTGTTGCCCCTCATCAGTGTGGAGTAGGATTCTGGCTAACTGGGAGCGATGCTTTGGTGACTACTCAAACAAAGCAATAGCTGATCTTAGGGAGACCAGCTACAAAAATACCGTGGAGCCTCACTTAAGAGTCTCAAACACAGCAATCCAAAGTGCAAAGCTCCCTGGGAAACATAAAATGCAAAAGATTGTGGAGCCCCAGTTATGGGTCTACAACACAGTGAAAGCCAGATATCCCTCAAAGGAAGGAAAAACAAGCAAAGGGTGTCTCCATTACAGAGATCACCAAAACCACCATATTAAGTGGCCCCTATGTCAAAATCCCGGCTCTTTTACAAGCTTTAAGGATGTGACGGGAAGACCTAAGCAAGTTATCCATCCACAGACAGCTGTTTCGAGTGTTGCCCTCATCAGTGTGGAGTAGGATTCTGGCTAACCGGGAGCGATGCTTTGGTGACTACTCAAACAAAGCAATAGCTGATCTTAGGAGACCAGCTACAAAATACCGTGGAGCCTCACTTAAGAGTCTCAAACACAGCAATCAAAGTGCAAAGCTCCTGGGAAACATAAAATGCAAAAAGATTGTGGAGCCCCAGTTATGGGTCTACAACACAGTGAAAGCCAGATATCCCTCAAAGGAAGGAAAAACAAGCAAAGGGGTGTCTCCATTACAGAGATCACCAAAACCACCATATTAAGTGGCCCCTATGTCAAAATCCCGCTCTTTTACAAGCTTTAAGGATGTGACGGGGAAGACCTAAGCAAGTTATCCATCCACAGACAGCTGTTTCGAGGTGTTGCCCCTCATCAGTGTGGAGTAGGATTCTGGCTAACCGGGAGCGATGCTTTGGTGACTACTCAAACAAAGCAATAGCTGATCTTAGGAGACCAGCTACAAAAATACCGTGGAGCCTCACTTAAGAGTCTCAAACACAGCAATCCAAAGTGCAAAGCTCCCTGGGAAACATAAAATGCAAAAAGATTGTGGAGCCCCAGTTATGGGTCTACAACACAGTGAAAGCCAGATATCCCTCAAAGGAAGGAAAAACAAGCAAAGGGGTGTCTCCATTACAGAGATCACCAAAACCACCATATTAAGTGGCCCCTATGTCAAAATCCCGCTCTTTGAGGGATATCTGGCTTTCACTGTGTTGTAGACCCATAACTGGGGCTCCACAATCTTTTTGCATTTTATGTTTCCCAGGGAGCTTTGCACTTTGGATTGCTGTGTTTGAGACTCTTAAGTGAGGCTCCACGGTATTTTTGTAGCTGGTCTCCCTAAGATCAGCTATTGCTTTGTTTGAGTAGTCACCAAAGCATCGCTCCCGGTTAGCCAGAATCCTACTCCACACTGATGAGGGGCAACACCCCGAAACAGCTGTCTGTGGATGGATAACTTGCTTAGGTCTTCCCCGTCACATCCTTAAAGCTTGTAAAAGAGCGGGATTTTGACATAGGGGCCACTTAATATGGTGGTTTTGGTGATCTCTGTAATGGAGACACCCCTTTGCTTGTTTTTCCTTCCTTTGAGGGATATCTGGCTTTCACTGTGTTGTAGACCCATAACTGGGGCTCCACAATCTTTTTGCATCTCTACACTGTGTCACCTTGGCACTCTGTGGTATCCTGATGCTGCTGCCATCTCCACACTATGTCACCTTGCCACTCTGTGGTATCCTGATGCTGCTGCTGCCGCCATCTCCACACTATGTCATCTTGCCACTTTGTGGTCTCTTGCTGCTGCTGCCATCTCCACAATATGTCACCTTGCCATTTTGTGGTCTGCTGCTGCCATCTCCACACTATATCACCTTGCAACTCCGTGGTATCAAGATGCTGCTGCTACTGCCATCTCCGCACTATTTCATATTGCCACGTTGTGGTCTCCTGCTGCTGCCATCTCCACACTATGTCACCTTGCCATTTTGTGGTCTCCTGATGCTGCCTTTGCCATCTCCACACTATGTAACCTTGCCACTCTGTGGTATCCTGATGCTGCTGCTGCCGCCATCTCCACGCTATATCCCCTTGCCATTTTGTGGTCTCTTGCTGCTGCTGCCATCTCCACACTGTCACCTTGCCTGTTTGTGGTCTCCTGATGCTGCTGCTGCCATCTCAACGCTATGTCACCTTGCAATTTTGTGGTCTTCTTATGCTGCTGCTGCCATCTCTACACTATGTCACCTTGCCACTCTGTGGTATCCTGATGCTGCTCCCACCTCCAGACTTGTCATTGTGCCACTCTGTGGTTTCTTCCTGATGCTACTGCTGCTGCCACCGCGACCTCCAGACTCGGTCATTGTGCCACTCTGTTGCCTCCTGATTCTGCTGCCACCTCCATACTCTGTCATTGTGCCGCTCTGTGGTCTCCACATGCTGCTGCCACTTCCACACTTGGTCATTGTGCCACTCTGTGGCCTACTCATGCTGCTGTCACCTCCAGACTCTGTCATTGTGCCACTCCGTGGTCTCCTGATTCTGCTGCCACCTCCAGACTCTGTCATTGATTTGCTCTGTGGTCTCCTCATGCTACTGCCACCTCCAGACTCTGTCATTGTGCCGCTCTGTGGTCTCCACATGCTGCTGCCACTTCCACACTTGGTCATTGTGCCACTCTGTGGCCTACTCATGCTGCTGCCACCTCCAGACTCTGTCATTGTGCCACTCTGTGGCCTACTGATTCTGCTGCCACCTCCACACCCTGTCATTGTGCCGCTCTGTGGTCTTTCCATGCTGCTGCCACCAAAACACTCCTTATACTGCTTCAACTTCCAGACCCTGTCATTGGGCCACTCTGTGGTCTCCTCATGCTGTTTCCACCTCACCATGTCATAGGTCCACTCTATGGACTTCTCATGCTGTTCCCACCCTTCCCACTTCATGACTCCTTCACTATTTTGGCTTTCGGCCTGGCTGACATCATCATTTATTTGACCTTTCTTCTGTTCTGTCAGAAGCAAGGAAAAATGAGACACACAACGGATCCTGTCTGTGTAGCAGCTGTAAGGCCTGTATGGTCCCATCAGAATTGGCTTATGATTTGGTAGCCTCTCTGTGGCCTACTCATGCTGCTGCCACCTCCAGACTCTTTCATTGTGCTACTCTGTGGGCTACTCATGCTGCTACCACCTCCAGACTCTGTCATTGTGCCGTTCCGTGGTCTCCTCATGCTGCTGCCACCTCCACACTTGGTCATTGGGCCACTCTGTGGCCTCCTCCTGATGTTTCTGCCGCCACCTCCATACTTGTTCATTGTGCCAGACTCCAGACTCTGTCAATATGCCACTCTTTGGCCTACTAATGCTGCTGCCACCTCCACACACTGTCATTGTGACACTCTGTGGCCTCCTGATTCTGCTGCCACCTCCAGACTCTGTCATTGTGCCACTCTGTGGTCTTCTTATGCTGCTGTCACCTCTACACTCGGTCATTGTGCCACTGTGTGGCCTCCTTCTAATGCTGATTCTGCTGCCGTCACCTCCAGACTCTTTCATTGTGCCGCTCTGTGGTCTCCTCATGCTGTTTCTACCTCACCATGTCATAGATCCCCTCTATGTACTTCTCATGCTGTTCCCACCCTTCCCACTTCATGACTGGTTCACTATTTTAGCTTTCCGCCTGGCTGACATCATCATTTATTTGACCTTTCTTCTGATCTGTCAGAAGCAAGGAAAAATGACACGCACAACGGATCCTGTCTGTTTAGCAGCTGTAAGGCCTGTATGGTCTCATCAGAATTGGCTTATGATTTGGTAGCCAAAAGCAGGAGTTGGTACAAAACACAGAAGACATGCAAATATTAAATTCGCTTGTCCTCTCTGTTTTAGATTCACTTTTTTTTTTGGCATTAACAATACTGATGGATCATTATGCAAGTGCTGACTGAGTGAAGGCGTGTGCTCCACAAACAGGATCAGTTTGTGTGGGTTATTGTTCTGACGAGTCAGAGGAAGGGTAAATTAATCAGTGACGTCAACAAAAACTTACTCCTGACACCCTCTCCACTCTGTCAGGGGGGCTCTACTTGTATAAGCATTTAATAGAACAGGTCCTGTAGACATCTATGTGGAATAAGCTGATGAGGGTGTAAACGGACTGCGCTTCTTCTTGATGCTAACATCTACCTGTAAGGCTGAGTTGATACAGTACTTGAGTTATTTAGTCAGTTTTTTCCCCGTGACTGCCCAAACAAGTGAAGTATGCAGTGATTGTAAGAGCGACCCCTGTCATCTGCATGTCATACTGACTCACAGTATTATTTCACTACCACAGCAGACTACCTATGTGAGTTACTGCAAGTCACAGTGTTCTACACCACTATAAAGGCTCTCTGCAGCCTGGAAATAGTTGTTTTTAATGCGATTCGCCGCAAATAAATTTGGATCATAGCAAATTTTTTCGAAAAAATTTGGCAAACTGACCGAATCGTATTTTTAAAAAATTTGCTCATCTCTAATGGGTATCCATTAACACATCAGTAACAGACTGCCGAAATCAGCATGTCGTCACTAGTTTTATGCTGCCCTCAGAGAGGACTTGATAAGATCAATTTAAAGGGATTGTCCAATTTAGGTACCCCAGTTTTATATACCCTAGCAAGGAATTCAAGGAATCAAAAGACGGGGTGCTATATTTAGGTTTTTCATCTCTTGGAGTAGTACTGTATATTAACCAAATACCAAGCCAAGGGATATTCCAGGTCCACTGATTCTATTCCAGCAAGTGTAAGTAATAGAACCAAAACATAAAGCAATCCAACTGCATCTCAATAGTGATGAGCGAGCATGCTCGGCTGAATATTGGTTCTGCTCGAGTAACGCTATGCTCGGCGCTCAGCTTAACTCGGCCTAGCACCACGTGTGTTCGTCGCATTGCTCGAGTCTCCTCCCCACACGTTTAGCGCCTCCTAAGCAGCCAATCAAGAGCCAGGTAAGTAATTCCCTTCAGTGTAAGGCCATAGCCATGTTAGCTGTAAGCCTTACACTGATTGGCTGGCCTGAACACGTGATACAAGTTGATATAGGAGCTGAGGTCTGGCGCTCGGATCATTCAGTGTCAGGAAGAGCAGACAGTAGGCAGGAACAGAAAGCGTTTTGCTGTAAACTTACTGATTTTACTCCAAAAACCTTATTGAAAGACCAAAAGTCCTTTTAAGGACTACAGTGTGCGTTTGAGATCAGTGCAGCACCTTTATTTTTAAAGAAGGGGTTTCATTCAGCACTATCAGGGACAGGCATCTTCCGGAAGGGACAGAGAGTGCAGGGCTTGAAAATTGCTTTTTTAAGTACCCAAACTTCTAAATGACAGACAGATTTCAGATTAGGGACATCCACAGTACGCCATCAGAAAGCATTGTGTGAAGCGGACATTATAAAAAGGGGCTTATTCACTACAGTGTGCCTGCTAGTAAGATATACACTACACCATCATAAAGCAGTGTGTTGGGCAGACATTATAGAAAGGGGCTTATTCACTACAGTGTGACTGCTAGTAAGATATACACTGCACCATCATAATGCAGTGTGTTAGGCAGACATTATAAAAAGGGGCTTATTCACTACAGTGTGCCTTCTAGTGAGATATACACTGCACCATCATAAAGCAGTTTGTTGGGCAGACATTATAAAAAGGGGCTTATTCAATACAGTGTGCCTGGTACTGAGATATACCCTGCACCATCATAAAGCAGTGTGTTGGGTAGACATTATAAAAAGGGTCTTATTCACTACAGTGTGCCTGCTAGTGAGATATACACTGCACCATCTGAAAGCAGTGTGTTGGGCAGCGTTGTCAGCTGTAATCATTTCTACAATGACATTGTGTTCTGTTATTATAATATTTTTTGTTTGTATTATATTTAGTATTCTTATTGTGGTTTATCATGGTTATTTGGTTATTTATGAGTTCTTAAAAAATTCATGCCATTGGTTTAACTCCACTCTTGTTTGTTAGGTTTTTAGTTATATTAATGTATAAGTTTGGGTTATTTGTTGTGCATGGCACATATATGCTGTGTGATTGCCATGTGTGTGAGCTTGCCGAGCTACAAAGATGCCAACAAGTTATGGCCATTATCAGACACAGACAACCTGGTCATTTATACCCTGCCACATCTCTGTGGCGGTGTGCTTTTTGTCACCCAAGCAAATGAATTTCAGCAGAGGAGAAGAAGGGGGGGGGGGGGGGTTGCAGCCACAAATGTAGGTGGTGACAGAAATCCTTATAGAAGGAGTGCCTGCAATCCTTGGCGGCGGTGGCACCTATGCAATCCCAGGGTCCGACTCGCTAACCCAGTGTGCCGTCTCGGAAATGTAGCGTCCCTGGCCAAAAGCGCTTGTCTGTGTGTCCGTCATTAAGTGGACCTTCCCAATAACTGCGTTGGTCAGGGCACGGGTGATATTACGGGACACACACAATTGCTGGTGTAATGTGGGGACGGGACACCGTGAACAATAGTGGTGGCTGGGGAGTAACGAAGGACGGCCGCCACCATGAGGCTGAGGAAAGCCTCAGTGTCCACAGGCCTAAATGGTAACATTTCCATGGCCGTAAATTTTAAAAGGGGCAGATTTAGTGCTATAGTCTGTGGGTGGGTGGCTGGCTATTTGTGCTTACGATCAAAGGCCTGGGTTAAGGACATCTGTACACTGTGCTTGGGCACAGAAAGGGGTATGCTAGCAGATGGTGCTTGCAAATGCCCAGCTGCAGGGTGGGAGTCATCCAGGCCTGCATCTAAGACAGAGGATTGGCCAGCACGTAACACAGGTGAGGAAGAGGAGGCAGTGGCGTGACCCACAGACACTGATTGTGGACCCAGGGGTTCGGCCCACCTATTGCTGTGGGGTGCTGTGATGCCATGTGGCGGATCATGCTATTGGGGTTGAGGTTGCTAGTGTTCCCA
This sequence comes from Bufotes viridis, assembly GCA_033119425.1. Lineage (NCBI taxonomy): Eukaryota > Metazoa > Chordata > Amphibia > Anura > Bufonidae > Bufotes > Bufotes viridis. The sequence goes on from CM065594.1 coordinate 230,830,388, forward strand.
ACCCTACTCATTTAGCCTCCAGTGTACAGTCTTCCCCCATTAAGTTCTCGTGTTTTTATTGGTATGATTTGAGTTAGTTTATTAATAGGATGTAAAATATGTTATGATTATTGTTAGTTTTGAAATGTTGACTTCTTATTTAGGTATAGCACAGTTACAGTTAGCAAATTACAATTCTTTTATTGTCTCCACTTTCCTCAAAAAAGCCCCAGACTGCGGAACATCTATACCTTGTCAAGGGAGATTTGCACAAGAGGGAAAAGTTGCGGGCTTGTTTATTGTGGCCTGCCCTCTCCCTTTTGCCACCACACAGCCTCTTTTAGCCTGTTGCGGTGCTGTGGATCCCTCCCTCTCTGTCCTGCTGTCCTCGCTCGGCTTTCCACCTTCCCAGGTTGGGTCAGTGATGCTTTCCTTCGGTGGATGAATCTTTCACGCATGTGTTTTTTACAGGATTCTGTTTTTTATATAGTGGCACAGGGGTGAATAAATATTTCAAGGTTTTTTTAAACAAATATGTCAGGCGTGACTCCATTTTCTCCTTTCAACTTTCAAAATGCCTTTTCAGGAGATATTAGACCGTTTCGCATTTGAGGTCTTGAGGAATTACAATTATCGCAGACACTTGAAAGCATGTCCATTTCCAGGGGGGAATGACCATTCAGGAATTCTCTTTTATCCTGGATTTGTCTTTTTAAGGATTGACCATGTCTCTTTCTATTGTGGAGAACATTACAAGTAATACAGTCAAATGTTGATATCCCTGGTTTTAAAACTAAAGCTTTTATAACATCTATTGTATTCCTTTATTTCATTGTATGTTTCACTTTCCCCAAATCTTTCTTTGGCGTAGACAATAAAATTCCAAGATAGTCAGATAGCAGCTTGTAATTGTGGTATAGTTCCGGTAATGACTTTCCATAATGTAAAGAGGCAACAAATGCTGACCGCCATTCCCTGCGCTAACTCTGCTATGTGACGTTATCTGGAACCCAAACGAAAATTAAGCTTAGAAATTGGTAATTCATTCTTGGTAGCCTCTTGTGACCGCTTTTCCCTGCACTAACTCTGCTATGTGATGTAATCTGGAACCCAAATGAAAATTAAGCTTAGAAATTGGTAATTCTTTCTTGGTAGCCTCTGCTGACTTCCATTCCCTGCGCTTACTCTGCTATGTGATGTTATCTGGAGCCCAAACAAAATTAAGCTTAGAAATTGGTCATTCTTTCTTGGTAGCCTCTGCTGACCACCATTCCCTGCGCTAACTCTTCTATGTGACTTTATCTGGAACCCAAATAAAATTAGGATTTGAAATTGGTCATTCTTTCTTGGTAGCCTGTGCTGACCAGGTCAATTAACTTTTTAGGTGGTCAGATCAGCAGGCCCTTGCTCCAAATGTTTTGGAGGGTCACCAGCAGGCCATCAATGATAATTTTTAAGAGTGTGTATGATGCCCTCCTTTATGTGTAATAAAGGGTGTATTGGAGTGCCGGGTCCTTGTAATTTTTGTCAGCCCTTTCAGTACATAGGCTTTATGAGTGTAGCAGTGTACCTGAACAATTGTAGCACCATGTGAATGAGGCACTCCTTTATGTGATATACAGGCTGTATCGGAGTGCTTCTTTCTTGCAATTTTTGGCAGCACTTGCACTGTATATACAATTGAATATACAGGAAAGAATGTTTCCTAACAATTGTACCTCTAAAAATGTTTTTTTTTGAGGGGGTAGGATTTTTGGCGTAATTTTGTCGGTCTGTAAAAGTTGCGGACAACTGGGACAACATGGTTCCCAGCAACGACATTGGAGTCCAAAATTCACCCAGACATGGTCCCAGTGCTGTTCCAGATAAATTTCGGTGGTGTTTCTGTAATTTTCTGACCTTTTCCAATGAACCAGGCACCCTCCCCTCATCCGAGCAGGGGGTGCCTGGTTGTCTCCATTGACTTCCATTATACTCGGGTGCTCGGCCAAGCGCACGAATATCGCTATGTGTTCGGAATGAGTACCCGAACACATAAACAATTTGGTGCTCACTCATCACAACATCTCAATGAAAAATAAAAAATCTCATTCTTCTTTATTTAGAACATTAAAAAGTCAGAGGTAATGGTAGTGACTAGTGATGTACATGTTATGATTAAGATCGTTTAGTTGATCGAAACATGTCATTTGCACTCACTACTGTTCCTGTGACTTTATAATGTTCTAAAAAAAAGCAGAAGGAGATTTAAATTTTCATTCCAGTGGAGCTGTATTGCTTTCTGTTTTGTTTCCTCAATTCTTGGCCAGGATGAAAAGCAGTTAAAGCAAGTCTTTCACTTAACCTGCCCATTATAGAACACTAACACCATGATCTGCATTATAGTCCCCATATTGGAATGCTACTTACTATATAGCTGTCCGTTCCAGCGGCCGGTACCCAGGCCCCTCGACACTCTTCATATGAAACACCTCCCCTTTCACCCCTATGGCCCGCCCTAGGTTCTTCACAAATCCAGAGCCAGTGCCGTTCACAAGAGTCGCCGTGCCTGCACACTTCATTCCCCATTATGGGCAGAGGCACAGGAACGTTTAATGCACATGTGCCAGCCCGTACATCTATCCGGCCTTGTGCCTTTGCCCATAATGGGGAATGAAGTGCGCAGGCTTGGCGAATCTTGTGAACGGCGCTGGCTCTGGATTTCTGAAGAACCTAGGGCGGGCCAGAGGGGTAAAAGGGGAGGGGTTACATATGAAAAGTGACGAGGTGCCTGGGCACCGGCCGCTGGAACACCGCTCCCGGGCACCTTCAGAACCTAATTAACATATTGGATTAAAGTGTTTTTTAGTTAAAATAAGCCACGGACAGCTATATAGTAAGTAGCATTCCAATATAGGGACTATAATGCAGATCAAGGTGTTAGTGTTCTATAATGGGCAGTTTAGGTGAAAGACTCCCTTTAAGAAGAACATCTCTCACCCTTGAGGACCTCTCCTGTCCTGTATTATACAGACAGTCCTTTGATTCGTATGGGCACTGTGTAAAGCTTTATTTTTCCAGTAGTAGAGTAATTGAACACTTACTTCCAGGTTTCACCACAGCTTAGAGCAAAATAATGAGTTCCCAGCATGGTGGCGCTTTGTGATTTACTGATTGTCAAAGGAACCCTTTCAACAAGTTGGGTTTGTCCAAAGCAAAGTACTCCATTAATGCTGTCCTGCATTGCTACTAACTAGTGCAAAAGGGAAATGCTGGTCCTGTTTTTTCACTCTCTCTGTCAAGGACAAAGCAAAGTGATTCACGATCCCTACTAATAATTTACTAAGAGATACCAATGCCCTTTGCATATAACAAACCTGATGTTTCACACAAAACTCAGATGTTGTAATGTAAACCATTCCCCTCATGATTTGCATAGCTACCATAACCAGGCCCGACACATAGGAAATACCTGGAGATCCCTGCTCAGCCAATGACTGGTTGAGGAGGGTCACCACTACAGCCAGTGATTGACTCCCATTTCCTGTGTTTCAAGTTGGTACCAGGAAGTGGAGACCAGAAGAAACCTGATAACGATGAAAATAGCCCAATCAGGTAATGGGAAAGTTAAGGGACACCGTCTTTAACAAGATAGTGACAATAGTAGGTTATTCTGAAAAATAATTCTAAAGATAAATCTAGTGAACTGATGGCACAATCCAGCTCAATACCATTAAAGCTTTTGAAACTACCATGGACCACCACCATTTAGGGTGAAGCTTTGCAAAAAGGAATTGCGTTATGAGCACTGAAGCCTTATTAAACCTGCAGCCACATTGTGCCTGGCTCGCTCCATTCACAGCACATAAGCTTCTGCATATAAATTCTACTAGAGACTAATGGACCCTGAAGGGAACATGTTGTTGTAGTCATAATCTTATCACCTGTGATTTTTCTTCTGCGTCCTTATGACAACATTTTCAGCATGTTCAGGCGATGTAAAGTAAAGGGAACGCACAGGCATTATTAAAGTAGCATACCTACAGTATGTAGAGCATAAACAATTTCTTTTCATTACTCGAGTTGGCTATGATGGAAAACTGACGGTATGGCTCTTCACTTCTGCTGGAAGGAAGCATTGGTTGATATATTAAAGCAAATTAATGTATTTTATTTAAGGGGTTGTAACGTTAAAAAAAAAAAAACACTCTATGAATTAATATAGCCGGTCTACTTTTCAGGACACTAATTTAACCAAGGAGCATCTCTTGCCCTAGAGGACCCAGCATGTCCATACATTACAAAAAACATTGATTTCAATGGTAACAATGTAATGCCTACATTTTCCTGCGGGGGCCCTGCGGAGAAATTGTGCACTTGTTTTTGCAAGTTCCAGCTGTGGGAAACATGGGAAACGTTCCAGCTGTGGGAAACCCCTATCTAATTCGGGAAGGAATTTTTTTCCCCTTAAGTGAGGAAAATTGGCTTCTGCCTCACAGGGTTTTTATTGCCTTCCTCTGGATCAACTTGTAGGAAACAGGCCGAACTGGATGGACAAATGTCTTTTTTCGGTCTTATATACTATGTTACTATGTTACTATGTAATAAATGGGGTTGTCCACTTTACTTTTACTACAGGTTATATGTTTTTGAATGTTACGGATTTTGTGTCTAAAAGTTTTTATACTAACACTTTCCCATTTGGCCGTATGAGAATGAAAACGTAGGTGAACATTTACATTTACTGCCTTTTGTCAATGGCCCTGTTAAACATAGTAGATCTAGTCTTTTCTTATAATTAGATATTTACTGTGCCTTTTCATTGTTTCTTACATGACTCACATTTACTATGCTTCAGACCTTAAAGAAATGTAGTACATGCGATGACTTTGCAGATGACACTCTCTTGTTATGGTGCATAATGTAGTCTATCCTTGACCATTCTGATGGGGTTCGAACAAGCTCCTTCTTTTATAAGAACACAGCGTTAAAAATAAGAGCTTCAAAATCCGCTAGGGAAACATCCAGGCCGGCAGCTTACCGTTGACAGGCTGAAATAAATAAAAAGCACACATCATTTCTAGAGGTGAAGAGGAGAAAATTGAAGAGAAGAGAGAAAAGAGAGTCAGTGATGAAAACACCTTCTGGCTCACTCTGCTTTCAATTTCCTGCTTTAATTTTGCATTTACACTGTCAGAAAAAGTTACATCACGGTAAGAAGCCACCGATCACATCAACATTTTTAAAGATTATTTTTTGGATGGTACTATCACTATCTATTTGGCTGGAGACAGCTCTCATCTACATCATTTGCATAAGCTGTCAAGTCCTTGGAAAATTAACTGCTATACTTCCAAAATATAGGGGCTAGACAAATGGAAGAAATTATTTGTTACTCTTTTATCGATTTTTTTAGTTTAACGGAATATTGTTTTTGAATATGGTGTTATACATATGACTAGCCTCCTTTAATACAAATCACTTACAATGAGTAAAATATACTATATAAAAGTGCAATACACAACACTGTATCATAAACACCTACTACACAGAGAGTAGGAACTAGATGATTGAACTGGGTTAACAGGTTGTGTACTTGGTAGCAAAGTGTTAACTGCCTCACAAATTGGAGTAAGAGTTGAGTGCATTTGTTTGCTTACAGGGTCTTTGTGTACACCGTGGTGCTATGCAGTGATTTATTAAGATCTACAGTAGTTCAAACCAGTGTTTTGGTCAGTGATTTCTATTAGTGATTGAGAGTCAAAATAGATGCAGATTGGAAACACAGAACAGAAGCAAATCCTTCCATTATACATTTTCTCTGTGTAGGCCCCATTCCTGGTTTTGACCATGTGAATAAGGCCTAAATGTTAATTATTAGTTATGAGCGGCATAGGCAATATTCAAATTCGCAATATTTTGCACATTTTTGGCCGAATATTCGCCATAAATTCGAAAATTCGTGATCTTCAGTCTAGTGGGCACCCGACTGTCTAAGGACGGTAGACAGGGACTGTGGGTCCCCCCCTCCCCTATTGTTATGGGGTGTAATGGACCCTGTTGTGTCCTGGAAGGGATAATCAGGAAGAGCAGGGGTTAATGTGGAGATCTTCCTGTGGCCGGGGGGGCGGGCGAGCAAGCAGGGCATATAAACCCCTGTCCCGCCTCTTCACTTCCTCTTTAGCAGAAGCGCTGTGTCCCTCCCTCCCTTTGCGGTTTTCAGCGTTGGATGGAGTTTTTTCTTACAGTTTGCTGGTTTCTCATGTGTTGGTTTTGATACAGAGAGGGGTACTCCCCTGGCGAGTTGTGAAGTCACAGCGGGCGGCAAGTGAATACAACGGTGAGCTGTTGGAGACATTGGCGTTACTGCCCGCTGGGAGTCCAGCGGCTGTCAGACCGCCCGGTTCTGGTTCTGGTGTTATATGGTTTTGCCATTTAATAAGCTGTGGCCGATTAATTACCACCCAACAATAAAGGTGTTAAAGAAGGAGAACAGTTGTCAGTGTCCTTTTGTTAATGGGGCTGGTATTGGAGGGGCCAGAAGTGATATTGGGTCTACCCGCCCCCCCCCCCCCTTTTTCCTGTGATATGACCAACAGTCTTTATTTACTTGATTGCGAAAATTGGCAATGTAATATATTCGCTATTGGTTGCTAGGGATGTTGCTAAGTGCCGATATTCGCGTTAAATTTGCAATAAATTCACAATTAGAATATTCGCGATCAACACTATTTGCGAATACTAATATAAAGCACTATATTCTAAATATTCGCAAATTCTCGAAGTGGCGATATTCGCAATAAAAATTCACAATTCGAATATTCGCGCTCAACACTATTAAATATCAATAAGATTCTTCTGATACAAAATAATGATACAAATGCTACTAACTATAACTATTGCTACTACTATCAATATTACCACTAGTACAACTTATATTAAATGGGTTTTCTGAGATTTTGATACTGATGACCTATCCTCTGGTGGGGGTTCAACACCCGGGAATCCTGCTGATCAGCTATTTGAGAAGGCACTGGAAAGAATAAGAAAGAAAGAGCACAATACAAAGCACAGCCGCTATACAATGTACGGTGCTGCTGCTGCACTTGTTAAGCACGGAGAAGGTTGTGGCGCTCAAAGGAGTGCCAGTGCCTTCTTCCTGGATGAAGATGGCCATGCTTCTTTACAGGTCATGACACCTCCTTATTGTGTTGCACCCCCATACAGTCAGAACATACACTCCCAGCTGCTGTATTTCCTTAATGGCAACTCATTGCACACACCCTACAGTTTCTCTCCTCGCAACACTCAAAATTGTGGTGGTTCTAGCTGCAGGCTGGATGGTCTGTATCTCTTGACCTGCTGATGCTCAACGGTGCAGGGCCTGGAAAGTGCAAATCTGTTACCCCTACTCCAACTCTTCACTGCGGTGCTAACCTGCTTGACCTTCTTTAGGTCCTGAGGTGGTACACCGATTAGCAAGTGTTACTCATCTACTTGCTAGCTAGTCTTGCAGGAGTTGGCTGGCTAAGTGTCTCACCAGGTGCACCGCTTCACCAGCACATGCTTTCTCTGCCTCCAGGCTATACACTGACCACAAAGTCCTGACATCAGCACTTTTTATACCCCCTTGGTTTCTGCTACAACATGAACCTGTAGGGACACCGGTTAATATTATATTCTTAACTCTAGCACATTAATGTCACCCTCCAGTCAGGAGCCTATAAATGATATGTAAGTCAGTACATAGAAGGAATGATTACTCGCTATTTATTTTCCTCAGTTCTTGGCTGCTTTATACAGTAGCTGAGCTCTATTAAAGGGGCTTTCCAGTTATAATTCTTTTTTATCATTGCCCGCAGCCTGCCTCCTGAAACAGAAGATTCATAGTTACCTGCTCCATGTCACTCCAGTCCTCCATGCTGCCTCCGCTGTCTCCATCTTCCGGTCCCCATGCTGTTTTACATCCAGGAATATATGGGCATGATCACATGCGCTGCTCCAGCCAATGATTGGCTTCAGTGGTGATGTGTTGTTTGTGGTCACATCACTGCTGAAGCCAGTGATTGGCCTAAGTAGTGCATGTGACCATGCCCTTGTGCAGCAGGATGTAAAGAGACCAGAAGATGGAGATAAGTGGAGGCAGCGCTGAAGACCGGAGAAGTGTGGAGCAGGTAACTATGAATCTTTTGTTTCAGGGGCCATGTTGTGGGCACTTGGTAAAAAAAATATATATATTAATAGAAAACCCCTTTAAGGTAGAGCTGTGCCCACAGGAAGTCTGATATACTTCCTGTCTCATAATTGGATCAGGCTGCTACTTTGCCCCCAGATCTTTACATCACTTTAAATCCTATCCAAATGAATATCGAATCAAAATCTATTTGTCAAAAAATGTAATGTAAAACATTAGTGTTGAAAAACACTTAAAACCGTTTCTAGTGGAAGAACAGTAAACTCCCTGAAATTTGTACTTAACTCAAAGGCCCAGAAGGAGCCCACAGGAGGTAAAACTTAACTTTTAATGTATAGATACTATAAAGGCAAAATACCCCAAACTAAACATAAATAAGACAAACAAAAATGTTCAGTAACCCCCATATGGGTCTCACCACACAGGAAACACAGCTAGCAGTCTCAGATCAACACCCTGTGTGGGAGTAGTGGTTGGTGAGTCCAGGAGGTTAAGATGAACTGGACATATACTGAAAGGCAAATGGACAAGAACTTGCCCTAGAATGCCCTACATGTGGGGAAGGGGACCTAGTGTCTTACTGCCTATCTATACGAGGTTCAGACCCCGCAAGGGACGACCTCGTCCGGATACCTGTCCCTGATCCCGGGCGGAGTCCCTCGCGATCCCTATCTTGTAGTTCCCGACGTGGCCTGTTTCCTTCAATGAATCATCAGGGGAGATGTACAGGAAAGGGTAACCTGAAATTGAAAAATAAAGCATACTAAGCACTCTGAAAAAAACTAAAAAGAGAAGATATGGAAAACAATCATATATATGGGACATACCTAAGGTCAGTGGACTGCTCAGGATACATACATAGAAACAGAGGGTGCCTCTCAGTGGAGGGAGCGCACCACTTAGCACAGTGCCGGCTAGTGAACCCAGCCTGTATGTTGGATGTCCGCTATTAGAGTGGCGTATGATGCCGCTATTTAAAGGCTGCGACCGGAACATGCGCGTCCGCGTCATCAGTTGCGCACCATAGAGACGTCATATGGGGAACGCCTGGAACGCAAAGAAGCCACATGTAGGTGGAACCCATATTTACAGGGGGGGGGGCGTGCCGGTAGTCTAGCAACGGGGAATACAAAAGACGGTATACCCGTGCGCGCTGTTGAGCCGCATTGTGCGGTCCCTAGTAACGGGTGCACCTTTTAGTTTAGAGCGGTGCACACTTTCTTAAGAAGGCTTACTGGCTAGGTAACAATCAAGGTGGAATATTAGAGACCAAATTAAGAAGATAATATAACAGTGTAAAAAACGATCACATGATTACACAGTTGCAAAAAGAACTACTACAATTAAGGAGGGATCCACACCAAAGCTAATGCAGGTATCCTCCAGTCATTAACTGACAAAGGGATGAAAAAATAACCTGCAAAATTAGGTAGTGAGGTCTTTCAACTCACCCCTCCCCCCACCCCCACCCCACACACAGAATGGGGGAGGAGGAGGGTATTGAGGTGATTAAATAAAGCAATTGAAGCAAATTTGCTCATTTAGCCGTCTTGGTATTAAAGTTTTAAGATGGTAGATCCAGCGGGCCTCCCTCTGAAGAATGGCTCTGTCCCAATTACCTCCCTTACGTGGGGGGTAAACCTTGTCAATGCCCATAACGGACATACAGATTCTACCGTCATGTGCCTCATTTACATGTTTCGCGACCGGCGTGTCCCTCATGTTAATGATATCATTAATGTGTTCACCTACCCTCCTGCGGGGGTGAGCTGAAAGACCTCACTACCTAATTTTGCAGGTTATTTTTCCATCCCTTTGTCAGTTAATGACTGGAGGATACCTGCATTAGCTTTGGTGTGGATCCCTCCTTAATTGTAGTAGTTCTTTTTGCAACTGTGTAATCATGTGATCGTTTTTTACACTGTTATATTATCTTCTTAATTTGGTCTCTAATATTCCACCTTGATTGTTACCTAGCCAGTAAGCCTTCTTAAGAAAATGTGCACCGCTCTAAACTAAAAGGTGCACCCGTTACTAGGGACCGCACACTGCGGCTCAACAGCGCGCACGGGTATACCGTCTCCTGTATTCCCCGTTGCTAGGCTACCGGCACGCCCCCCCCCTGTAAATATGTGTTCCACCTACATGTGGCTTCTTTGCGTTCCAGGCGTGCTCCATATGACGTCTCTATGGTGCGCAACTGATGACGCGGACGCGCATGTTCCGGTCACATGACTGGAAATATGGCACCGGGGTGGATTTCGCGCGTCGGTCGCAGCCTTTAAATAGCGGCATCATACGCCACTCTAATAGCGGACATCCAACATACAGGCTGGGCTCACTAGCCGGCACTGTGCTAAGTGGTGCGCTCCCTCCACTGAGAGGCACCCTCTGTTTCTATGTATGTATCCTGAGCAGTCCACTGACCTTAGGTATGTCCCATATATATGATTGTTTTTTTTTTCATATCTTCTCTTTTTAGTTTTTTCCAGAGTGCTTAGTATGCTTTATTTTTCAATTTCAGGTTACCCTTTCCTGTACATCTCCCCTGATGATTCATTGAATGAAACGGGCCACGTCAGGAACTACAAGATAGGGATCGCGAGGGACTCCGCCCGGGATCAGGGACAGGTATCCGGACGAGGTCGCCCCTTGCGGGGTCTGAACCTCGTATAGATAGGCAGTAAGATACCAGGTCCCCTTCCCCACATGAAGGGCATTCTAGGGCAAGTTCTTGTCCATTTGCCTTTCAGTATATGTCCAGTTCATCTTAACCTCCTGGACTCACCAACCACTACTCCCACACAGGGTGTTGATCTGAGACTGCTAGCTGTGTTTCCTGTGTGGTGAGACCCATATGGGGGTTACTGAACATTTTTGTTTGTCTTATTTATGTTTAGTTTGGGGTATTTTGCCTTTATAGTATCTATACATTAAAAGTTAAGTTTTACCTCCTGTGGGCTCCTTCTGGGCCTTTGAGTTAAGTAAAACATTAGTGTGGATAATGACTGTGAGGGACATTTTTCAAGATCAACGTTTGAACTGCTGGTCTTGATTCCCTGTGCTGCTGGAGGATGCAACTAATTTATGTTGATGCACAGGCTTCTCATGAATTTGTTTAATCGTCCAGCAGCAGCCTCCTAGCTACCATAGGTTTCTATCTTTATTTACGTTAAAAAACTGTTGTGAATAAAGACAGATATGTTGGCCATTCGGCTCCGCCCGCTCCCTGCCCTGGCAACGCCACAACGGGCCAAAAACTTGCAAAGCTTGCCAAAAATACAGCGTTTGCAATGACATTTGTGACTTTTTCACATTAGAATTCTGGAGTAAAGGCCATAGTGAGTACCCCCCTGTATATCTAAGACTGGAAGACTTTGGAAATCTCTTTTCTTAGTATTGTCTCATGACTAGTTGATAACTTGCTCTCCTGCTGCGGTAACTCCCAGCAATGATCTAAAACCAAACAGGAATCCAGTTGTAAGTTTTCCACAGGAGAACTGTGCTATCATATACAGTTCCCACTCAAATTCATGGACTGCCTGTATAATGTATGTGCATGCAGGCTTCTCCATAGCCAGAGAAACAACTTGTAGATGCTCTATGTTCTGGTTAGCAGAAAAGGCTCATAAATAGTTAAAGGGGTTGTCCAAGTTATTTTTATTGGTGACCTATCCTCAGGATAGGTTATCAATATCAGATCGGTGGGATTCCGACACCCAGCACCCCGCCGATTAGCTGTTGGAAGAGAAAGTGTGCTCCATGCCAGCACAGCCTTTCCTGTATTGTGTACCTGCTCGTCGTTGACATCGCAGCGGTGAGCCGGTGTAATTACAAGAAGCCCTCCCATAAAAGTGAATGGGACGGCTTATATTTACACCTGCTCACCACTGTGGTTGTGACGGCGAGCAGGTAAATAATGACGAGAAGGCAGCGCTGGCACGGCACACTCCTTCTCTTCAAACAGCTGATTAGCGGGAGTGCCGGGTCTTGGGCCGATCTGATATTGATGACCTATCCTGAGGATAGGTCATTGATAACAGTAACTTGGACAATCTCTTTAACTCCTCTCTATGGAGTATTCAAAAATAAACCAGACAGCCCCTTAAAGGTCAGGTAACAACTTCACAAGCTTTTCAACTAAATGGCAATGAAATTGGCTTCATACAACTAGAAAAGTAAAATAAATTTGTCTGTTTCCTGTTTTTATTTCCAGTGCTAATATACAATTGCAAGAAAAAGTAAGTGAACCCTTTAGATCTACTTAGATTTTTGCACTGATTACAAATAATTTTTTTGTCACAACTATATATAAGCAGAATCTAACTAAACTAATAATTCATAGTAAAACTAATATATTCACAGTAAAATGAAAAAAAAGTAGGTTAACTCTTGACTTAAAAAACGGTTTTATGAGATTTTGATACTGATTGATGACCTATCCTCAGGACCCCCGGGACCCGCACCAATCAGTTGTTTGAGAGTGCCACTGCCTTCTCCCAGTTTATTTAGCACAACGCCGTGTATTGGTATCTCGCTCAGCGCCATTAACTTGAATGCTAAAGCGATTCCTCGATTCCACTGTTAGTGAGATCCCTACCTGTAAGTGCTGTGGTCTCCTTCACTGAGCGAGCAGCTGACTGTTAGGAAAGAGTGCTTTGGCTGCTCCATCAGCTTGTCTAAACCCACCTTTACTAGCAGTGGGTCACTCCAAGAGCTCAATGGGCAATCCTGAAACAAGTGAGAAAGAACCCAAGGGTAACCGCAAAAGACCTACAACAGACTCTACAACAAAACTCTTTTGATGTGCCCATTATTAAAATAACACTGGACAAGAATGGTTTTCATGGAAGGAAACCAATGCAAAAAACTTTGCTGACCATGTCAAGCTTGCCTGAGACCACCCAGTTGTTCCCCAATGCTTCTGAGAAAATTCTCAATGGACAGATGAGACAAAAGTTTAACTTTCTTGACTAAAAACAGAACGCTAGGTTTGGAGAAGAAAAACATTGCACACCAACACCAAAATCTCATCCCAACTGTAAAGCATGGCAGAGGGGCATCATGGTATGTGGCTGTTTTGCTGCCTCAGGGCCTGAACATCTTGCGATTAATTGGATTGAGGAAACAATGAATTCTCAAGTGTATCAAAACATTTTATAGGCAATTTAAAGGTAGTGTCAGAGACTCACTCGTCCATGCTCCTGTGGCTAGCCTGGCCTCTCAAATACGGAGCTGTGTATGTCACTCAATTACAGTGGAAACAGCCCAGCAGACACTAGGGCTGATCGGCCTATCAGGGAGGAGGAACGCTGGTATAAACAGGCTTGTAACGGCCTCATGTGCTTCCTTTCGTTGGGCTATTTAAACAGACAACTGCTAGCCAAAGTTGCCTCTGATTGGTCTTGTCTTGGTCTTGTTTCATGTGTATTCTTGGACTTCTGACCTTCTGCATGTTAGTCTTCATTCACATAACCGTTCAGCCTTTCTGTTCTCCTGCTCCGTTTAGGAGTAGGAGCAGGAGAACGGAAAGAATGGATTTGGCCTATAACGGTGATGTGAACGAAGCCAAGTACCCCATAGACTATAATAGGGTCCGTTAGGTTTCCGCTCAGAAGATGATTTTGGAGCGGAGACAAAAGTTTTGCATGCAGGACTTATGTCTTGGCTTCAAAAATATTCTTCTGAGCAGACACCTAACGGACCCCATTATAGTCTATAGAGTCCTTAGGCTTCGTTCACATCACCTAAACTGAGCAGGAGAACAGAAAGGCTGAGCGGTGATGTGAACGAAGCCTTAGTGACTTTTTCTCTGACTACTGATTCTGGTTTTGATATTGCGTCCTTGATTTGACCCTGCTTGCATTTGTTTCTCATTTGGTTCTGACAGTATTCTAGAGTTTTGACTTCGCATGTCTGACTTCCCCAGTTGACTCCTCCAGTCCTGTGCACTTAGGACCGGGACAGTCGGCCAGTTGTGGGCTGCTGTATAAAGCGGATCATCCAAGTACAGTAGGTAGGGATAGTGCTGTGGATGGAAGTCAGGTCTGCATCACTGCAAAAAGGTTCACCATAATAACATGCAACTGATGGTCAGTTGCATGTTATTATGGTGCACCTTTTTGCAGTGATTCATGTATATGAATATTGTCCACACATTATTTCATCTTGTGTAGGATGTTTTTGTGGTGCATGTGATCCGCTGTCGCATACTCCATTGTACGCATTGTTGCTGGGGATTGCTGTGCAGCGGATCACATGCGGAGGAATTGCTTCCCCGGTTATAAACACGCTACAGTGTTTGGTGTTTTGAGCAGTTCCTCCCATTTAGGCCACTTCATTCTGTGATTTTTTTCTTTATATGTATGGAATGTGCCAATGCTTATTATTAGTAACATTCTGGTGCACCTGGTAGCCGCTGTGTCACATGGCCCATTATAGGTGGGGCTCGCAGTCTCCTCCTCCCTCCCATTGTATTAGTGATCTTACCATGCAGGTATGTTGGAGTGTGTCAGACCTTAGCACCTATTGGACTTTGTTCACACACTACAGGTAGGTTACAACCACATTGGAGCCACAGTTCTCCCAGGCCACTTTAATGTGACACTGCATATCTTGACGCAGGGCCGTGGTGCTAACATTGGCACCCTGGCCACACTTCACCTTCTGTCCACAGATTCGACAAATGGCCATGTTCACCTCCCCCGGCGGCTTAACAAAAAACTGCCACAACGCTGAGTAGGTGATTTTACCCCCAACACTCCGCACTGACTGACTGCTACCGCTACTGCCTGCGTGAACTGCTGCACCACTACTTTCCGGGCTGGTAGGCTCCTGCAAAGTGGGTGGTCTACCCCGGGCATGTTTGACTCCCGATCTCCCACTGCTGCCACTCTGCTGACTCCCAGCCACGCTACCGACTTGCTGTTTCTGACGCTGCCTCACATGCAAGCTGTCACCCTCTTCTCCCGATGATGATGAAGCCCCTTTGTCACCCGGCTCCCAATTGTGATCGGCTACATCAGGGGTAGACAACACCCGACACTCCAGCTGTTGTGAAACTACAACTCCCATACTTGCACTGCTCTTCTCAGAAATCTCACAGAAATGAATGGAGCATGCTGGGAACTGTAGTTTCACAACAGCTGGAGTGCCGAAGGTTGCTGATCCCTGGCCTACATCAACATTGAGTACTGTCTGCATGTCACTGATGTCCTCCTCAACAGTCTCTGAGCCAGGAGCCTGACCACTCACAACACCAGCTCCCATGCCACTCTCCTTATCACTACTTGCCCACCTACCTGAGGAAATTGCGGATGTCTCCTCCGGATCTTGGGTGGGCAGTAGCTACTGACTGTCCTCTAGTAGCTCATCCTCGCTGTATTGTGGAGCTGAGCCCACAGCATATAGTATTTCTCTGGCTGAGGGTACAGAAAAGGACAGAGGCAGGTTGAGGACAGGTGAGGGCACAGGGCCTGCTCCTGGGCCATGCCAACTAAGGGTTGTATCTGACGAACCCACAGACTCTTGGCTGGGGGTGTCTGATGTCACTTGTGAAGTCGAAGATCGAGTCCACCATTCAAGAACTGCTGGGTTGCTGGTCAAGACACAACTGCTAGTTGACACTGGTTGCTCAGGCCTCTCAAAGTGACCCCTGATGCCACACCCCCTTACTCTACTGCGACCTGTGCCTGTGCCAGAAACATTTAGGCCTCTGCCACTCCTCTGCCAATTTTCTCACTTCACCACACAATGGCTAATAAGCCCCTCCCTCCTCCTCCCACTAATACACATCAAACGAGGGCTTTAGAACATATAACTGCGGCCGTGAACAGCAAATAAAGTTTTTTTTGCCACTAATACACGCCAAAAAGGACTGTCATTCTCTCACTTCACCACACCACGGCTAATAAGCCCATTTTTACCACACTATTACACCACAAAAAAGGCTTTAGAACCTATATATAACTGCACCGCACAAGGGCTAATTACAGAGGTATTGCAAACCTGAAATGAGCAGCAGTATAATGGCAATTTGGATCCCCAGTCAGTGCAGCAAGGTGTAATAGGATTGTTCCTATTACCCAGGCTGTACACTCCCCTGTCCTGCTTCAATACTGTGGAATAATTCCTCCATATCCTTTCCCTACACTTCTAATGCTCTTTCCCTGAACTTCTATTGAGCAAAATATACGTTTTCAAGTCTTTCTTAGCACTGTCCCTAGAGCCTGCTAATGTCACTCCCTGCACTAAGTACACTGGAAAATGGCTGAATCCAAGATGGCTGAGGCTATTTATAGGTCTGTGACATCACAGGGCTGGCTGGCTGCTGATTGGCTGCATGCATGGCATTGTGGGTGATCCCAGGAAAAAATGTGATTCGTTACCACGAAGCGTGAGGAAATTCGGATTCGGTGCAAATTGAATAATTCCCAAAATTTGGATCGAATTGCACTTCATTAGCTTTGAGTCGCTCATCTCTATTAACTATAATCAGTGCAGAAATCCCAAAAATTCCAAAGAGTTTGCTTAGTATTTCTTGCTATTTTTTGTGTTGCATACAATGCAGTGGGCCTTACTGTTGCTCTCATTGTGCCTTCCATTCACCAGTTTGACACTTTACCCGGTAACAGATCACTGTGGTAAGTGCTGTTCTGTTGCTGTGCAAATGTAAAGAAATAGGAAATAGGGTTATTTGAAGTTCAGCCTGCAATGTACTCTTTAATAGCCCACCGTGTCTTTTATTAGCCACATATAAATGCACAAGTTTACTCCGTTGAGTCATATCATTTCACGGCGGGTGCTATTGCATGTGACTTTAGTTTTTTATATTTTCCAGAAAATGACCTTTCCAGTATGCTTCCCTAATAGAAACACAGCATTGTCATTAAAGCATTGCTTTATGTGAGACCTGAATACACATTCAAACAATAGTATTAAAATGGAAATAAATACAGTCCATTCATGAATCAACTGGGTTGACAAATCTTAAATAAAAATAATTTAAATGAATGAAAGCAAAGGAAAAGAGATGCCAAGCACAATTTACCTCCTTCGGGCTTGGCTATTCTGGGACTTAAGGAGGACCCTTCACCTCTCCTGACATGACTGTTTTAGTGACTACAGGCATTTCTTATGTGATAACACTTTTGGAGCATCTTTTCATATAACTCTATGCTGTGCTGTTGCCGTATTATTTCTACTAGATGTTTGA
Organism: Bufotes viridis; assembly: GCA_033119425.1. NCBI lineage: Eukaryota > Metazoa > Chordata > Amphibia > Anura > Bufonidae > Bufotes > Bufotes viridis. The sequence continues at coordinate 230,847,754 of CM065594.1, forward strand.
AGGTCCAACAGGGTGTTACCAGTTAGGGGTGTGGCCCTGCACAGTCTGACACTATCCAGCATACCTAGAAAAATCTCCCATAGAAGTCAATGGAGTCCCCTTCTGTCCATTGTGTCTGTGTCCCATGTGGTTGTCTCAAAGAACAGGAAATCTTGACATATTTTACGCCTGGTAGTCAGTGTGAAAACAGTATGATTTTAGTGATAAAATTACCAAAAAATAAATAAATGTTTAACATAAAAACCTAATATAAATAAAAGGTTATTTTCGTGATTTTTTCAGGACAAGGTTTTTTTTTTATTTATTTTTTTGTTGTCACATTCCAAAAGTCAAACCTTTTTTTTTTTTTACTTTTTTCATTAATGTAGCTGTTCGAGACTTTTTTTGCAGCCTGAGTAATATTTTTAATTGGTATCATTTTTGAGTACCTAAGACTCATCGATTAACCTCTTAGTGACCAGACTGTTCTCGGACTTGGCTGCCAAGCAATTTTTTAAAATTTTTTACATTGTTGCTTTCCTTTTTTAATTTTTCATCAATGTAACTGTATGGGGTCTTGGTTTTTGTAGTTTTGAAATTTGTAAATTTTAATAGCAGAGAGAGATTGCCAAGATGGCTCTCAAGAAATCCTGAATAATATTAAAGAATATTTAATTGTCAAGCTCTTGTTCAGTGTTTGTGTAGTGGTAAATGGGAGGCACTGATATGGAAGTCCACTCTACATACATGCTGCACCAAATGTGGAACGTGTGTAGAAGTTGATGCAAGATGCCGGTTTGGCAGTCAAGTTTTCTTCCACGCTGCACTGGAGGCAACGTTTGTGCACTGAGTCTTGCAAGATGCTGGTGAACACTCCTGAAACCTGAGCTCATGTATGAATGACAGCACGTAAGGGAAGGAATACATTCACATGCAGGATGACCTGATATGACCAGTACACCTCCAATAGGTGATAGAAGCCGCCTAAGCTCCATCCTCAGTGTTGAAATATAAATATTGTCCCTGCAGCCCTGCCCATGATCAGCTGTTTCGGGCAGCCATTGCTGAGGGAAAACTATACAATGGATGGAACTAGAAGCATAAAGATCCATCCACTGTGTTATGACTGCTCCTTCGGTACTGCAACTCGGCTCCAATTTAAGTACGCTGGTGCGGGAACTATACAGTGGATGGATCCTTCCATCCACTAATTTGTTTCTGGCTCTGGAAGACTGAAATGATGATTGGGGTACAGGATGTCCACACCAATCTCTGAGGATAGGTCACCAATATGTAAGTACCGGAAAACCACATTAAGCTTTACACCAATTTTTCTTGGTCGGAAGAGATCTGCGCTACGGATTTAGAGTAAATGTGGAGCTGCCTGGCATCTCTGCATGTTCTGTAGGCCAGGCAATATTTTTCTGATTAGTTATGTAAGTTGCATCCTTTGAACAACATTACTTTCTCCAAAGGGTACTTAAGCATTAATATAAGTTTATCTATGGTAATTTAGAGCCTAAGTGAAGACATTCAACATTTATTGAAAATGTTTGATAATGGCTTTCATAGTGTTACCCCTGTATTTTTGTGCTTTTATTTTATTTGCAATATGCTTTTACTTGGACCCAAGAGTGTCGTAATGAGCGTTATTATTGTATTATTTTATACTTTTCAGTTATTATCATATTATGAAGTTATTACTTGTTTCTACTGTATACTTTCACAATATAAACTGACTACATAAAGGATTGCAGGTCTGATCAGATAAGCTCATCTTTAAAAACCTTCTCCACCAAAATATGAATTATTCTGATTTACTCCAATTTGCAAACCTGGCAAATCAATCAATGTTGTCAGTGCGAGTAGATACTAGGTTATGTGAGGTTCTATCATTAACAAGGTTCTCCAGGATTTTCATTGATGGCCTATCCTGGCCTATCAGGTCATCAATATGCAATGGGTGGGGGTCCAACTCCCTACACCCCAGCCAATCAGCTGTTTGAGGAAGAAGGGGTACTTTCCGAGCTCTGGACAAGTGCCACTGCCTCCTTCCAGCTTACCAACCACAGAACAATACATTGTATAGTGCCTGTGCTTGGTATCACAGCTCTTCCCTATTCATATGAATATGAATGAGCTCCACCTAGGACATGTGACCGATAATTTCATATGGCCTAGGAAGATGTCTAGGTGTTCACAAAGTGCTGCAGCCTGTTGGTACAGCTGATTAGGAGGGGTACCAGGAGTCCAACCCCTACTGATCAGATATTGATGACCTATCCTGAGGATACCATAATCCTGGATAACCTGTTTAAGAAGACCATATTTCACAGTGGGAAGTACAGTTGTTATCTTTGTACAAGGCCCCATACATAGTGGTATAAGGGTCTGTTTGCACCTATCAAAAATAGGGCATCTATAAATGTGTATGGGTGTGTGTCCGAGATACATTAGGGAAAATTAGTTTGTGAGCCCCATTTGGTACAGTTGATGTGTATGTTTACAAATCTGTCTATGAAACGTGGATTGACTTCTCCCTTCCATGTTTATTTGTGCTGTTTCATTTTATGCTACTTATACATTATTCATATGGTTTTATAAGAATGAGTGAGGGTTGGCTGGGTTCCATGGGGATTTTCATAGTATTTTGGGGCCTCTAGTTACGATGAGAGTAGGGGAGGAGCACAGCCTTGATGGCGTCATGGGAGAGCATGTGGATAGAGTATCAGGTTCTTTACTGGTGGTGTGTCTATAACAGAGGGTGGTTCCCATCTGTAGGTGTGTAGTATGTGCGGTGCAAGCTAGAGCTGGGTGAGTAGCAAAAACTAAGGAATTATGAGCCAGGTTGCTGCAAAGATTGGTATAACCGTCCTGACTGTGGTGATCCTTTAGAGGGTGTGCTGTGAGAGTAGTTTAAAAGGCTGTGGTCATCCAAGAAAGAGTGGACCATGAGAGTAGTTATGGTCAGTGAATAAAGTTGGACCACTGTCCTCCAATGCTACCCCCAAGAGTAGAAAGGATATATCTATGTATGGGAAACCAACCAGAAGAGATTCATGCCATTCATGACTGTTTCTGTTACGGTTTTGTGATAATCTTGGCTGATTTTTTTTGCAGCGTTAAACCCCCTTCCCGCCCTGCGCTGTACTATTATGTCATATCAAGTAGGTAGTTAACAATAAGTATAGCAATAGTACAGAACAATGATGGAGTAGCACAGGAGCTGTGCTTGTGCCATCACTTGCTGCTTGCCTCACCGCTGGGATTGGAGTTAAGTTCAATCCTGGCAGTTCAGTTTGACCCCTCAGATGCAGTGGTCAATAGTAACCATGGCGTCAGAAAGGTTAGACAGAGGAAGGTGGTTCCTGCTGCTTTCCAGTCAGCAACCGGCAAATGCAATTGAATATGTTGGCACTTTATAAGCATTAAAAAATAGTTACATAATAGGAAAATTGTATTCTGTAACCCCACCCCAGAGAAGTTCAAGTAGAGGTACTCCAACTGTTGCAAAACTACAGCCTCCAACATGCTTTCAAAAACAACGGTTTTAGGACATGCCAGGAGTTGTAGCTAACAAAGATGGGGTTTGCCAAGTGTGGGATAACAGGACCTGTTGAGGATGCAACTTATCCTTGGCAACATGTGGGTTAACAAGGATTCTTCCTTACTTTTAGGACTACATCCTCATTTATATTATGTCTAGCGATGAAGTATCCTCCTGACAAATGGGTCTGTTAATGAAATGCAAGCAATTAAACTAAAAGCCATATCAAATGCTCCTCGTCACTCCACGCTGACATTTAATTGAATTTTTTTCCCTGCCATCCCCTGTTCCCCTCTTCTTTTAGTTCCCGATAAACATACTCCTTCACAACAGATCCTTTTTCACTAAAGCCACAACACAGACGATTCAATCAACTAATTGATGCAACAAAGCCGCAAAGAAAAAAATGTGTAATTAAAGCACAAATGAAATGGAATAACACTACAGCCTGTCTCAGTTATTACTTAATAATTAAAACCAGGTTGGTCCGTCTGTCCCCGGTGAAAGTCCAGGATTATGATCCGTGGATGAGTGTCCCATCACTACCGTTAAGGTTTTCCATGGTAACAAGGGCAAGTGGTTAAGGGGGTATTTTTCCCGTCTAAGGGTTGAACATGCTAATTAACAAAGAAGAGATTCTAGAAGAAATTAACTAGAGGGTTCACCCCTGGGATTATTGCAATATATACTCCATTCTGTCTGCAAAATCTATACCTAAACCATCCATGTAATAAAGCACAGGAAAATGTAATGATTTACTAATTGCTCCTGGCACTTTTGCGTTTTTGAAATCTCCTAACATTGAACATATATACAGTATAATTTAAGTATATATATATATATATATATATATATATATATACAGTATATATATACTATGCAGATAGATTAGATAGATAGATAGATAGATAGATAGATAGATAGATAGATAGATAGATAGAGAAAATCTATATACTCAGTGCTAGAGATAAGCGGACCCGTGGATATTTGGGTTCGCCGGGTTCGGCCAAACTTTGGGTCAAAGTTCGGGTTTGGGACCCGAACTTGACCCAAACTCGAACCCGAACCCCATTAAAGTCAATAGGGACCTGAACTTTGGTGCACTACAATGGCTGTAAAATAGTTGGAGTAAGGGCTAGAGGGCTGCAAAAGGAAGCAAAATGGGGGTAAGAGCAGGACATTTGCCCTGTAAACAAATGTGGATAGGGAAATGATTTAAAATAACATAGAATAGAAAAAAAATAAAAAATTATAATCTTGAACTAGGTCAAAGTGGAGTAGGAGGTTGAGGAGGCTGTGGACGTGGCGGTGTAGGTGGAAGTGGCGGTGGAGGATGAGGAGGTAGCCAACATTGTTTTTGTTATTTTTTTATTTTAATTTTTTTCCTTTATTTTTTATTTTTTTATTAATTTTGGGAAGACCCCATAACATTGGGAAATAGAAAAGAGAATGCAAAGAGAAAGTGCGCTGGAGTATAACAATGGCTGGGTGCGGCAGCTATACTTGTCTACTCAGCACAAGGTACTGACAAGTCCTGTGTGATCCATGCCTGGTTCATTTTAATGAACGTGAGCTTGTCCACGTTGGCTGTGGACAGGTGGCTGTGCTTGTCTGTGATTACCCCCCCCCCCCCCCTGCCGTGCTACACACATTCGGACAATACACTTGCTGCAGGGCAGGCCAGCACCTCCAAGGCGTAAAGGGCAAGCTCAGGCCATGTGCTCAATTTGCTTAATTTGGAAACCCAGAAGTTGAATGGGGCAGCCCCATCAGTCAGTACGTGTAGGCATGTGCACATGTACTGTTCCGCTATGTTGCTGAAATGCTGCCTCCTGCTAAGACGTTCTGTATCAGCTGGTGGTGCTGGTTGTTGTGGTGTGCTGACAAAGCTTTTCCACATTTCGGCCATGCGAACCCTCCCTTCTTAGGTGCTGGCGGTGCTCCAGCTGCGTTGGCTTCTTCTTCCTCCTCCTCCTCTGCCTTTGCCTTCTGCTTCCACTGAAGCACCGTTGTCAGGTGTTAATGCCTTCAGCAGCACATCTACCAGCGTGCGCTTATACTCGCACATCTTCTGATCACGCTCCAATAATGGAATTAAGGACAGCATGTCATGAAACTGCTGAAACTCCACTGTCGCCTGCTTGTGCTCGCACAGTCTCTCCAGCATGTGCAAAGAGGAGTTCCACCTTGTGGATGTGTCGCATATGAGGCGGTGAACGGGAAGACCGAAGTTACGCCGCAGCGTAGACAGGTGAGCAGCAGCAGGGTGAGGACGCCAAAAGTGTGCACAGACGGCCCACACTTTCTGCAGCACTTCTGACATATCGGGGTAATTTTTCAGGAACCTCTGCACCACCAAATTCAGCACATGCACCAGGCAAGGAATGTGCATCATACCGGCTAGCCCCAGAGCTGCTACGAGATTTCGCCCGTTATCGCACACCACCAGGCCGAGCTTGAGGCTCAGCAGCACCAACCACTCATCGGTCTTTTGTTCCATGCCCGTCAACAGCTCCTGTGCGGTGTGGGGTTTTTCCCCCAAACAGATGAGTTTCAAAACATCCTGCTGTCGTTTCCCCCTGGCTGTGCTAAAGTTGGTGGTGAAGGTGTTACACTGACCAGATGAGGAGGCGGTAGGCGAGGAAGTGGACTAGGAGGAGGAGGCAACAGGAGGTAACGAGAAATGTCTTGCAATCCTCGGTGGCGATAGGACATGCGCCAAACTGCTATCTGCCTCAGGCCCAGCAGCCACTGCATTTACCCAGTCTGCAGTTAGGGAGATATAACGTCCCTGCCCATGCTTACTCGTCCACGTATCGGTAGTTATTTGGACATTTCCACAGGTGGTGTTGCGCAGTGCACATCTGATTTTGGAAAAGTAGTGGCGGCTGGGAATCACATTCTGTGGTACAGCCACCGCCATAAGGTTTTTAAAAGTCTCTGTCTACACCAGACGAAATGAAAGTATTTCAAATGCTAGGAATTTTGAAATGCTGGCATTCAGGGACAGGGATCGCGGGTGGGTAGGGGGGTACTTCCTCTTTCTCTCCAGTGTTTGGGGGATGGGCAGCTGAACGCTTCCATGGGACAGTGTTGACATGCTGGCGGTGGTGGAGGTGGTGGTGTTGCTGCCACATCCTCTGTTTGCAGGGTGGCAGGTGCCACTGTCACTCCAGAGGGGGGAGGAAGAGGCCGAGACCACAGCAGAAGAGGGAGCTAGAGGAGCCTGAGATCTTTTGTGGTTTTTCAGGTGTGCACTCCACCACAGCTAGTGCTTTGCATTTAGATGTCTGGTCATGCAGGTTGTGCTCAGGTTTAGAACATTTATGCCTCTCTTCAGGCTCTGATTGCACAGCGTGCAAACAACTCACATCTTGTCGTCAGCACATTGTCTGAAGAACTGCCACGCCAGGGAACTCCTTGGAGCTGACTTTGGTGTGCTCAGTCCCTGGGTGCTGGGGGAAGTAACAGGCATACTGGCTAGGGGACGGCTACTCTGATTTTGCACCCTGCTCCCTCTTTTGCTGTGTGGCTGGCTCTGTGTGACCACCAGCTTTTCATCCAAACCGCACACGTCACTTGCATGACCTTGATTCCATGTGGGGTCTAGGCCCTTATCCTCCACATCATCTTCCACCCACTCTTCAGACTGTTTGGCTAATTTGCAAGGGGGTGAGGTGAAAGACAGATGCCCATGGGCTGCAGGTGCCAACTCTGCGGTTTCAGCAGGGGACCAGGTGGGAGACAATGTGAAGGAACAGGAGGCACTGTCAGCCATCCAATCTACTACCATCTCTACTTGATCTGGCCTCACCATTTGTACACTGGTTTTAGGGCCTACTAAATGACGCTGAACGCCCTGTCGCTTACGTGCACCTGAAGAAGGTATTTAATTTGGGCATATAGCTGGCACAGATCGACCATGTCCTCTCCCTGCAACAGGAGTGCCACCAGCAGCACCACGACCAGGGCCACATCCCTTATTTGATGCTCTCCTCATTCTTTGAGGTCACTTACCGAACTAACAGACAGATTAATTATATTATTTTCCCTGTCACATATGCAGTGCAGGTGTACCTCACACCAAAAATTGGAATATGTCACCCACCGAACTAACAGATGGATTAACTATATTAATTTCCCTGTCATGTATAAAGTGTACGTGTATCTCACACCAAAAATGGGCATATGTCACCCATCGAACTAACAAAAAATTAACTATTATATTTTTGTATCAGGAGAACAAAAATTATGCATTGCACCCACAAAAAATCACTATAGGTCACCCACAGAATTAACAGCCAGATTTAATATTATATTTCTGTGTCAGGGGTGCAAAGCTGGTGTATTGCACTCACAAAAAATCATTATCGGTCACCCACAAAACAAATAGCCAGATTCTTTTCAGCTGCCTGCTTCCTGTCCCTGCACTACTCACAGCTGATGGGCGGAGCTACACGTGATCCAGCTTGTATAGAGGCTGGATCACATGATGCCCCGGCCAATCACAGCCATGCCAATAGTAGGCATGGCTGTGATAGCTTCTAAGTGCCCACAGCTTAAAAGCTTGTTGATTGGCTGCCCTGCAGCCTTTCAACAAGCTTTATTAAATGCCCGAACACCGAACTCGAACCCAAACTTTGCAGTTCGGGTTCGCTCAACACTACTCAGTACCCATTGCTAATACAGATGAATCTTCTGCGTTTTTTCTTCTTTGTATACACATTTGCTTAAAACCAGGAGGTTATGAGTAGAGATTAGCAAAATTTCGAAAAATTCGATTTGGCAGCTTCGCTGAAGTTCAACTAAAAATTTAATTTGTTCTGAATTTATTTGTGGTCCCCTGACAGAGTAAGGAGGGTGGCAGCAGCTGAGGTGGCAGTAGCAGTGACAGTAGTGGCCCATGACAGAGTGGGGAGGGGGGCAGCAACAGTGGCATATAGCATAAGATGGTGGTAGATCACAGTAGTAGCAGAACCCAATAACAGCAGTGTGACAGCAAAGGCCAGTGGTATGCATATCCTTGTAAAAATGTAACATGTTCATATCAGTAGGTCAAGAAGTCTCTTTGTAGGAATGGCAGTAGAGTCAACAGGCGGGTGACAGCATCACATGGCCAGTAGTAACTGCCCATTTTGAAGAATATTCGAGTGTGCCGATGTAGAATGGGGCCCTACCATTTTGTCACAATACTATTGTTTAAAATTTTTAGCAATGTATTCCATCCATATATATTTTTTTCCAGGTCCTCTCATTAAGTGACTCTACTTTGTTATGCAGCTGTTAATTTATTCTGTTTTATGCTATGTGCCTGGTATCCAGCAGGTGGCATGGTTCTGGCAGAGCCTTACATAGAATGGAACTAACCATTCCATTCATTTTCACTCCTTTGGGGAGAAGTGGGCTGTCCGCTTCCCATGAAGGGAGGGTTTTAAGGAAGCTGTAGTTGAAATTGGAGCTGGACCAAGCAACAGCCAGCATGGCGAGCCCAGGGACACAGCTCATAGAGCAACCAGCTCCTTTTGTCCCCAGAAATAGTAAGAGATTTTAAGTGAGGGATAGCAGACTAAGGACACCCCACTATTTTGGGACACAAAACATGCTGAAGGAAGATAGGAATTAAGAGAAGCATTTGGACCAAGTGCTGCCACCTTTCACCCTGCTGGCACCAGAGTAAATTTCAACTAAATAAAGAAACATTTTTGCATTACCAAGTTCATTCAGTAAACTATGTTCAAGTTTCCCAGTCTGAACTTCTTTGTCTACTTCAACTTAATTATTGCAGTGAACTACCGCCAGGGGATCTCAGATCATGGGTGACAGGATACAATCCCAGTATAAAACCACCTTCTGGTTGAGGTTCTGATGGATGGCCCGTTGTTGCTGGGTGGTTTCTTTAGAAGGCAGGTTAAGAAATCTGCTTGTCACAGATTCCAGACTTAAGTTGCTGCTTATGGAGCGGGGGCTGCTCCTGCACTCCCCCCCCCCCACCCCCAGTCATGGCAGTGGAATGTGAGCGCAGAGGGTCCCCTGGTCAAACCTTTGTGAGGACGGCAGATGGTATTCGTAGGCAGGAGCCAACCGACTACACAGCATGTCTCTATAATAGTCAATTTTTGCATCCCTCTCAAAAGGTCTAAAAAATGCCCCCATTTTTGATGCCAGCGAGGGTCTAACAATGTGGATAGCCAGTAGTAACCCCTCTGCGGAATCCTGACAATGGCGCTGTCACTACACAAACAAGAAAGCATACATCTGGTCATTTTTGCAAGGGACTCAGAGGGCCCCCCTGCCTTCATCTCCACTGCATATTGCCATAGTCTGTCTGAGTCATCTGCATCATCTTCGTCGTCGCCCTTCAGCTCCTCATACTCCTTCTGCTTCTCCTGCTCCTCTCCTGTCAGATGGGCAGATAAATCACCTAGTTGTGTAAAAAATTCCTGGGCATTTATGTCCTCCTCCTAGTCATTATATTCTTCCTCCTCCTCTGTCAGTTCATCTTCCTCAGAGCTCAGGTGGCCGTGAGATGTAGGCGCCACGTCTTCTGTCCGCTCGCCAATCAGATTTCTCAGCATCCCCTCCAGGGTCTGAATGAGTGGAATGACATAATTCATCATAGTTCTACAGACTGACAAATAAAGTGGCCTCCAGAAAGTGCCTGAGCAAATGGCACGTGTCATGCATGAGCTGCCACTGGCTGACGTGGAAGTTATACTGGGAAGTAGGTCTGTCTGTCTGCAGCATTAAGAAATCATTGACTGCCTTCCTCTGCTCATACAGGTGGTTTAACATATGGAGCGTTGAATTCTAACGAGTGGAATCTTCACATATCAGGCGATGTTGGGGAAGTGCATTTTGCCTTTGCTGCTCAAGGACAGGGTTTTTTCCATGGTAAAAGTGGCTAAAGTGCATGCACAGTTTCCTGGACATTTTTAACAGCTCTTGCAGTTCAGTGGAAGACTTTAGAAATCGGGTAACAACCAGATTAAAGACATGCACCATGCAGGGAGCATGGGTGAGCCCTTCCTGACTCAGCACAGACAAAATGTTCTTCCCAATATCATATCTATGGTTCCAATCTCCAGTTAGCGAGAAGACAGCCAGTGTTCAATTCCTTTATTGATGAAACCGAGCAGTTCCTCCCCAGTGTGGCTCCGTTCACCATGGCTGACCAGGTGCAGAACTCTGTGACAACGCTTAGCTTTGCATAGATGATATGCTGGAGGACCACTGTGAACTGTGCCTAGAGGGGAAGGTAAGGACATGGTGGAAGATGAGGAGGTAGGGGAGGACATTGCCGCAGAAATTACAGCAATACAACATGGAGGCGGAATTGCCATCACCTGGCCAAGTTGCTGCTGTGCCTGGGCCTGAACCACATTTACTAAGTGAGCTGTGAACGATATTTATTGTCCTTGACCATAGTTACCACTCAATACGTCAGCACTGGCATGCACTCTACAGACACTGAGAGACCCAAGGACTGGCCCACCTTCTGCTCAATGTACATGTGCAGGGCTAGTACAGCTTTTTTGGAAAAGTAATGTCGCTTGGGACACCTTGGGTGGGCACAACCCATAATTTTTTAGAAATGAGTCAACTACATGGAAAAGGAGGGACTGTATTAACTGAAACTTGGCCAGGTGCACTTTCAGCTTCTGCGTCTTTGGATGAGTGCACACATACTGTTGTCTTTTTGCAATCACCTCAGTGATCGAAACAAGCGATGGGGAGTAAGAGGCACAGGAGCATCAGGAGCAGTAGACGACATTGAGGTCAATGGGAAAGAATGACAGCTTCCTTCTGCTGCATCAGGCTGTAAGACTAAATGTGTGGTATGGTTTTCCCATGACACGTTATGTGTTGACGCAAGGCCGTCATGCCAGTATCAGCACCCTGGCTGCTCCTCACCTTCTGTCCACACATCCTGCATACTGCAATGCAAATGTCACCCAGTGACTTGCTGAAAAATTCTCACAATGCCAAGTATGGCATTTTCGCTGCACCACTCCATGAGATGCCTGCCTTCTTTTATGAACCCATGCACTGCTAGTGTATTCTTCACAGGAACACACAGACAGTGTACCCCTCCCGCGTTTGGCTTCAGATATCCCACTTCTTCCACCCTGCTGCCTCATAGGCATGCTTCCACCCTGCTGCCTTGGGGGCACTCTTCCTGCTTCCACCCGGCTGGCACACAGGCATGCTGCCAGGCATGCTACCCCCTCTTCACCCTTCTCATATGTGCGATTAGCTACATCATCATCTAGAAATCTTTGGTTGTCTCTTTTGTAACCCTCACCTCTCTCTTGAACACGTCCCTGAACTCTCCCACCCAACAAGCCAAGGAGTCTTCTACCCAACAAGCCAAGGAGTCAAGCCAGGAGAATCAGCAGAAAATGAATCAGTAGACAGGGGTTATATCCTGAAACATGCCAAGGTCAATATATGGGAAGGTCCAACAGAAATGCAGCAAAGTTCTGAGAACACATATCTAACAGGAGCTGACAGGAAGTGCCAGACTTAAGTCCCTCGTCTAGCATTGGGATTGGATCCTGAGACAGGAACTTGATTGGCCCAAAATCCAGACTCACTGATACGTTGACCAGCTATAGCTTGGCTGGTTTGCATGGCAACCCCTCCTGGAACAGTCCTACATAGGAACATGGCTAGCTAGTGGGTATGTTACTGACCCCAGCATTGGGCAAAAGTAGTTTGGCACTGGGTGCAGACTGGGGGAAAACCTTTGGCATCTGCCAGCCTGCATGCATGGCAAGATGTGAGGACCAATAAAGCAGAGGTTAAATAATTTGTTGCACAGGGCCTGAAGGCCACTGCATGAAGAATGAACTGGAAAAACATGAATATATTTCTTTGTCAATTTTCTGTTTATTGAACACTGAAAGAGGAATACAAAGGGAATAACCCCACAGTTGTACATCGTATACAAAGTCAGCAATGATGACATATACAGAAAAAAGCATAGGATTATATAGAGCATGCACTGGCAACTAAAATGAGCCATAGAAATCATGGCACAGTGATCTCTAGAGAATGGCCTGACAATGCAGTGCATTGGTTTGAAGGCATAGCATAACAAGCTCGCTATGGGGTAGATAGGGGAAGGTGAAAGGGCATAGTGGGGGTAAACAAGGGGTATAAGGGAAGGGGAGAAGCATAAAGAGCCTTGGGGGAGGAAGGCTCACCTGGTCAGTGACACATCCAAACATGTGCGTATTAGTGAAAAGTGTAAAGTGATGGCACAATAAAGACCAACATTTCACGAGTACCCCTGACGACATCTCCCGTAAGGGGATTGGAGGGACAGTACCTGGCATCTGGTTCGTGTAGCCTACACACTAATTGTCATCTGAGACTGAAGACCTGAAGGTCAGCCACAGTCTCCATATCTTTAGGTATTGTTCATGTCTCCTGGTTTCCCAGCCTGCCAGCTCCTCCAGGCGACACATATGGTCTACCTTAGTTACCCATTGTGAAAACGTTGGGGGCTCTTCACTCAGCCACCTCTGCGGTATGAGCAGCCTCGCTGCCAGAATTAGGTCAGTCGTTAAATTCCCTTTGGAGGGGGATAGAGCTGGAGTTGGGAGCCAGAGGAGCAGCACTAGTTCTGGAGACAATGAGACAATAGTGAACATTATTCTATCAATCGTGTCAGATATTTTTGTCCAAAATGGTTGTATTTTTGGGCAGGACCAGAAAATGTGCAACAGTGTACCCGAGTTCTCCCGGCATCTCCAACATTTGTCATTGTCGCAGAGTCCCTTCAGAAACAGCTGCCTGGGGGTTTGATACCATTGTGTAAGTACTTTGTATGAGTGCTCTTGCACCTTGACACAACGGGAGAATCCATGTGAGTTTGAGTATATACGTAGACTATCTGTTTCAGTGAAATTCATTTTAAGGTCTGCTGCCCATGTTTTTGTGGAGTTTCAGTGGGGCAAGGGGTGATAGGTATAACATCGAGGTTATCCTGCATGGGGGAGCTTTTAGAGATAGCAGTTTTTCAAACCATGTCAACTCTACCTCATGTTTTATGCTATCTATTAGTACCTTGCTGATCGAGTTAAATTCTATTAAATCCAGGAAGTTACTGGATGTCAAAATTTGGCTGAGAGGATGATTGTCATGTACAGCTCCTGAAGCTCCGTCAAGAAAGTCAGCTGTTGTGTAAGTATGCAGCTGGCGCCAAGCTGGTGCTATATGTTCTGCCTTGGGTCTAACCGAGAAAGGGATTAGTAATGAGCGGGAGGTGCCATATTCAATTTCGCGATATTTCGCGAATATTCTATTGAATATTAGTCATATATTTGTCGAAATAGAATATTCGTCATTATTCTATATATTGCGAATGTTATGCAAATTTATATTCGCATCGCGAATTAAAGTTAGAGCTGAGTTCCTAATGGTTGTAACTTGTATTGCTATAATTGACGAAGATAACGAATATCACGAATATAGCACTATATTCTCAATCTTCGTTATATTCTGGCAACACAACCATTAGGAACCCAGCTCTAAGTTGAATTCGCAATGCGAGTAATACAGGTTATATTAATCGCATGGCGAATTAAACTTAGAGCTGAGTTCCTAATGGTTGTCAACCAGACACCCCTGATGAAGCGCGTAAGCAAAACCTGGGTCGGGTGGAACGTATTTGTGAAACAGTGATATGTTTTAACTCAAGATGTATACTTGTGAGTATAATAAAACCATTTGATTTTATTTGGAGTTGACAGTGCTTCACTATCAGGATACGCCTTTCCTTCGTTTAGGAATACAACATAGGGCTAATCCTGGTGTGGTGGTGTGAACGACTCTCCATTTCCGGTTTCCATCTTGGAATCTCATCTGTTTGATGGTCTACACATTCCTGAACAAAAGCAGCGCGGCCAATTTCCTTATTATATTGACTCTTATGCCAGTTGGAACCCACATCGCATTCTTGGATTCGGGACGCTGATTTGACAACAGACACAGTACTCGAACAAATACCTTTTATTGCACATGACTGGGGATGGGTTATGAAGTAGGCCTTTATCCTTATTAAGCTGCTGCATAACCATGCCTGTGCCTCTGAGTAATACATGACTGTATAGAGAAGATGTGTTCAACCCCCATAACGCCGCTCTTTGTATCTGGTACAGCTGAAGCAGTTCCAGTTTGTTTCCCAAGGTATGGAAGTTAGTGACATGAATTTGCACCCATCTTTTTAAGTGGATTGCTTTGTAGTATAGGTTTGTATCTGGCAAAGCAAAGCCAACCTTGTTCTTCCTGAGAATCAACCTTCTCAGAGTTGAGAAAAGAAGGAGGAAGGGAGGAAGACATGTAGCATCTGCATTATATAGAGAATTTTCGGCATCACAAATGCCTTCAGCAAATGCGCTGCGAGTGGAGATGTTGTTGAACATCTGTAAGCAGTGGGGCATAGTTTAATTAGAATAAGTTGTCTAGGTTAGCGGGGATTTTAACAATGCGATATGTGCGAGGTCTTCCAGGCGAAGGGGGTTTCAGACCTAAGGGAGGTTATCGACTTCTGTGGGGCTGATACATTCATGACTTCGGACTTCGAATAGTTTACCTCATAGTTAGAGACCTTACCATACTGTTCAAAAAGGGACAAGAGATGCGGAAGGCCTCGACCGGGTTATAAACCATAACCAACAAATCGTCTGCATATGCTGCATTAATATATTCTATTGAGTCTTTTTGGGCTCTGATTCCTCTGATACCAGGGTGATCTCTGATGGCCTGCTGCAAGGTCTCCATTACTAAAATGTATGGGGCAGGAGACAAGGGACAACCCTGACTTGTTCCTTTCTTTATGGGAAAGGACGGTGACAAGGTACAAGATGAGTATATTTCTGCATTTGGGTTATACAAATACTCACCCATCACACATGTAAAATGTAACCCATGTTGATTTTGCCTTAGGTTTGTTCGGGGTCCACAACAGATTTTCACTAGAATATTCATGCATTACAGTGACGGCCCACATGTAATACTTTGTTTCCACTGTGCAAGTGCTACAGGGGAACAGAACCTATTCTGCTAGTTTGCCCTGCAAATTACAATTGATCAATGAGATTACAAACACTTATATAGAGGTTTATTTTGAGAATGTCCATCCTGTTTTGAAATGTAGTATTCAAAACAGATAAATAATGACAAGAATATTGTTAAATATTATTTAAAAAAATATGTTAACGGTAAAACAAATTATACATTTATTTCAATTATTTTACATTTATTGAAAAACATAATGTCGACATAAAAGCCTATTTCTCTAAAATTCCTCTATAGGAATGGCTTTCGAAATCTGCAACTGGAGGAGATGAAAAATATCTAAATGACAGCCTAAATGGATTTATGATATGGATTATGAAGCTTTTAATAGCGTAAATGAGCAGATTAAATTGCTTGTTTTTTTTTTTGTCCTTTGAGAAATTATATTATTTACATGGCGAGAAAGGGTTGGGGACATTAACTGAGCATCCATTTGTTAAAAAATCCCATATCTATTCTATAATTCAGATTTATGGCTATACTGTAATTATTTTTATAATCATTTCCTACTATTAAAGGAGTTTTCTGGAATTTTAAAGAACTTGCTTAAGAGCAGGAAATGCTATAAAATAAAAATATAACTATTACTCATCTGTTAAATTTAAGTCGTATTTTTATATGATGAAAAGGCTTCAACTTTTAGAAGCACTTTTTCTAATTTTCCAAAACCGACTTTTTTAAGGACCTATTCAGCTATGAAGTGACTTTGAGGGGCTTACATAATAGAAATTACCATAACCCCAAATGACTCCAGTTTAGAAATTTCTTACCTCAATTTATTTGAAGCTGAATTTTGAAATGTTGTTAGCCTTCAGGTGTTCCACAGGAATTTAAAGCAAAAGGGATGTGAAATTTCAAAAATTCCACAGTTTTTGCAGATTTTCCATTTCAATATATTTGTTTCTGTAAAACAGCCAGGGATAACAGTAAATACCCTTATGCTACAATTTACAGAAATACCTGACATATGGTCGTAGACTGCTGTATGGGCACACTGCGGGCATCAGAAGTGAAGGAGCTCCATATGGCTTTTAAAGAGCAGATTTCACTGAAATTGTTTTCAGGTACAATGTTACATTTGATGAGACCCTGAGATACCCCTACAGTAGAAAACTCCAAACCGTGATCCCATTTTGTTAGCTACGCCCCCCCAACAATTTTTCAAGTGGTGTAGTGAGCACTTTGTCCCAACAGGCATTTTAAAGAATTTATAAACACGGCTGTGAAAATGAAAAATTACATTTTTTTACAATAAAATACTGCTTTAGCCCAAAAATCTTTCATTTTCACAAAGGGGTAACAGGTAAATGCACCATACAATTTCTTGCCCATTCTGTATTGAATAAGGCAACATCCCATATGTGCTCATAAATTGCTGTATAGGCACACGGCAGGGCTCAGAAGGGAAGGTGTGCTATAATGCTTTTGGAGGGCCGATTTGGTTGAGATGATTTTCGGGTGCTATGACACATTTCAAGAGACCCTGAGGTACTCGTAGAATGAAAACCCCCAAAAAGTGATCCCATTTTTAAATCTTTACGCCTAAAGGAATTTTTCAAGGGGTGTAGTGAGCAAAAAGTGTTTCACGTACTTTAGAAACACTTGGCCTTGAAAATAAAAAAATTACATTTTTTACAATAAAATGCTGCTTTAGCCTCACATTTTTCATTTTCACATGAGGTAACATGAGAAAATGCATGACACAATTTCTTATCCATTCTCTCTTGAATAAGGCCACACCCCATATGTGCTCATAATTTGTGGCATGGGCACAAATTAGGACTTCGAAGGGAAGGAGCATTATATGGCTTTTTGAGGGCAGATTTTGCTGAGATGGTTTTTTGGTACCGTCTCACATTTCAAGGGATCCTGGGGTACATGTACAGTTAAAAGTTATCTTGTTTTTTAAAACTACACCACCCCGCAAGGGATGTAGTGAACAGAAATAACCCACAGGTGTTTCATAGAATTTGAAATTATGAAACACTAATTATAGAATATAGAAACACTTGACTGTGAAATGAAAAATAACATGTTTTACAATAAAATGCAGCTTTAGCTCCAAATTTTTACATTTTCATATGGGTAACAGGAAAAAATTCACCCTACAATGTGTTACCCATTTTCTCCTGAATATGCAACACCCTGTATTTGCTTGTAAACTGCTGTATTGACACACTGCAAAACTCAGAAGAGAGGAAGTGACATGGATTTTGAAGATAAGATTTCTATGAAATGGTTTTCAGGTGCCATGTCACATTTGAAGATATGCTGAGGTATCCTTACCGTAGAAGCCCCAAGAAATGACCCCAACTTGGAAACTACACCCATCAAGGAATTTTTCAAGAGAGGTAGTGTGCACAAAGACAGTGTCATAGAATTTAGAAACACTTGTTATAGAATTAAGAAACACATGGCTGTGAAAATTAAACACTATGGGCCAGATTTATCATTACACTTACATCTTACTCCACTTTTACATCTGCCCAAAGTCACTTTTAGTTAGTCAGATTTATTAATGGTCCTTTAATACTGTGATAAATGTGGATTGACGGTAGCAGTTTATCCTTCAGTAAGCGGCTTTACAAAAGTCGCACGTCTTTACAAAAAAGTCGCATGTTCTATTAAAAAGTTGCATAAGATAAGCATGGTCCCCCCTGGAGTGAAATTGCGCATTTTTTTTGCGACTTTTTTGCGACTTTTTTGCGACTTTTTAAATGGTTGCAATAGTAAATCTGTCTAGAGATTCATTTACATAAGACAACACGCCCACTTTCACAAAACTGGAGAGCTTAGTGCAGAGCTTGAAAAGTCGCAAAAAAATGCGCAATTTTACCGATTGCGCATTTTTTTGCGACTTTTTCACTCCATTAAAGTGACTTTAGCTAATGATAAATCTGGCCCTATGTTTTATAATAAAATGCAGACTTACAGACCATTTAATCCTGAATATGACATCACCCCATATGTGCTCGTGAACTGCTATATGGGCAAACGCCTGGATTCAGAAGGGAAGTAGTGCCATATTAATTTAGGAGGTCTTATTTATCTGACATGGTTTTCAGGTGCTATATCACATTTCAAGAGAGATCCTGAGGTACCCTTACAGTAGAAACTCCCAAGAAGTTACCCAATTTTGGAAACTATGCCCCTTGAATAATTTTTCAAGAGGATTGGTGAGCATTCTGACCTCATAGGTGTTTTCCAGAAATAAATGTGTAGTGGTTGAAAAAAAGTGAATATGTAAGCTGTGTGAAATATATCAGCGTTTAATAAGGTGCTAAAAGTACATCAAGGATAACATTAAGATTCCATGGATGAGTGGTACACTTTTGGGGTCATTTAATATACTGAAGTACGCCTAAATTAGGCGTGTTTCAGGTGTAGATGGTGGCATAACGGCTAGTTGCACCGTTATCTGCCACTTCGCCACGCGCATGCCAGGCCTAAAATTGTGGGCGGGGAAGGGGATGGGCCGGAAGGCCAGTCTCATTCATCATTTTCTATGCCTGTTTTAGGCATAGAAAATTGTCTAAATGTAAAGCAGCTTAGAAGAATTTAGAACTGGTGCTGGATGCACCGATGTTAGGGAGAGGCCAGTGCCTCTTCATAACTTCTACAGAACCACCGTCAGTACAGGGCCTTTATTATAACCAGCGTCTAAAATGCTGGTCTTAATAAATGTGCCCCTTTATGTACAGGCCAAGTTTTTAGGTTAGGTTTCACAGTGATAAATGGTTTTCTTTTGTATCCTCTTTTTTTGAAAACACTGCAATTTTTTAGGTCTTTCCCTTCCTTACTCTATGCTTAACTTCACCAAGGAAATTTGACCTGTTACAACACAGACGCCTTAACTCCCAGAAGCACTGGGGCTCTTTCCTTCCTGGTTTTGAAAAATTAGGGCCATTATCACCGCCTCTTGAAACTGAAGAGATTTCCTGCCTGGTCTGCAGATAAATAACACTTACGCATTATACAGTGCCACCTATACAATGTGCACGGCCAGTTTTTATACCGCACCTTTAATTTCTTAAAAGATAAACCCCTCCCCCATTGATTTGTAGTCCAGGATGCAGTCTGGCTTGGAGGTAGTGGTACCTCGTACAGGGGCATGGGAGATGGTGTTGCCATAAATGGTGGTCAGTATAAGGACATCTGTCTTGTTATTGTACTTAACCACTAACATGTTATCATGTAGGAGAGCCCTGCTGTCACAAGTGGTTGCCTGAGACAGGGGATCTAGAGAGGCCTCTTGGATTTTTGCGTACCATGTCAGTCACAACCTACAGTACCTCTGTAACTTAGGTACTTATATAGTGGAATACTTGTGTAATAGGTATCCGCAAAAAGTGGTAACCCTTGTCTACCAGTGGGTGCACTAAGTCCTACGCTATTTTCCCTCCGACTCATAGGATGTCCTTTTTCCATCCCTTGTAAATTGTAAGGCTCTGTGGGCAGGGTCCTCTCTCCCACGGTACCAGCTTGTAACTTGTCCATGCTTATTGCAATTGTCTGCATTATGTATGTGCACCCCTTATAATATGTACAACTCCATGGAATGAATGGCGCGTTAATAATAGATGATAATAATAATAATGTCAGGAGTTCAGCCAAGTCACTACACAGGGCTGTGCAGCAACTACTTACTGGCTTGTTTCTGGCTTAACCCCATGGCTGCTGTTCCTGCTTATATTGACTATCCTGGTAAACTTACTACTGTCTTGTTTTTGGATTAACCATTTGACTGGTCTTTCTGCTTATATTGCATCTCCTAATTCACCAGGAGAGACCATTTACATTTTACAAGAATAGGATATGGCACAGTATAAAGCCCTGATACAAACAAATTCACAGGCAATTCAGTTAGGAATCAGCAGTTTTAAATTCCCTGCTCCAGCTCATTTATTGGACACAGAGTCAGAAACCTGATTGGCTCAGCTTCCAATCACAATGACTGGGTGACCAGCCAAAATTTGGTTCATTGACACAACAACCATCCCAGCACAGCCTTGCTTATTGACTTGGCTTGGTGTATACTCTGAGCGCATATAGTGGCACACCGAGTCCTTAGAGCTCTGTATTATTGACAGTAGACAGTATGGGGCAGATTTATTAAGAAAGGCGTTTGATATGCCAGTCTAAAAAAATGAGTGAACTGTGCCAAATTTATTAAAAGGCTCATACCTCTTATTAAATGAAATGTACATTTGCTAGATGTAGATTTGCGCCACAATTTGTACCATTTTCTGGGTTCAGCATTAATAAATCTATCTAGGAGATATTTTTCCGATGCCCCTTTTGGTAAACCAAGGCTACTTCTACAACATTTAATGAGTACAGAATAATTACAGAACAGAAATTTTTGTGCAAATTGAATCTTTTTGGGTCATAAAGTGTTTATTAAAGGTATTCCCTTCTCATTGGGTGTTAGGATCAGTTTGCTGACCATGTCAAGCCAAAGTGCCTTCCTGGTGCCCTCTTCCCCACTCATCCAACTCCGACCTATGCCCTTCCAGAACCACCCCCAGCTACGCCCCCTGTCCTAAGTTCCATATGCACACTAGACCACCCTTGAAGTAATACAGAATAATACAGAATATTTTCATAGTATGGCATGTGATGGAGCTTGCTATAATTTTCTTCAAGAATTCTGTTTGGATCCCTGAGAAAATATTCTCTGTATGTGCCCTGTACACTGCTTTTTTACCTATTATTAAAACAATGAGGTAAGTTGGCAATATCATGTGGGTCTCCCTTGGTTTACTACTATCAGTTTATTTTGCTTTGTATTGTTTTGTGACAGGGCATATTACGAAAGAGATAACTATGGGTGCAAAATCAATTACTGCAGAATTAGTTTCTACCCCAACGATTTTGCAATTACTGTGGGACTTCACAATGAGTTAACTTTAAATGATGACAATTAATAAAGATTGCACAGGTCCACATCCAGCACTGCAGCATAACACATTTTTTTTTATATTTCTTCTATTGCTTTAGATTTCAGGTTATTTTTTTTTCTGGCACATATAATACGGAGCATAAATAACCAGATGTACAGAGCACTATTCATCTGTCCACAAAGCTGAAAATAATTGGGTCTGATGTTCCTGCTTTTTCCGCATAATGGTGTGTGTCCCTTTAAGGCGGATTTGCTGATCTCCATCCTTCTAATTGGGTGCAGCGGTTGTTATGGAAACATCTCTCAAAAGCCAGTACTTTGCTCGCAAAATAGCATCTTCTATATGCACGGGGAAAAAAAATGTAAAGGTAGAACCTAGAAAGAGACCGCAAGCAAGAGCAGATTGTGGTTCCTAACAGGTTCCCTTCCAGGACACAGAGCCGGCCGCACAGGACAAACAGCTTGGTGACCCCACATGAGTTTATGCACTGCAATCGCAAAAGTTTAATAGGTGTCACATGTGCTGGAAGGAAGGAATAACTGGTAGAAAAAGATATTGCAAGGTTACATCGGTAAAAAAAAAATACATAGGGTTGTCCGTATTTGTGCAGGCTTTTTTTGCAGATATTTCTGAATTTGCCTCTATGGAAAATTTTATCTGTTCTACATAAAAAAAGCTGCTGTACGGGTGCTTTCACACATAAGTTTTTGCTAGCATTTTTCTGCCCTTTTGCATTTTTTGTGGAGTTTAATACTGTTATATTTTGGTAAGTACATATTTTGTGCACCAAAACCACCAGCTCCAGATGTTATCTGAAGGTCTCTGGGAAATATGAAACACAGCACACATAAGCATTTTTGTTTTATTACAGGTGTAAAAACAAAAATCTCAAAGTTTGGATTTGCAACTTTTTGAATGCAAAAAAATGTTTTTATGCCACCTTTGCCACTTTCTGTAAAGGGGGCGTGGCATGGTGTGGGTGAGGCCCACAGATTTTAATTATTATTGCTGGCTTTCTGGCATGATAAATTAAGTGCCAGGTGCCAGTGCAGGTCTTGATACAAAAAAGGCCCAAGTAATGCACAAAAATGCATCAAAATGCAGGTGGCCAAAAAATGCATGCAGTTATTCTGGCATTTTTACAGTTGAACAGAGTGCAAAAAGACAACATTTTTGTACGTGGGGACTCTACTAGCGGTATTAAAAAATAATTTGTCACTGGACGTGTCCCTTTAGGATGAATTCGTACTTGGCAGATTTGTTGACATGTGTGTGACTGTCACTAAAACAACCTCATTCAAAAGATTAAACTCACTGGCAGTCGTAAGAAATCCTGCAGTGTATCTGCTGCATATGAATATACACTAAGGCCATTTCATGTTGCCAAGTTTCCACATGGTGATTACACACCAAAATCCATGTGGAATCTGATTTGCCTCCCATTGTTTTAGGCTACATTCACACGACCGTAGTGTTTTGCATCTGAAAAATTGCGGATCTGCAAAACACAGATACCAGCCTGTATGCGTTCCGCAATTTGTGGACCGCACATGGCCGCCATTATGATAGAAAATGCCTATTCTTATCCACAATTGCAGACAAGAATAGGACATGTTCTATGTTTTTTGAAGGCCGCGGATCGGAACTACGGATGCAGACAGCACACGGTGTGCTGTCCACATCTTTTGCGGCCCCATTGAAATAAATGGGTCCGCACCCGTTCTGCAAAATTGCGGAACAGATGAGGACCCGTTCATAAGGTCGTGTAAATGAGCCCTTAAAAGGTAAATTCTCTCTATGGTTCAGAAGGGGTATTTTTTACCATGCATTAATTGATAAACTGAGTTGTTGGCAAAAAAAAGCATGTTTATTCGTGGAGTGGATTCCGAGTGGAAATTACCATTAAAATCAACAGGAGGTTTGAAAATGACATCAGTTTCCAAGTCAAAAACTGCAACAAAAAATGCTTAAAAAAAGGAGAAAAAGCTTAAAACAAAATAAGCCGCATATTGACACAGATTCCACATGTGAGTGCTAATACAGCCATGTGAACATACCCTAAGGGTGTATCCATATGGAGCAGAATTGCTGAGGAAAATCTCTGCAGCAATTCTGCATAAATCCATATTGGCAAATATTCACCAAATTATGCAGATTTTGGTGCGGATTTGCTTACTGATTTTACCTGTAGAAAACTGCCGAACAGCAAAAAAAAAACAAAAAAAAAACTATTCCTACCTCCACTGGCTCTTCGGTGCCTCTCTTGCCTGTTCCCATGTCATCGTTGTGATTGGCTGGAGTGCTGACATGTGATGTCATCGCATCGCAGGAGCCTAAAATATACGTTTTGCTTGTTAAATGACCAGAAGCCCAAAGTCCACAAGTCATAGCTACTTTAGTAGATGGCAGTGGAGTACCTGCTACGGTGGCAAACCACTCGGCTGCTGGAAGAGGTGAAGTGCGGGAGGGGGTTCCAACACTGAACTAGAGTCACAGATTTTTTGCCACTAGACGAGTTCAGTGCCTAGACATTGTACAGCTTCATTTGAGTTCAATAATAACTGTGGCTCTCTTGCCTGTTCCCATATCATCGTTGTGATTGGCTGGAGTGCTGACATGTGATGTGATGTCATCACAGGAGCCTAAAATGTACAGACTGGCATGGGAGCCACATAGAAGGTGAGTGCAGATTATTTTTATTGCAAAAGTGTTTTGTTCTTGTTTTTTTTTTTTTTTTTTGTATTTAGGGCTAGCTCACTGCACATGAAAATAACTGATTTGAACACTGGGAGAAAAGAGGTACAATAAGAGATGATCCTCAGGTACAGTAGTAACAGTAGCTGCAGTGTTGGCTCTGTCCTGCCATGTGTATGAAATCTGTGTCTTCTGTGCTTATAAAGAAATCACATCAGCCCTGTCACAGAGCATGGAAGGCCATTACCCCATAGCTGTACTATACAGCCCCACATGTGTTGCCCCTTGCATGAACAGATTATATATATATATATATATATATATATATATATAAATATATATATATAAATATATATATATATAGCTAAAGATGGGGCCCTTTGCCCGAAGGGCAACGGTTACTGTCCTTCACCTATCCAGCGAACCTGAAGTGGGTGGAGTTCCCTACCCTTAGTTCCTCTGGTCCATAAATCCCCCCCTCCTTCAGTGCCCTTGCTCTAGTGGGGCATGGATGGGATTTGGTTGCAAAAACAGAAGCGTGGACTGTAAGAGGGTGTGGACTGTTAAAAAGAAAATGGTTTACCCCAAAAATTGTACACGCCATGCTGACCATGCCTTCTCAAATCTCCCTGGAAGCAATTTTAACAGATGTGCAGTACTCCTATTAGACCACAGTCACTGAACTTTGTCCTAATCCTTTTAAGACGTTACCAGTTGTCATGTCCCTAACTCCTCCTCTAGGATATGTGTCATGACCATGCGAGCACATGCTTTTCAGTGCCTTGAACATGGATTCTTAGGCCTCTTGCACACGACCGTATGGCTTTTTCAGTATTTTGCGGTCCGTTTTTATCAGATCCGTTTTTCCGGGGTTTTTTTCCATTGTGTTTCCGTTTTGGTTCCGTTTTTTCCGTTCCGTTTTTCCATATGGCATATACAGTATACAGTAATTCCATAATTAAAATTGGGCTGGGCTTTAAATTTTCAATAGATTGTTCAGCAAAAACGGAATGGATACGGAAGACATACGGATGCCTTTCCGTATGCTTTCCGTTTTTTTTGCGGACCCATTGACTTGAATGGAGCCACTGAACGTGATTTGCGGACAAGAATAGGACATGGTCTATATTTAAACGGAACAGAAAAACGGAAAAACGGAAACGGAAGGCATACGGAGACACTTCAGTATTTTTTGCAGACCCATTGAAGTGAATGGTTCAGTGTACTGTCAGTATACTGAACTGAAAAAACTGCCAGTATACGGTCCGCAAAATACTGTCGTGTGCAAGGGGCCTTATTCAGGGTTTTTGACCTTAGGAAACAGGGTCTCTGTGTGCTGCCATATGTAATGGATGTCAGAGACATAACTCTGTTCAATATGCCACAATATGTGGAGAACACAAGGCCATAAAGGAACGCTGTGATCGGTTTTGGGCTGTCCTAATTGATGGCTGAAACAGAATTAAGGCAGCATAAACTGGTGACAGAGTCCCTAAGTAAAATTCCATACAGACAACAAGGTGCAACAGCACTCTGTAACCAGACCTCTGCCCAAGATGAAAGCTACAGAGGACATAATGATATCATATGCAAACAGTGGAGACATTGGTTTACATTTTGATCAAAAGGTAGTAAGCCCACTCACCCCGACACGGTTGTCTCCTAGAGCGGGTACTAACACTAAATCTGACCTGTTATGGGCCATAATAGCCGCATAACATCCTCCTAACGCTAAATCTTACCTGTTATGGGCCACAACAGCCACACAGATCCAGGAGGTGAGACCAGCATGCATGCTGGATTTAACCTACTTATTAACCTCTTCTGGTGCTACAACAGTCTCCAGATCCAGGGATGCAGGTACCAACATGCATGCTGAGCCCACTGTGCACTCCTCCTGGAGCCAGATGGTAACTGGCAGGTAATGTGAGTCGCATTCAGCTTTATACTCACGTGCACACCTGACTAGTCTCTCTGCCATAGATGCTGGTTTTTAATCAGAGTGAGTATAAAGCTGAATGCGACTCACATTACCTGCCAGTTACCATCTGGCTCCAGGAGGAGTGCACAGTGGGCTCAGCATGCATGTTGGTACCTGCATCCCTGGATCTAATGGAGGCTGTTGTAGCACCAGAAGGGGTTAATAAGTAAGGTTAAATCCAGCATGCATGCTGGTCTCACACTCCCTGGATCTTGTGTGGCTGTTGTGGCCCATAACAGGTAAGATTTAGCGTTAGGAGGATGTTATGCGGCTATTATGGCCCATAACAGGTCAGATTTAGTGTTAGTACCCGCTCTAGGAGACAACCGTGTCGGGGTGAGTGGGCTTACTACCTTTTGATCAAAATGTAAACCAATGTCTCCACTGTTTGCATATGATATCATTATGTCCTCTGTAGCTTTCATCTTGGGCAGAGGTCTGGTTACAGAGTGCTGTTGCACCTTGTTGTCTGTATGTATAATCGCCATAGCAACGTGCACCTGTATTCAGGTAGTGCTGACTGAACACCCCCCTTTGCGTTTTTCAGTTAAGTAAAATTCCATGTCACTTTCAAAATAGCGAGTATTCTGCGCAGGTGCAATGCGTGATGCGAACGCATTGCGCCTGCACAGAATCCGGACCCATTTATTTCAATGGGTCTGTGTACATGAACATTGGTTTTCACGCATCACTTGTGCGTTGCATGAAAATCGCTGCATGTTCTATATTCTGTGATTTTCATGCAACACTGGCCCCATAGAAGTTAATGGGTCTGCGTGAAAATCAAGCAAGTGCGGATGCGATGCGTTATTCACGGATAGTTGCTTATAGATGTTGTTTGTAAACATTCCGTTTTTTATTAAATTGCATTGCACCCGAGCGATAAAAACTGAATTGAACGCAATTGCAAAGAAAACAGAATGTACTTGCGAAATTGTGCAGTTTTCACTGAACACATCTGCAACATATCCGGACCAAATCCGCTCATGCTCATCTGCAAGGCGCCTTACTTGTATTGAGCCAACCTTTTGGCTGAAGTCAGTACTGGGCAGTGAGCTGAAAGCTGGAGTCCTCATATTCATGATCTTCTGGATGATTGACAGCTCCCTTCCTATACTATGATTTTTGTCTACTCTCCCCCATACAAACAGTGGCTGTCCTCATAACCATTAGATCATTGCTATATCATGTTGACATCAGCATATATCCAGTGTAAGTAAGTTTATGATTTTGGCACACTGCAGCTAGAGCTCCGTCCTGCCACTATGCTGGATGTTAGATGAGGCATTAGTTTATATTTTGGCCAAATTATGTAAGCCACCCACCACTTCACGGTTGCCTCTCGAGTGGCCCCTAACATTAATTCTTACCTTTTATGGGCCATATCAGCCACACAAAATCCAGGGAGTGCAGGTGCAGCATGCATGCCAGATACACTCTGCTTGTAACCCCGTCTGGTGCCATACAGCGTTCATCAGATCAAGGGATGCAAATACCAACATGCATGCTGAGCCCACTAGTACTTGTCCTGGAACCAAATGGCTTCTGGTAAGTTCTATAAAGCAGACTCAGTTTTATACTGACTTTAAAACCAGCCTACAGGGCGGATTCACTAGTCAGGTGTGCATGACTGCATGGAGGTCACCACGCCTCCCATATATGCTACAAAGGAATAAAATGGGGATTGCAGTCAGCACAACCCAATACGCAGGCGCACGTTGCTATGGTGAAATACACATACAAACGTAAAAACAAAGGTGCAATGGCCCTGTAGGCTGGTTTTAAAGTCAGTATAAAACTGAGTCTGCTTTATAGAACTTACCAGAAGCCATTTGGTTCCAGGAGAAGTACTAGTGGGCTCAGCATGCATGTTGGTATTTGCATCCCTTGATCTGATGAACGCTGTATGGCACCAGACGGGGTTACAAGCAGAGTGTATCTGGCATGCATGCTGCACCTGCACTCCCTGGATTTTGTGTGGCTGATATGGCCCATAAAAGGTAAGAATTAATGTTAGGAACCACTCGTAGAGGCAACCGTGAAGTGGTGGGTGGCTTACATAATTTGGCCAAAATATAAACTAATGCCTCATCTAACATCCAGCATAGTGGCAGGACGGAGCTCTAGCTGCAGTGTGCCATTGCACCTTTGTTTTTACGTTTGTATGTGTATATCACCATAGCAACGTGCACCTGCGTATTGGGTTGTGCTGACTGCAATCCCCATTTTATTCCTTTGAAGTTTATGATTTTGCCACAGGGGAGGGACCATCAAATATTTTCCCCACTGGCCTCAACTAGCCTGAAGCCAGCCACAGTGCAAGTCCCATCTTCAACGTTTACTCTTTCCAAACTACCAGGGTGTACACAAATCTCATAGGGTCTCATTGCAAAACCTAGTATGCCCCCTTTTTTTCTAATTAAGTGGAGGAATTCTTTAATAAAAAAAAATTATGCTCTGTCTTATGCATTTTACCTAACTTACAAAAAGAGCCACTTCATAAATATCGTGCTCATACTGGGCATCATATTTCCCAATGTATTTGTACCACATAACTGCCTAAATACATTGATCTCCCCCATGTAGCTGTAAATCTCCTAATTCCCTTCACCAAATATTTTACAAAACTGGCTGCCAATAACCACCACTAGGGGGAGACAATTTCTACAGTTATTATTGAACTCAAATGAAGCTGTACAATGTCTAGGCACTGAACTCACCTAGTGGCAGATGCAAAAAAATCTGTGACTCAAGTTCAGTGTTGGAACCCCCTCCCGCACTTCACCTCTTCCAGCAGTCGTGTGGTTTGCCACCGTAGCAGGTACTCCACTGCCATCTACTAAAGTAGCTATGACTTGGGGACTTTGGGCTTGTGGTCATCTAACAGGCAAAACGTATATATCGTTGCTAGAGTTAAAGCCATGGATATAGCAGCTTTATGAGTATTTGCCTTCATCTGGTATTCCTGCCCTTTGATTTTAATAATGGCAAAATTCTTCTAATAAAAATTGAGAAGGGAATGTTGGGTAATGGGGCATAGACTAAATGGAGCCTAATGTTGGGCATATTCATGACCCGTATCTAAGATGGTAGGAACTAAAAATACAGTTCGGTTTGACATATACGGCAAGAAGTGTCTTAGAAACTGCAAGGGTTTGCTAAATATTTGTATCGCTTATATCCTGTATGCAAATAACACCTACATTACCCGGGTGATTTTGCTGTGACATTTTCTGTGCTTCTTTTAGAATTGCAGATCCAATGTAAATTGCATTACTATTTGCATCATTTTTGTAACTGTTTTGCATTTAACTTGCGCTTAGTGTAACTGAGACATAACTAAAAATGTGCAAGATTGTCCAGCGATCAGCTGGCATGTATGGGGGTTAACATACTGATGCCCAGGGACCTGTGCCAACAGTATCATATAGGTGATCATGAAGTAATGGACTGCAGATGATACTCACATACTAGCCAGGCATGCTGTGACTTTGAAACTGTGCAGCAGGATCAGTTGTAGTACCATGGTTTGTTTGGTCCACAATTGACCACAATGTTTATTAGAGATAGAGCAAATTTTCCAAATTTGGTTTCAGGTCCAAGCTATGCCTCTGATGAAGATCCAAGGTAATTTACAGTGACACATCAATTTGTCTCTCCGTGATTCACTCAGGAGTGGCAAAGGGGTACTGGGACCAGTGGCTGGTGTTCTATGAGACATCAAAAGATAGAATTTTGTTCACAGAGGAGACCATTTACTATGAAATGGACTTCAGACACAAATGCTTCTGAGCATGGGCGTAGCTATAGGGGGTGCAGAGGTAGCAGTCGCTACCGGTCCCAGGAGCCTAAGGGGGCCCAAAGACCCTTGTGCCGCATAGGAAAACACAAAAAACACAGAGGGAAGGGGGGCCCAAGCTGAACTCTTGCACCAGGGCCCATGAGCCATTAGCTACGCCCCTGCTTCTGAGAAGGTAATTTAAAGGCAACAACGCCTTCAGCCATGGCTTTTGTAAAAATGGGCGCAAGTAAAAAGAAAACTACTTAATATCTCTTTAAGCGCAACAAAAGCAATAACCGAACAGTAGCTTGATGACTTCATCTGGGTTTTCCAGGATTTTAATATTGATGAGTCTGTCTGACCTATCCTACCCTTTATTGTTTACCTGCGCTCTGTCAACATCGCAGGTGTAATTACAAGGCGTCCCTGTTCCCTTCAATGTGAGGGCTCCTTCCTAAACATTTGAATAGGCTTCTTGTAATTACACCTGCTCACTGCTGCGATGTCAATGGCGTGCACATAAACAATGAAGGGAAGGCTGCGCTCGCACAGACCTCGCCCTTCTCTTCAACCAGCTGATCAACGGGAGTGCCCGTGTCAGACCCCCACTAATCTGATATTGATGACCCACCCTGATCCATATTAAGATTGATGAAAACCCCTTTAAAGGGGTTATCCAATATCATAAACAGTCCCCCCATGTGCCGGGCCTCTCACAGGGAATATACTTACCTGGGTCCCCGCTCCCTGTGCCGATCCATTGTCGGGGGGGGGGGGGAGCAGCCAATGGCAGGTGGAGACGGGGACGAGCCTCCCTAGCGTCTTGAGGACGTGCAGATTTATTACGTGGGGATTTCCAACTTTATAGCATGCCAATTATGTTTCCAGTTTTAGCTGCAGATTTCACCCTTTTTAATGAGGTGAAAGGGTGAGATCTGCGTCAAAATTGCATCAAATCCACAACACATAGCTCTTATGTGTGTTTGTCCTCCCTCATGTGCAGGTAGACTAAAGGGGTTGTCTCACTTCATAAAATGGCATTTATCATGTAGAGAAAGTTAATAGAAGGCACTTACTAATGTATTGTTATTACCCATATTGCTTCCTTTTCTGGCTGGAGTCATTTTTCCATTAAATTATACACTGCTCGTATCCAGGGATTGCAGCCACCCTGAAATCCAGCAGTGGTGGCCATGCATGTACACTGTAGGAAAAGGCGTGCCCCTCTCTGGTGGCTGGGACCCTGGAGAAAGCATAAGCTGGTGCTTTTTCCTACATGATAAATGCCATTTGCTGAAGTGAGACAACCCGTTTAAGGTGCCAAATAACACAATTTACAGTAAAATATGTATGGTAGAAAACCACAAAATAACCAATGTACTTACGGAAATTGCTGTGGAAAATTTTAACCCCAAAAAAAGGAAACCATGAAATTAAAGCTTTCTTTCACCAACAAATTGATCATGTTGTATTCTGCAACCCTCAGCAATCCGCTGTAATCTGTGGAAAAACCAAACACCCAGTGTTCAATTTCCTTATAGCGCCATCATAAGGGAAGTGTAGTATAGAATTACACAGTGTCTACTGAAATCATTGTACTGCTTATGCAAATCATGGACATACCAAGTCCTCCAGGACAACAAAATCATCTTTTCAAGTACAGTTTGTACATATTTACCAGGACTGAGCCTCAAACAAACCTTACCTGGATTCTGCATACATGTATTTCGATGATGTTGAACATTGAAAGATGATGGAGGAGTAAGTTACACAGGTCAACGCAGACACCGATAGCCATATTGTCTTCAGAACTTCAAGGATGGTCCTCAAAAGATCTGAAAATGAGTTTTCTAAAAAGTTTGACTCAATTGGTATTTATTCTGTACATTAAATAAATCACATAGCATCAGATAATAGAATTAGTAACTATACTTAAAGCAGAAATCCTACATCATGTAGAAACCTCAGTGATGCATGCATGTCTGTATCCATTGTCCATATTAAGGGGACATTCACAGCGGCAGCTTGAGCTATCATCACGTGATATGCATTTACTCTTAAAGTGTTTATTGATATCTCTGTCACATCTGGTTACTGTGACAACTTCACCAATGCCCTGTCATCGTCTACCACCCAGCTGAAGTACACAACATTCAAGCTAAGTTCAATACTGTCACCATTATGTTACGGAATACTAAAAAAAAGTGTGTCCATGTCTCCAAATTGTAAAAAGATCGCATTTAATCTGTGAACTTCATAGCAGGACCAGTCCTTGATCATAACTGGTATTGACCAATCAGATGGCAGCCAGAAAACATCTAGCATACTGGCATAATGTCAGGCCATGCGTGTGCTAAGGTTTTATTAAGCAATGTCAGACTTGAGATATTTGAGAAGGACTATCTGGATTTCCTGAATGCGGTGGCGTACCTTCAATAGAGATAAACCATATGATTTATCTGACGCCCGGGGAGGAGGAGGAGGGGACCAGTGCTGAACATTCTCTTTCTGTGATGTGAAAGCACTGCATTTTCATACAGCTGCCACTAGAGGGAGAGCTCAGTGCAAAGAGATTATTAAAATAACTTTATAAATTCCGATGCACTGAGCTCCCCCTAGTGGTGGTTACAGGCAGCCAGTTATGTAATATGTTATGTGACAGGAAGCAGGGATTTACAGCTATAGGTTACATTCGCAAGACAGTATTTATGAGTCTGCATCCGTTCTTCAATTTTGTGTAACGCATGAGGACCCATTCATTTCAATAGGGAGGGAAAAGATGCAGACAGCACACTGTGTGATGTTCGCATCCGTACTTCCCTTCCGCAGCCCAGCAAAAAAGATGGAGCATGTCCTAGTCTTGTCTGCAATTGTGGACAAGAATAGGATTTTTTATCATAGGGCTGGCCGTGTGCGTTCCGCAAAATGCTGTTATCCATGTGTTGCGGACTGTGAAACACAAATGGTCGTGTGAATATACCCATATGGGGATTTATCAGTGTATTTATGTCACTTGCCTGGTGTGAATACATTGAGAAATATGCCGTTAATAATTTTAGACATAAATCGTATAATGTGTCAGGCCAAAACCGACTCAATAAAAAAAAAAAAATAAAAAAAAAAATGTAAAGTTGCTTTGCATTCTACATTGCCTTTGAGTGTTTGACACATGCATATTGGGACGTAGGGTGGGGTACGTGCCATAATAAATTGTTGAATACTATTAAATATGATTTATTTATGGGGTTTCTTTTAGTATTTTTAAGCTTATTGTTTGAAAAATATTTGCAAGTAGTCTTTTTTACATTTTAGCTATTTTTTCTAGTGATTATATATAGAATTATCCAAAAAGACATTTATTTGTGATCATCATTGTCTACTGTAAATTTATATATATTACATGTTATTTGTGTTCATCATTGGCGTCAAATGACATTTTCGGTATTCGGGTCTTTTATTTATTTTTAATATTCAGGTCTTTTTTTATTTCATTTATTTTTGCTTTTTGTATTTTTATTTTTTATGTCCCTTAAAGGTCAGAAATCACCATGGGGCACTTTATTATTATCATCATTAATTTTTGTATGTCCTATACTTTTCCACTGTTAATGGGACTGCTGTGCTGCCAAGTTGCAGTGACAGTGGTAAATAGGCAGAATCCTGAGAATTTTCTGAAACTTCATCCCCTTAGACAAAGCAGAAAGAGAGAGAACAAAGGCCATCTCTCTCTGGAGGTCCTGTCCTGTCTCTGTGGTGGCGCTGCAGTATAAACTGATGCTTTCTGCCAGTTTTCCTCACAAATAACAGCTGATTTTTGGGGGTCGTGTCAGAAGAACACTTTGTGATCTGCTTATTGTCGAAGGACACTTCCAATAAGTAGGGGTTGTCCAAAGTGGCAACTTCTTTATAGGAGGACTTTCCATTAAAGCTTAGCTTCACTGTAAAGTTTAGGTGTGAATACAGTTCTATTTACTCCAAACTGCAACTGAATTGAGTCTCAAATGCAATAGTAAATCTAGGCCTCTGTTTTTTTCCGTTCCTACGTTATTCCTCCTGATAA
The DNA here is from genome assembly GCA_033119425.1 of Bufotes viridis. Classification (NCBI taxonomy): domain Eukaryota; kingdom Metazoa; phylum Chordata; class Amphibia; order Anura; family Bufonidae; genus Bufotes; species Bufotes viridis. The sequence goes on from CM065594.1 coordinate 230,881,783, forward strand.
TTTATAAATAAAGTGACCATGGAACATTACCATTCTCCTTGTCAAAGAGACGTGTCCATACAATCAGCACTTTTTGGACAGTGTAAGGCCTCTTTCACACGGGCGTCATGTTTGACGCCCGGATAAGAGGCGAGTGCGTTGCGGGAATATGCTTGACTTTTCCGCGCGGGTGCAAACGTTTGTGAAAAATCGCCATGTTTGGTACCCAGACCCGAAGCCGGACTTCATCACTGAAGTCTGGTTTTGGGTAGAGTATTCTGGAGACTTTATTATTTTTCCTTATAACATGGTTATAAGGGAAAATAATAGCATGCTTAACCCCTTAAGGACACAGGGTTTTTTCATTTTTGCGTTTTCGTTTTGCGCTCTATGCCTTCCAAGAGCCATAACTTTTTTATTTTTCCGTTCACATGGCCATATGAGGGCTTATTTTTTGCGGGACAAGTTGTACTTTCCAACGCCATCATTTAATAATGCATACGGTGTAGTGGGAAGCGGGAAAAAAATTCCAAATGGGGTGAAATTGCAAAAAAAAGCCATTTCACCACAGTTTTACGGGTTTCTAAATTACGACGTTTGATTTGCAATAAAACTGACCATTTAGTTTTATTCTACAGGTCAGTACGAATCCGGCGATACCCAATATGTATAGCTTTTCTTGCGTTTTGATAGTGAAAAAAAATATTTTCTTTTCTTTGTCGCCATGTTTTGACCGCTATAACGTATTTGTAAATAAGTGTATGGCGTTGTATGGGGGCTTATTTTTTGCGGGGCGATCTTAACTTTTAGTTGATACCATTATGGGGTGTGTAGGACTTTTTGATCGCTTTTTATTTAATTTTTTTTGAGGAAATGAAGCGTCCAAAAACGGCAAATCGGCCATTTGGGCGCTTTTTTCCGTTTTTCTGTTTACCGTATGGGAAATATATTTTTATATTTTTATACTATGGGCGTTTTCACACATTGTGACACCCATGATGTGTATTTTTTTATTTTTTTTATTATTTTATTTTAATTTTGGGGAAAGGGGGGTGATTTAAATTTTTAGGTTTTTTTTATTTATTTATTTATTTATTTATTTATTATTTTTTTTTTTTACACTTTTATATAGATCCCATAGGGACCAATATAAATCAGTTACCTGATTGCTTCTATCATAAACTCCAATACACTTGTATTGGAGTTTATGAGCATTTTACTACTTTCCTATGAAGCCCTATTGCTAACAAGGGCTCCATAGGAAATAGTAAGTGATAGCCTTAAGCTGAATGAAAGGCTTGAGGCTATCCCTTACAGCGCTCCGATTCTCCCGATCGCCACTAGGGAGCCGAGCGCTGCCGAAAGTTTTACTTTCGGTTTAGCGCGCAGATGCCGTGATCAGGATTGATCACGGCATCTGCGGGGTTAAATGATCGCGGTCGGCAGCGCTGCCGATCAGCGATCATCAGCTGCGGGGGTCAGCTACAGGAATCAGCCGGACCCCCGCAGCGATGGTGCCCGCAGCGGCCAGGAGCGGGCGCCATCTTCAGGGACTGGACACATGACGTACCCATACGTCATGTGTCCTTAAGGAGTTAATAAAGAATGTAATGGTCCATCACCATGGTAAGAAGGACCATGTGATTGGACCATGTGATGTGACGTCATCACAGGTCCTTTAGTTGTTAGCTGATGCTTGGAAAGAGAGGACAGATCGCAACTACGCGATCAAGTGGCTAAGGTAAGTTAACTTTTATTATTTTTAACATCTTAACATCTCCGCATCTTCATTTTACTAAGCATTCTTTATTAAGAATGCTATTATTTCCACTTATAACCATGTTATAAGGGAAAATAATAAAGATCTGGTCCCGTTGCTAAGTGATGCGTGAAAATCACCGCTCAAGTGCACAGCCACATAGAAATGAATGGCTCCGGATTCAGTGTGGGTGCAATGCGTCCACCTCACGCATTGCACCCGAGCGGAAAACTCGCCCGTGTGAAAGGAGCCTAAGAGTGTGTAGGGACACGCCCCCAACTGGTAACAGCCACATGCCAATTTAGTCATACATTTTGGAAGAGGAAGAGCAGAGAGACGACATAGTGAAGATTTCTCATAAATGATGCTCCAAAATGTTTCTTTCATGGGGAATACAAGCATTTTGTAAAAAAAAAAAAATATGTGTAGCAGCCCCAAGTCAGAGCAATGTGTGGGACTAACCTGGGGAATGCCAGTGATGGAGAGGTCGGCACGCTGTTCCTCTGGGGCACTCTCTGGGTTCTGAAGGGACACAGCCAGGTGCAAGGTGAGGTGCCCTTGGTAACATAGTAACATAGTAACATAGTATATAAGACCGAAAAAAGACATTTGTCCATCCAGTTCGGCCTGTTTCCTACAAGTTGATCCAGAGGAAGGCAAAAAACCCCTGTGAGGCAGAAGCCAATTTTCCTCACTTAAGGGGAAAAAAAAATTCCTTCCCGACTCCAATCAGGCAATCAGAATAACTCCCTGGATCAACGACCCCTCTCTAGTAGCTATAGCCTGTAATATTATTACACTCCAGAAATAAATCCAGTCCCCTCTTGAATTCCTTTATTGTACTCACCATCACCACCTCCTCAGGCAGAGAGTTCCATAGTCTCACTGCTCTTACAGTGAAGAATCCTTTTCTATGTTTGTGTACAAACCTTCTTTCCTCCAGACGCAGAGGATGTCCCCTTGTCACAGTCACAGTCCTGGGGATAAATAGATGATGGGACAGATCTCTGTACTGACCCCTGATATATTTATACATAGTTATTAGATCTCCCTCAGTCGTCTTTTTTTCTAAAGTGAATAACCCTAATTTTGATAACCTTTCAGGGTACTGTAGATCCCTCATTCCAGTTATTACTTTAGTTGCCCTCCTCTGAACCCTCTCCAGCTCTGCTATGTCTGTCTTGTTCACAGGAGCCCAGAACTGTACACAGTACTCCATGTGTGGTCTAACCAGTGATTTGTAAAGTGGTAGGACTATGTTCTCATCACGGGCGTCTATGCCCCTTTGATGCAACCCATTATCTTATTGGCCTTGGCAGTAGCTGCCTGACACTGGTTTTTGCAGCTTAATTTGCTGTTTATTAAAATTCCTAGATCCTTTTCCATGTCAGTGTTACCGAGTGTTTTACCATTTAATATGTACGGGTGACTTGCATTATTCCTTCCCATGTGTATAACTTTACATTTGTCAGTGTTAAACCTCATCTGCCATTTTTCTGCCCAAGCCTCCAATCTATCCAGATCCCTCTGTAGCAGAAAACTGTCCTCTTCAGTGTTAATTACTTTACACAGTTTAGTGTCATCTGCAAAAATAGATATTTTACTGTGCAGGCCTTCTACAAGATCATTAATAAATATATTGAAAAGAATAGGGCCCAATACTGACCCCTGAGGTACCCCACTAGTTACAGTGACCCAATCTGAGTATCTACCGTTAATAACCACCCTCTGTTTTCTGTCACTCAGCCAGTTACTTACCCACATACAGACATTTTCTCCCAGTCCGAGCATCCTCATTTTATATACTAACCTTTTATGAGGTACAGTGTCAAATGCTTTGGAGAAGTCCAGATATACGACATCCATTGATTCGCCGATCCCTCATGAAGCCATGCTGATATGGCGTTATTTGCTTATTTTCATTGAGATACTCCAAAATAGCATCTCTTAGAAACCCTTCAAACAGTTTACCAACAATAGATGTTAAACTTACCGGCCTATAATTTCCGGGCTCTGTTTTTGGACCCTTTTTGAATATTGGCACCACATTTGCTATGCGCCAATCCTGTGGAACATTCCCTGTTATTATAGAGTCCGTAAATATCAGAAATAATGGTCTGGCTATGACATCACTTAATTCCCTTAGGATACGGGGGTGTATGCCATCCGGTCCTGGTGATTTGTCTATTTTAATCTTTTTAATTCGCTGTTGTACTTCTTCCTGGGTCAGACAGGGCACTTTTAATGGGGGATTTACTTTTACATTCTGCATTTCATCTGACAGTTTATTTTCCTCAGTGAATATAGTGGAGAAAAAAATATTTAATAGTTTTGCTTTATCCTCGTCTCTCTCTGCAACACCCCCCTCATTGCTATGTAGAGGGCCGACTCCTTCAGGTTTATATTTTTTACTATTTATATAATTGAAGAACATTTTAGGGTTAGTTTTACTCTCTTTGGCAATTAATCTCTCGGTCTCTAGTTTGGCAAATTTTATTAGTTTTTTACATATTCTATTTTTTTCCTTATAGTTTATCAGTGCTTCCTGACTCCCCTCCTGTTTTAGCGATTTATATGCTTTCTTTTTGTCATTTATTGCCTTCTTTACGGTTCCATTTATCCACATTGGTCTCTTATTGTTCCTTAGCCTTTTATTCCTATAAGGTATGTACCTCTCACAATTTGATGTTACAATGCTTTTAAAAATCTCCCATTTTATGGTTGTATTTTTATTTTTGAGGACTTTGTCCCAGTTAGTTAGGCCTATGGCCTCGCTTAGTTGGCTAAATTTTGCTTTTTTGAAGTTTGGTATTTTTGTTCCTCCCTTTAGAAACTCTCGTTTGAAGGATAATTGGAAGGTTATAACTTTATGGTCACTATTTCCCAGGTGTCCCCAACCTGCACATCTGTTGTTCTATCAGGTCTATTGGTTAATACTAAGTCCAGTATGGCCGTCCCTCTAGTCGGGTCCTGAACCAGTTGGGAAAGGAAATTGTCTTTGGCTATTGCCAAGAACCTGTTTCCTTTATGGGATGTACAGCTTTCAGTTTCCCAGTCTATATCTGGGTAGTTGAAGTCCCCCATGATAACGACTTCATTATGATTTGCCGCCTCGTCTATCTTGTTTAGTAATAGATTTTCTGTGGACTCTGGTATATTAGGTGGTTTATAATACACTCCTATTAGTATTTTATTATTGTTTTTTGCTCCATGTATTTCTACCCACAGTGACTCCACATGTTCATGTCCCTCAGAGATGTATTCTCGAATTACGGGATTTAGACACGACTTCACGTAGAGGCAGACCCCTCCACCTCTCCGGTTTTGACGATCCTTTCTAAACAGATTGTAACCTTTTATATTAACTGTCCAGTCATAGCTATCATCCAGCCATGTCTCAGTTATTCCCACTATGTCATAGTCCTCCTCACACATCACTAATTCCAGTTCACCAGTCTTGTTAGTCAGGCTTCTGGCATTAGTATACATACATTTGACAGGTTGTATGGCTAAGATTAACGTAGATTAACGTGCCTATGGCTAAGTCCCTGATGTTTCGTGACGCCAGTGCCAGTAAACGGTGGCACACCGTATTTATAGTAGGAATAATGGAGGTGCAGACTTGTATCTTGAAACAGAATTCCAACTTTACTGAAACAGTGGTAATACAGAAGGCACTCTCTTAAACAGTTCTTTTGCAGACAATTGGCTTTGGTACAATCTCAGTTACAGCAGGCTTATATCCAGCAAGGTAAACAGAGGGTTAAATAACAGGACTTTTGAATTGCAGGTGAACCTTACTTTCTTCCTGGCTTGTCCTGACTGGCAATTACACTTCAAGGCCCCAATGCCCTACTTCTGGCTTATATCCTTGAATCTCCAGTTTGCAGTGTACCTCCTCTGACATTAGAGTACCTCTTGCTCTAGGAATTGCCTCAGCTTGACTCCTGCTGATCTGCCTAGGCCCGTGACATGTGGCCTTCACAGACTCCAGGGTCTGCACTAACTCTAGCCTGCCCTGGCCTAGCTATATATAGCCCTACTTAACAGTTCCCCTAGTGGTCTAACACCTGCATAACAATCCTCACATTACTGCAGGCCATTACATGTAAGCCACTTAAAGGTACATAACATTATTGGTAGTAAACGGGTATTAAAGTGCCCGTATACTGCATACCCCACGACTTTAAACTGAGTACGACCTCGTACTCCAACAGGGGCCCACCCAACTGGATTCTTCTCCTGAAAGACACAAAACACATGCAGGCATATACAAACACATATGAATGACATCTGCATAAATAATCATATCAGGTCCAGCTGGAAAAGGTGGAGCGCGGTGATAAGGGGCGACGTCCTCTGCTTGCAGGCTGTTACTGCAGAACTGTGATGCTGACCTGGTACAGCAAATCAATGGTTAACACCAGGATAGTCCATAAGAGAATGCATGAGTCCATAATAAGAACATAATAAAACATCACATAGTCCATATGAAAATGCATAAGTCTATAATAAGAACATATCACAGAGGCTCGCACACAGGGAGTCCATATCTGGGCACAAGCTTAAAAAGGATGATGCTCACACAGAGGTTTCCTGTCGGGAAACACTTCCAGTACAGTCATAGTCTTCAAAACGTACTGGTAAGCGCCCCCTTGTAGACCGGGTAGACCTCCTTAGAGCCAAGGTCTCCTCTTGTCCGGGTACAGGGGGACAAGAAGTATCCACGTCAGTGGGACCCCTTTCAGTAGCACCCTGAGCGGGGCCTGCTACGGTTGCAGGTTCAGCAGGTGCCGGGGCAGGCACCCCAAAGTTTAACCAGGGTGTAAGGAACCAGTGAAGCGGCTCAGGATCATTCAGCAAGTCCGCTATGGCCTGCATAGGTTCAGCAGGCCGAGCAATGGAATCTGACTCAGAAGACTCGGATCCGGAATCTCCAACGACAGTCTCCTTGTCAATACAGAGTTTTAGGCGGTTTCTGTGAACAATTTGGGAACCCTTACCCTCTCTGGTGACCTCATAGGTATGAGTTTCAGCATTAGGGATGGCAGATACAAGATAGGGAGTCCTCTCCCATTTACTGTCCAGTTTACTGGTGCGGTGATTGTTCCTTAACCACACTGTATCCCCCACAGCCAAGGGCTCTGCATGGGCCGCCAAATCATAGTCTTTTGTTGTCGCTCCCGGGCACCTTCCATGCGCTCCTGGACAATTTCTTTGGCATTAAGCAGGCGCCTTTGATGTTCCGTTACCCAGTCAGTTTTAGGCAGGTGATTAATGTCATCCAGCACTTGTACATCCAGGGAATGATCTGCAGGCAATTTACCCTGACGCCCAAACAACAGGTAGAAAGGAGTGTATCCAGTGGAACAATGGATAGTATTATTGTACGTATACATGAGCTGTGGTAGCAGGTTAGGCCAATCTCCTCTGGTCTCAGGAGGCACGGCTCTCAACATTTCAATCAAGGTCTGATTCATCTTTTCACAGAGTCCATTACCTTGTGGATGATAGGCCGTGGTCCGGACCTTTTGGCAATTGTGTAGTCGGCACAGCTCCTGGAACAGATGAGACTCAAACGCAGACCCCTGGTCGGTGAGGATCTTTTCTGGGCAGCCGTAAGGCAGGAGGAAGTGTTTCCAGAACAATTCAGCTGTCGTCTTGGCTGTCAGGTCTTTCACAGGCACTGCTACGGCAAACTTAGTGAAATGGTCAATAATAGTCATAGCATAGGTATACCCTGAGTGACTGGGCTCTAACTTTACGTGATCAATAGCAACCAGTTCAAGAGGGGCGGTACTTATAATAGGGTGCAGCGGTGCTCTCTGATCATGATGTTCACCTCTCTTTAGGGCACAGGCTGTACATTCCCGACACCACTTCTCAATGTCCTCTCTTATTCCAACCCAGTAGAACCGCCTACGGACAGTGGCCTCAGTCTTTTGAACCCCAAAATGTCCAGACCTGTCATGATACATTTCTAAAACCATACCTGCATCACGACGTGGGATGAGGATCTGGTGCACTCTGTCATTTGACACTGGATCCAGGCTTCGTCGCAGCAACAGGCCTTTTGAAGGAAAAGTTGTTGACGTTGCCTCCACAATTTGATGAGTTCTGGGTCTGCGGTCTTTCGCCGAATTCTTTCAGGGGTTCTGCCACTGATGAAGAAGTCCAGCAGTTCACCGAGAACTCTACTCTCTGATTGCAACTTAATACATTTTTCTTCTCTGGATGCAGGCTTATCAAAGGATGGAGGGTCAGAGGTTCCATTGTTGGCAGCTTGAGCTTGGTCCTGTTGAGCAAACCGGTTATAAAATGCTGGCATCTCTACATCTTCCCAGGCATCCCGTATGTCATCTGGTGCTATTTCAGTGGGGAGCCTTGACAGGGCATCAGCATTTTACAGTGAAGTCGTAATTAGCAAGGCGGGAGGCCCATCTCTGTTCTAAGGCCCCCAGTTTAGCGGTATTCAGGTGAGCCAGAGGGTTGTTATCAGTGAATGCAATAAATGGAGTGGCAGCCAAATAGTCTTTGAATTTTTCCGTTACCGCCCACACTAAGGCCAGAAACTCCAATTTGAAAGAACTATAATTCTGATCATTCTTTTCGGCTCCCTTTAAGGACCGGCTGGCGTAAGCTATTACTCTCTCTCTTCCCTCTTGTACTTGAGCCAGCACTGCTCCCAGGCCTTTCTTACTGGCATCTGTGTAAAGGTGAAATGGCTTACTGTAATCTGGGTACCCCAGCACGGGAGGTTCAGTCAACTTTTTCTTTAACAACTGAAATGCAATCTCCCTCTCTTCATTCCATTCAATGGGGACAGGAGTCTTTGGGCTCTTTTTTGGTTGTCCCCTCAGGAGTTCCTGGATTGGATCCACTATTTGAGCGAAGTGGGGGATAAAGCGCCGGTAGTAGCCAGCGAAGCTAAGGAAGCTCCTCACTTCTTTCACCGTAGTAGGGACCGGCCAATTTCGGACAGCAGCTAACTTATCAGGATCAGGCTGAACTCCCTCTGCGCTTACAACATGTCCCAGGTACTTTACAGCAGGTTTAAGCAGGTGACATTTGGACGGTTTAATCTTGAGGCCGTATTTAATAAGGATTTCAAACACCTCAGCTAAATGCTTTAAATGGTCCTCATACGTTTTAGAATAGATGATAACGTCATCCAGGTATAACAGCACCGTCTCAAAGTTCTTATGGCCTAAGCACCGCTCCATTAATCTTTGAAAGGTCCCGGGGGCATTACACAGTCCAAATGGCATGCAATTAAATTCAAATAGGCCCATAGGGGTGGTGAAAGCAGTCTTTTCCCTATCCTCAGGGGCCATGGGCACTTGCCAATATCCGCTGGTTAAATCTAAGGTGGAGAAATAGGCGGAGGAGCCTAGAGCCGTTAGAGACTCCTCAATACGTGGCAATGGATATGCATCCTTGTGAGTGATCTGATTTATCTTTCTATAGTCTACACAAAACCGGATACCACCATCTTTCTTTTTTACTAAAACCAGGGGTGCAGCCCAGGGACTACGACTGTCCCGGATTACGTTTGAGTCTTTCATTTCCTGGATCATCTCTTTAACAGTTTGGTATGAAGTTGGTGGTATGGGTCTATACCTCTCTTTGATGGGAGGATGAGAGCCAGTGGGTATGGTGTGTTGGATGACACTGACCTCTCCATAGTCCGTTGCATGCTTACTGAAGGCTTGATGGTGTTGCTTTACTAGGTTCAGGAGTCCCTCTAGTTGATGTTGCGGGGTAGTTTCGTCCCCGACATGGAGTTCCTTCCACCAGGGCACTGGAGAGTCGTCTGCAGGAAGAGGTCCTCGAGTGGCAGCTGGTGGCTTCTCGGTGACAGGCAGGCGGATGACATCCTGGAAGGATACCTGGGAAAGCTGGGCAACAGGACAGTGCTTAGTAAGCACAGCAGGATGATCGCTGAGGTTAATCAGACGGACAGGTACTTTACCTTGAGAGACGGTCGCCAGGCACTTGGCAGCTCTCACATATGGGTAGTTCTCCATCTGGACAGGTTCCACCAGGGCCGGATAGTCTTGGCCCTGGACTCCCAGGACAGCACGGCACCACAGGAGGGTTTGGGAGTTTGGAGGTAGAGTCACTGGCCTATTATCACGGATCCTGGCGGTGCAGATCTCTCCTTTTTCATTTGCAAACCTCTGCTGAGCACACAATACGCTGATAGTCTTTTGGAGGACCTTCTTGGAGGCAGAGGAAGCTGCAGGCAGGGACTGATGGAGAGCTTCAAGTACCTCAGGGTAGCAATTTTTGAAAACATTAGTCCCAACAATCACGGGGTGACCCCTTTATCCTCGGCTTGTACCACGATCACTCCTTGCTGTGGTAAAGTGGCTTCTCCCACCTGGAGAGTGGGTTCCCAGTATCCATGGACTTTTATGGGCTTACCATTGCTTGCAATTATCTCCAGCCAGGACTCCGGTGGTTGGGTAAGCAGGCTGGAACTCCAGAACTGATTAAAGGTGGACTGCTGAATAGTGGTGACTTGAGACCCAGTGTCCAGCAACGCTTCAAAAGGCACTCCATTGATCCGGACGTTTATTTTGGGACGGGACCCCACATAACGGGGCATCCAGTTTGGATCCCTTGGACCTGTTGTTCTACCTCCCGAGGGGCGGTCCTCAGCCTCGAGGGTGGCCCGCTTAACTGCCAGCAGGTAGATTCAGTATGACCCAACTTCTTGCAGTAGTTACAGGCAGGCCGCTTGCGGTTCCTAAACCGGTCACTTGAACGTCTCCCAGGATCTCTGGGATAAACTTCCTGATACGCAGGGGGCCAGGCTTTTGAGGCAGAAGGAGCTCATCTTCCAGCATTAAGGGTTTCTCCCACTCTTCCAGTTTCTTGCAGACTTTTTCCAGGCTCTTAGTGAGGTAATTGACCTGTTCCATCAAAGCAGCTACTGTATCAGGCACTGGAGTCTGGGCGGCTTGGCTGGCCCCTGGCAGGTTGGCATCAGTCAGCTTAGAATTACGGACAGAAGGCTCGGGATGGGCCACTGGTTCCGTTGGCAGATGTTGTCCCAGAATACTAATGGCCAGTTCTTTAAAGTCCAGGAAAATACTGCTAGGGTGCTGAGCCGACAACATTTTCAATTGAGTTTTTAAAGATTCGCTATTCACACCCGCAATAAATTGTTCTCTCAGAGTTTGATCCTGGGTGTCAACCTCTCTAGGGTCTATATGAATGACGGCCCTCCAGGCCTCTTGGAGGGATAAAGCAAAATCACGGAGTGACTCACCAGGCTTTTGTTTCTTACTGAAGAAGCGCATCTTTATTTCAGACACAGTCCTGACTTCAAAGGTAGTGCTGAGGCGGTCAAAGATCTGCTCTATGGTACTCCTCTCAGAACTGGGCCAGGACATGACTTCTCGGCGGGCCGCTCCTTCCAACTGGGCTAACAGAATCTCCATTTGCTGCTCCGGGTTGATAGGATAGAGCCGGAACAGAGCCAGGATTTTGTCTTGGAAGTCTTTTTAAATTATGAGCCTCCCGGCGTAGCGGGAAACCATGGGGCCCCAAAGTAGTATGGCATCGTCAGCGGCATCATGTTGGCAGGCGCAATACTGTTGGTGGCCACTGGCTCACTGGGGGCAGGCTGCTCTGCTACTTCCGAGTCCGACATGGTGCAGATTAATTGGGCGTGCGGTCCCTTTAAGAGGTAGCGACAGGTCCGATGTCGCGCTGGCGGGGTTACTGACCAATGAGTGCAATCGGTGGAAAGAGTCCGGTGTCCCCTTTTCGGACCTTACTAACCAGGTGACCCCCCTCCGGTGTAGAATTATTTCACCCAGGAGTTTGTACTTACTCCGGTGCAGGCAGTCCAAGTCTCGCGAGATCCGGAAGGACGTCTTCGGGAATCCCTTGCGCAGCGTCCCTTCCCACGAGGACGTCGGGCCGGAGGGGCGGAGCTTCGGACTTACTCCAACGGGGAACAGCGTCTGCGTTCTTCCAGGCCCAAGGTAGGTGGAGTCCAGCTTGGAAAATTTGAATAAGGCGGTGACGCTGCAGAGTTTGGCGCTAAGTTTTCCCGCCAGCAAGGAGTAGTGATGGCGCAGTAGATAAGTCCACAGTTCAGGCGGCCATCTTGGGCGCCATGATGCAGTTATTCAGTGACAGCAAGCAGAATGATAAAAAGTCCACAAAAACACACTTGGAAGTGGCGATTTTCTTCCTCTTGATAGCGCAACACTGCACAGCGCTTTCTGGAGGTTTTAGGCACACTTTTTGTATGTTTTTCAGTCCACAAAGTTCACTTCAAATAAACAGGCGCTTTGTCACTTGGCAAACTGGTTAAGGCACAAAGTTCACGTTTTGCTCACAGTCCGTAAAACGTGCGTATCCTGTTCGTGACGCCAAAATGTAGCAGCCCCAAGTCAGAGCAATATGTGGGACTAACCTGGGGAATGCCAGTGATGGAGAGGTCGGCACGCTGTTCCTCTGGGGCACTCTCTGGGTTCTGAAGGGACACAGCCAGGTGCAAGGTGAGGTGCCCTTGGTGTTGTAGATTAACGTGCCTATGGCTAAGTCCCTGATGTTTCGTGACGCCAGTGCCAGTAAACGGTGGCACACCGTATTTATAGTAGGAATAATGGAGGTGCAGACTTGTATCTTGAAACAGAATTCCAACTTTACTGAAACAGTGGTAATACAGAAGGCACTCTCTTAAACAGTTCTTTTGCAGACAATTGGCTTTGGTACAATCTCAGTTACAGCAGGCTTATATCCAGCAAGGTAAACAGAGGGTTAAATAACAGGACTTTTGAATTGCAGGTGAACCTTACTTTCTTCCTGGCTTGTCCTGACTGGCAATTACACTTCAAGGCCCCAATGCCCTACTTCTGGCTTATATCCTTGAATCTCCAGTTTGCAGTGTACCTCCTCTGACAGTAGAGTACCTCTTGCTCTAGGAATTGCCTCAGCTTGACTCCTGCTGATCTGCCTAGGCCCGTGACATGTGGCCTTCACAGACTCCAGGGTCTGCACTAACTCTAGCCTGCCCTGGCCTAGCTATATATAGCCCTACTCAACAGTTCCCCTAGTGGTCTAACACCTGCATAACAATCCTCACATTACTGCAGGCCATTACATGTAAGCCACTTAAAGGTACATAACATTATTGGTAGTAAACGGGTATTAAAGTGCCCGTATACTGCATATGCAGGTGCTATTAAAGGCGTTATTCTTCAAAAAATATTACTGTGCAAAGAAAAGAACATAAAATGAAGTATTATTGCAATATACATTGAATAAAAATATTCTTCAATTTTTACATACATTACATTTTCCCCTCTGGTAGCGCCCCCTGCTATTTATCCATCTTGTCCACCTTCCTCTGCATTTAGAGATGGACTGACATGCTCAGTAGCTTCCCTGCTCTCTTCCCCTCGCCTCAGAGCTGGTGTAGTGATCTCAAAGTGAAGCAGGTGAAGTTGCCCAGACATCTTATAATCATTTGTCTCTATTTCTACATTTGTATAGAATATAGAAGTATATATTCCCCATATAGCTCCCCATATCCAAGATTCCACTCCGTGAATATTTCAGGTTCTTGAGGTTAAGGCCTTATTCACACGTCTGTAGTGTTTTGCAGATCCTCAAAACACCTTGCCACCAGCCCTATAGAGATACCTATATTTGTCCGCAATTGCAGGCAAGAATAGGACATTCTCTATATTTTTGCGGAGCCACCGTCCGGAAGAACGGCGGCGCACTCCGCAAATGCGGATGCAGAGAGCACAGTGTGTGCTCTCCGCATCCATCACGTCCCCATTCAAAATTAATGAGTCTGCACCCGTTCCGCAAATTTGCGGAACAGGTGCGGACGTAGATTTTGGATGTGTGATTTCGGCCTAACTGTGGTTAAACCTAAAGTTTTGAGCAGAGTTAACTTTAAGGTCAGCATGGTTACATTCACTACATAGAATCGACTGTGTAATCTGTGGGGTAGGTGTCTGAAAAAAAACTTACAGTCAACTTCAGGTTGCCATAACAACTAAATGCACTCTTAAAACCTGCATTATGCCTGGTACAGACCCTTATGTCAAGCATCCTTTAGATAAAATAATGCACCGCAGTGCTAAAGAGCGGCGAATAACTGAGTTAAAATAGGTTAATGCATTTCGGGACCTTCGCTGAAAGGCTACAAATAATATTTCTAATATTGCATTTTGAAAAGTGCCGAAATTCAGATTAATAAGCCCTGACGGCCTTTATTCTTTCAGGGTTTTCGTGCTGATTCTGTATTCAGTGAGTTCCATTATGTACATTATATCACTTAAATTACACATGCGCTTTCTTTTGTTCCTATTGATATTAGAGCTGCTGAATACATATTAAATGCATTGAAATGACTTTGTTTTTTCATGGACACGTATTAGAATTCAGTTTTGCTTGTTGGGTTATTATATGCCTTTCCAACTGATGAAACAAACAATTTCAGTAGATGGCTTATTTCAAGTCTTTTCCATGAGATCCGATGAAATCATTTTTAAGAGCGTTTCCCCTTAATGAAAGAATCAATGGTAGCTGTAAGACATTCAGTCGTCACCTTCTTCCAAAAATTCTATTCAATTGTTATATCCGGCTCTGAACAGCCGTGGGTGACAACACATACAGCCTCCATTGTGCACAGGAAGATTTCTAAATAGCAATTCTACATAGTTATATACAGCACTAGCTTACTGTAAATACCCGGTGTTACCTGGATGTTCATCTACCTATAAAAATATTTTCTAACGCTATCTCTTACCTAGAAATACTCATTGCTGTCTGTGGCCCAATTAGGAGAGAAAAATCCACCATTTTGAAATCAGCCCCCTATTTACATTAGCGCATTATTGGCTAAACTTGTTAACAGTTTAATTTGAGTATGAGGAGTTCCCAATTCTCCCCTGACAGATGATGGACGAGGAGAGAAGGCTGGGGCAAAATGAATCCTTATATCTGATCCTTCCGTTCCTCTGGGAGGCAGGGTGCTGAATCTCCTTAAAGAGATCAGCCCTGTATGGAGACTTATTGGCAATGCCCCATGGGAAACAAAGAGGTATCTCCCAAGGAAGAAAGCCATCTTGCTATCACCACCTCTTGGAAGAGGCAACCTATCAGTTAAAATCTGAATTTACAACAAGCCTTGGGATTTGACAAGGAAATATAGTCAAGTCAGATATCCATCCATTGGTGGATTAACATAGGGGCGTTTGGGTCGACAGCCCCGGGCTCGGCATCGCTGGGGGGCCCAATGCCAACCCGAATGCCCACATACTGCAGCGGGGCACGGAAGCGCATAGTTCCTTGCCCCGCCGCCGATCACTGCCATAGGCTTCAGGCCTAGTAGGCCTGAGGCCTATGTGGTAGAATAATCCCGGCGCAGGTGTGTGTGATGACATCATCGCGTGCCTGTGCCGGGACGCAAGACAATGAAGATTGCGCACTTGCGGCCTGCCTCACCATCCTGGACACAGGTAAGTATTAGCTTTTAGTTGTTTTTTTCTGTGTGTGCCAACTTTGGGTGAAGGAGGAAGAGGACATGGGGGCAGTATGGGGGCAAATCTCTTCATGGCAAGCAGTGTAGGGGAAGATTATTACATGGGGCAAATCACTTCATGGGGGTCAGTGTGGGGGCAGATTATTACATGGGGCAAATTACTTCATAGGGGGGCAGTGGGGAGGCAAATTACTTCATGGGGCAGTGTGGGAAAAAATTAATTCATGGGGCAGTGTGGGGGCAAATTACTTTATAGGGGCAGTGTGGGGGAAAATTACTTCATGGGGGAAGTGTGGGGGCAAATTATTTAATTGGAGGGAAGTGTGGGGGCAAATTAATAATGTGTCAGTGTGGGGGAGATTTCTATATGGGGGCAGTATGGGGGAGATTACTATATGGGGCAGTGTGGGGGAAAATACTATATGGGGGCAGTGTAAGGGGAAATTATTATATGGGGCAGTGTGGGGGAGATTACTATATGAGGTCAGTGTGTGGGAAATTATCATATGAGGCAGTGTGGGGGAGATTACTATATAGGGGAAGTGTGGGGGAAATTACTACATGGGGGCAGTGTGGGGGAAATTACTATATGGGGCAGTGTGGGGGAAATTACTATATGGGGGCAGTGTGTGGGAAATTATTATATGGGGCAGTGTGGGAAGATTACTATATGGGGGCAGTGTGGGGGAAATTACTAAATTGGGGCAGTGTGAGGGGAATTATTAGATAGGGCAGTGTGGGGTGAAATTATTATATGGGGGCAGTGTGGGAGAAATTACTATATGGGGGCAGTGTGGGGGAAATTACTATATGGGGGCAGTGTGAGGGGAATTATTAGATAGGGGCAGTGTGGGGTGAAATTATTATATGGGGCAGTGTGGGCAGGGCCGGCCTTTGGAGTAGGCGTGCTGAGCGGCCGCACAGGGCGCCCGGCCCCGCGGCTGACACAGCTCGCAGACGCTACAGCAGTGGTGGCGAACCTATGGCACGGGTGCCAGAGGCAGCACTCAGAGCCCTCTCTGTGGGCACCCACACCCTGGAAAAACTCTATGGTATACCAATATGCCTTAGACTTCCTCCCGTTCATCAGCGCAGGGCGCACTATGAACAGCACAGGCAGTGCACTCAATGTAGACAGACTATTATAGCTAGAAGATACATGGAAGATATACTATAATGGACTGTAGTATTCAGGTTACATTGCTGTGTTGGCACTTCGTGATAAATAAGTGGGTTTTGGGCTGCAGTTTGGGCACTCGGTATCTAAAAGGTTCACCATTGCTGCCCTACAGGCTAACAGGGCCGGACTGGCCTGCCGCAGCCCTGGTGACAAGTGGGGGTGGCCGGCGGCAGGGCACAGCAGGAGATGAGTGATTCCATTGTGCTCATATCCATAGTCATCTGTATCGCCGGCCATAGGACGGCGATACAGATGTCTGTGCTGCGGCAGAGGAGGAAGAGGAGTGTCCCCTCCCTGTTCCTCTGATAGGCTGCCAGCACTAGGCCGGCAGTCTATCAGAAGCCGATGCAGGCGGTGCGATGACGTCATTGCGCCGCCAAAGCCGTACAGCGAGGGACACAGGCCGGAAGAGGCCTGCATCGCATAACTCACATCGAGGTAAGTATAAGTTTTTTTTTCTATGTGTACAATACTGGACCATGATAGGGTGGGGGCTACTGGCACATGATAAGGGGTGGGGGGGGGCTACTGGCACATGATAAGGGGGGCTACTGGCACATAAAGGGGCTACTGGCACATAAGGGGCTACTGGCAGTCTGGCACATAAGGGGGCTACTGGCACATAGGGGGCTACTGGCACATAATAGGGGGCTACTGGCACATAAGGGGGACTACTGGCACGTGATAAGGGGGCTACTGTCACATAAGGGGATACTGGCATATATGGGGGCTACTGGCACATATGGGGGCTACTGGCACATAAGGGGAGCTACTGGCACATGATAGGGGGGCTACTGGCACATAAGTGGGGCTACTGGCACATAAATGGGTCTACTGGCACATAATAGGGGGGCTACTGGCACATAAGGGGGGACTACTGGCAAATGATAAGGGGGGGCTACTGTCACATAATGGGGCTACTGGCACATAAGGGGGATACTGGCACACGATAGGGGGCTACTGGCACATGATAAGGGGGCTACTGGCACATTAGGGGGCTACTGGCACATGATAAGGGGGACTACTGGCACATGATAAGGGGGACTACTGGCACATGATAAGGGAGGGCTACTGGCACATAAAGGGGCTACTGGCACATGATAAGGGGTGGGGGCTACTGGCACATGATAAGGGGGCTACTGGCACATAAGGGGGCTACTGGCACATAAGGGGGCTACTGGCAGTCTGGCACATAAGGGGGCTACTGGCACATAAGGGGGCTACTGGCACATAATAGGGGGCTACTGGCACATAAGGGGGACTACTGGCACGTGATAAGGGGGCTACTGTCACATAAGGGGATACTGGCACATATGGGGGCTACTGGCACATATGGGGGATACTGGCACATAAGGGGGCTACTGGCACATGATAGGGGGCTACTGGCACATAAGTGGGGCTACTGGCACATAAGGGGGTCTACTGGCACATAATAGGGGGCTACTGGCACATAAGGGGGGACTACTGGCACATGATAAGGGGGGGCTACTGTCACATAAGGGGGCTACTGGCACATAAGGGGGGATACTGGCACATGATAGGGGGGCTACTGGCACATGATAAGGGGGGGCTACTGGCACATTAGGGGGCTACTGGCACATGATAAGGGGGGACTACTGGCACATGATAAGGGGGGGCTACTGGCACATAAAGGGGCTACTGGCACATGATAAGGGGGGGGCCACTGGCATATAAGGAGGGGGGGGGGCTGCCACAAGATTAGCTCGCACAGTTCGCCTGAACACCTAAGGGCAGTGTGGGGGGAATTACTATATGGAGCAATGTGGGGGAAATTACTGTATGGGGGCAGTGTGGGGGAAATTACTATATGGAGCAGTGTGGGTGAAATTACTGTATGGAGGCAGTGTGGGGGCGTTGCTCTGAATGGACACTATACAGGAATTATTACCTGGAGCACAATATAGGGTGTTGTTATTACTGGGGCCACTCTTGGGGGCATTGTAACTGCTGTAGGCATTATAGGGACCTTTGGGATAATTTATCAAACTGGTGTAAAGTAGAACTGGCTTAGTAGCCCATAGCAACAGATTCCACCTTTCATTTTTGACAGCTCCTTTGGAAAATTAAAGGTGGAATCTGATTGATTGCTATGGGCAACTAAGCCAGTTCTACTTTATACCAGTTTGATAAATGAACCCAATTATGAGAAATCTAACGTGTCTGTGTAACAAACTTTGTAGAGACGAGATGCAGCTGAAAGAATTTGTTATGACGGTCTGGGTCAAACAGAGGAGAAGAGGAAAGAGAAGGTCTACATGTATTATCCTATATTTAGAGCTGGCTCACTACTGTGACTGTCATTTCATCTTCTCCTCCAAGTCTTTTTTATCATAATCATAGGTATTTTAAATTTGTCAACTAAAATTTTAGTTTGTCACCTACAGTCCTATGTACTGTAACAGCCCAGATAACAGTGATAACTTTCTGTTCCATGCAGTCCTATGTAACACCCCACATAGCAGAATAGTTCACTGTGTTATGTGGGCTGTTACATAGGCTGTTAACATCTATGACAGTTGTACTCAGAGAGTTGTGAGATGGTGGGGGTATGATTCCTGGCGCCTCCGCCAATACGCTGTTTGAGGAGACGGTAATGTACCAGTGAGCGCCGCAGCCTCTTTTCTACTTACCAAGCAGAGCGCTGTCCATTTAATAGCACTGTGCTTGGTATTGCAGCTCAGCCCCAATCACTCAGATGGGACTGAGCTGCAGCTAGGCCATGGGAACGATGAATGTAATATCATATGGCCTAGGAAGATTCATATTATGAAGGGAGAGGCCCGAGTTGGGTAGACAGCCCCGTGCCTATTATGCACTTAATCCGCCCCTGTATCCATCTGTAGACATCTGTTTTGGAGAGCTTGCCCCTCATCAGTACAGAATAGGATTCTGGCTGGGTGCGATGCCTTGAATGTGGCTTTGGCAGCGTGCTGAATCTCCTTAAAGGGACCAGTCCTGTTTGGGGTCTTACTGACAGTGCTGTTTGGCAAACAAATAGGCAAAGAGGTATCTTCCAAGGAGGAGAACATCGCACACAGCCAGCCAGAATCCTACTCAGTACTGATAAGGGGCAAGCACAGCTGTCTATGAATGGAAAGCTGCCTTGGTTAGATTCCCTAATCGAATTCGAAGGCTTGCTGGAAAGTTGGATTTTGACTCAAAGGGAGCCACTTCAAAGAAGTGGCGATAGAGAGATGGTTCTCTTCCTTGAAAGACAGCTCCTTCTATATTCGTTTTCTATACATCATTGCCAATATGTCTCCATGTGGAACTGGTCTCTTTAACCCATTAAGGACCCGCGCCATACATGTATGTCGCTGGTGGTCGTGACTTAAGGACCAGCACCGTACATGTACGGCAGGCTGATCAGGTGGGTGCAGGAGCTGCGTCTGCCTATCAGCGGCAGGGGTCCGGCGCATTAACCCTCGCACTGCAGCAGCCAGCGCTGACCGCGGCACATGCGGAATCGTGCGGAGTGGCCATTGGGTCCCCGTGCTGCTGTGACAGGGACTCGATGGCAGGGAAGGCAGCCCGATCTCTTCCCTGACAGCCTGTGAGATCCAGCCCCCTTAGCCTACATGCACACGACAGTGTTTTTTCTCGGCTTCCGTTCCGTTTTTTTTGCGGATCCCATTCATTTCTATGGATCCGCAAAAAAAACTGATGCCTCTTCCGTTTCCTGTCCGCGTCCGTATTCCGCATTTCACGTCCGCAAAAAAAATATGGCATGTCCTATTCTTGTCTGCAAAAAACGGTTTGCGGACCCATAGAAGTCAATGGGTCCGCAAAAAAAATGGAAGCCACACTGAAGCCTTCCGTTTTTCCATCCGCATCCGTTTTTTTTGCGGATGGTTGCTTGCAAACCAGGGCACTTGTGCAGGTACTTTAAGAAACTGTTTCAAGCCTTCCGTTTCCTTTGCGGATCCGCAAAAAAAACGGAAGACACACGGAAACACAACCTACAAAATTTGCGGACACAAGGAAAGGATGTGGATGTGAAAAAAAAAGGGAGACGGATCCGAGATTTGCGGACAGCAAAAAACAACTGTCGTGTGCATGTAGCCTTAATCTCACAGGCAGGGAGCTGTAGGTGTATTACAGTTGTAAAGGGGATCAGACCTCCCAAAGTTGAAGTCCCAGAGTGGAACAAAAAATAAAATGAAAAAAGAAGTTAAAAAACAATAAAGTTTTGCAAAAAAATTAAAAGTTTTAAGTAAAAAAATGCATCCTTTTCCCAAAATTGCAAAAAATAGGGAAAAAAAGAAAAGTAGACATATGAGGTATTGCTGCGTCCGTCCGTAATGACCTGCTGTATAAAAATATCACATGACCTAGCCCCCCAGATGAACACCGTCAAAAAGTAAATAAAATTAAAACTATAATTAAAAGAAAACATTTTTTGTCACCTTATATCACTAAAGGTGCAAGACCAAGCGATCAAAAAGGTGTATGCCCCCAAAAATAGTACAAATCTAACCGTCATCTCATCCTGCAAAAAACAAGCTCCTACCTAAGACAATCGCCCAAAAAATAAAAAAAACTATGGCTCTCAGACTATGGAGCATGAAAACATGATTTTTTTTTGGTTTCAAAAATGATATTATTGTGTAAAAGTTAAATAAATAAAAAAAGTATACATATTATGTATTGCCACATCCGTAACGACCTTTTCTATAAAAATATCACATGACCTAACCCCTCAAGTGAGCACAGTCAAAAAAATAAAATAAAAACTGTGCTACAAAAAAACATTTTTTTGTCACTTACATCACTAAAAGTGCAACACCAAGCGATCCAAAAGGCGTTGGCCCCCCAAAATTGTACCAATCTAACCGTCACCTCATCCCGCAAAAAGTGAGCCCCTACCTAAGACAATCTCCCAAAAAATTAAAAAAACTATGGCTCTCAGACTATGGAGACACTAAAACATGGTTTAGTTTTGTTTCAAAAATGCTGTCATTGTGTAAAACTTAAATAAATAACAAAAGTACATATATTATGTATCGCCGCGTCCATAAGAACCTGCTGTATAAAAATATCACATGACCTAACCCCTCAGGTGAACACCGTAAAAAAAATTTAGAATAAGTGTCGAAAAAGCTATTTTTTGTCACCTACATCTCAAAAAGTGTAATACCAAGCGATCAAAAAGTCATATGCACCTTAAAATAGTACCAATCAAACCGTCATCTCATACCAAAAAAAATGAGCCCCTACATAAGACAGTCGCCCAAAAAATAAAAAAAATAATGGCTTTCAGAATATGGAGACACTAAAAAAATCATTTTTTTCAAAAAAGCTTTATTATGTTAAACTGAAGGAGAAAACCCAAAAAATAGTCATATTTGGTATTGTTACATCTGTAACAACCTACTTTATAAAATACCACATGATCTAACCTGTCAGAATTGTAAATAACAAAAAATTAAAACGGTGCCATATAGAACAACCAATCATATGTACCCTAAAATAGAACCAACAAAACTGCCACCTTATCCCGTAGTTTCCAAAATGGGGTCTTTTTTTTGAGTTTCTACTCTAGGGTTGCATCAGGGTGTCTTCAAATGTGACATGGCAGTTTAAAATTATTCCAGTGAAATCTGCCTTCCAAAAACTATATGGCATTCCTTTCCTTCTGCGCCGTGCCGTGTGTCCATACAGCAGTTTACAACAACAAATGGGGTGTTTCTCTAAACTACAGAATCAGGGTAATAAATATTTAGTTTTGTTTGATCGTTAACCCTTGCTTTATTAGCGCAAAAAAAAATATTGAAAATCTGCCAAAAAAGTGAAATTCTGAAATTTCAACTCCATTTTCCTTCAATTCTTGTGGAACACCTAAAGGGTTAAGAAAGTTAGTTCTGAATATCTTGAGGGGTATAGTTTCTAAAATGGGGCCATTTATGGGAGGTTTCTAAGCCTCACAAAGGGACTTCAGATCTTAACTGGTCCTTAAAAAGTGGGTTTTGGAAATTTTCAAAAAAATTTCAAAATTTGCTTCTAAGCCTTCTAACATCCCAAAAAAAGAAAATGTCATTCACAAAATGATCCAAACATGAAGTAGACATATGGGAAATGTAAAATAATAACTATTTTAGGAGGTATCACTATCTGTTTTAAAAGCAGAGAAATTGACATTTTGAAAATTGTGAATTTTTCAAATTTTTTTGTAAATTTGGTATTTTTTTTAAATGTTAACAATATATGATGAGAAAACATTCTCAGAATGGCTTGGATAAGTAAAAGCGTTTTAAAGTTATCACCACATGGCAGGGTCCTGAAGGGGTTAAGGAGATTCAGCACCCTGCCTAAACCGCATTCAAGGCATTGCACCTAGCCATCCAGAATCCTACTCTGTACTGATGAGGGGCAGGCACCCTATAACAGCTGTCTATGGATGGATATCTGGCCCGGCTATATCCCCTTGTCAAATCCCAAGGCTTGTTGGAAAGTCATATTTAAAATAAGGTCCTTTGTGATTCAGAGTGGTAATCTACCTACGGTACATGTGCTATGTAAAAGACAAACTGTTTGTTGCCCATGACAACCAATGATTCAGAGTGTATTTTATACAAGAACTGTAACTACTGAGGCACTGCTTCTTACTCTGCCTCTTAACTACCCTGCATTTCAGATTACCTCTGCTCTCCCTGCATGTGCTGTCTAAAAGACAAACTGTTTGTTGCCCATAACAAAGCTTGAAAATACTCGAGTAGAATGCTTGCACATGTTCTAAAAGCAGCAGATTATAATTTATTTCATTTGGAAACCTGCTGTTAAGAGTCCGTATCCACTATACCTTTCTATATCTGATTATACTTTCCCAGTCGCCACCACATAGGGGGTCTCTGTACTTTTTCAATAATAATTACAACACATTTGACATATTAAGAGTTAATGAATAGACCCATCCCTTCTGAACACATGGAATAGGAATGGAGTACATTTAATGAATTTCCTTTTAGTATGAAAAATGCTACAATTATGAACTGGTGCACATAGGTTTGAAACGCGTCCTTTAACTTTTATCTGGAAACTGTGTTATGTTTTCATATGGATCCACAATAAAAAAAAATCTTTTATTTATTGCTGGACTATTTTCAAGCTTTGCGCAAGACTGGCCATAGCCAAGATGGCGCCATGTGAGACAACACACTAAGCGGCACTAATAATCTTAAATGTCACTGAGCTGAATTACTCTTTTTTCTAATCATCCATTGTTGCCCAT
Organism: Bufotes viridis; assembly: GCA_033119425.1. Lineage (NCBI taxonomy): Eukaryota > Metazoa > Chordata > Amphibia > Anura > Bufonidae > Bufotes > Bufotes viridis. The sequence continues at coordinate 230,905,472 of CM065594.1, forward strand.
ACCAACCAATCACAGCAAAGCTTTTATTTTACTACTGTGCTTCTTACAATACTGTAGACATATGTTTTCCAACCTGTGGCTCTCCAGCTATTTCAAAACTACAACTGCCATCATGTCCCTACAGCCTGCAGCCATCAGGGCATAATGGGAGTTCAAGTTTTGCAACAGCTGGAAAGCTACAAGTTGGTAAACATAGGTCTCTAAGAAGCAATGTAATAAAATAAAAGCTGTGCTGTTAAGTGTTAGATATGTGCAATAAACAGTTTGTTTTTAGACAGCACATGTAGCTAGATAAAAGGTAATCTGAAATGCAGGGGAGATAATAGGTAGAGTGAGAAGCTGTGCCTCAGCAGTTATAGTTACATTAGTGTGTAAAATACACACTGCATCATTGGTTGCTATGGGCAACAAACAGTTTGTCTTTTAGACAGCACATATAGGTAGATTACTACTCTGAATGATAAAAGAAAGGACCCTATTTTCTGACAAGAAGGGAGAGGCAGTGAAAAGCAGTACCTCAGCAATAAAAGCTGCATAAAAAATACATTATTTTAGGCCTCTTGCACAAGACCATATGGCCTTTTCAGTATTTTGAGGTCCGCAAAAAATACGGATGATGTCTGTGTGCATTCCGTTTTTTGCGGAACAGAACAGGGGGCTCCTGATAGAACAGTACTATCCGCTATGCGGACAATAATTGGACATGTTCTATTTTTGAACATAACGGAAATACAGAAACGGAAGGCATACGTTTTTTTATGGATCCCTTGAAATAAATGGTTCCATATACGGTCCGTATACGGAATGCAAAAAACGGAATGTAAATGGAAAAAAAATAAAAAGGTTGGTGTGCAACCTGTCGGCTGGACTAGACAACCCACCAGTATTTTAAGTTGGACCATGAAGAGTATGGCTGCCAAGTTTGGTTGAGATCCATCAAGGCACGTAGGAGCCTATGAAGAGGAAACAAATATATCAATTATTGCTTAAAGGGGTTTTTACTAGAGTTGAGCGAACACCTGGATGTTCGGGTTCGAGAAGATCGGCCGAACGTCCCGAAAATGTTCGGGTTCGGGATGCGAACTCGACCCGAACTTCACCCCGAACCCGAACCCCATTGAAGTCAATGGGGACCCGAACTTTTGGGCACTAAAAAGGCTGTAAAATAGCCAAGGGAAGGGCTAGAGGGCTGCAAAAGGCAGCAAAATGTAGGTAAATCCCCATGTGGATAGAGAAATAAATTACCGTATTTTTCGCTTTATAAGACGCACCTGATTATAAGACGCAGCTAGGTTTTTGAGGAGGAAAATAAGAAAAAAAAGATTTTGAATCAAAAGGTGTGCTTTTGGTGGGTTTTGACCTAATGATGGTCTGTGGATGGCACTGTTATGGGGGATCTGTGGATGGCACTGTTATGGGGGATCTGTGGAGGACACTGTTATGAGGGATCTGTGGATGGCACTGTTATGGGGGATCTGTGGATGGCACTGTTATGGGGGAATCTGTGGCTGGCACTGTTATGGGGGAATCTGTGGCTGGCACTGTTATGGGGGGACTGTGGCTGACACTAATGGGGGATCTGTGGATGGCACTGTAATGGGGGATCTGTGGATGACACGGTTATGCGGGGACTGTGGCTGGCACTGTTATGGGGGGACTGTGGGTGACACTGTTATGGGGGGACTGTGGCTGACACTGTAATGGGGGATCTGTCTGTGACACTGTTATGGGGAGCTGTGGATGTCACTGTTATGGGGGCATCTGGGGATGGCATGACACTGCTAGGGGGGGATTTGTGGATGACACATAGCATCTTATGCTATGTGTCATCCACAGATCTCCCCCATAACAGTGTCCCTGTTAACTGGAGGGGGGGCCAGCATTTAATACGACTTTGTAATGGCAGCAGGGCCCGGTGCAGTTACTCTGCCCTATTGCACCGGGCCCCGCTCACTGTATTAACTTAAAGTAGCCAGTAAAACCGGTACATATACCGGTAATAGTCTTACACTTACAAAGGGCATGCAGGAGGCGGCGGCAGGAGGCAGGAGGCCGGGCGGGCAGGCAGGCGGGCGGGCACATACAGCGTCACTCACTATGTCACGTGCCCCCGCCGCCTGCTTCATTCATAAAGCAGGCGGTGCGGGCACGTGACATAGTCAGTGACGCTGTAAGTGCCCGCCCGCCTGCCTGCCCGCCCGGCCTCCTGCCTCCTGCCGCCGCCTCCTGCATGCCCTTTGTAAGTGTAAGACTATTACCGGTATATGTACCGGTTTTACTGGCTACTTTAAGTTAATACAGTGAGCGGGGCCCGATGCAATAGGGCACAGTAACTGCACCGGGCCCCGCTGCCATTAGTATAGTAAAAGCCGCCCCCAGCCCCTCCTCCCTCCCGCACTGTAACTAATGTATCGCCGGCCGCTCTGCGCAGCGTAGCGGCCGGCGATACATCAGTTTCAGTGCAACATTCGTTTTATAAGACGCACGGCCATTTTTCCCCCACTTTTGGGGGGGGAAAAGTGCGTCTTATAAAGCGAAAAATACGGTAAAATAAAATAAATAAAAATTAACCAATATCAATTGGAGAGAGGTCCCATAGCAGAGAATCAGGCTTCATGTCACCCACCAATGGAGAAGGCCACTTTTACTTGTTTAGGCCCCAGCGCCCAGACAGAGGATAGAGGTTCCTTAGCAGAGAATCAGGCTTTATGTCACACACCAATTGAAAAGGCCACTTTCAGTTATTTAGGCCCCAGCACCCAGACAGAGGAGAGAGGTCGCACAGCAGAGAATCAGGCTTCATGTCACCCACCAATGCAAAGGCCACTTTTACTTATTCAGGCCCCAGCACCCAAGAAAAGAGAGGTCCTATAGCAGAGAATCAGTATTCATGTCACCCACCAATGGAAAAGGCCACTTTCAGTTATTTTGGCCCCAGCACCCAAACAGAGGAGAGGTCCCATAGCAGAGAATAAGGCTTCATGTCACCCACCAATGGAGAAGGCAACTTTTACTTGTTTAGGCCCCAGCACCCAGACAGAGGAGATAGGTCCCATAGCAGAGAATCAGGCTTCATGTCACCCACCACTGGAACAGGCCACTTTCAGATATTTAGGCCCCGGCACCAAGACAGAGGAGAGAGTTCGCATAGCAGAGAATCAGGCTTCATGTTGCCCACCAATGGAACAGGCCACTTTCATTTATTTAGGCCCCAGCACCCAAACAGAGGAGAGAGGTCCCATAGCAGAGAATAAGGCTTCATGTCACCCACCAATGGAGAAGGCCACTTGTACTTGTTTAGGCCCCAGCACCAAGACAGAGGAGAGAGGTCGCATAGCAGAGAATAAGGCTTCATGTCACCCACCAATGGAACAGGCCACTTTATGATATTTAGGCCCCGGCACCAAGACAGAGGAGAGAGTTCGCATAGCAGAGAATCAGGCTTCATGTCACCCACCAATGGAACAGGCCACTTTCAGATATTTAGGCCCCGGCACCAAGACAGAGTAGAGAGGTCGCATAGCAGAGAATCAGGCTTCATGTCACCCACCATTGGAACAGGCCACTATATAATATTTAGGCCCCTGACACCCAGATGGAGGAGAGGTTCATTCAACTTTGGGTTGCCCCGCAATATAATGGTGAAATTAAAAAAAGAGGATTAAATGAAAAAGTGCCCTGGAGTCCAATAATATATGGTTAAGGGGAGGTAGTTATAAATGTCTAATCTGCACAAGGGATGAACAGGTCCTGTGGGATCCATGCCTGGTTCATTTTTATGAATGTCATCTTGTCCCCATTGGCTGTGGACAGACGGCTGTGTTTGTCTGTAATGACGCCCACTGCCATGTTGAATACACGTTCAGACAAAACACTGGCCGTCGTGCAGGCCAGCACCTCCAAGGCATAAAAGGCTAGCTCTGGCCACGTGGACAGTTTGGAGACCCAGAAGTTGAATGGGGCCGAACCATCAGTCAGTACGTGGAGGGGTGTGCACACGTACTGTTCCACCATGTTTGTGAAATGCTGCCTCCTGCTAACACGTTCCGTATCAGGTGGTGGGCTTCTACTTGTTCCCCTGTGACATTGTGGAATGCTCATAGTAGCGCAACTACCAATGTGAACTTGTACTCAGGCAACTTTCCATCACACTCCAGTGCAGAAAAAAAGCAGGGCACATTGTCTTTGTACCGGGGATCCAGCAGAGTGGCAACCCAGTAGTCCGCACACGTTCAAATGTGGGCAACTTTGCTGTTGTTGCGCAGGCACTCCAGTAGTGGGCCCTGGCTGGCCACATTTGTACCTGGCCTCTGCTTTTGCAAAAAACCTCCCTCTGAGCCACTTCTAAGAGACTGGCCTGAAAGTGCTAAAAATTACCCCTCTTCCTCCTCCTGGGCCACCTCCTCTTCCATCATCGCACCAAGTGTTTTCTCAAGGAGACATAGAAGTGGTATTGTAACGCTGATAACAGAGTCATTGCCACTGGCCATGTTGGTGGAGTACTCGACACAGCGCAACAGGGCACACAGGTCTCGCATGGAGGCCCAGTCATTGGTGGTGAAGTGGTGCTGTTCCGCAGTGCGACTGACCCGTGCGTGCCGCAGCTTAAACTCCACTATGGCCTGCTGCTGCTCGTACAGTCTCTCCAGCATGTGCAAGGTGGAGTTCCACCTGGTGGGCACGTCGCATATGAGGCGGTGAGCAGGAAGGCCGAAGTTACGCTGTAGCGCAGACAGGCGAGTGGTGGCAGGATGTGAACGCCGGAAGCGCGCACAGACGGCCCGCACTTTATGCAGCAGCTCTGACGGGCTATGTCGGGGTAGTTGTAAAGGAACTTCTGCACCACCAAATTTAGCACATGACCCAGGAAAGGGATGTGCGTCAAACCGGCTAGTCCCAGAGCTGTGACGAGATTTCGCCCATTATCGCACACCACCAGGCCGGGCTTGAGGCCCACCAGCAGCAACCACTCGTTGGTCTTTTGTTCAATACCCCGCCACAACTCCTGCGCGGTGTGGGGCCTGTCCCCCAAACATATGAGTTTCAGAACGGCCTGCTGACGCTTACCCTGGGCTGTGCTGAAGCTGGTGGTGAAAGTGTGTGGCTGACTGGATGAGCAGGTGGAAGAAGAGAAGGAGGAAGCCGAGTAGGAGGCTACAGGAGGCAAAGAATAATGCCCTGCGATCCTTGGCGGCGGAAGGACGTGCGCCAAAGAACTCTCCGCCTGGGGTCCAGCCGCTACTACATTTACCCAGTGTGCAGTTAGGGAGATATAGCGTCCCTGGCCGTGCTTACTGGTCCACGTATCTGTGGTTAGGTGGACCTTGCCACAGATGGCGTTGCGCAGTGCACACTTGATTTTATCGGGTACTTGGTTGTGCAGGGAAGGCACGGTTCTCTTGGAGAAGTAGTGGCGGCTGGGAACAACATACTGTGGGACAGCCATCGCCATCAGCTGTTTAAAGCTGTCTGTGTCCACCAGCCTGAATGACAGCATTTCAAAGGCCAGTAGTTTAGAAATGCTGGCATTTAGGCCCAGGGCTCGAGGGTGGCTAGGTGGGAATTTACGCTTTCTCTCCAAGGTTTGTGAGATAGAGAGCTGAACGCTGCCGTGTGACATGGGAGAGATGCTTGGTGACGGAGGTGTTGGTGTTGGTGGCACATCCTCTGTTTGGTGGGCGGCAGGTGCCAACATTCCTCCCGAGATGGAGGAAGAGGCCGAGGCAGCAGCAGAAGAGGGAGCAGGGGGAGCCTGAGTGAGTTCCTTGTTTTTAAGGTGTTTACTCCACTGCAGTTCATACTTTGCATGTAGATGCCTGGTCATGCAGGTTGTGCTAAGGTTCAGAATATTAATACCTCACTTCAGGCTCTGATGGCACAGCGTGCAAACCACTCGGGTCTTGTCGTCAGCACACTGTTTAAAGAAGTGCCATGCCAGGAAACTCCTTGATGTTGCCTTTGGGGTGCTCGGTCCTTGGTGGCGGTGGCCAGTAGCAGGCGAACTCTCTTGGTGGCGGCTGTTCTGCTCCCTCTTTTGCGATGCTGTTGGCTCAGTCTCACAACTGCCTCTTCCTCTGAATTATGAAAGTCAGTGGCATGACCTTCATTACATGTGGGGTCTAGGACCTCATCGTCCCCTGCATCGTCTTCCACGCAGTCTTCCTCCCTGACCTCCTGTTCGGTCTGCACACTGCAAAAAGACGCAGCAGTTGGCACCTGTGTTTCGTCATGATCAGAGACGAGCGGACTCCGATGAGGTGGTATTCCCATGTCCTCATCATCAGGAAACATAAGTGGTTGTTCATCAGTGCATTCTATGTCTTCCACCACTGGGGAAGGGCTAGGTGGATTCCCTTGGGAAACCCTACCAGCAGAGTCTTCAAACAGCATAAGAGACTGCTGTATAACTTGAGGCTGAGACAGTTTCCCTGATATGCATGGGGGTGATGTGACAGACTGATGGGCTTGGTTTTCAGGCGCCACCTGTGCGCTTTCTGCAGAAGACTGGGTGGGAGATAATGTGAACGTGCTGGATCCACTGTCGGCCACCCAATTGACTAGCGCCTGTACTTGCTCAGGCCTTATCATCCTTAGAACGGCATTGGGCCCCACCAAATATTGCTGTAAATTCTGGCCGGTACTGGAACCTGAGGTAGTTGGTTCACTAGGACGTGTGGCTGTGGCAGAATAGCCACGTCCTCTCCCAACACCAGAGGGTCCACTAACAGCACCACGACCATGTCCGTGTCCGCGTCCCTTACTAGATGTTTTCCTCATTGTTACCATTCACCACAATAAGAAAAAAATATTTGGCCAAATGTATTGAATTCAAATTCAGGTCTTTTTTTACAGGCACCTAACACTATCTGGCTATCTATTTATGTACCGTATTACACTATTCCAGGCACAGCAGTAACCACAGATTTACGGGAATATCAATTGTAGGCCTAGTATTGAGGCCCTGGATGAAAGGTATCCTTTTACGGACAGATTTACACTTTGAGATGCACAGTAGCGTGTGAAAAAATATATAGGATTATGCTCTTGTATTTTAACACTTTGTGTAATATACACTTTAAAGGAAAGAAACACACTTAGAAATGCAAAACAGTGTGTGCAAATGTAGAGGATTATGCTGTATTTTAACACTCTATTAAGTGTTTTTGCTGAGTTTTCCTTGCCTAATCATCTCCCTCACAGCAGCTGCGTCCTATCCCTACATTAATCAGAGCAGAGTGACGTGCAGCGCTATGTGACTCCAGCTTAAATAGAGGCTGGGTCACATGCTGCACTTGGCCAATTACAGCCATGTTATTAGTAGGCATGGCTGTGATGGCTTTTTAGGGCAAGAAGTAAAACGCTAGCTAATTGGCTGCTGTGCAGCCCTTCCGAAAGCTGTAAGAAATCGCCGAACAATGAACCTGAACTTTTCCGTGTCCCAAACACCCCAACATTCGGTACGAACCCGAACTATACAGTTCGGGTTCGCTCATCCCTAGTACTGAGCAGTTGCAGTTATTAATCAACCCATTAGAAATAGACCCTAGTGGTTTGCAATTGGCTCTACATTGTATCAGAGCTTCACTGGAAAATCCTTTGATACTCTGGTAGGCTAGCATGACCCTGTTCCCACTGGCCTACTCAGAGAAGAGATGGTCAAGTGGTGAGTGACATTGCATTCCACTGGGTTCAAATGACAGAGTGTTACAATTTTCATAATAATAAGAAAAATGTATGTGGGGTTCATGTATCATGGAAGTACCTGCTTCCTGCAGTATCCATTAATTAAATGCGGTTGTCTGGTTTCCAACCCCTTGACCAGCTACAAAGCACATCTTTCCCTCTGGAGAACCAAACATGTTTATTCATTGTATGTACAGCCCTTTAATTTCAGTGGTTATTGTGTAATATGTCATTTCCCCTATGGTGGCACTACAGGAAAAATAAGAACCTGCTACCAGGATTCACAAGCTAATTCCTGGCAATACTAGATGCAGGACTCTCTAAGATGACCTTATTCTGGAGAAAGCCATTTGAAAAGGGTATTGTCCAAAAGTGGACAAGCCACTTAATAACAGTTTATTGAAGAATTTTGCTACTTTTGCTATAATGACAAAAGCAGCAAAACATTTATATTATACTTAAGGAAGATGAGCCCCATGATGTTGGAACCGTGCATCATGTTTAATTTGGGTTGGGCCAGCATTACACAATTATACAACAAGAGAATGTGTTATTCTGGAGTTGACAGAGAAGAACTGAGATGCACCCAATTTATCATCTCTGTGATGAATACGAGTAACTGTGGAACGTTCAGTCTCCAGCTTCATTTGATACCAGTTTGTCTGTGTGTGGTACTCTCTTGTCCATGGGAAGATAGAAGGCAAAACCCTTTTGATCTCTGTTACATGAAAGCGTTCCCACCAGGAGCATTGTATCTCATTTGCTGCAAACATCTCTTCCATCTCAGAGAATTGAAGTGGCTTCAAATGCAATATAAAGTGGATGCCTCTGTTCACTCTGATTACACAGAATCCATTTCCTCATGTCCCATTTCTTTCAATACAATTTTATGTAGAGATAGATAAAACCCTCTTAAAGTAAGTAGCTCCCATATCTTGGTAAACATGGTACAAAACATGCACAGTTTAGAATGGAGTAGTTTGCTAGAGCATTCACTGTCACTTACTTTTTATTTTTGAATATTTTCTAGTATTATAGCCAGTGTTTTACTGGTAGAAGAACAATTTTGTATTGACTTAGTATTGCACATCTTGAAAAATGTAGTAGCCATTGTCATCTTTCATTATTTATACTTGTGTATCATGAGATATCTTGTGGACATACAGTACCTACAGCTTCTTAATGATGGTGATATCACTGATGGCTTTGTAGACTGTTAAACTGGGTTTCAGAGAGTAAATAGGAGTCAAGATGTGGCACATTAATGTTTTAGATTGGCCAGTAACTAGTTTAGTAGTGACAGCTTATAATATGGATGTTTTGAGCTACTGCCCAGGGTCCATGGCTTTTTTGACCAAAGATTTAATGCACATTGTGGCTTGTAAAAATCATAACAAAACTACGAAATGCAATGATTTTCCCCGGAGCAAATGTGTACAAGACCTGTAGAAGGACCTGTCTAGATAAAGTTTTATGGCCATATGAGTGCAGGTCCTGAGGTTCTGTTACTGTCAAAGAACCTACGTACACAGATAAGGTCACATGACTATATGCATGCAGGTCCTTTCGCTATTGAAGGACCTATACAAATAAAGGCCCAAGACCATATCTGTTCAGGTCTTGAAACTAGTGCAAAGAGGCAAAATGAGGCTGAAGATAGGGAGTGACTGTGAGCTGTTTTTAAACATATGGAGTCTTCAGTCTTTATTAGTTTGGAAGTCTGCATTTAGGGGTCGGTTGACTTTATTTAATAGGGGGTCTGTATTTGTTTAGGGGGTTTGGGGACTGTAATGGTTTAGGGAATCTGAGGTTTGTCTCTGTATTTTTTTTAGGGGTCTGGTCAGGGGTCTCTTCTGAGGAATGTAATAGTCTTTACTTATTCCACAGCTGCTATAGAGGCTGGCAATGGCAGGAGAATCCAAAGTTGTATTGGAAGCAAAGTCTGCAGTCTTTAGAAGAAGTCACCATAGCAGTCTAGACCACATGGAGAAGAAAGGGCAAGATAATATCTGCAGACATTAGCGACGATGTCACATCTAAGTCATTGGAGCAGAGGAGCTGTCAGATCTCCTAAAACACAACCCAGCAAGGCAGCCAAAAAACCAACTCAGCAAACAGTCAAATTTCAATACCGGCAACAATGGAGGACCACAGGTCCAAGGATAAACGGATGCAACAAAACAGGCAAGAATAAGATACCGAATCTGAAAACAAAGTTTTTAGTTTAACTTAAGACTTAAAATGGCATACACCAGGTAAAGGCATGTTTTGGGCCCTTAGTCATACATTTATAAAGTCATTATGACTAAGGGCCTAGCTAGAGGCTCAAAATGGGTCATTACCTGCTGTGTGCCATTTTGCTTCAATACAACACATTTTTTTTTTTTATGGCAAATCATAGTACTGGAATTTTTTAGACTACAAATAAAAATCACACAAGTCCTCAAAAATCCACAGAGAAAGGGAATTCATACTTCTCCATCATTTGACCTATACAGTACAAATTTCAACAGTCTAAGGTTTTCTGGTTTCACATAAAGACATCAAAGTTTTTGAAATGCATCATCCCTGCTGAGAAATGAGTAAGAAAATATATTTCAATATATTTTAGAGACTTAACAAGGTTAATAAACTACAGTGAGGTGGTTCAGCTGCTGGTAAAATCTAGGTGGGTGCCTGATCCCTCACAGATGCAGCACAGGTGTTGTACCTCAGCCAACACCAGCTGTCACAAGAATGAAGACTAATGTCTGTGCTTACTTTATGTTCACTAGAAACTCTACCATCACAAGCAATTAATTTTACTGCAAAAAAGCTTGATTATCAAGCAGTTAATGATTGTCCTCAGCAGGCATAGATACATGTGTGCTGGGCTGATAAATGGCACATGCAAAGAGGAGGGTGCTCACAACAAACTCTGATATATGTGGCTGTATAAGCTATATTTTACTGAATTTTTATGTATATTTTACATTGAAGAACCCTACATATATATGTCTGATTCATCTACACTCCTCAGCATTGAAGCTGCACCACCAAGAAGGACAAGCCATAAGGTTATGCACATCGAAGAAGAAGCCGGTGTCGCTAAGATCTATAAGTGAATCTAGTTTTCAAGCCACAGGCTGCCTTCACACAAGCGAGTTGTACACTTCGGACTCGGAGTGTGAGTATAACACAGCTCCCGTCCTGAACTTCTAGCACTGCCAGGGTCACATAGCATTATATTGATTTATGATGCTATGTAACCCTTAGAGGTCTGGAATGTATTGGATAACACTGACATAATGCTGTCACTATAATCTAATACATTACAGAACTGTAAGGGTTACATAGCATCATAAATTAATATAATGTTATGCGACCCTGGCAGTGCTGGGAGTTCAGGGCAGGAGCTGTCTTATACTCATGCTCCGAGTCCACAGTGTACAACTCGCTCATGTGAAAGCAGCCTCTAGCTCCAATCTGTGGCATGTAGGATGGGTTCAGTACTCCAGTGGAAATGGATATCTACAATTGTTTGATAATGTACCGTTAACCCCTTAAGGACACGGCCATATTTCACCTTAAGGCCCAGGCCATTTTTTGCAAATCTGACCAGTGTCACTTTATGTGGTGATAACTTTTAAACGCTTTTACTTTTGCAGGCCATTCTGAGATTGTTTTTTCGTTACATATTGTACTTCATGACAGGGGTAAAATGGAGTCGAAAAACTTCATTTTTATTTATAAAAAATACCAAATTTACCCAAAATTTGGATAAATTTGCAATTTTACAAGTTTCAGTTTCTCTACTTTTATATTACATAGTAATACCTCCAAAAATAGTTATTAATTTACATACCCCTACTTCATGTCTGGATCATTTTTGGAATCCCATTATTTTGTGGGACGTTACAAGGCTTAGAAGTTTAGAAGCAAATCTTGGAAATTTTAAGAAATTTTCAAAAACCCATTTTTTTGGGTACCAGTTCAGTGCCTTGCGTCTACATGGGCATGTAACATCAAGGGCAGCCCAAAACTACCATAAGTCAGTAGCACTGCACAGACCCCATGGAGCAATGACCAGAGGGAGTACATCATGACACATCATTATCAGGACCATTACCACTCCCATCCACTGCTCCTTATGGGCTCGCTGCAGGGGCACGAAAGCCAGATTGAAAGCAAAAAATTTTAAGCCACAAAAATTGGATAAAGTCGAGTGGGATGATTGTGCGAGACCTTCTGTTTGTCAACATACTAGTTATTGACACTTGTTCCAATCTTAGAGGGTCAGTGAGAGAGATCTTGGTTTATCACTCTTGCAGATTCCTATCCACATGCACCTAGGCTGAGATGTCAGCACTGAACAACAATGAACTGGAAAGACAGAGAACCTCTGCATGGATGGATTGTTAAAAGAATGGTGCGTAATGATCCACTCTGTACTGCAGGTGAAATTGGACATAATATTCCAAGCCTTGGACAGAAAACAGTCTACTAAAAACATCAGATGGCATTTGCACAATGTTGGGCTATGAGCTAGATGTCCAGCTACAGGTGTTCCGTTGACCTCACACCACCGATCTCAAAGGCTATCAAGGTGCACAGCAAGATGGCAATGTAGATGGAATGGAGGTCCATCCTCTTCTGTGATGAGTCACGCTTTTGTTTTACCCTAGGTACACACCTAAGCGTTTTTCAGCGCGTTCAAACGCGCTGTAAAACGCACAACATGTGGAAAGCCATGCTTCCCTATGGGCATGGTTCACATTTGGGCGTTTTACAGCGCATTTGAATGCGCTGAAAAACGCCAAACGCTGTCGCTTCAGCATGAGCTTCTTTTGGGCGTTTTAACGTGCCTATGGACCATGCTGATAGGGGAGAATCACTGAATCACTGAATAGGGGAGAATCACTGAATCGCGCGGATGATGCGCGTTTCTTAGTTACAAAAATGCGCATTCAAAAACGCGCGTAAAACGCGCGTCATATGCACGATTCAGAAACGCCTAGGTGTGTTCCCAGCCTTAGACTCATTGATAGGAAACGCTGAATGGTCCTACTCCCATGATTATTTTGTGGCGTAGCATAATGTACAGTACTCAAACCATTTTAGTCTTCATTTCAGGTACATTAACAGCTTGGCGTTGTATTGATTTGGTTGTGGAACCAGTGGTACAGTCATTTCTTCAAAGTGTCCCAGGAGCTGTTTGTCAATAGGACTCCAAATCACATGTCATTGGTTAGCAATTGTAAAAGGAGCTGCCAACGGATTTTGATCATTTGCGTGCCCAACTGATTTCAGCATGGCAGAACATTACTCAGACAACCATTATTAACCTCACTGATATCATGCTAGGGCGTGTAAGTGCGTGTATTTCTGCATGAGGGGCACTTATACTCAATACTAAATAAATCAAGATGTTTTGAATACTTTGATTTCATTTTTTACCATTTGTATATCATTAACATGTCTATTGATCCTGTGATTTACATAATTCCACCTTGTGTCCTTCTTGGTGTTGCAAATTCAATGTTGAGGAGTATATAATGTGTAAGTTGTAAGGGTTAGTTCAAGTAAAGCTCCACTGGTCATGGTCACACTTTGTTTTATCAAGTTAGTTTTGACTGCTGGAAAGGGTTGTATGAACTTAAAGGGGTTTTCCGAGACTTTACAACTGATGACCTATCCTTAGGTCCGACACATGGGACCCCCACTGATCAGCTGTTTGAGAAGGCAGGGGCACTTGCAGTAGTGCTGCGGCCTTCTCTGAGCTTTCCCTAGTTCAATGAACGGCGAGCGCGAATTTACGCAAATGTTCGCGAACGGGCGAATCGCCATAGACTTCACCAGGCAAATTTTAAAACCCACTGGGACTCTTTCTGGCCACAATAGTAATGGAAAAGTTGTTTCAAGGGGACTAACACCTGGACTGTGGCATGCCGGAGGGGGATCCATGGCAAAGCTCCCATGGAAAATTACGTAGTTGATGCAGAGTGTGGTAAGTTGAATTCGCAATGTGATTAATATAACCTGCATTAATCACATTGCGAATTCAACTTAGAGCTGAGTTCCTAATGGTTGTATTGCTAGAATATAACGAAGATTGAGAATATAGCACTATTTTCTCAATCTTCGTTATATTCTAGCAATACAACCATTAGGAACCCAGCTTTAAGTTGAATTCACAATGAGATTAATACAGGTTATATTAATCGCATTGCGATTACAACTTAGATCTGAGTTCCTAATGGTTGTATTGCTAGAATTGACGAATATAACGAATATAGCGCTATATTCTCAATCTTCGTCCACTAAGATGGATGCCGTCCTTGCTTTTTGATAGGAGGTGGAAGGGTCTGGGAGGGAGGGTATGCTGATTGGCTGGAATGTGTCTGCTGACTGTAAGGGACTGGGTCAAAGTTTGCTCAATGATAAAGTATACGGGCGAACGCGAACATCGCACATGTTCGCCCGCCTTCTACACAGTGGCATAGGTACTTGCAGAAGTATCAGTGGAAAACTATGTTCGCCGGGTACTGTTCGCCAGCGAATAGTTTGTGACATCACTAATGATATGTTCATTGGTCATGTGGCCTAGGACCAGTTCAACCCCATAGAAATGAATGGAGCTGAGTGCGATACCAAGCACAGCCACTATACAATGTGCAGCATTGTGCTTGGTAAGCACGGAGAAGGCCACAGTGCTCAAAGGAAACAGATGATTGGTGGGGGTCTCAGGTGTTGGACTCCCACTGATCAGATACTGATGATTTATCCAGTCTTTGAAACCCTTTAAAAATGAATGGGGTTAAACTGCAATAACAGACACATCATGTGGACAACAGTGGCAGTGCTTCTTAAAAAAGCAGACCCTAATGTCATAAATGTGATTTATATAGTACGTCTTTATCATGCTTAGTCTTCTGCTTGGGCAGACTTCTCAGTAGAGGGCTCATGATTTCTGTTACTGTATTCACATTGGGTTGCTGGTCAGCTTGTTTCCTTTTATTCTTCCAGTGTTTTGAAGAATAGAACAAATGTATGTTGTAAAATATTTTTCTACTCAGCATGTGCCATTTATAATACTGGTTTATTAAGCGCTCCATACACATACGTAAGTGTATTGATGAAAGAGACTCTAATGTTTATGGGGAGCTCCCAACTCTCTCCCAACAGATGATGTTGGGTGAAAGAAGAATATGGAAGTGAATATTTTCGCCCAATCCTGTTGTTCTCCCGGAAGATAAGCCAGAAGTGTCTGGCAGCAGCTTCCTCTGCTTGTCCAATGAATACACATACACATTCGGCCAAGCCAAACATGCATGTGTATGAAGGAGCTGGGAGGGAGTCAGGAGAGAGAACCTATTTGGCTGAAAGCTATTGAGTGCCCACCTTTACTCTGGAAAAGTGTCCTTTAGGAAAAGTGTCCTTTAGGATCACATGGGTCACATGGTCCACTCAAATGCTTCTATGATTGGACCATGTGACCCTGTGACGTCACCACAGGTCCTGAAGCAAGCAATCATCAAGAGAGAAGACGTTCTGGGGCTATTCGTGTACAATGGCAGAAGGTGAGTTAACTCTTTATTATTTTTAACCCTCTATAGCCCGGGGAACATTGCATTCTGTAATTAGAATGCGATTATTTTCCCTTATAACTATGTTATAAAGGAAAATAATAACGATCGGGTCCCCATCCCGATCGTATCCTAGCAACCATGCGGAAAAATCGCAACGCATCCGCACATGATTGCGGATGATTGCGATTTTCCCGCATCCCCATTCACTTCTATGGGGCCTGCGTTGCGTGAAAATCACCGCTCATGTGCACAGCACCATAGAAGTGAATGGGTCCGGATTCAGTGCAGGTGCAATGCGTCCTCCTCACGCATTGCACCCGCGCGGAAAACTTGCCCGTGTGAAAGGGGCCTTAGGCTGCTTCAGGCTCCAGGGTCTCTTTCAACTGATACTTCTGCAGGTCCTATAAGTACCTATGCCACTGTGTAGAAGGCAAGACCAGATTTCATGGATCTACTTGTTTGCTTACCTTGACATTTGCAAAATTCTAAAAGGTTTTCACTAATTATCAAAATTCAAAGTAATAAAGTATGTGTTACAAGGTCCAGCTTTTGCATGTATATTGAAAACCTCATTCAGAGGAAAATACAGACCTTAGTTCATACCAAGATGTCATTACATTTTAAGATCTTTTCATTCCAGTCTGTGTCATATTTTAGATCTTTTTATATTAACTTTTGATCCAAGTAAGCATAACCGTCATTAATACCTTATAAAACTAGTCAAGCGATTTTTCCTAAAGTATCTTACAGTATTATGCGTTCGCAAACATATACTGTAGCAAAAAAAGCTGTCCTATCAGCTCACAGAACAGAGATTGCCACTTTGAGAAACATTGTCTATTAGCCAGAACTGACAACAGCTGCCTCTTATTCTGGAGGACCTGGCATGTGTAATGCTTAAATACTCCTGTGGTGGCACTGTAGAGTTATTAAACACTTGCAAAAGATTTCCTGCACAGATTATAACTGATCATCATTGGTTTCAGCAGCAAGACAACCTTTATCCACTTAACATTTTTAAACCCTGCTAATGAAAAAGGAGAGTTAAAATTGGACAGCCCTTTGAAGGATTTTTTTTTAAATAATATGAAGTATAAATCTATAGCAGCTTCTAGCTTTTTATTATATGGCTTTTTAAAACAATAATCAAAAATCTGCATTTTATCATTATATCACTTAATAACCCCTTACTAGAATAAATAATATGCATTACCGCATACATGTTTGCAGAATGTCTATGCATCTTCAGTTGCAGCCAAAGGTTTAATCATTTTTCATTTAGCCCTTCCAAGTTAGGTTGCCTTAAGCCACGCGAGCAGTCAACCCTGCCAGTACTCACTGTTTTAATGTTCTTAAATACAGGTAACTCTCAATCGTTCACAACAGCCTACAGTTTTAATACTGATCATAAGAAAGTGTCTCCTGGGGCACCGGGGCAGTTCAGCCAGATGGTACTCTGCAAATGGAGAGAATCCAGAACAGAAAAAGGCATAATTAAAAGTAAATTACGTGGGCACACAGGGCACAGGATTTAGCCCTGGGAATGCCTTCAAAAGCCTTATTCATGCACAATGTTTACAGAAGGTATCGTGCAGTTTGCAAACCTGTGGCAATGTGTTTTTGGATGTTAAAACAATCTATAGCAAAGATATGTAAAATATTTTACCGACTGCTCAGAATGAAGAATTGCTCCTAGGATTAACAAGTAAGATTGCCGCTATGAAAAAAAAACAAAAAAAAAAAAGATTTTGAAAGGCTAATTTGTGTATGTTTTGTAAGATAAAGACAGTGATTCTTCACATTGGAGGCTTAATATTTGCTATTTTATTGTATTGTTAGATGTATTACCTTTATTAAAGCACATGCTTGGAAAAAAAACATCTGTTGACAGGTTTGTGTGGTGAACGTCATGTGAGGGAGCTTGCAAATTACAGGCCTCTGCTGTGACATGTTATCTAAATTGATCTCCTTCATGTTGACTTGATCAGAGCCTCAAATGTTCCTGATGACATGTAGAGCTGTGAAAGAATGATATCATCCATGGTAGGTCCAAAACTTTATGACAGAAGAAGGATGACCTGCTCTACATTGTAGGAGTCAATTGGATCCATACAATTCAGAATGCTTTCCTCTTGTAGAGGATAGACTCCACAAGATGGTTTTAAAATATTTTTATGATGCATTAATCCTCTAATTGAGAGCCAATAGCCCACAGATGCCTTTCATGTAATAATGAAGACCGCACTGTATAGTCCTTCTTTATTGTTAATGGCCGCACAGCACCTTTAAACAGGGCTGTTGCTGGTATGGGGTTTGGCTGGTTAGGTGGGTGGACAATATTATTTATGTTCTTGTCTAAAATCTCCTGCAGGTAATTTGACAGTAAACCCTGAATATTATGCAGCTCTGGCATCCCCACTTCTCCAACCCAGCACTCCCCTGCCCTACAGGTGGGAGCCCTTCTTCTCCATCTGCTTTTCCTCCTTTTCCACATGATCTAATATCGATGAAAATATGTCACCAGCAACATCCAACTCCTCCTTTCTCTGCATCTTGCTGACTTTTCTAAGACATGGAGACTTTGAAGGATGATTTGTAAGAAGTAAAGCCAGCAAAAGATGAGGATGGTCATTCTTGGTAATCTCTATGGTGGCTACAATAGCGCTCCTGTTCTCTTGTACACTGGTGTGGCTGTGGTATATCAGCGGACCACACCGCCTGCTGTATTCAAAAGAGGTAATAGCTTAAAGTATAACAATACCGTGCCTGCCAGTTGCCTTATGCTATCTACAATTGACTAATCACTCCACATAAATCTAGGAAACCAAGAAGTATACAACTGGATTAGATGTTTGTACCTTATAGCTTGCTGCCTTCTTAACAAGAGTATCCTCCTCCGTGCTCTCGTTCCATCTTTTGCTGAGGCGGGTCTTTCTCTTGCAGTCCACAGTTTACGCCCCGGCTGGTGGCGCAGTGTTGCGGACGATGAGGGGTTTTACTGTTTGGTGTTCGTGCACGTGGCTTGTGACGTCAGTACTGCAGCTACTACTCGCTGCAGGTGCCAAAAAAACTCCAACGCGTTTCGGACATTATTAAGACCTGGCCTCCCTAAGGGGTGCAGACTGGATGGTATTGGTTGGCACGCTGGCAGTGAAATAATAAAGGCTTCCATCTTATTGGTATTGAATTACAGTTATGGCTGATGTAGGAATAAGTAAATGTAGGAATAAATAAATATGACTCAGAATAAGTCTCCCTGCAGTCTCCCTGCACTAACCCTCTCCAATATTCTTGTGTTAATCATTTTCAGCAACACTGTCCCTAGCGCATGAGAGCTTGTTTCTCCCTATGCTCAGCTCACAGGACAATGACGTAGACCGCGCGGGATGAGGGTTTTACAGGGCTGCAGATTGGCTGGCTGCACTGCATTATGGGTGATCTTGCATTCCTGGACTTCTTGATTTCACTTTGCAACACGTGCAGCCGCCATTTTAGGAAAAAACAATTCGTTACCACGAAGGGTAAGGATATTTGGATTGCTTGCAAAACAAAATTTTCCTGAACTTTGGACTGAATTCCGCTTTAAATGCTTCGCTTAACAAACTTACAAAAAATAAATATAAACCTATTAAATCTAATCTCACCCTGGATATCTTAAATTACTCTTTGCAGGCAGCCTCATATCAATTTCTATTGATTTGACAGAGGTGAGAAAATCAAGCACCTAGAGGAGCTTACAGTTAAGAACAACCAAAACCTTTTGTTGGGTATGGCGGATGACGGATTCCATATTGAATGCCCCTGGAAAGTAGTCTCATTATCTGCATTGCTATTTTAAGATATTTTAGTTGCTGCCATTAACTGGTCCAATTTGGTCCATAACATGCAAATTTTTCAATTTGCAGTTGCAGTTTGGTCACCTTTATATTTCTCAACCTTGCCAAACATCTACTTTTAAATCTGTATTAATTTCTCCAGAATTGGATCAATCAAACTGTGTGCCACTTGTGGTTTAGATGTTCTCCACGACATTTTCTACTGGCTTCTCACCACTCCTTGTTGTATTTTTGCCCCTATTCTTCTATTCTTGTCTTTTATGCTTTTTGGTCAATGATGCAGTGATATCTGTTGCCGCCACACACTGTGGCATGATAGCTAGACATGCTCTTTCCGCAAAGGATAAATATTACTTATCCTGCACTCATGATGTTAAAGTCAAACAATTGAACACACAATCTTTGTTGTTTCAAGTCATCAGTTGGACACTTCTACTGTTAATAGTTAATAGTTAATAGTAAATAGTGTTGATCGAGCACCAAAGTGCTCGTGTGCTCGAGTAGAACACTTCACGATGCCCAGGTGCTCTACTAGCACTAGCTGCTAGCTGGAGAAAGGCTCTTTGTATGAGCTGAAACGTTGCCTCACTGTACCGCATGGGTGAATAAATCACTGTTTTTATCTGGAGTGCTGTCCGATTTCCTGACTAAGACATTGGGTATGCAGCTATACCCTGGGACCTAGCACCCATCCATCATTTTTTTTTCCGTTTTTCCAGTGCCGCCATTGTTTTCCATTATATATATATATATATATATATATATATATATATATATATATATATTTAAGTTAAGTTTAACTTCTATTTCTGAAAAAGTTTG
This sequence comes from Bufotes viridis, assembly GCA_033119425.1. Taxonomy (NCBI): domain Eukaryota; kingdom Metazoa; phylum Chordata; class Amphibia; order Anura; family Bufonidae; genus Bufotes; species Bufotes viridis. The sequence continues at coordinate 230,925,381 of CM065594.1, forward strand.
TGACGGGATTTGAATTCATAGCTTCTGCATCGCAGCCCAGAACTTTACCACTACACTATATAGATGCATAGCCAAAACAAAATGAGACTTCTACTGTATAGTTTTTTTATTTTTATATAACTCGCTATGCAGCTATTATAGCTGAGTTTTTAAGTGCCTTGCCTCTAATGTAGAAGGTCTTGAGTACAAATCCCAGCATAAACTTTTCTAAAATACAGGCTAAATTAGATTTAAGTACACTGGGTGTCTCCAAGCACTGACTCCATATATGCACATAGCTATATATGGAGTCAGACCAGGGATTCCTAAGCCGCAGACTCACACTGAGAGAGTCCCTCACTGTACAGCAGTCTGCTGTATAAAAATAGTGGCTAAGTAAAATTTAAATACACTGAATGGAGCATCGCGCTCGAGCACACACGGTGTTCGGCCAAACTCAGCATGCTCGCTCAACACTTCTCCAAAACAATTGGCTTACAGTAACATGCTCTTTTTTAAAGTATAGGTTGTTCTCTTGCTCCAGAATGCCAATGCTTTATACGGTATATTATATTTCCTAGATGTCTTTGACCTCTTATTTTAGTCTTACCATTGCTCTTGATCTTAGATTCCATCTCCTGATTTAGTGATTATGTGGATTCTCCGCTTGCTTCTCAGCTTATTGCTTTATTGCTGTTCTGTTTCAGTATCTTGCATTGTGTATTGGTATGCTCCTTTCTTCTCCTCCCCCCTCTGTTTCAGCTTCTAGTTGGTTCATTCTAGCCACTTCCTGTTTTCCCTGTCATGCATTGCTGTTTTGTGTGTTCTGATTCTGAGGAGAATCTGAGGAGAATCTGTGTAGTATCTCATCTTCTTATCAAGGAGAATATTAGAGGCATAATTTTTTTACCACCTGGATTCCCTGCATATCTTGTAATACAATCTCCGATTAAAAACTACTTAATTAACTCCTGGGTGTCTGATGCGTAAACTGTAAGTGGAGAATGTCTGATTCAACAAGTCACCTCACAGATGCGTGATTTTATAAGGTTGACATTTTGAAACGCCACAGTAAAAGAATTGTCTTAGTACTCTCCTTGTCCCGCTAAGAAAAAAATATTCTCCTCCTCCAAGTAATAAGCCATCATCATTTGTCTCCATTATGCTGCAGTAATAAGAGTAATATCTTGTACTGCTCAGTACTGCATTCACTAGGATCGCAGAAGCTTCTAGCAATTTCAGTTTCACACAGACTAGGAACTGTATTCAGCCTGTTTTCTGAGGTAAATATCGTCTGCCTGCTGTAAGCTATTAAAAGACTGAACCACCACTAGAGGTCACTGTTGTGTTACAGATGAAATGCAGGACACAGCTAGAAGGATTTCTATGCCCTCATTAAAAATGGAGGCGCTCCTAACTAACAAAATTTAAATATACAATAATGTATCTATTTTGTGGGAAAAGACTGAACAATGTATGGATGCAGCACATGGATCAGGCTATATGAAGATCAATTAAAGGCCATGTGTACAAAATTGAATAAAACCTATGATGGTTTTAAGAGACTGTCTGAAAAATATTCTTCTCTGTTATCAAGTCTCAACTTAGAGGAATACATCCTAGAATTAAAGACCCACACTGCACTTAATGATGAAAGATATAGCAGATTTATGGCAGTCAATCAACGCTAGAGGACAAGATATCACAACAATATGAAACTGCGTCCCGTCATTCTAACCTTTCAAAGGACTCCAAGGCTTCATCCTGTTCCTCGAAATCTATTGCTCAGTCCTCATCGCTAAGGTCTCGCTCACAGCACTCTTCGCTGAGTACCTCATTGGTGTTGGCACGCACAAAAGCGCAAGCAGCGAAGGTATAAGCTCACTGCATTAAAAAGGAAGCAGCCATTAAGGCACAAGTTGCAGAGACACAAGCCCTATCCCAAGCTAATCAAGCAGCTATACAAGCCCAATCTCAAGCTAATCAAGCAGCTATAAAGGCTCAGGCGCAAGCTATACAAGCCCAATCTCAAGCTAATCAAGCAGCTATACAGGCTCAGGCGCAAGTGACCAAAGCCAAAGCCGAAGCTGAGTTGGAGGTACATCAGAAGGAAAGGGAAGAAGCAGCAGCCATGGCTGAACTCAGAGTTCTTGAAGAAGCTGCTGAAGGAGAAGAAGCTTATCATTAGAGATGGTCCGAGATGGTTGTTCGCATTCACCGCGGCGGGCGAACACATGCGATGTTCGGTCCGCCCCTATACATCATCATTGAGCAAACTTTAGCTAAATCTATAGCTAGGCTAGTGTATTCAGCGTCCACTCCAGTCCTGAAAGACTCATCTGATCTCTGCTGTAAGGACAGCGTCCTGACAGCACCCCAAAAAGCCCTTTTTAGGGCTGCTACATTAGTCTGCTTTTTTTTTCTTTTCTCCATATATATATTGCAGTTGCTTGGCCTGCCCGTGTGTGAGGAGCTGCAGGCCCACAGACTGTAGTGTGCCCACTGTCAGTGCCCACCACTTATACCAGGTGGCATAGGACTTTGCATCAAAAAAGGCATTTCATTTTTACACTTTAGTCTAATTTCAGTTGCTTGCCTGCTAGTGTGTGTCAAGCCGGCCTCTACTGACTATAGTGTGCCCACTGCCAGTGCCCACCACTCATACCGTGTGGCACAGGACTTTGCATCAAAAAACGGCATTTCATTTTTACACTTTAGTGTAATTTCAGTTGCTTGCCTGCTGCCAGTGTGTGTCAGGCCGACTTCCACAGACTGTAGTGTGCCCACTGCCAGTGCCCACCTCTCATACCGGGTGGCACAGTAGCTTGCCGATAAATAAGGCATTTCATTTTTACACATTAGTCTAATTTCAGTTGCTTGCCTGCTGCCAGTGTGTGTCAGGCCGACTTCCACAGACTGTAGTGTGCCCACTGCCAGTGCCCACCTCTCATACCGGGTGGCACAGTAGCTTGCCGATAAATAAGGCATTTCATTTTTACACTTTAGTCTAAATTCAGTTGCTTGCCTGCTGCCAGTGTGTGTCAGGCCGACTTCTACAGACTGTAGTGTGCCCACTGCCAGTGCCCACCATTCATACCGGGTGGCACAGTAGTTTGCCGATAAATAAGGCATTTAATTTTTACACATTAGTCTAATTTCAGTTGCTTGCCTGCTGCCAGTGTGTGTCAGGCCGACTTCTACAGACTGTAGTGTGCCCACTGCCAGTGCCAACCACTCATACCGGGTGGCACAGTAGCTTGCCGATAAATAAGGCATTTCATTTTTACACATTAGTCTAATTTCAGTTGCTTGCCTGCTGCCAGTGTGTGTCAGGCCGACTTCCACAGACTGTAGTGTGCCCACTGCCAGTGCCCACCACTCATACCTTGTGGCACAGGACTTTGCATCAAAAAACGGCATTTCATTTTTACACTTTAGTCTAATTTCAGTTGCTTGCCTGCTGCCAGTGTGTGTCAGGCCGACTTCCACAGACTGCAGTATGCCCACTGCCAGTGCCCACCACTCATACCGGGTGGCACAGTAGCTTGCCGATAAATAAGGCATTTCATTTTTACACATTAGTCTAATTTCAGTTGCTTGCCTGCTGCCAGTGTGTGTCAGGCCGATTTCCTCAGACTGTAGTGTGCCCACTGCCAGTGCCCACCTCTCATACCGGGTGGCACAGTAGCTTGCCGATAAATAAGGCATTTCATTTTTACACTTTAGTCTAAATTCAGTTGCTTGCCTGCTGCCATTGTGTGTCAGGCCGACTTCCACAGACCGTCGACCGTGGGCACACTACAGTCTGTAGAAGTCGGCCTGACACACACTGGCAGCAGGCAAGTAACTGAAATTAGACTAATGTGTAAAAATGAAATGCCTTATTTATCGTCAAGCTACTGTGTCACCCAGTATGAGTGGTGGGCATTGGCAGTGGGCACACTACGGTCTGTGGAAGTCAGCCTGACACACAATGGCAGCAGGCAAGCAACTGAATTTAGACTAAAGTGTAAAAATTAAATGCCTTATTTATTGGCAAGCTACTGTGCCACCCGGTGTGAGTGGTGGTCACTGGCAGTGGGCACACTACAGTCTGTGAAAGTCCGCCTGACACACACTGGCAGCAGGCAAGCAACTGAAATTAGACTAATGTGTAAAAATTAAATGCCTTAGTGGGCAGTGTGCCCACTGCCAGTGCCCACCACTCATACCGGGTGACACAGTAGCTGGACGATAAATAAGGCATTTAATTTTTACACATTAGTCTAATTTCAGTTGCTTGCCTGCTGCCAGTGTGTGTCAGGCCCACTTTCACAGACTGTAGTGTGCCCACTGCCAGTGCCCATCACTCATACCAGGTAACACAGTACCTAGCACGTGTAGTACCACTTATCTAAAAAAAAATGACAGGCAGAGGCAGGCCACCACGCAGGGGCCATCGTGGTCGTGGTGCTGTGATTTGGAATAATGCCCAGTGTTCAGGGGCCACGTAACCTGAACCTGAAAAATTCTGAGGGCATAGTTGACTGGCTTAGACAGGACACCCAATCTTCAACAGCTTCCGCTAAGAACCTTGACGCACCATTCTCCTCCAGCTCAGCTTCGGTCAACTGCTCTCGAGTTACCACGTTCCCGCCCGCCGACACCACCACCACTACCACCACAGCCACTTCACTTGATCCGTCAGTGGAGTTATTTACACATCAGTTGGATGCAATTAGTGATGCGCAACCATTATTGCCAGATGATGTAGATTACAGGGATATGTCTCAGTCAGGCAGGATTACACACATGGATGTACAGTGTGATGATGATGATGATGATGATGTTGTACCCGCTGCTGCTTCCTTTTCTGAGGTGTCAGATACAAGTGAAGCGGTTGATGATGACGATGTGTCCATGGATGCCACGTGGGTGCCTGCTCGAAGAGAAGAAGAGGGGGAAAGTTGAGAAGGGGAGACAGAGAGAAGAAGGAGACAAGTTGGAAGCAGGGGGAGGTCATCGCAAGGAGTTAGTGGCACAGTCAGACAGCATGTATAGGCACCCGGGGTCAGCCAGACAGCACGCCAGTCAATGCATGCTGTTGCCACCACCAGAATGCCGTCATTGCAAAGCTCAGCAGTGTGGCATTTTTTGTGTGTGTCTGCCTCTGATAACAGCAATGCAATTTGCAACCTGTGCCAAAAGAAACTGAGTCATGGGAAGTCCAACACCCACCTCGGTACAACTGCTTTGCGAAGGCACATGATTTCACATCACAAACGCCTATGGGATCAACACATGAGTACAAGCAGCACACAAACTCAAAGCCACCATGCTCCTCCTGGTCCAGCATCTTCAGCCACGTCAACCACTGCTGTCCTCCCTGCCCCCTCTCAACCAATCTCCATTCCACCTCTCACCTACAGCAGTTCCTGCTCATCTGCCCACAGTCAGGTGTCTGTTAAGGAAATGTTTGAGCATAAGAAGCCAATGTCACAGAGTCACCCCCTTGCCTGGCGACTGACAGCTGGCTTGACAGAACTCTTAGCCGCAACCTTTCCTATACCAACTGGTGGAGTCTGAGGCCTTCAAAAAATGTGTCACTATTGGGACACCACAGTAGAAGGTACCTGGAGAAATTTTTTTTTCAAAAGAGGCAATCCCAAAACTCTACTATGTTATTGAAAAGGAAGTCATGGCATCTCTGGCATACAGTGTTGGGGCAAGAGTCCATCTGACCACTGATGCCTGGTCTGCAAAGCATGCCACCTCCTCTACTCCTACTCCATCCTCTTCGATATCCTCCTCGGCTGAGTCTTCTTCTACTGCGGCGTCTGGCTGCACATCAACTGAATCCCCCAGATCCCCAGGGGCTATTCCACATCCCGGATACGATATTGTCACGCTGTCTTGGGGTTGACTTGCCTGAAAGCAGAGAGCCACACAGGACCAGCACTCCTGTCCGCCCTGAACGCACAGGTGGATCAGTGGCTGACCCCGCACCAACTGGAGATCGGCAAAGTGGTGTGTGACAATGGAACAAATTTGTTGTCGGCATTGAATTTGGGCAAGTTGTCACATGTGCCGTTCATGGCACATGTGTTGAATCTCATCGTACAACGCTTTGTGTCTAAGTTCCCAGGCTTACGGGACGTCCTCAAGCAGGCCAGGAAAGTGTGTGGCCATTTCAGGCATTCCCACATGGCCATGGCGCACTTTTCCGATATTCAGCGTCAAAACAACATGCCAGTGAGGCGCTTGATTTGCGACAACCCGACACATTAGAATTCATCACTCCTAATGTTCGACCGCCTGCTCCAACAAGAAAAAGCCACCAACGAGTATTTGTATGACCGGGGTGCTAGGACAGCCTCTGCGGAGCTGGGAATTTTTTTGCCACGTTACTGGACACTCATGCGCAATGCTTGTAGGCTCATGCGTCCTTTTGAAGAGGTGACAAACCTAGTCAGTCGCACCGAAGGCACCATCAGCGACCTCATCCTATTTGTTTTCTTCCTGGGGCGCGTCCTGCGAAGAGTGCTGGATCAGGCTGTAGATGAACGTGAAGAGGAAGAGTTGTGGTCACCATCACCACCAGAAACAGCCTTGTCATTATCGCATGCCGGACCTGCGGCAACGCTGGAAGAGGAGTATGAGGAAGAGGAGTAATGTGGCGGCTTTGAGGAGGAAGAAGACCAACCACAGCAGGCACCCCAGGGTGCTCGTTGTTGTCACCTATCAGGGACCCATGGTGTTGTACGTGGCTGGGGGGGAAGAACAGACCGTTAATGACATCAGTGAGGACGAGGAACGGAAAATGAGTAGCTCTGCATCCAACCTTGTGCAAATGCGGTCTTTCATGCTGTCATATCTGTTGAGGGACCCTCGTATAAAAAGGATGAAGGAGAACGACCTGTACTGGGTGGCCACGCTACTAGACCCCCGGTATAAGCAGAAAGTGGCAGAAATGTTACCAAATTACCGAAAGTCGGAAAGGATGCAGCAGTTCAAAACCAAACTAAAAAATATGCTTTACCCAGCTTATAAGGGGGATGTCACAGCACAACGGGAATCTAACTGGGGAAGAGGTGAATGTAATCCTCCTCCTACCATGGAGGCAAGGACTGGACGATTTACAGATGTGTTGTTGATGGAGGACATGCAGAGCTTTTTCAGTCCTTCACATCGCCACAGCCCTTCGGGATCCAGCCTTAGAGAATGACTCGACCGACAGGTAGCAGACTACCTCGCCTTAACAGCAGATATCGACACTCTGAGGAGCGATGAACCCCTTCACTGCTGGGTGTGCAGGCTTGACCTGTGGCCTGAGCTATCCCAGTTTGCAATAGAACTTCTGGCCTGCCCTGCTTCAAGTGTCCTGTCAGAAAGGACCTTTAGTGCAGCAGGAGGCATTGTCACTGACAAGAGAAGTCTCCTCGGTCAAAAAAGTGTTGATTACCTCACCTTCATAAAGATGAATGAGGCATCTTCAGGGGAATGGGTAGCGTCCCCTGAAGACGCCGGCAATTGACCGGTGAAACATGTCGGGGGGTAGTGCTGCATGATTTTAAATATCATCGGACTGTGAACGCTAATAGCAATATCGATCAAGTGAGGTAGAGGTGCACGGGCAGCGCGCAGCCCGGTGCACAAACCGAGCCTACCAGTTTTATAGTTCAATCAACTTCAGTGTGAACACAATCAGTCCATTTGTTTTAAAATAGTCAATAACATATGTGAATAGAAATTAAAATAGAAATAAAAGTTAAGTTTTAAAATTCTAGTCGAAACCAGGTGTCAAGAGAAGGCTTCAAATTTAAAAATAGATTTATGTTAGTAATGCCTCTACATCTGGAAGGTCACTTTTGTAAATAACAGTAAATTGCACGGCGCAGATGCAGTGACCGTGGATTAAAACAAAGGGGAGGGGGCCAGCGTTTTTTTAACCATCTCCCCGTTCGAAAAATCAATTCAATTCACTTTTCGGGGACCCTTGGTGTTGTACGTGGCTGGGTGGAGGAAAAAACCTTCAATGACATCACCGGGACCAAGTTTGGTCTGTCAATGTCTGTGAAACGGGCATAACCCTTACACTACCTGATCGATACAACATCATACCTGATCGTATACACACACTGGATATTTTAAAGCATGTTATTCCAAACAATTTAGGAATGTTAGTTGATTTATGCCCTTTATGGATTAAAACCCGACTCTCCGTCCACTATGTAATTTTCCGGGGGGGTTTTGCCATGGATCCCCCTCCGGCATGCCACAGTCCAGGTGTTAGTCCCCTTGAAACAACTTTTCCATCACTATTGTGGCCAGAAAGAGTCCCTGTGGGTTTTAAAATCCGCCTGCCTATTGAAGTCTATGGCGGTTCGCCCCGTTCACCCGTTCGCAAACATTTGCGGAAGTTCGCATTCGCCGTTCGCTAACGGAAAATTTTATGTTCGCGACATCACTACTTACCATCCTATGTCCAAGATATCTAATGACTCAGAAGGCCGTACCCTGCAATTTATCCTAGACCAAAGCAAAGTCAATGCACTTGCACCAGAAAATTTGGGCTCTGCACGTCAGCCTGCTAAACTCATGCGGATAGAAAAAGAGGCAGCTGATAACTATACAGTTGACCCCAGTCCAGTGGACATTTCTCTTTCTTTCAAACCCCTGGCACCTTACACAGTATTTCAGGCGCCATTAGAGACCAAGCCACTTCAAGCTCATCAAATTACATCAAAAACCTCCTGAGACTAGTTACATAGCAATCAAGACGCTGGCGCCAAGATTACCAGATGTGAAGCCTTCATTTACGCTCAACCCAGCTGCCACTCCATTCCATCTTTCAACTCCCAAACATAGGGTATCAGATGGTGCCAACAACACCAGCGAGGGTGAAGTTCCTATCGCCATGATGCAGGAAAGAAATAACGCATCAGAAATCGCTAACTACCACACTCTCAGGGACCTCATCAGTACTAGCCTTACGAACTTTGATGATCGCCTAGAGAACTATAGAAGTTGGAAAGCCACCTTCAAGACAACAGTTCAAACCCTTGCTGTACCGCCGATGCAAGAATTTGATTTACTAATAAGATGGCTAGGTCCATGGTCGTCAAACTGTGTTAAGAGACTCAAAACCGTTCATATCTACGAACCAGTCAAAGGCCTTCGTCTCGCATGGGAAAGATTAGAGCAGACATACGGCGGCTCGGAAGTAGTTGAACGTGCCTTATTTAAACGACTATACGACTTTCCTGTATTATCCAATACAGACCGCCAAGGGTTCCAGGAATTAAGCGATCTTCTTCTTGAGTTTGAAATCGTCAAGGAAGACCCGCAGCTACCAGGTCTCAGCTTTCTTGATACCTCCCATGGTGTGGGCCTGATTGTGGAGAAATTACCCCTCAATATTCAAGATCAATGGGCAACAACAGGTTCAAAATACAAGGAACAACATTGTGTTCCCTTTCCCCTATTTTCATTCTTCTGTAAGTTCTTCAAGGACTTGGCTAGAACTCAAAACGATCTGAGCTTCAACACCTTGGGAACCAACATCTTTGGCTCTACTAAACAGAGACACAAGACTTTCAGTCCCAGACAGGCGGGCCCTAAAGATCTAATTTCAGTAAAAAAGACAGGGGTTGTGCCCACTACTAACAATGGAAATGAAAGCCCCAAGGAACCCAATCATCATTGCCCTATCCATGATTAGTGATGTCGCGAACATAAAATTTTCCGTTCGCGAACGGCGAACGCGAACTTCCGCAAATGTTCGCGAACGGGCAAACAGGGCGAACCGCCATGGTCTTCAATAGGCAGGTGAATTTTAAAACCCACAGGGACTCTTTCTGGCCACAATAGTGATGGAAAAGTTGTTTTAAGAGGACTAACACCTGGACTGTGGCATGCTGGAGGGAGATCCATGGCAAAACTTCCATGGAAAATTACATGGTTGACGCAGAGTTGGGTTTTAATCCATAAAAGGCATAAATCACCTAACAATCCTACATTTTTTTGAACAATGTGGTTTAAAACATCTAGTGTGTGTATACAATCAGGTATGATGTTGTATCGATCAGGGTTACGGGGTTGTATCAATAAGGGTTACGCCCGCTTCACAGACATTGACAGACCAAACTCCCCTTTTAATGCACCGCAAACAACCGCAAACAGTTCATTTGCACAACCGCAAACTCACCATTTGCACAAGGTTGGATACCAAGCTAGCCACGTCCCGGTGATGTCATTGAAGGTTTTTTCCTCCACCCAGCCACGTACAACACCAAGGGTCCCCGAAAGGTGAATTGAATTGATTTTTCGAACGGGGAGATGGTTAAAAAACCGCTGGCTCCCTCCACTCTGTTTTAATCCACCGTGATTGCGTCTGCGCCGTGCAATTTACTGTCAAACTCGATATGAGTGGTATTTTCTATAGTACTATTCTCATCAGTTTAATCCCTCTAACGTCCCCAATTTGGGGGCCATTTATTGAATTGATTTTTCGAACGGGGAGACGGTTAAAAAAACGCTGGCTCCCTCCACTCTGTTTTAATCCACGGTGACTGCGTCATTCTCATCAGTTTAATCCCTGTTACATCCCATATCAGGGATTGCCTTTTGTGAAAAAAAATTTAGGCCGGGTACCTTCGACTGCCTTCACAGTGACAGACCAAACTCTCATACACCAAACTGAATTGATTTCAGGAATCGGGAGATGGAAAAACGATCACGAAGGGGAATTGACACTTGTATGTGCCTTTTTGTTTTGGTTTGTTTTTGCAGCCACAGTGCTGCACCATAGGACAGAAAAATTAGGCATGTACACATGCCTGAAAAATAATGGCATTGTTGCAGCCGCTATTGTAGCAGCGGCCGGAAAAATTTATGTTTTCCAGGCAGAAAAGTGACTAAAACATTGCGGCTTAAACCCTAGTTGGAGGTGGAGAATTCACGAAAGTCATCCGGTATGCAGACATTAAATACAGCAGCGTGGGGACCATTTTGAGGCCAAGGCATGTAATCAGGCCTTTTGTTAGTCAAACGTATCCCCCACTGTCAGTCCCTTCGGGATCCATGCCTCATTCATCTTTATGAAGGTGAGGTAATCAACACTTTTTTGACCGAGGCGACTTCTCTTGTCAGTGACAATGCCTCCTGCGGCACTGAAGGTCCTTTCTGACAGGACACTTGAAGCAGGGCAGGCCAGAAGTTCTATCGCAAACTGGGATAGCTCAGGCCACAGGTGAAGCCTGCACACCCAGTAGTGAAGGGGTTCATTGCTCCTCAGAGTATCGATATCTGCTGTTAAGGTGAGGTAGTCTGCTACCTGTCGGTCGAGTCGTTCTCTAAGGCTGGATCCCGAAGGGCTGTGGCGATGAGTAGGACTGAAAAAGCTCTGCATGTCCTCCATCAACAACACGTCTGTAAATTGTCCAGTCCTTGCCGCCGTGGTAGGAGGAGGATTACACTCACCTCTTCTCCTGTTAGATTCCCGTTGTGCTGTGACATCCCCCTTATAAGCTGTGTAAAGCATATTTTTTAGTTTGGTTTTGAACTGCTGCATCCTTTCCGACTTTCGGTAATTTATTAACATTTCTGCCACTTTCTGCTTATACCGGGGGTCTAGTAGCATGGCCACCCAGTACAGGTCGTTCTCCTTCATCCTTTTTATACGTGGGTCCCTCAACAGACATGACAGCATGAAAGACCCCATTTGAACAAGGTTGGATGCAGAGCTACTCATTTCCCGTTCCTCGTCCTCACTGATTTCATTGACAGTCTGTTCTTCCCCCCAGCCACGTACAACACCATGGGTCCCAGATATGTGACAACGAGCACCCTGGGGTGCCTGCTGTGGTTGGTCTTCCTCCTCCTCAAAGCCGCCACATTCCTCCTCTGACTCCTCTTCCTCATACTCCTCTTCCAGCGTTGCCGCAGGTCCGGCAAGCGAAGATGACAAGGCTGTTTCTGGTGGTGATGGTGACCACAACTCTTCCTCTTCACGCTCATCTACAGCCTGATCCAGCAGTCTTCGCAGGGCACGCTCCAGGAAGAAAACAAATGGGATGAGTTAGCTGATGGTGCCTTCGGTGCGACTGACTAGGTTTGTCACCTCCTCAAAAGGACGCATGAGCCTACAGGCATTGTGCATGAGTGTCCAGTAACGTTGCAAAAAAATTCCCAGCTCCGCAGAGGCTGTCCTAGCACCCCGGTCATATAAATACTCGTTGACGGCTTTTACTTGTTGGAGCAGGCGGTCGAACATTAGGAGTGTTGAATTCTAATGTGTCGGGTTGTCACAAATCAAGCGCCTCACTGGCATGTTGTTTCGCCGCTGAATATTGGAAAAGTGCGCCATGGCCGTGTAGGAATGCCTGAAATGGCCACATACCTTCCTGGGAACTTAGACACAAAGCGTTGTACGATGAGATTCAACACATGTGCCATGCACGGCATGTGACAACTTGCCCAAATTCAATGCCGACAACAAATTTGTTCCATTGTCACACACCACTTTGCCGATCTCCAGTTGGTGCAGGGGTTATCCACTAATCCACCTGTGCGTTCAGGGCGGACAGGAGTGCTGGTCCTGTGTGGCTCTCTGCTTTCAGGCAAGTCAACCCCAAGACAGCGTGACACTGTCATATCCAGGATGTGGAATAGCCCCTGGGGAGCTGGGGGGATTTTGTTGATGTGCAGCCAGACATAGCAGCAGAAGAGGACTCAGCCGAGGAGGATATCGAAGAGGATGGAGTAGGAGTAGAGGAGGTGGCAGTAGGTCTGCCTGCAAGTCGTGGCGGTGTCACCAACTCCGCTGCGGAGCCACGCATTCCATGCTTTTCAGCCGTCAGCAGGTTGACCCAATGCGCAGTGTACGTGATATACCTGCCCTGACTGTGCTTTGCAGACCAGGTATCAGTGGTCAGATGGACCCTTGCCCCAACACTGTATGCCAGAGATGCCATGACTTCCTTTTCAATGATATTGTAGAGGTTTGGGATTGCCTTTTTTGAAAAAAATTTTCGTCTGGGTACCTTCCACTGTGGTGTCCCATAGCAACAAATTTTTTGAAGGCCTCAGACTCCACCAGCTGGTATGGTAAAAGCTGGCGGGCTAAGAGTTCCGTCAAGCCAGCTGTCAGACGCCGGGCAAGGGGGTGACTCTGTGACATTGGCTTCTTATGCTCAAACATGTCCTTGACAGACACCTGACTGTGGGCAGATGAGCAGGAACTGCTGAAGGTGAGAGGCGGAGTGGCGGTTGGTTGAGAGGGGGCAGGAAGGACAGCAGTGGTTGACATGGCTGAAGATGCTGGACCAGGAGGAGCATGGTGGCTTTGAGTTTGTGTGCTGCTTGTACTCATGTGTTGATCCCATAGGCGTTTGTGATGTGACATCATGTGCCTTCGCAAAGCAGTTGTACCGAGGTGGGTGTTGGACTTCCCATGACTCAGTTTCTTTTGGCACAGGTTGCAAATGGCATTGCTGTTATCAGAGGCAGACACACAAAAAAAATGCCACACTGCTGAGCTTTGCAATGACGGCATTCTGGTGGTGGCAACAGCATGCGTTGACTGGCGTGCTGTCTGGCTGACCCCGAGTGCCTATACATGCTGTCTGACTGTGCCACTAACGCCTTGCGATGACCTCCCCCTGCTTCCAACTTGTCTCCTCCTTCTCTCTGTCTCCCGTTCTCAACTTTCCCCCTCTTCTTCTCTTCGAGCAGGCACCCATGTGGCATCCGTGGACACATCGTCATCATCAACCGCTTCACTTGTATCTGACACCTCAGAAAAGGAAGCAGCAGCGGGTACAATATCATCATCATCATCACACTGTACGTCCATGTGTGTAAACCTGCCTGACTGAGACATATTCCTGAAATCTACATCATCTGGCAATAATGGTTGCGCATCACTAATTGCATCCAACTGATGTGTAAATAACTCCTCTGACGGATCAAGTGAAGCGGCTGTGGTGGCTGTGGTGGTAGTGGTGGTGGTGGAGGCGGGCGGGAGCATGGTAACTTGAGAGCAGGTGACTGAAGCTGAGCTGGAGGAGGATGGTGCGTCAAGGTTCTTAGCGGAAACTGTTGAAGATTGGGTGTCCTGTTTAAGCCAGTCAACTATGTCCTCAGAATTTTTCGGGTTCAGGGTACGTGGCCTCTAAACACTAGGCATTAATCCAGGGACAGTGGAAATCACAGCACCACGACCACGACGGCCCCTGCGGGGTGGCCTGCCTCTGCCTGTCTTTTTTTTTAGATTAGGTACTACGCGTGCTAGGTACTGTGCCACCCGGTATGAGTGGTTGGCACTGGCAGTGAGCACACTACAGTCTGTGGAAGTGGGCCTGACACACACTGGCAGCAGGCATGCAACTAAATTTAGACTACTGTCTAAAAATTAAATGCTTTATTTATCGGCAAGCTACTGTTCCACCCGGTATCAGTGGTGGGCACTGGCAGTGGGCACACTACAGTCTGTGAAAGTGGGCCTGACACACACTGGCAGCAGGCAAGCAACTGAATTTAGACTACTGTCTAAAAATTAAATGCCTTATTTATCGGCAAGCTACTGTGCCACCCGGTATCAGTGGTTGGCACTGGCAGTGGGCACACTACAGTCAGTGGAAGTGGGCATGACACACATTGGCAGCAGGCAAGCAACTGAAATTAGACTAATGTGTAAAAATTAAATGCCTTATTTATCGGCAAGCTACTGTGCCTCCCGGTATCAGTGGTTGGCACTGGCAGTGGGCACACTACAGTCTGTGGAAGTGGGCCTGACACACACTGGCAGCAGGCAAGCAACTGAAATTAGACTAATGTGTAAAAATTAAATGCCTTATTTATCGGCAAGCTACTGTGCCACCCGGTATGTGTGGTTGGCACTGGCAGTGGGCACACTACAGTCTGTGAAAGTGGGCCTGACACACACTGGCGGCAGGCAAGCAACTGAATTTAGACTACTGTCTAAAAATGAAATGCCTTATTTATCGGCAAGCTACTATGCCACCCGGTATCAGTGGTTGGCACTGGCAGTGGGCACACTACAGTCAGTGGAAGTGAGCCTGACACACACTGGCAGCAGGCAAGCAACTGAAATTAGACTAATGTGTAAAAATTAAATGCCTTATTTATCGGCAAGCTTGAAGCTACTGTGCCACCCGGTATCAGTGGTTGGCACTGGCAGTGGGCACACTACAGTCAGTGGAAGTCGGCCTGACACACACTAGCAGGCAAGCAACTGAAATTACACTAAAGTGTAAAAATTAAATGCCTTTTTTTGATGCAAATTCCTGTGCCACACGGTATGACAGGGGTGGGCACTGGCAGTGGGCACACTACAGTCAGTGGAAGTCGGCCTGACACACACTAGCAGGCAAGCTACTGAAATTACACTAAAGTGTAAAAATGAAATGCCTTTTTTTGATGCAAAGTCCTGTGCCACACGGTATGACAGGGGTGGGCACTGGCAGTGGGCACACTACCGTCAGTGGAAGTCGTCCTGACACACACTAGCAGGCAAGCAACTGAAATTACACTAAAGTGTAAAAATTAAATGCCTTTTTTGATGCAAAGTCCTGTGCCACACGGTATGACAGGGGTGGGCACTGGCAATAGGCACACTACAGTCAGTGGAAGTCGGCCTGACACACACTAGCAGGCAAGCAACTGAAATTACACTAAAGTGTAAAAATGAAATGCCTTTTTGATGCAAAGTCCTGTGCCACACAGGATGACAGGGGTTGAGAACTGGCTTTGGGTACACTACAGCCAGTGGAAGATTCCTCCCCTTGATAGCCATGTCGAGATCTTACTCTTGCTAGGTAGAGACATTCTTGAGGCTCATAAGGTTCTAGGAACTTCGCAATGGCCCTTTCAACGCTCCATATGCCCAGAAACTTACAGTGGGTTGGATCATCGTGGGGGGTGTATGTCTGGACAGAATTCGCAGACCCTGCCAAGTAGACTCCTTCAGAACTGACGTATTAATAGGGGGGCGAACTTCTTACTTCAGACAGTGTCCTAACCACTACTATGTGCAAGATATGCCTTGCCCAAATATTCTAAAAACATCAGAAAGCAGCCTAAATCCCAAGGAGTCATCTGCAGAAGAATGTTCCTGGACAGAAGGGCAGCTTGTAGAAAGGCCTTCAGGATTTCAATTGGAGCCCTCTTCAAGCCCTTCCCAGCTTTGCAGTCCTCACACAGTTTATCATAATGAATCCTATATCATCACTGACAACATGCCTTCTGATTCATGTAGTTCTGATGAGACAATGCAGAAACGTGAGTCTTCCAGTCAACTGTTTGACAATGAGTTTAATTCTGTAAAAGAAGTATCTTCTGAACGTTCTATAAAGGAGGTTCCTTCAACAGAGGAAGAGTTCATTTTAGATACTTTGCAAGAACCTTCAATTCCATCTGCAGTTGTTGATTGCACCCAAAAGGATTACAGTTCTTCCCAGTCTTCAACGGATGAGCACCTTCATATTGCTCAGACTTTTCTGGAAGCCACAGGGAAAGGTTTACCGCCAATGTCCATGACAAATACTGCATGTCAACAACCCAAGTCCGTACGTACAAAGACAGATCCCATTTCAGAAGTTAAAATCAGACAAGAGCATTCGCGTTCACGATCCATAGACAGAAAGCAATCTACATGTAAATCAGCCTCACAAAATAAGCGCTCTCGCTCTAAAACTTTGGCAAGATCAAGGAGAACCAAGTCTTGCTCAGCTTCCAATGAAAGCAACAGACAATCTCCTGTAGTAAAAAAGAAGAAATCCACATCTGGGGTGCATATAAGATCACTTAAGAATAAACCAGAAAAGATAGGAAATATTCCTGTGCCATCTGGCGTTTTCAAAGAGCACAACTTTTATAAGTTTCGGTAGAAGCAGGTACAACATCTTGCCAGTCAGTTCTGGAAAAGATGGATAAGAAAGTACTTCTGCCTCTAGCGAGAATGCAGAAGGTGGCAAGAACCAAGGCCTAATATAAAGGAAGGAGATTTTGTTCTGTTAAGAGACAAACAAGTTGATCGTCTCAACTGGCCTACTGGACTTATTACTAAAGTCGTTTCCAGTTCGGATTGAAAGAACTTCCATTGAGATTCCTTCGACCAGAGATGCTCATCATCTTCTAGGACTGTTTCCAGTACCAGCTCTATGGTCTGAACTGAAGACATTTCCTTTTTTGGTTTGAATAAATGTTCATTGGATGTTTCCTTTTCAGGTTTATGGACATTATTCTTCTGTTTATTCATCAGGTTTATGGACATTATTCATTGTTATTTTATTCAATTCCATTGTATGCATATACATAGTGGTATCTACCGATACCAGACGGAGAGTGTTCTGTTTCAGTATCTTGCATTGTGTATTGGTATACTCCTCTCTTCTCCTCCCCCCTCTGTTTCAGCTTCTAGTTGGTTCAGTCTAGCCACTTCCTGTTTTCCCTGTCATGCATTGCTGTTTTCTGTGCTCTGATTCTGAGGAGAATCTGAGGAGAATCTGAGGGGAATCTGTGTAGTATCTCATCTTCTTATCAAGGAGAATATTAGAGGCATAATTATTTTACCATCTGGATTCCCTGCATATCTTGTAGTACAATCTCCGGATTAAAAACTACTTGATTAACTCCTGGGTGTCTGATGCGTAAACTGTAAGTGGAGAATGTCTGATTCAACAAGTCACCTCACAGATGCGTGATTGTATACGGCTCAACGCTACAATTGCTCATTAGCTTGTTTGGTTTGACTACTACCCATTGCAATACTTTGCATATTAACAATTACTCTTCAGTGCCAGCTGTCACCCTAGCATGCTTCAAGGTTTAGTGCTTGTAGACTTCTTAAATCAAAGCCCAAGAGTGTTAAACTACAACATAAATCTGCCAGTAGCAATCATACTTGGCTTTTTTCAACAGCACATTAATAAAAAGTTCTGATTCGGACATCATACATAGGCTGTTATTATTCATCAATGTACAGTATAGCCATCGTGGACATGCAAATATCACATCTGATTAGGCAGGTAACAGACGTGTGGCGCAGAGAGGAGGCAGGGGAGTACCCTACCAATAGGGAGAGGAAGTGCTGACCCCTAGCTCACCTAGAACTGGCACCTGGCTGCCATGACGTCCCTACATGGGCTGCTTACCTGTACGCCGATCACGTGCCTCGTCCCTGGCTTATCCTGAAATAAACCCTAGGTAGTGAGTAGTGGAAAGGAAAAACAAACACCACGAACAATCCTAGTAGGGAGACGACAAACAGGAGAGAATCGAAAATCCAACATCTCCAGTTCCAACAGTTCCACAGCAACACCAATTCCACCAGAGGTCAGAATAGAAGATCTGCTAAGAAGGTCTACAGTATATCTGGAAACAAGGGAAGTAGAAAGGGAGAATATATAGTAGGTGGGGGTGGCTGACAGAGAACAGCTGAAAAGCTACAGATTCCTAAATGGGCCAAAAAAGATCGGAAACCTAAGCCGGAAAACCTGGACCGGAATCCATTCTGACCACTAGGTCATGGAGTGATCCCTTGAAAAACCGAGCGAGTAGCCACCCGCTGCGACCTTCTGACCCCAGGCATAACAGGGTCAGCGATAGGTTGTGACACGCTCATGACAGCACAAGAGGATCTCTGCACTTCCTCTTTAGGAAGCTATGAAGATTCCACAGTTGCTCCATCAGCATTTAGGGCTTGACTACACAGCGACATTTGTCGCAGCAATGTCGCGCAACAATTTTTGTAATGATAGTTAATAGTCTTCATTTGCCACATGCGACAGAGACACTGTGACTGTGTTGTGACAGTAACACAAAAATCCGTCCAAGTTGGATTTTTGTGCATGTGTTGGAGTCATAGTATGTCGTGTAAATGTCGTGTGACACATATCGCAGTGTAGCTATACCCTTTTTGTTACACGATTTATTGTTGCATGACAAATGTCGTATTACTGTACCCTAACTGTTACATAGTATCCTTGTAATGTGTGATATGTTGCTTCTGATGCTTTATAAATAAGTTATATCTACTAATACATGTTGTATATCATTTCTACAGGGAAACGGTTGACATGCTTTTTGCCTCATATGTTTTTCTGGAACTCATTATGATTTAACTCCACAATGTGTCATCTGAGATATACAGCATGACCATTCAAACAGCATTATGATTGAAATCCCAGGCAAGTGTGTAAGAACATGATTGATTGTGCTTACCACTCATGACTTCCATACTGAATCCATAGTCAGGGATATTTGTCATTAACCATGAATTTCAATTATCATTGAGTTTAGCCATCTAATATATAAAGCTGAGTCTATGTATGTATGTATGTATGTATGTATGTGTGTATGTGCAGCAACTGGACACTCTGGGGGATGATATGCGTGAGCATATTAGTGATAAGGTGCCGAGGATAGTAGTATTCACAGTTAAGTTGTCCCTTGGGGTCGGCGTGCAGTGATGGGGAATACAGCACTAAATCCTCCGGGGCACTCTCAGTTGCAGGGAGTTGGAGGTGCCCTTGATGGTACTTGGTGTTTATGGTGCTTTGGTGGCTGGGCCCCTGTGTTCGTGACGCCAGCACCGTAAGGTGAAAATTATGAGTGTAGTAGTAGAAATGATGAGGAGTCAGTTGTTATCAAACAGTTGAACATTTACTAAATCACATGTTTCCAGGTAGTCAATACAGACACAGTTCATTAGTATGATATAAGTGATGACTCAGAAATAGATTCAATTGTATTCCTTTTATCAGGTTTAGGCAATTGTCAGTTATGGAATTCTCTTTAAGGTTGGCACTTTAAAGGCAAGACTTCTGTAATTATTCTAAATCCAAACTATAGCACTCTGGCACTAAATAAGCTGGTTTCTAATCATCTTGAGCTATCCAATAAGGGCGATCTCTCTCATGACAGGCATCAGTCTTCTGCTTCATTATTTGCAGAATGCTCTCCTAAAAGGTCTAGGTTTTCCACTATGTCCTGGAAGGCTTGTGTAGTGGATAAAGGACAAATCTGCGCACTAATTATCCATACATGTCCTGGCACTTCTAGAGTTGCTCTCAGGCACTTGTGCTGGTGAAGTCCATAGGCTGGGTTCAGCGCTAATCCTCACTAGCCTTACTGCATATTTAAACATAGACTTACTGTCTGGTGCTTGGTTGCTGTATTTGTCTTCTACAGGCTTGACCATGGTCCAAAGGAAAAGAGAACAGCTACATGTTGGTTTGGGCCTGTTTCTCTCCTCCATCCATTCTCCTCTGATACACACTCCAACTGAACTACTATTACAACACAATGAGCTAGACTGAATTCACTTCCTGTTCTAGCACACTCCAAGCTATATAAATGAGTGGTGCCAGCACCACCTAGGGGTGAATAGATGAAATGATATTGCCAGCCTGATAAATAGGAATACCATACATTCAGTACATTAGATGAATACAGAGATTTAAAGTGTCCCTTTCACACAAATGTGGGACGCTGCATATGTCTGCTAAAGAAATCCGCACTGTCAAATTTACAATCATGAACTTTTGCATAGCCGCCTCCTGTGACTAGGGAAATCTCATAGACTATGTTTTGAGTGGAAATTTTCACCCCGAGCTTTCCAATTATTGCTACAGGTCATTAATATGAGCTCTCATTGGTTGATATAGGCAACGAAGGACATACTTAGTATAAGACAGCTTATGTGTAAGTTAATACGATTTTGATTGCAACGCTTACCCAACGTTATTGTAGAGGCTGATGTAACTTACATGACCTTAAGTGTAGACTATTATGTGGGGATTTATATACTGTCAATCAAAGACAATAATGTCTGTCTGTGGAGGTCTTTGTTAGGGGAGGTGGGTGGGGTGTTGTGGAGGTCACTGTTAAAGGAGTAGGCTTCTGTGAAGGTCAAAGTTAAGGGGGTAGACTGCTGTGGAGGTCACATTTTAAGGAAGTGGGGCACTGTGGGGGCTTTAGTGTTCTGGGGTGGGGGGCTGTGGGGGTTATTGTTAATGGGGCGGAGTGCTGTAGAGGTCACTGTTATGGGGGATATTGTCAATATCTTTTAATGACACACACAAACATTAAAGGGGTAGTCCAGGTTCAGAGCTGAACCCGGACTTACCGCCATTTTCATCCAGGCAGACCCCCTGACCTAAGCATTTGAGCAGTTAATGCTCCAATGCTCTTCTTTGCCCTGCGCTAAATCGCTCAGGGCAAAGGCATTTTCTGGAGTTCCGGTGACAAACTGGGCTCTCCATGGGGCTGCCACTGATGGGCGGGCTTTTGTGCTGCCTGGGTGAAATTATGGGTATGTCCGGATTCAACTCTGAACCCGGACAACCCCTTTTAATGAAAAAGATTAAATATACCCATGCGAAGCAGGTCCTTCTGCTAGTAATATATATATATATGTGAGGTAGAAGACAATTTTCCTAATTTTGGGGGGAAAAAAATTCTTCCCGACTCCAGGCAATCAGAATAACTCCCTGGATCAACAACCCATCTCTAGTAGCTATAGCCTGCGATATTATTACACTCCAGAAATACATGCAGGCCCCTCTTGAACAATTTTAGTGAACTCACCATCACCACCTCCTCAGGCAGAGAGCTCCATAGTCTCACTGCTCTTACCGTAAAGAATCCTCTTCTATGTTTGTGTACAAACCTTCTTTCCTCCAGACACAGAGGATGTCCCCTCGTCACCGTTACAGTCCTGGGGATAAATAGATGATGGGAGAGATCTTTGTACTGACCCCTGATATATTTATACATACACCTATAGCTACAAATTATGTGTTTAGACCCAATAATTACACCCCAGATGGTAATAATTATAAATCTTTATTAATCTTTTTGTAAAAGTTATTAAAATTAGACATTTCACAGTATGCAGATGGTCTAATAAAGAATCATAGACATCAATGAAGGAATAAAGTGGGTGTTACACAGATTTCGTAAGAGGGAGACAGGAGAACATATACACTTCAAATAATCATAATAAATTACACTAGTGTAAAGTCTAACAATTCATCATATTGCTTGTCGTGTCACAAATATATAGGGAAATTCATGATTTAAACAAAGTAAAGTGCGTAGTGCAATATGGATTCCAACAATAATAGCTAGGTGACAATGCAAGATCACAATAAGTAATTTACACTAGTATAAAGTCCAACAGTTGATCTAACCTATCTTATCACGAATACATCGGGAATTCATAATTCAAAAATAAGGTGCATAGTGCAATGTGAGTTCCAACAATAGCAGCTAGATGGCAGTACAAGGTCACAATTATATCCCCAAGTTGGAGAGGCAAATATAAAATAGTAACGTGGCCATTACATGAACTCCTTGTCCCCTCCCTGTGTCCCACACCTACCTCGACGCGTTTCGCCAAATGGCTTCGTCAGGAGATGGGTGACCGAGGAGAGGTCAACTTATATCCCCTACCTAATCAATCGTAACTCTCATCACCGGGTTGCAGAGGGAGGGACATGATTACATCATGATCACGTGATCGCATCATTAAGATCGAGAAGACATTTCCAACTGAATCATTTAATCAAATACCCCCATAAAGATGCCTCATGTGTGACATCATCATTGCCTAAAAATAACCACTATATGTGGGACTGTCAAGTACCACACGACATATGTTCACAAGGACCTGCAATGACGATCAAATGACGTCGTGGTCATGTGACCGGAAATTCGGTCACATGACCGCAGTCATGGGGACATCATAACTGAGATGGAGGGTAGAAGAATTATATAATGCAGTCAGGGACATCAGAGAAGGATCAGCTATTAATAATTCGCCCCTTCTATCAGTCCTCATACAGAGTTCGATTAGTATCTAAAGCCTCTCATCACTCTTAACTGTCACTACAGTTAACCTATCTATAGGACCTGTGATGACGAGTTGCTGACGTCATGGTCACGTGATCGGGGCCAATCAATCACGTGACCGCGAACTCGGAGGAGGGCTAAATATCGGCTGAATACAACTAGATTACATAAGTCCACAGGTAACCCGCTGTCAGAAAAACGCATAGAAATCGCGAAAAAAATATATAATAAAGTTGCATTGAATATATGTCACTCTAAACATTGCCATAATACGTGGTAGTGTGTAAAGGGTCACATTACCAGAGAATACCTATTAAACATTAAAAATTACAAATGTGCATAAAATATTAAAGTGATAAACACAACTTAACAAATTAACTTAGTGCAAAAGAGGGTGCCCAATGTCACCCCAAAGTGTGGTGAAAAGTGATGCATGCCCGTGACACTCTGTGCTAGTGCAAATCATACTCACCAAGAGTGAAGATATGTCATTTATCCCGTATACAACCAACAAGGACCAAGTACCTAAAATGTGAAATACCACTCCCTCAAAAGTGAAGAGGGGTTAGAGCTACCTAAATAGACTAAAACTGAAATACGTGTTAATATCCATACCAAAATAGCATTGAATAATTTTTGGATAATTCCTGTGTTCTATTAGTGACCAAATGACATCATAAATGCCTATCAGTGTTATCATAATAACCTCCATGTGTAATCAGTAAAATAAATCTATTCACTGCATCGCATAATGTGCTTTCACAATGTCTTGTGAAGTTTATAAATATGCCTCATACCAATTTAGGAAATAATTGTGACCTCAAAAGACAATGTATAGAGATATAAAAATTGTAAAAAAGTTATTTTATATAAGTAGAAAGGGGGAAGGGGAGAAAGGAAAAAAGGGGAGGGGGAAGAAAATATATGTATAGTTGGTTAAATTGTCTTCTTCTCATCTCTCATGTCCTCAGTGTTTTCTCTCTTTTTCCTCTTTTCTTCCCGGTCGCTGGTTTCCAACTACCAGCATCGTCTGATTGATAATCCACATCGTGCCAGACCTCCAACATCAGCACAGGTAAGTTTCCTATCTTAAAAATAAAAGTAAAATTAAGAACAAAATAAAAGATCATATATTGATCAAAGTGGGAGTCACCCCAGTTACTTATAGTACCTCGGAAGGGGACCTGCTTAAAGAAACGGTGCGAAACTATTGTATTCGTTTAGTCCCATGGGGGATAACGTGTTCAATTGAAAAATCCAACGTGTTTCCTTTTGTGCTAATTGTTTTTCCAGTCGCCACCACGGTTAGTGATTTGTGCTCGATCAATACCACGTATCTGTAAAAGAGTGGAGTCACAACCGTGATGGCGTTTAAAATGGCGTGGGATAGGTTTTAGCATCGAGGAGTATTCCTCCTCTTTTGCAGATTCAATATCTAGGACATGTTCCCTTACTCGCCGTTTAAATTGCGAGAGGTCATGCCCACGTAAATTTTCTTACATGGGCAAGTGGCGTAATAAATTACGCCAATGGTTTTGCAGTTGATGTGATGGGTGATTTTGTATTCCTTCTTCTCTTCAGAATCACAAAATGAATTAGCCCGAGCCACATTAGGACAGGCAACACAGTTCCCACACGGTGAACAACCCCATCTTGGGCCTCTAGAGCCGAAAGCCCTCATTGGTGACCCCCACGTGGTGGCTTCTTACCAACATGTCTCGCAAATTCTTAGATCTCCTAAAAGTAATTGCCGGTTGTGGGGGCAAGTATTTCCATAATTTCTCGTTCGACAGCAAGACAGGCCAATATTTACTCAAAATCTGTCGCAATTTTTGAGAGCCAGATGTAAATGTTGTAACAAACCTCACCAAATCCTGTCCCTCCTTCTTTTTTTCCACGTACGTGTAGTAGTTCATCGCGATTGGCAGTTCGTGCTCGCTGTTGGGCTTTTTGATACACCTGTTGCTGTATCCCCGTTCCCGGAATCTTTCTGCTACCGCTGAAAGTTGTTCTTCAAATACATGTTGTTCCGAGCATAACCGACGTACCCGAAGGAATTGTCCAACTGGTATATTCCTAATCATATGCTGTGGGTGTGATGAGGATGCATGCAATAAACTATTTGTCGCAGTGGATTTCCTATATAAATCTGTTTGTATAAAACCCTCCTTATCTTTTCTCAACATCACATCCAGGAAGTCCACCTGTTCCACACTCCACGTATAAGTAAGTCGAATATTATATATGTTGTCGTTAAGTCCACATATGAAGTCTTCCAGCTCTCGAACTGTACCCTGCCAGAGGAAGAGAACATCGTCTATATACCGTGTCCAAAATTGTACCTTCTCTATTCCTCTGGCAGGGTCCGTGAGAAAGATCTCCCTTTCCCATTGGCCCAAAAAAAGGTTTGCGTATGAGGGCGCAAAAGCTGCCCCCATCGCGGTACCCTGTAATTGAACATAAAATGACTCTTTAAAAATAAAAAAGTTATGTGTAAGGGCAAATTCTATTAGAGCCGGCGTGCAAGTATATTGACTATCATTTGAAATCTATCGTAGAATCCCTTCCATCTTATACACGTGACAGCTTAGACCTACTTGGAAAGTTGAATGGGATTCACATCGACTCGGACACCTTGATGGTGACCTGCGATGTTGAGTCGCTGTATACATCCATCCGTCATGAAGACGGGATAACGGCAACAAGGAAATACTTGACCATGAGCAACCTAGACCCACTAATCGGTGAGTTCCTATTGGAAGTCTTAGAATTTGCCCTTACACATAACTTTTTTATTTTTAAAGAGTCATTTTATGTTCAATTACAGGGTACCGCGATGGGGGCAGCTTTGCGCCCTCATACGCAAACCTTTTGGGCCAATGGGAAAGGGAGATCTTTCTCACGGACCCTGCCAGAGGAATAGAGAAGGTACAATTTTGGACACGGTATATAGACGATGTTCTCTTCCTCTGGCAGGGTACAGTTCGAGAGCTGGAAGACTTCATATGTGGACTTAACGACAACATATATAATATTCGACTTACTTATAAGTGGAGTGTGGAACAGGTGGACTTCCTGGATGTGATGTTGAGAAAAGATAAGGAGGGTTTTATACAAACAGATTTATATAGGAAATCCACTGCGACAAATAGTTTATTGCATGCATCCTCATCACACCCACAGCATATGATTAGGAATATACCAGTTGGACAATTCCTTCGAGTACGTCGGTTATGCTCGGAACAACATGTATTTGAAGAACAACTTTCAGCGGTAGCAGAAAGATTCGGGAACGGGGATACAGCAACAGGTGTATCAAAAAGCCCAACAGCGAGCACGAACTGCCAATCGCGATGAACTACTACACGTACGTGGAAAAAGAAGGAGGGACAGGATTTGGTGAGGTTTGTTACAACATTTACATCTGGCTCTCAAAAATTGCGACAGATTTTGAGTAAATATTGGCCTGTCTTGCTGTCGAACGAGAAATTGCGGAAATACTTGCCCCCACAACCGGCAATTACTTTTAGGAGATCTAAGAATTTGCGAGACATGTTGGTAAGAAGCCACCACGTGGGGGTCACCAATGAGGGCTTTCGGCTCTAGAGGCCCAAGATGGGGTTGTTCACCGTGTGGGAACTGTGTTGCCTGTCCTAATGTGGCTCGGGCTAATTCATTTTGTGATTCTGAAGAGAAGAAGGAATACAAAATCACCCATCACATCAACTGCAAAACCATTGGCGTAATTTATTACGCCACTTGCCTATGTAAGAAAATTTACGTGGGCATGACCTCTCGCAATTTAAACGGCGAGTAAGGGAACATGTCCTAGATATTGAATCTGCAAAGAGGAGGAATACTCCTCGATGCTAAAACCTATCCCACGCCATTTTAAACGCCATCACGGTTGTGACTCCACTCTTTTACAGATACGTGGTATTGATCGAGCACAAATCACTAACCGTGGTGGCGACTGGAAAAACAATTAGCACAAAAGGAAACACGTTGGATTTTTCAATTGAACACGTTATCCCCCATGGGACTAAGCGAATACAATAGTTTCGCACCGTTTCTTTAAGCAGGTCCCCTTCCGAGGTACTATAAGTAACTGGGGTGACTCCCACTTTGATCAATATATGATCTTTTATTTTGTTCTTAATTTTACTTTTATTTTTAAGATAGGAAACTTACCTGTGCTGATGTTGGAGGTCTGGCACGATGTGGATTATCAATCAGACGATGCTGGTAGTTGGAAACCAGCGACCGGGAAGAAAAGAGGAAAAGAGAGAAAACACTGAGGACATGAGAGATGAGAAGAAGACAATTTAACCAACTATACATATATTTTCTTCCCCCCTCCCCTTTTTCCTTTCTCCCCTTCCCCCTTTCTACTTATATAAAATAACTTTTTACAATTTTTATATCTCTATACATTGTCTTTTGAGGTCACAATTATTTCCTAAATTGGTATGAGGCATATTTATAAACTTCACAAGACATTGTGAAAGCACATTATGCGATGCAGTGAATAGATTTATTTTACTTCGATTACACATGGAGGTTATTATGATAACACTGATAGGCATTTATGATGTCATTTGGTCACTAATAGAACACAGGAATTATCCAAAAATTATTCAATGCTATTTTGGTATGGATATTAACACGTATTTCAGTTTTAGTCTATTTAGGTAGCTCTAACCCCCTCTTCACTTTTGAGGGAGTGGTATTTCACATTTTAGGTACTTGGTCCTTGTTGGTTGTATACGGGGATAAATGACATATCTTCACTCTTGGTGAGTATGATTTGCACTAGCACAGAGTGTCACGGGCATGCATCACTTTTCACCACACTTTGGGGTGACATTGGGCACCCTCTTTTTGCACTAAGTTAATTTGTTAAGTTGTGTTTATCACTTTAATATTTTATGCACATTTGTAATTCTTAATGTTTAATAGGTATTCTCTGGTAATGTGACCCTTTACACACTACCACGTATTATGGCAATGTTTAGAGTGACATATATTCAATGCAACTTTATTATATATTTTTTCGCGATTTCTATGCGTTTTCTGACAGCGGGTTACCTGTGGACTTATGTAATCTAGTTGTATTCAGCCGATATTTAGCCCTCCTCCGAGTTCGCGGTCACGTGATTGATTGGCCCCGATCACGTGACCATGGCGTCAGCAACTCGTCATCACAGGTCCTATAGATAGGTTAACTGTAGTGACAGTTAAGAGTGATGAGAGGCTTTAGATACTAATCGAACTCTGTATGAGGACTGATAGAAGGGGCGATTCATTAATAGCTGATCCTTCTCTGATGTCCCTGACTGCATTATATAATTCTTCTACCCTCCATCTCAGTTATGATGTCCCCATGACTGCGGTCATGTGACCGAATTTCCGGTCACATGACCACGACGTCATTTGATCGTCATTGCAGGTCCTTGTGAACATATGTCGTGTGGTACTTGACAGTCCCACATATAGTGGTTATTTTTAGGCAATGATGATGTCACACATGAGGCATCTTTATGGGGGTATTTGATTAAATGATTCAGTTGGAAATGTCTTCTCGATCTTAATGATGCGATCACGTGATCATGATGTAATCATGTCCCTCCCTCTGCAACCCGGTGATGAGAGTTACGATTGATTAGGTAGGGGATATAAGTTGACCTCTCCTCGGTCACCCATCTCCTGACGAAGCCATTTGGCGAAGCAGCGTCGAGGTAGGTGTGGGACACAGGGAGGGGACAAGGAGTTCATGTAATGGCCACGTTACTATTTTATATTTGCCTCTCCAACTTGGGGATATAATTGTGACCTTGTACTGCCATCTAGCTGCTATTGTTGGAACTCACATTGCACTATGCACCTTATTTTTGAATTATGAATTCCCCGATGTATTCGTGATAAGATAGGTTAGATCAACTGTTGGACTTTATACTAGTGTAAATTACTTATTGTGATCTTGCATTGTCACCTAGCTATTATTGTTGGAATCCATATTGCACTACGCACTTTACTTTGTTTAAATCATGAATTTCCCTATATATTTGTGACACGACAAGCAATATGATGAATTGTTAGACTTTACACTAGTGTAATTTATTATGATTATTTGAAGTGTATATGTTCTCCTGTCTCCCTCTTACGAAATCTGTGTAACACCCACTTTATTCCTTCATTGATGTCTATGATTCTTTATTAGACCATCTGCATACTGTGAAATGTCTAATTTTAATAACTTTTACAAAAAGATTAATAAAGATTTATAATTATTACCATCTGGGGTGTAATTATTGGGTCTAAACACATAATTTGTAGCTATAGGTGTGAGTGGTTGGTTAATGTGTGACCCCTGTAGGTCAAAAGGTTTTTTGGTTTATATTTATACATAGTTATTAGATCTCCCCTCAGTCGTCTTTTTTCAAAAGTGAATAACCCTAATTTTGATAATCTTTCATGTAGTCCATTCATTCCAGTTATTACTTTAGTTGCCCTTCTCTGAACCCCTCCAGCTCTGCTATGTCTGCCTTGTTCACAGGCGCCCAGAACTGTACACAGTACTCCATGTGTGGTTTGACTAGTGATTTGTAAAGTGGTAGGACTATGTTCTCATCATGGGCATCTATGCCCCTTTTGATGCACCCCATTACCGTATTGGGCTTGGCAGCAGCTGGCTGACACTGGTTTCAACAGCTTAGTTTGCTGTTCACTAAAATCCGAAGGTCCTTTTTCCATGTCAGTGTTACCCAGTTTTTTACGATTTAGTATGTACAGATGACTTGCATTATTCCTTTCCATGTGCATAACTTTACATTTGTCAGTGTTAAACCTCATCTGCCACTTCTCTGCCCAAGCCTCCAATCTATCCAGATCCCTCTGTAGCAGTATACTGTATACTGTCCTCCATGTCAATTACTTTACACAGTTTAGTGTCATCTGCAAAAATTTATATTTTACTGTGCAACCCTCCCCTTAAGTGGGGAAAATTGGCTTCTTCCCCACAGTTTTTTTTTTTGCCTTCCTCTAGATCAACTAGCAGGATGACAGGCCGAACTGGATGGACAGATGTCTTTTTTCGGCCTTATGTACTATGTTACTATGTTACTACTATGTTACTAAGCCTTCTATAAGATCATTAATAAATATATTGAAGAGAATAGGGCCCACTACTGACCACTGAGATACCCCACTAGTGACAGTGACCAAATCTGAGTGTGTACTGTTAATAACCACCCTCTGTTTTCTATCACTGAGCCAGTTACTTACCCACATACAGATTAGTGTTGAGCGCGAATATTCGAATTGCAAATTTTAATCGCAAATGCCGCCACTTTGAGAATTTGCAAATATTTAGAATATAGTGCTATATATTCTTATTCGCAAATAGTGTTGATCGCTAATATTATAATTGCAAATTTTTATTGCAAATATATTACATTGCTGATTTTCGCAATCAAGTAAATAATGACTGGAGGGCACGAATTCTCGAATATGTGAATTTATGGTGAATATTAAGCCAAAAATTCACAAAATATGCTGCTCATCACTAAGGGTAATTTCACACTTGCGTTGTTTGATTCCAGCAGGCAGTTTCCGTCGGAAAAACGGATCTGGTATTTATCTTTTTCACATTTTGCATGCGCAGACCCGAAGACCGGATCCGTCAATGCAGTAATTTTAATGCCGGATCTAACACATTTTAATGAAAATTAATTCCGGGGACGGCAATCCGGCAAGTGTTCCGAAATTTTGGACGGAAAAAATACTGCAACATGCTGCGGTATTTTCTCCGGCCAAAAGACGTAAGGGAGACTGAACTGATGCATCCTGATGCATCCTGAATGGTATGCTCTCCATTCAGAATGCATTAGGAATAAAATGATCAGTGTTTTACCGGTATTGAGCCCCTAGGACGAAACTCAATACCAGAAAAGAATAACGCTAGTGTGAAAGTACCCTTATACAGACATTTTCTCTGAGTCCAAGCATTCTATTTTATATACTAACCTTTTAATGCGGTACAGTGTCAAATGCTTTGAAGAAGTCCAGATATACAACATCCATTGATTCAACGTAGTCAAGTCTATAACTTGCCTCCTCATAGAAACTGATTAACACAGTAACATAGTACATAAGGCCGAAAAAGACATTTGTCCATCCAGCTCGGCCTGTCATCCTAGTTGATCCAGAGGAAGGCAAAGAAAAAACCTGTGAGGTAGAAGCCAATTTTCCCCATTAAAGGGGAATAAAAAATACCTTCCCGACTCCAATCAGGCAATCAGAATAACTCCCTGGATCAACGACCCATCTCTAGTAGCTATAGCCTGTAATATTATTATACTCCAGAAATACATCTAGGCCCGTACTCTAAGATAGCATCTCTTAGAAAACCTTCAAACAATTTTTCCCACGACAGATGTTTAACTTACCGGCCTATAATTTCTGGGCTTTGTTTTTGGACCCTTTTTGAATATGTCACCACATTTGCTATGCACCAATCTTGTGGAACACTCCCTATCAGTAAAGTGTCTGCAAATATCAGAAATAAGCGTCTGGCTATGACATTACTTAATTCTCTTAGGATACGGGGATGTATGCCACTTGGTTCTGGCGATTTGTCTACTTCTTCCTGGGTCAGACAGGGCACTTTTAATGGGGAATTTACTTTTACATTCTAGCGAATACAGTGGAGAAAATAGCTTTGCTTTCTCCTCATCGCTCTCTGCAACTCCCGCCGCATTACTCCGTAAAGTGCCGACACCACAGATTTATACTTTTTACCATTTATATAATTGAAGAACATTTTAGGGTTAGTTTTGCTCTCTTTAGCAATTAATCACTCAGTCTCTAGTTTGGCCACTTTTATTAGTTTTTTACATATTCTATTTTTTTCCTTAAAGTTTTTCAGTGCTTCCTCACTACCCTCCTGTTTTAGTGATTTAAATGCTTTCTTTTTGTCATTTATTGTTTTCTTTACAGTTCTATTTATCTATATTGTTTTTTTTCTTGTTCCTTAACCTTTTATTCCCATAAGGTATGCACCTCTCACAATTAGATTTTACGATGCGTTTAAAAAGATCCCATTTTGTGGCTGTATTTACAGACTGTAACCTTGTACATTAACTGCCCACTCATAGCTAGCAAGCTATTAAGTAGTTAAGTGTACTGAAGGCAGACCCAAGCCAATGTGTGTACCCTGGAAACTCCTACTGAACAGATCTCCCTGAGTCCTCTGAGTAGTACTACAGCTGTGTGGGAGAAAAGGAGTCAGTTGGATAGCAGAGGGCTGCTTCCCCTTTCAACCCCACTCTCTACCTCTTGATTAACAGGGCCAGGTTCTTGCCTAGTCATCTCGCCTGGCCCTGTCAGTCAAGAAGGATAGGGAGAGGTTGAAAGAGGAAATAGTCCTCTGGTATCCAACTGACTCCTTTTATCCCACATAGCTCTAGTACTACTCTTAGATTCAGGATGCTCTCCAGGGATCTCAAAGAAAAATCCTTTCTGCACACAAGAGCTCTGTTGGGCAATACATAGCAACATAAATGGGGGAGAGCGGGCACCCAGAGCATTTTTTTTAACTGGTAAGTGGATTGCTGCACAATGTTTAACTACCCAATAACAAGGGAATCGGATCAAGCAGGGGTGGGCCCCTTCTCTCTGAGGGTCTCAAAGCAGATGCAAGGGTTGCCGCTATGGTACGCATGACTGACTATGTTTTATTGCCTATCAGAGATAAAGTCTCACTTTCAAATGTATAAGTTACTCAATAATTCTAATAAGTATATTATTAATATGAAGCATTTTAATTTCTAATTTTTTTTTTCCTTAGGAAAGTGTATAAGATAAAAGACGTAATTATTGTAAGTATTACGGAAGCCAAGACCATCAATTATTTACACCTGTTACTGATTCTTGCAGACCATAAATGTTCAGCTAATGGAAGTGGGCAAGAGAAAAGTAATAGGAGAAAAATATATAGACATGGATGTGGTTTTAGGTGAGGTAGAGTCATTGTTCTCCCATTAGCTACAGTATTCAATGAATGACGTCATTTTGTTGAACTACTTGCCTCATGATGGGCATCTTTGGAAATCTTATTGCGTAAATTACATTAATGTCAGATCACTAAATCCCACCTAAAAGAAGCATATTTTGCAAAATGATAAAGCTTTTTTTGAAAGACCAGGACTATTTGGCCTTAAGATTTTGTTAAGTTAGGGGAGGGAGAATTTCAAAAATCCCTGGAAACTGTGCCCCCCCCCAAAAAAAAAAAACTTCCGATATTTAGTATATGAGGTCCAAACGCTGGTGACACTCTGTATGAACATTAGTTAACTATAAAAAAATGCTATAACAGCAAAATCAATATAGTAAAAGAAAAAATTATGAAAGCAGTCAACCAAAACTGTACAGTCTTAGGCCCCATTCACACATCCGCAATTCTGTTCCGCATTTTGTGGAACGGAATTGGGACCCATTCATTCCTATTCTTGTCAGCAATTGCGGAAAAGAAAAGGCATTTTCCATGAGAGTGCCGGCAAGGTGCGGTCTGCAAAATGCGGAACGCACATTGTCGGTGTCCGTGTTTTGCGGATACGCGTATCCGTGGATCCGCAAAACGCACACAGATGTGTGAATGGAGCCTTATGGTACTTTCACACTTGCGGCAGAGTGATCCGGCAAGCAGTTTCGTTGCCGGAACTGCCTGCTGGATCCATCAATCTGCATGTAAACGGTAAGCATTTGAAGACGGATCCAGCTATGGATCCGTCTTACAAATGCATTGCAAGAATAGATCTGTCTCTCCGCTTGTCATGCATATAGTCATGTATATTTTTCTAATTTTTACCGGTCTGCGCATGTGCAGACCGGAAGGACGGATCTGGCATTGCGGTATTTTGAATGCTGGATCCGACACGAATACATTCCTATGGGAAAAATGCCGGATCCGGCATTCCGGCAAGTGTTCCGGAATTATGGACGGAGATAAAACTGCAGCATTCTGCGGTATTATCTCTGTAATGAAATGTCAAAAAGACTGAACTGATGACATCCTGATGCACCCTGAATGGATCAGGCCTAAGCTCAAAACTGCAAGGCGATTGTCTACCAGAAAGAAGTGGATTTCAGATTTGTGGAGAATAGCATTAGAGATAAGCGAATCAAGGTCAAATAAATTGATAAACCAGGACCTAATATAAATAGACCCAGGAGTGTACCTATAGGGGGTGCAGAGGTAGCAGTCGCTACTGGGCCCAGGAGCCTGAGGGGGCCCAAAGAGCCTTGTGCCGCATAAGAAGACACCGGTATTATAGAAAACGTGCATGCAGGTCAGGTTACACTTCTGGCTGGAGGGAAGGGGTAAGGTCAAGAATTTGCCATGGGGGTGGGGGGGAGGGGTTGGTGGAGTGGGGATGCGTTGTTTAAATTTTTACTTCAAGCAGCACGAAGGCTAAGTGCTTTCTGACCCCTGGCCACAAAGCACTGAGGGAAGAGGGACCCAAGCTGAACTCTTGCACCAGGGGCCATTTAGCTATGCCCCTGAATAAACCAGTGGGATCACTAAAATGCTGTCTATGCTCTGCTAGGGTATATGACCCATCATTGAGGGGGTACTTCACTCTGGATCCTCCTGAATGATGGTTCATATACCCTAATAGAGCATAGATAGCGTTTTAGTGTTCCCCCTATTCTGTTTCTGCCACTGCTTTGGTTTCTGCCACTTTTGGTGGCATAAATTAGCACTGCAAGCCATTAGACAGACACTGTGAAAATATTTTCTTATTTTAAAGGACTTTGTTCAACCACATAGCAAAAGGATGCCTATGTATTTAAGTGGGCTCCCTGCAAATTAATTAACAAAAATATATAGGCATCAGCAGCTTTCCACTGTGTTCCAGTAATTGGACCTTACACAACCATCTCCTCATGAAGAGAGCTGCCTCTAAAACAGTGGGTTGTGCTGATAGGAAAATCCTTTTAGTGATTTTGATTAATAAGGGCACATTGTAATGTTTTTTTCTGAGTTTATTTTGTTTTAACACAAATAAATATAAAATCTAAAAAAATAAAAAACGGTATAACAAATGTGAATAACTGGTAATTGGTGGTGGTTATTAAGGGTCAAACTGCTCCAGTCATGAACTGGAAAAGCTAGGGCTTAAAGCCTAGGATATAAATAATTAGACTGCATAAAGAAGGCAAGAGTTAATAAAATACCATCCAGCTGATATAATTACATGGACCAAAACATTTAATTCTTGAATATCTAATTTTTTGTTTCCCTTTTATTTCACCAATGCATTTCTCAGAAATATTCTGTTTGCATTCATTATTATGAGGGCAACAGATGGTGAATGTTTAGTTTAAAATAATTTATCCATTAAAATATGCTGCTGATTTTTCACAGTAATGAATTTTCTGCCTTTGAAATACTGAGGAAAAGATTGAGAAATCTTGGATGTGCTGAAAAAGATATGTTATTGAAGTCTAACTGCTTTAATATGCAGCTTTTTGGGGAAACTGAGTTATAATGGAGATGATAGATAGATAGATAGATAGATAGATAGATAGAGGTAGATATGCAGTACCCCAGAGCAGGGGGTGCTTGCGAATTGTTTGTTGTTTAATATTTGTCATGCTATTTAATGCCATTTTATGCTCTGTATACCCAGTATGGTAATATCTGAAATGACGGCGTTAATCAACTCTGGCACTGCCCCTATAAGAAACTTGGGTATGGATCTTCAATCTGTCCCTTGCTGAGTCTAAACATTTCTAACAGGTAAAGGAAAGGTAAGGAGGCAACTCCATGCACTCGATTCCTCACAAGACTGGACTAAAGCTACAGAGACTCACCAATCTCTGTATGATCTACAGAAAGGAAAAAAGAGAAAAAGGTTCAGAAATCTGCATGGCTGAGCATTGGAGTCAGTAAGGTATCCTGATTTTTAAGTTATTTAGACTTTACTGTAATGAGGGGAATACTATTAAGACACCCTTCACACTTGGACATGACTTGGAAAAGAGTATGATAATTTACATCCTATTATTAATTAGCAGGGAATAGGACCATATATCTATCCCAGGTCCTCCTGTAGAATATTCTGACTTTATCATCTCACTCAAATTCCAGAGAAGAAAGAGTAGAATATATGGATAGACTCCTAAAAATAGATACATAGGTTTTTAACCCAATTCTTGTATGTGAAGTTTTAAATAAATACATTTTTTATATCAACAAATGCTCTATATGTTATCTATTTATCTATATACCGATCAGTTCATTTAATATATTATACCTATGGTATCTCTATTTATAAATGTGGAACGAGCATCCAGTAATGATGTATCCAGTCCGGATTTTCTCCACAACATTCCAGACCTATATAAGGTTCCAAACTAACCCACTACAGATGACCACTGAGGAAGGGGTTACCCCCGAAACGCGTTTGGGCCGACTGTAGAGGGACTTTCATATTCAACATATGCTCTAAGAGAAGGATTGAGATCCAAATAGCTATTATCCAATAAGAAGAATACCATCTGTACGATATACAGACACTATCACGCTAAGCACTAGGACCCAGAGGCACACTGACAGCCCCGTCTACTTCCTCCCCGGGGTCACGTGGGACGCCGCGTTAGACCCGAACACCACGCGGGACGCCGCGGGTGCACCTGGAGGAGCAGCGCTTCAAGACACATCAGAATAGCAAAGGTAAGGGGCCTTATCAGTGTGCATCTACTGGAAATATATATGCACTAATACCGGAGGTCTGCATTGAGTGACATTGCACCGCATAGCCCAGCTGGGCAGCGCTAGGCATGGCACCACAGCACTATACCGGAACATTGGTCCACACACCAAGTGCTTTGTCCGGTGTGTGAGCAGCCAATGAACTAACACCTATACAATGTGCATTGCGAACTAGCGGACTGCTGCTGAGAGATATATTGTACCAACAGCCAACATCACAGTGATATTGCTGATAGAGGTGCATTGCGAACTAGCGGACTGCTGCTGAGAGATATATTGCACTTACAGCCAACGTCATAGTGATATTGCTGATAGAGGGGCCATTCACCATCCTATTTGCCCAGTGGATTACCCGCGGTTATTACTATATCCAGGACGCCATACATCACCTAGCTGCCTATATTTAGGCCATTGCATATTATATGTGTTTGTATTGTTGTATTCATCATCATCCTTGCTTGTTTGGTTTTATTGCTTTTATTGGGCGCCTCTGCCCCTGTTTTGAATTAAATTTATATTTTACTTATTGTTCCCCTCTGTGGAGTGCTGCCGCCACTTTCTTTTACTTATTCTTATTTTGGTTTTTGTGGGTGAAACTGTGTGGCTGGTCACCTCCTTCCATCCTATATACCGGGTGCAGCCATTGACATATCTTTTACATAAATTTACATCCTTGTTCAAAATCATACAAAACTGGGGAGATTTGCACTGTATATTGTGGAAACTATGTTTTTATTTTAATTGCATTTACTACAACACCCATTTTTCATTTAAGTAAAAAGAGATATTTATTTTGGTTACTGATTCCTGCACCATACGCTGGCCATTGCACTCTACATGCCCTTCCCCCATACAAACACTTAACATAATGGACACCCCAACTACCAACAGGTAGGAGCCCCAGAACCAGGGTGTTGGAAGAAGAAAGAGTTTGCCCTCATTTCACTGCACTGCTCTAGGAGCAACAGAAGAAAGCCACTATGAATGAGCGTTACAGCGAGAGCCACTACCGTTCCCATCCTCCGCTCTGGCTCCTCCTAGGCTCGCTGTAGATATCAATATAAAATGATATGGTAATAATGATATATTTTGCTTTCATCTGATTTTATGTTGCAACATATCTAATATGTGGAAACCACATAGACGATGGCTGGCTCATTGCGACTCACAAATCTTACTTAGACCTCTTAAGGATTTCAAGGTTTCAGATGATTACCTTTTAGCTGGTGTGAAGTGCAGGGCATTTAGGACGTTTCATTGTATGTTGTAGTATGTTCAGTAGAAAGCCATGGGGGATTGAGCTGTGTTGCTTACAATGTTCATCTAATGCAGGTTTAATGCTGAGGGACACACTCAGATAAAGAACCAACAAGATCTGCCTTTAGGATCTGTCCACGTGGGACAAGTCTACTTATGTTCTATAAAAAACAGAATATAATATCCCTCCCAAGAGCATGAGTTGCTTCTAAAAGAACAATTACCTAGGCATACCTGCCAATAGTTCAGCATTTTATGGGAAGCCGTGTGAACCAAAACATGAATGAAGTTTATGCAAATCTGCATGTAAGTTCTTGCTATGCAGTTTTGGGGTCATAATAATAATAATAATTTTATTTATACAGCGTCAACATATTCTGTTGCACTTTAAAAATCAGCTGGCACATTTAAAGACAAGATCAGACATTATATAGAAACTAATGTACAATTCAAACAATGGGGGTGAGGGTTCTGCTCATGAGAACTTTCAGACTTTTCCTGGTTGGAATAGTCATGGGGGTCAAAACTGCTCATGATTTGGGACTCAAGAGTTGGGTGTAGGCCTGGGTGCAAGTATTATGCACCCGTACTGGTGCAGAGGCTTGAAAGTATTGGACACTCGTATAGTGGTGATACTTCCTATGTGCCATTGATGACGCTCTTTAGTTTATATCAACAGAATTTCATGCATGATATTAGATTTCTAATAGAAAGCAGCCTGTTAACCCATAGAGAGAGATTTATTGAGATCAGTGTTTCATATACTGATCTCAATCTAAAGTAAAATGGAGCATTATAGGCCAAATTTATTAAGAAAGACACACCACTTAATAAATTTGGTGTATCGATGAATGTCTGTTTGCAAGAAAAGACGGTTTCTTATGTAAATGATTGTACATATATCATGCTGTCGGAGGTCAGGCTCATGAAACCCGAGAAGGCGCAAATTGTTAAAAAGTCACAATTTTTTGTGCAAAATGTGGCTTGCATAAAACTTTGCTACTTTTGCCTGGCATAATGCACGTACTATATCAGGCCAGTGTTCACCTTCTACAGACACGAGGCTTTTTTGACATTTTTGAGGAATTTCTGGTGGCTGCTATTTATTGTCTTATTTTTAAGCTAAAAAAATGCAAGCTCCAGGCAGGAGCACAACTACAGTAGGTCACTAGGCCTGAGGCCTATGAGACAGTTAAATGGTGAAGGCGGTCCTGAAATGACGACATCATCTTGAACGTCTGATGATGTCATCACATGTGCCTATGCCAAAACGCAGGAGGTGCGTTGATTTCATCGCAATAAACTGAGCTGAGAAGCTGCCAACTAAGGCCACAGGTATGCGCATTATTACTAGTGTTGAGCAAATAGAAGTTAATGAAGTGGAATTTCATCCGAATTTCAGGAAAAATTAGATTCATCACGAATCCGAATTTTCCCATGTTTCGTGGTAATGAAAGTAAGAAGCCCGGGAATATGGAATAACCCATAATAGCCAGCCCCTGTGATGTCACAGCCCTATAAAAAGCCTCATCCTACCCAGTCTCTACCATTTCACTGTCAACTTATGCAGGGAGAGACGTGACAGACGCTAGCGACAGTGATTAAGAAAGCCTTTATTTGTAAAAAATTGGATAAGTAGTGCATAGGAAGAGTACAGGGCCAAATTGAACAGTGTCCCTCTTGGTTAATAGATAAGCAATTCTATTACACCTTGATGCATTAATTGGGGTGAAAAAGCTGTCTAATACGACTGCTATTGCGGTGTCCAAATTGTTTTCTAAATAGTTAATTCTATAACGCCTGGATTCTCCAGTTTGGATAAAATCTTTCTAATACTACTGCTATTGTGGTGTCCACATTGTTTTATACATATGCAATTCTTTAATGCCTTTATTCTATATTTGGGGTGAAATAGCACTCTATTTTTTTGGTTTTACACCTTGTGTTATAGATATGTGATTTCATTAGGCCTTGAGTCTGCAATTGGGATAAAAAAGCACTCACTTTTTTCACGTATTTGGTTTTACACCTCGTTTGTTACATAAATAATTCCATTTCCTTGATTCTGTACTTAAAGTGAAATAGCTCTATTTTTTCACGTATTTGGTTTTACACCTTGTTTTTTACACAAGTAATTATTAGGCCTTGATTCTGTAATTGGGGTGAAATACCAGTCTGATACTACTTCTATTGGGGTGTCCACATTGTTTTATACAGAAGTAATTCCACTAGGCTTTGATTCTGTAATTGGGGTGAAATAGCACTTTATTTTTTTACATATTTAGCTTTACACCTTTTTTTTTACATAAATAATTCCACTAGGATCCGTACTTCTGACTAATTAGAAGAAGGGAAAAATAAATAGTGATGTCAACACAAACTTACTGCTTACATTCTCTCCACTAGGCCCACTACTTGTATCAGTGTGTAACAGAACTGGTTCTCTAGCAATCTATTTGGAATCAGCCGGAACCAAATACCACCTTGCAGCACAATATATCGCCCCAGCGGAACCAAATGCCACCATGCAGCACAATATACTGCCCCAGCAGAATTAAATACCACAGTGCAGCACAATATACCACCCCAGCAGAACCAAATACCACAGTGCAGCACAATATACCGCCTCAGCAGAACCAAATACCACAGTGCAGCTCAATATACTACCCCAGCAGAACCAAATACCCCAATGCAGCACAATAAGCCATCCAAGCAGAACCAAATGCCACAGTGTAGCACAATATACTGCCCCAGCAGAACCAAATACCACAATGCAGCACAATATACCACCACAGCAGAACCAAATACCACAGTGCAGCACAATATATTACCCTAGCAAATCCGAATACCCTAGAACAAAATATTGGCCAGCACCTTACAGTGATGTAATTGAACTCAGGAGAGGGACCTATGGCCGCCGGCCGGATACGCGAGTGCAGAAAATGTCTTTCAGTGTTAATTATTGCAGGGGGCACCAGATTGTTATGCACCTTGCCAGTAGCCATAAGGAGGACTTTGGTAGCACTCCAGGGCACTGGCCCACTGGGAAATATCCTGGTGGGTTTTATAGCCATTCCTCTCACCCAAAACGCTCTTAAATCTATTATTATACATTTCATCCTGATTACCCTGAAGATATACATCGAGATCTGCCAATCTGACAGGTGAAAAATATAGCTCCGCTAATTGTAAAATCTATTAAGTACTCCAAGACTTAAAAGGAACTTCTCACTAAACATTTACCGTACCGCGATTTCTATTAAAATAAAAAGCTCCACTCTGGAAGTGAGCGGAAAAAAAAAAAAAAGGAGGAAGAAAAACATTGTCACTTTAATTGCAATAGCATAAATATTTGATATTCAGTAAATTAGATCTCTAGCTAGGAAAACATCCTTGCAAATGGATTTTTACCTGTAGCACACTGCCATTAGGAGGAGAAAGTCAGCACAGCCCTGGGCCCTGTAATTAACTCCAACGATGCAGAACTAAACATTTTTGACAGTTTCCCTGGTCTGGAATTAACTGTCATAGGAAAAAAAGAAAGAAACTGCATTGTCACATCGTGTTTACGTAAAGTCTGTAAAATGCTGTGTATCTGTATTTCTCTTTTGGTTACAGCTAGGTTTCATGCCCCATTATCCTTCCCTTGTTAGGGATCAGACCCATGCCCTTTTAATGATGTGCACTGTGTCCTCTGTAAAACTGTTACGAGAGCGGGGTGTCTGTCTTCATACCCCACCCCTGTACCGGGGCAATATCTTTAACAAATTCAGAGATATATAACGTTCAGTCCCTCCTCCTGAAATCTAATAAACAATAACTGTGTCAGTGACTACATCCTGCGTCATTAGGAAAATTACCTAGCGATCAATCTCTGGAAATGCTTAGATATCAAGGCAAATTTTACTAAGAGCGTTACTGGATAGAACAACATGTTCATTTCCTCTTGGAAACCAGGTCAGAGCTGAAAGCAGAAAAAAAAAAAAGGTTTGATGGTTTTTATAACCAGATGATGCATTCAATTGCGACCCAACCAGAACTGCTGAAAATTAAAACAATCCTGTGTACAATGAAAAAGACACCCTAGTTATATAAGCAAGCCTGACCCAAAATGAGTTGAAAGTGACCGACAAATAACTTCATAAATGAAATGATAAATGACAGTAAAACCCGACGGTAACAGGAACTGATGGGTTTTAGATAAGCAAATGTTCTGGATTACTGGGAGATTTTATAAATATATGAAAAATGGATTTGCCTCTAGGAAATTTGGAAAAAATTGCTACTATCACTTTTTTTAAGTTTCCGAATGTATTTGCTCTTTTTTTTTGTCGTTTTTTAGTTTTCTGATTCTAGTAAAATTCGAAATGGTCCTGAAGTTTTGTCTATAAAACAACTACCGGATTATTATAATTATGAATACGCAAAAAATGAAAAAATCTAATATAGTCAGCATTGAAGTTCAGTGGTAGTGTTGAGTGAATCGAAGTCCACTTCTGAATTTCAGGGGAAAATCGATTTGCAGCGAACCTGAATTTCTTTGTGCTTCATGGTAGCAAATTGAGGGGCTGTAAAAATAAAATAAAAAAATAATACTTATCTCATCCATTTGCTTACGACGGGTCGGCCACCGCCATCTTGATTGGCGATCTCGCATGAAATCCCATGCACAGTGACGTACAATGTTACCACACCAGCCGACGTGATGACGTTGCACGAGATTTCGCTAGATCATCAAGATGGAACCGGCCAGCTCTTCGCGAGCAAATGGATGAGGTAAATATAATTTAATCACCACATAGAATGAATGAGGGCACTGCCCTGTACCTGTATACTTCGTGTGGGAGCCTCACTATGGCCTCATCCGACAATCTCAGGATCGGGATGCTGTAGCCTCAAAAGAACAAATGCAGCACATCAAGTGGAGTAGATAGGCGCACTCACCATCCCTTTAAAATCTTCTTTATTGCAGAGAAATATATGTAAACAGGGGGACTCACATGGACAGCATATTCACTGAAAAAACAGCGACGGCCGTTTCGCGGATTCACCACTTCATTCGGCTGTTCAGTCAATCAAAAGATCGCGCTCGCGCTGTTTATAAGCGTCACTGTCGGTGGGACACAACCTGCCCATCACCTAGCAGCGT
Source organism: Bufotes viridis (assembly GCA_033119425.1). Taxonomy (NCBI): domain Eukaryota; kingdom Metazoa; phylum Chordata; class Amphibia; order Anura; family Bufonidae; genus Bufotes; species Bufotes viridis. The sequence goes on from CM065594.1 coordinate 230,968,400, forward strand.
ATGGCGCTCGACAAACAGCGCCTGCGCTACACAGTGATTTAAGAAAAACATATTAAAAACAAAAACAAAAGCAGCATATTAGATATATGGAGAGCAACGGACCGCAGTAAATCGCGATCAAGTCAATTTCTACCATGTCTACTCTGGACATTTTAGAGAGGGTATCGAGTTACCATACATAAGCAGAGACGCGAAAATTCCGGGTGCGAAAATCGTTCAAACCCAAATGGCCTGTAGCATCAGCTTTTATGATAAATTTTGCTTCCTTCTGTAGCAGTGAGCGATGTCTATCCCCTCCATATATTGGTGGGGGTACATGCTCCAAACCTGCAAATCTCAACAGATTAGCATCTCCTCCATGCCGATGTCTCACATGCTCGATTAAATGAGTGCATCCTTTTCCTGTACGAATTAAGTTGCGGTGTTCGCGTATACGCTCCAATAGGGACCTCTTGGTTTTCCCTATATAGAAGGCACCGCAAACACAAATCAAGACATAAACCACAAAGGTTGTCCTGCACGTAATGAACTGACTAACATATTGTTCAATACCTCCAAAAAACAAATGTCGCCCTTGCAACATGTAGCTACATAGTGAACAGTTACCGCAACGGTAATTCCCCAAGGGTCTTCTTAATGACAACCAATCCTTTGCTAATAGCAATTTCTGCTCTGATCAGATTGATATCCCCGCTGGATCAGCCTGTTCTTCAGTTCCTCAGACTGTCTCAAAAATGTATCATCTTGGCTATTTATACGTCTAAGTCTTAGAAATTGTCCATACGGAACTGATTCCTTTACACTACATTGATGATAGCTATCATGGTGCAGTATGTAAGGTGTTGGTCGCAGTGGGTTTTCGGTACCCTTCGGTACTTAAGGCACCATCTACCACAGTTACACGGACATCCAAGAACTCGATGGACGACCCTCCAAATTTGAGGGTGAACATCATGTTCATGTTGTTCACACCGTTGAGATGTGCCACAAATTGCTCACACTGTTCCTGTGTCCCCGACCACACCATGAAGATATCATCCACGTAGCGCAAAAACAAACATATGGAACCGAGGAAGGGATTCAAAGTAGAAAAGATGAACTTATCCTCAAACCTGCCTAAAAAAATATTCGCAAAAGTACAAGAGACGGGCGTCCCCATGGCAGTCCCAAAAATTTGCCTATACCATTGGTCATTAAACTGGAAAACATTGTTTTCCAGAACGAATAATAGAGATTCCTCTACAAATTCCCCAAATAGCGGGTCCCTACCGGTATGTTCGATAAGCTCGAGAACTGCATCAACTCCTACCCGTTGTGGGACACCAAACTCCACCCATCCTGCCACTGAAAACATTCCAGTGCCCAGAGAAAGTCGTTGATGTCACCCAGATATGTGGGAAACCTGCATAGAATAGGACGCAGCAGCCAGTCAAGGTACCTCGACAAGGGTTCAGTCACTGAACCAACCCCCGACACAATAGGTCGTCCAGGGGGCTGGGTCAGTGACTTATGCACCTTAGGGAGGAAATACCAGGCCGGCTTGCTAGGGGCGGGAGGGACCAATTTCTAAATTGTATTGCCCTGGAGGATGCCCGCCTCAACGTATCTCCGCAACAATGCAACTAACTTCTTGCTAATCCCGGAATCCCGGGCACTGGGTCCGAGGACAACTTTTCGTATGTAGAGTCATCATTTAGTTGCCTCCCTGCCTCAGTAACATAATACTCCTGTGACATAACCACGACATTGTCCCCTTTGTCCGCAGGCTTGATGATGAGCTCCGAGTTCCGTAGCCACTTTAAGGCCGCTAACTGCTTCTGCCAAGATGATACATTTTTGAGACAGTCTGAGGAACTGAAGAACAGACTGATCCAGCGGGGATATCAATCTCATCCGCTGGATAAAGCCCTAGAAAAAGTGAAGAGCCACAAGCAGAAATCGCTATTAGCGAGAGGAGGCCGCAAAAAGAAGGAACTAGAAAAGGGTCAGGATAGGTTTGTGTTCATATTTAAACATAGCCCAATGGCGAGTAATATAAGGAAATGTATCTTAAGTAATTGGGAGGTTCTAAGGTCTGAGGAGAGTCTGAAAAATCTAGTAGAACAAAAACAGGACAACCTTTGTGGTTTATGTCTTGATTTGTGTTTGCGGTGCCTTCTATATAGGGAAAACCAAGAGGTCCCTATTGGAGCATATACGCGAACACCGCAACTCAATTCGTACAGGAAAAGGATGCACTCGTTTAATCGAACATGTGAGACATCGGCAGGAGATGCTAATCTGTTGAGATTTGCAGGTTTGGAGCATGTACCCCCACCAATATATGGAGGGGATAGACATCGCTCACTGCTACAGAAGGAAGCAAAATTTATCATAAAAGCTGATGCTACAGGCCATTTGGGTTTGAACGAACGCAATGACCTGTCGATGTTCACATGACACGATTGCTATTGTTGCGGTTGTTGCAGTAGCCGCGATTCTAATTTTCGCGTCTCTGCTTATGTATGGTAACTCGATACCAACTAACTCTCTAAAATGTCCAGTGTAGACATGGTAGAAATTGACTTGATCGCGATTTACTGCGGTCCATTGCTCTCCATATATCTAATATGCTGCATTTGTTTTTGTTTTTAATATGTTTTTCTTGAATCACTGTATAGCGCAGGCGCTGTTTGTCGAGCGTCATACGCTGCTAGGTGATGGGCATTTTGTGTCCCACCGGCAGTGACGCTTATAACCAGCGCGAGCGCGATCTTTTGATTGACTGAACAGCCGGATGAAGCGGTAAATCCGCGAAACGGCCGTCGCTGTTTTTTCAGTGAATATGCTGTCCATGTGAGTCCCCCTGTTTACATATATTTCTCTGCAATAAAGAAGATTTTAAAGGGATGGTGAGTGCGCCTATCTACTCCACTTGATGTGCTGCTAAATATGATTTAATTTTTTCTTTTTTTAAATTTTACACTGTGTTATTACTGTCAGATGCCGCGATCAGCTATGAACGCGGCATCTGAGGGGTACAAGACGGGGGCGGCACAATCGCCGGTTCTTTGTCATTGCACCCACTACTTCCAAAGAAATGCGCTTCGTGAGGAAGTAACTCGTCACAAGGGAAATTTTTTAGTAAAATTCGACTAAGCAGCTCATTTGTCATTTCTCTTCAATGGCACTAATCCCCAGGGTTTCCAGCTGATCCCTGTTTTGATAGCAACTAGAAATGAGTCAATCAATTCTAAAATACAGAAATTCAACACTAATTTAAAAAAAAAGTTCTGACTCTAAAAAACCTGAATTTTGTTATCTGATTCGGGAGAAAGTGAGAAGTTGAATTTATTTAGACCTGAATTGAATCGGATCCGAATAAAAGTTTAAGAAATTTGCTTGTCTCTAATGCAATGTGATGTCATATTGCACCATTTAGCTGTTGTCACCACAGAAGTGTTCACGTGGCATAGGATGGCATCTCCTTGTGATGACTCTGCTCAGGACCCTGCTGTTTGGCATCTTTAAAACTATAACATATTTAAAATCGTAGAAATCATTTTACAGTTTTACAGTTTTTTACAGTTTCAGTCAAGGCTGAAAGGTTCTGAAAACCCTTTTAGAGAGACTCCAAACTGGAGCTTCAATTGAAGGCTCTGTTCACATCTGCGGAAACTGTGACACAGTGCCACATCCGTCACACAGCAGACACTAATGGCACCTGACAGACCCTATTGATTCATAATGGAGTCTTTTGGGGTCCATCATGGCATGCAGCATTATTATTTCCAATGGATCATAGATGAACTCAACTTAAAGGGATTGTCCTGCATGGACAGCCACATTTCAGTATAGCCCCTAAGGACATATGTTCATCATATCGAGGAATCTCCTTCTGTCACTCAGTGTAGTGAGCTGCCTAGAATGCGTGTCAGGGATCAGGGAATAGGTCAGGGATCAGAAACCTCTGGCACTCCAGCTGTTCTGAAACTACAACTCCTAGAATCCTCCTTTCACTTCTATGGGAGTTAGAAGAGCATGCTGGAAGTTGTAGTTTCACCGCAGCTGGAGTGTCGAAGGTTGCAGACCCCTGCATTAGGTGACACCATATGTTACATAGGGCAACTAATTTTCAGCCTCGTAGGGCACATAGAATATGGTTGACACATGGAGGACAAAAAAATGGACAGAAGAACCAAACACGGGTCCTTCATGGGCATCTTCATAGAATAACCACTGACCACGGATATCATCACAGACATGTAAAAGAGTCCCATCTTGACAACAGGACGTTACTATTGCCCTTGTCAAGGAGGTAAATCAGTGCTGGCACTTTAAGACTATGACAAGGAGAATGGTAGCGTCCAGTTGTCAGTAAAGCATTTCCAGAAGAAATATCAGAAGAACAGCTCATGGCAGGATTACTGTAGTTGCTCCAAAATTGTTATTTCATAGGGAATAAGTATTGACTAACACAGCCAGGTTAGGAGAGGTCGTGGATAGCGCCATCAACAGGCAGAAGGAGAAGCATTCAGGCCAAGTGCTACGTCACAGTTTTGCACATGTTCTTGCCCAATGGGGGAGGCGGGCACATTTAAAGAGCCACCCACGGTATAGATCACAGTGAGCACAGGGTTTTTCGCTAAAGTGTTAGAACTTTGTAAATGTTAAAAGTCATCGCTCCTCTTTTTTCAGCCATGCGGAATAATGGGAAGAAGTGCTGCTCTAAGAGGAGAGCTTTGTGTCTGTACAAACATCAGATAGATCTGAGTGCCAAGCTAGTGACCCACATGGAGAATGCTTTTCATCCCCTGCCTCATTCCTGAATATAAAAGCATGTACGATATAAGCAGCCCTCCACCACTCCCCGCTATACAGCAGATTGCCGGTTGCCAGGGAGCTGTAACGTGTGCTTCTGCGCTATCTGCCGCACCATCTTATTTCTCTTAATTGGCCTTAACAAGGCCTGCCAATAATTCATTAAAAGTATTTGGACGGAGGTTGTGCACAAAATCCTAAAGTTAGAAACTTTTACATGCTGTTAAAGGGGTGCTTTTGTATATGGAAAAGCTATAGAATTCTATCTATCTATCTATCTATCTATCTATCTATCTTTCTGTCCCTCTGCTTGCAATCATTTGATAGAAACTAGGTCATGGCTTATTACATTTCTATTAACTATACTGTAACTGCAATCAGTCATGTTCCTATCTGTCCACCATATCACCTACTGTAGGCAGATTATCCATTGGAAGTAAGCAGTGGAGGGTTCAACTGAATGACAACAAGCAGAGATCATGGAAACAATGAGGAATTTATACAGAAAGTGTATCGCAAACTATATAACTTTTTATTATTATACTGTAAATGAACTAGAGCAAGGATTGTCAAATTTGTCGCACCGCAGATGTGGGCCCCCCCCCCCCCTCCTGCCCATTCCTCATCTACTTTTTTTTTTAGAAAGTGGCAAGCATGGCGCAAAAGGTGGAAAGTCAAATTTTTTGCGCAATATAGTACAAGTGCCAAAATGTATCTCTGTACTATACTAGAAAACCGGTCTAGAACATTGATAGCTTTCTACCCATTGTGTTTCTTACTGTATATGTCACTTGCACATATTGATAAATAATAATCTTGGCATATTGCCCCATAATCTATATCGAGTGGCACCAGAAAATGTTCCATTTGCCCTATAATCTGTTCCAATTCCAACATTATTTATAAATGCACTATAATATACGCAAATTGCCCTATAATCTGTACTGAGTGACACCAGAAAATGCTTCAATTGCTTTAGAATCTGTACTAATTCAACCATAATATACACCTGTTAGGCTAGTTTCACACTAGCCGCAAAGGACTCCGGCAGGCACCCACCGGAACAGCCTGCCGGAATCCCTTGCCGCTAGCGTGAAACTAGCCTTAGCCAAATAATCTGTGCCAATTGCACCATAATCAGGACTAAAGATGAACAGAGTATTGGAAAATTTAATTTACAAAAAAAAAGTGCCTCTTGACAAATTATTTTGTCATTAAGCGCATTTCTTTGTAAATAGTGGGTGTAATGACAGGGAGCGACGATTGCGCCACCCCCCGTAATTGTACCCCTGAGATGCCGCATTCATAGCTGATCAAGGCATCTGATATAAATAACAAAGTGTAAAATAAAAAAAAAACATATTTACCTGCTCCATTTGCTAGCGATGGACCAGCTGCTGCTGCCATCTTGCATGAAGATCTGGCTCGAAATCTCATGTGGCTCGTGATGGTGAGTCGTACGTCATAGCGCATGCAATATGTTCAAGCAAGATGGCGGCGGCCGGCCCATTGTGAGCAAATGAATGAGGTATTTTAATTTTTTTTTACACTATTTCAGGTAAAATCAATTCGGTACCATGAAGCACAAGGAAATTCGGCTTTGCGGTTAAGCAGATTTATCCTAAAATTCGGATTAAACAAAGTCTACTTTGTGGAGTTCGAATCACTCAACACTAATCAGGCCGAATTGTACCATTATCTGGTTTACAATGGTGATTTATAAGCTAATCTGTGCAATGACAGGATTTTCTAGAACATACAGTGGGGCCTATTGAGATTTTTGGACTGGATTCCTTCTTCTCACTTAGCTATCTGAAGATGAATATCCTCGCCCTTCACATCAATTAATTCATGGCTTCCCTCTCCAAGAATAAATACTAATTTTTCAAGAAAGCATAACTATAATTGTTTGTGAAACAACTCGCCTTTAAATATTTATATGCAGTGTGACATGTTGAATTTTCCTGTGTTACATGATGTAATTACAAGGCATAAATCTTGCCAGCAGCAATTATTGCCAGTTATATCACTTGCTCCATCTGTCGGTTGGTGTGCACTCATTAAGAAGGCCGATCCCAATCACATGGCATCATTCAGTTTTTTTAGGAGAACTGAAAAAATATGCGTTGATATGAATTAATCTATGAGCTGTGGACTTTAAATCTTTTTTCCTGTCAGTTATTGTTTTGGTATTAATTTCCAAATTTTCGTGTTTCTTTTTTTAGATGTTTACTTGTAGAGAATAGAGTACATTTTTCATGTCTTGCACTAAGACTATTTTAAGAAATTTCTTCAGCTGCAGTTTTCCATTTCAAATTCCAGTAACCTTCTGTCAGGGGTGTTATAAGTTATTGGCGGTGCAGATGTTGCAGTCATACTTGAGCCCTGAAGGCCCCATACACATTAGTGTATTTTTGGCTAAACCTGCCAAAAACAGTAGGTTTGGCAGACAGTCTAATGTATGTGGGGAGGTCCCAAGTCTCCCTCCGCAGGTGATGTCAGAGAAGACAAGGATCATGCCAAGTAAATATTTTTGCCCGGTCCCTATGCTCTCCCAGGAGATAAGTAGCGACCAGAAGTGTCTGGCAGTGGCTTTTTCCCCACTCCTCATAGAATACATATAGACATTCAGCCGAATCCGAATGTTTAAGTGTATGGGGTAGCCAAGAGATAGCTATTTGTTCAACCAACAGCTGTTGAATGTGTATGGCCACCCTAACCTTTTATCATCAAAAAGTTAATTTATTTCAGTAATTCTATTTAAAAACTTAAATTCATATATTGTATAGATTCAGCACACACGGTTGATGATTATGGGTTACAGCTAATGAAACCCCAAAAGTCAGTATCTCATAAAATTAGGATATTACTGTATATAAGACCAATTCAAAAAAATTATTTTTAATACAGAAATGTTGGCCTACTAAAAAGTCTGTACAGTATATGCACTCAATACTTAGTCGGGGCTCCTTTTGCATGAATTACTGCATCAATGCGACGTTACAGGGATGCGATCAGCCTGTGGCACTGCTGAGGTGCTATGGAAGCCCATGTTGCTTTGATAGCAGCCTTCAGCTAATGTGCATTGTTGGGTCTGGTGTCATCTTCGTCTTGACAGTACTCCATAGACAGTGGCATACATAGAGAAGTAAGTGCCCCATAGCAAGGATCACACCAGGCCCCCCACACAGGACAGAAGGGTTTTTTGCCCAAACCCTTTTCAATGACCCGTGGGCCATTTTTCCACTGCTTCATTTGCTAAAAGTTGTTCCTTTAGAGAGTAGAGTCATGAGTCATGACCAAGTCTTCACCTCCAGTAGAAGAGGAGATAATCCCAACTAAGACTGGGCCCCCTCTTGCCATGAGCTCCATAGCAGTCGAATGGTAGTTATGCCCCTACCCATAGACTTTCTATGGGGTTTAGGTTAGGCGAGTTTGCCGGCCAATAAAGCACAGTGATACCAGTTATTATACAAGGTATTGCTACTTTTGGCAGTGTGGGCGGGTGCCAAGTCCTGCTGGAAAATGAAATCAGCATAGTGATAAACGGCAGGGGCAATATTCGAATTTGCGATATTTCACGAATATGTGGTAGAATATTCGTCATATATACACGAATATTCATATTCAAGATTATTCTCTTGATTGTGAAAAATCAGAAATGTAAAAATCGCATTATGCTAATTCGTAACGCGAAATACAGGCCTGGGCACTTTGGCTACATTTTTCAAGCTGCTAGAAGTTTCCTGAGTTTATCCTGAGACTGCATACAATGTTTGGCACAGCAGAACATTACAAACAATATCTTTATATGCAGATAGAGTGCGCCAATATATTTTACGATTGCACAAATTAGAATTTTTTTTCCGCACTACGTGCAACTTTACATTTTAGCAGGTCTGACTACATATTACTGATTGGTGCACTAAGTATTGATGTGAACTTGACATTGCTGCCTTTTCATTGGCCCACAAGAAAGAAGCAGGGAGGAATCATGTGTTCAGATGGAAAAAAATGACGAATATTCGAAATTACGAATATATAGCACTATATTCTAAATATTCGCAAATTCTCAAAGTTGCGATATTCGCAATTAAAATTCGCTATTCGAATATTCACGCTAAATGCTAATCAGCATCTCCCTAAAGCTTGTGAGCAGAGAGAATCATGAAACAATCTAATATTTCCTGGTAGATGGCCGCGCTGACTTTGGACTAACACAGTGGACCAACACCAGCAGATGACATGGCTCCTCAAACCATCACTGACTGTGGAAACTTCATACTGGACCTCAAGCAACTTGGATTGTGTTCCTCTCCACTCTTTCTCCAGACTTTGGGATCTTGATTTCCAAATTTAATGCAAAATTTGCTTTCATCTGAAAACAGGACTTTGGAACACTGAGCAACAGTCCGGTCCTTTTTCTATTTAGCCCAAATAAGACGCTTCTATGTTGTGAGTGGCTTGACACAAAGATTGTGACAGTTGGAGCTCATGTCCTGGATACGTCTACTGTGTGATGAAGCACTGACTCCACAGTCCACTTTTTGTGAATCCCTGCTAGATTCTTGAATGGCCTTTTCTTGGTAATCCTTTCAAGGGTTTGGTTAACCCTGTTGCTTGTGCACCTTTTTCTACCACACATTTTCCTTTAACTCAACTTACCATTAATATGCTTGGATGCAGCATTCTGACAGCCAGCTTCTTTAGCAAAGACCTTTTGTGTCTTACCCTCCTTGCGCAGGGTGTCAATGACCATCTTCTGGACAACTGTCAAGTCAGCAGTCTTCTCCATGATTGTGTAGCCTACTGAACCAGACCACGGTACAGATTGACGATAAACAAAACATCATACTCCCAGTCCACATGGAAGCAGCGGGTCGGAAGCTGCTTGAAAGAGTTATGGATTGGACAGCCTTCTTAAGGTTTATTCACACATCATGGTCATGGTTGCCACATTGTTTCTAAAGCTGCAACCAAACACCACTGGTTGTGTAGTGATTTCACAGTAAATTTACTACAAGACTGCAGTGTGTGAATATTACCTCTTCTTATCTGCATAGGTTGGCTTTATGACCATCAAGAGGAGTGGCCATAAAGTGGTGGAAACCCCAACACATGTGCCCTATCTGCCCTTCCAAAAATTTGAGCTCCGATGTTCTAATTTCCTAATTATTCCATATCATTCCTAATTCATTCCATATTACGGTCTGCAGACCGTAATTGAGGGGAAAGTGTACAAGACTTGTTTTTACATTCCGTATTTGAATCTGAGTTGAATCATTTATAGTTAAAGGTGTATTCTATTTTTTCTTTTTTTATGTATTTGTTTATATAATTGAAAATCATACCATTTTCTTATATACGTGTACATGTATTTAAAGTTTTGCATACATACTTTTCTTATATTAGACAGTTGACCCATATATGCCGTAGAATGGCATAACCCATTTATCAGTCCTGTCTAATGTATCCATAGCCTAACTTAAACATGGCATCAGTTATGTGACCGTCTTCTCATCATATAATCTCTGACATTCAGTAAGCAGCAGTGTTACAGGACACTGGATACATTCAGGTGATAAATAAATAGGACTAATGTTGAAATAATGATTTTTATTGTGGTTGATACTAGGGTTGTGTGAAGCACGCCTCAGATCATAGATTATTACGAAGGTTGAGTGAAGCGTGCCTCAGATCATAGATCTGAAGTTGCTTCGTTCAAACCTTGTTTGAATGCTGTATGGAGACCCAGCTCTGTACAGCATTCAAATGTATGGGCTCCGCCGAGGTGAAATTCGTTAAATCCGCAGTCTCATGAAACTTTAGTTATGAACTTCAGCATTCAATTTTACAACTTGAAAACCATTTTAAAATTTCAATCCAAAGTCGGCATTAGTACCAAGGTACCAGTCAGTACCGAAGCTGACTTCGGATTGCAGTTTTAAAATGGCGGACTTAACGAATTTCACCTTGGCGATGCCCACGCATTTGAATGTTGTACGGAGACGGGTCTCTGTACATCATTCAAATGTGGTTTATGAATGAAGTGACTTTGAATTTATGATCCAAAGCACACATCGCTCAGCACTAGTTATTACAGTAACTACATCACTGTGTGTATTTATATTGCTGCCTGTTGCTAGGGGATATTGCAAAATTGCTCCTTGTTTATAGGTGATGTTGTCATGTTGTTAATAAAGTTCAGTGTTAAAAAAACAAACACAACACACACAAATATCTGTTTCTACACTAATACTGTGTATACTGTATATGTTCTGCTCCTCAGTACAATACTGTTTACTTGTTAGATACCTGGGCAGTTAACTGAGAGCCAGGTCACATGATACTTGTGTGAGTTACATGACGGCTCACATGACTGCTGCCTTGTTTAGTTCTATTCAGATCCCCTATGGATGCATTTTGCAGGACTTAAATGGGCCATACCATCTTATTCTTTAGGCAAAAGCTACTGTATGGATAATAAATGTCTTTGAGAAAAATTCTAAACAGATGAATATTAAAAACTTGTTCGGCATTCTATTCTCTACATAAATAAAGTTAATCATTAAAACCAGAATACTTTTTAATTTCTCTAGAACACTACAATTTGCTACATGCTCCTCAGCATCTGCCAACAAACTTTGTAGTGCCAGTTTGTTGACAGGGTCAAGGATCAACCATCAGAATATTTTATGGAATTTAGTATGGAATCTCACTGAAAATTGACTTTTGCTTCAGTCATTCTGTAGCTTTTTGTCAATCTGAAAACAGAGCCTTGTTCAGTTTCTATTTTTCTTTTGTGGCTCCATAAGTTGTTACATAAAATGGTGAGATATATTAACCACAATTCACAGCCAGTACAGTGAGTCAAAGTGTTAAAATCAACAGTTGGTCACCAACGAAATTTCTAAACAGTTCCAAAATAAACGACACCACAGCAAGATGTAGGATGAAAATGCTTACAAAATGTGTAGGAGATATTTGATATGGGACGGATGACACTGTTAAGTTATTAAATAAGATTAAGAAGGAGCAAAGTCCCCTGAAGTTGCCGCACTGAACCATTCGATACATCAGCACATAGAAATAAATATCTTGATCCCAGATGCCATCTTCCACTCTGTGACAGCCAGGGCCGGTGGTGCTGGATTCAGTATTTATGATAAGGCAGGGTAAACAAAGTTGTCTGCAGGCGCTACACATTATTAAAGAGCAGTCAGTAAAAAAAGATATGTACGTTAATCAGGGGCAGCCAGGAGGTGGAGGTTCTGGATTCCACATCTATTCTCTATATAAAGTGCAGGATCTTCAAAAGAGAGGTTAGCACTGTGTTAAACGTTTTTACAGGCTAGATTATACCAGTCAAGGACCATTTTTCTGTAAATATGAGGCACACGATCCTAGTTTTTGGCCATGCACAATAATAAATGTATTGGTTCTGGTGATCTTATCACTAGTCACTTAAAGGAATATTTAGGTTTCATGAAATCGATGACCTATCCCCGGAATAGATCATCAATTTCACATTGGTGAGGTCCGACTATCAGCACCCCCGTCGATCAGCATTTTGAGGGGTCTGCGGCGCTAGTGCGAGAGCAGAGTTCTCTTCAGTGTTTACCTTCATGCTGTCTACCTTGTAGTGAGCGCGCAGTGTAATTACGGCTGTTCATCTCATTTAAGTGAACAGGAGAGGAAGTTGTAATTACAGTGAGTCGCCACCAGAAAGTAGACAGCACGCAGGTAAACACTGAAGAGAATGCAGCTCTCACACAAGTGCCACAGACCCTTCAAAGAGCTGATTGGGGAGGGAAGACGTGGACGAGAGTCAGACTCACATCAATCTGAAATTGATTACCTGTCATTCATACCACCTTTATACTGCCTATTTGTTGGCTAAGGGTAAGACCACATAGCTTGGTTGTGTCCTGCTACATTCGAGTACCAAAAGGTTGCCAAAACGTTGTGGCTTATCCTCAACAGACTGAAATAGTGGGCATCAAACCCGAACAGATAAAGTTGTCCTCCACAAGTGTACAAAAGATCATCTTTGTCAAGATGAATTAGACATGGATCCATGAGGATTTTCACATACCTCCAGATGAGGTTGATGAATATATCTGCTATTGTTGACAGTGGCTATTTATTGCAGCTCCCATCATGCCACTAATGCTGTCTACCTGCCTACCTATCATGTTCTGTCCTGTATAGCTGCTCCCACCACTGCCCCAGCTGCTACTTCACCTACTGTACAAACCATTAGAAAACGTGGTGTGGTGTTAAACAGGCAGGATATGCTCAAACCCACATGCGGTTGTGCATATATATAGGGGAGCATATCCGTTGCTGATGGCAATCAACAGCAAAAAAATGCATACAATGGAAGATGCCAGCAATGGACTACAAGTACCACAATAACCATCCTACATAAGGTAACAATTATGTGGATGTGGAGAACAATCAAAGATTTAACAATAGCAAAGACAGGTGCACTCTGCGAAAATACTAAACCCTCACACTGATGTAAAATTGAGAGGTTAGTTCGACAAATCCTACTAGGAGGACATGTCTTAAGCTCGGGCACCGCTCCAAGGTCTCTCAAGTAGTGATGTCGCGAACATAACATTTTCAGTTCGCGAACAGCGAACGCGAACTTCCGCAAATGTTCGCGAACGGGCGAACCGCCATAGACTTCAATTGGCAGGCGAATTTTAAAACCCACAGGGACTCTTTCTGGCCACAATAGTGATGGGAAAGTTGTTTCAAGGGGTCTAACACCTGGACTGTGGCATGCTGGAGGGGGATCTATGGCAAAACTCCCATGGAAAATTACGTAGTGGACGCAGAGTCGGGTTTTAATCCATAAAGGGCTTAAATCAACTAACATTCCTAAATTGTTTGGAATAACGTGCTTTAAAACATCCAGTGTGTGTATACGATCAGGTATGATGTTGTATCGATCAGGTAGTGTAAGGGTTACGCCCGCTTCACTGACATTGACAGACCAAACTCCCTTTTAATGCACCGCAAACAGTTCATTTGCACAACCGCAAACTCCCCATTTGCACAAGGTTGGATACCAAGCTAGCCACGTCCCGGTGATGTCATTGAAGGTTTCTTCCTCCACCCAGCCACGCATAACACCAAGGGTCCCCAAAAGGTGAATTGAATTGATTTTTCGAACGGGGAGATGGTTAAAAAACGCTGGCTCCTCCCCCTTTGTTTTTAAACCACGGTGACTGCGTCTGCGCCGTGCAATTTACTGTCACACCCGATATGAGTGGTATTTTCTGTAGTACTATTCTCATCAGTTTAATCCTCTAATGTCCCCAATCTGGGGGCCATTTATTGAATAGATTTTTCGAACGGGAGATGGTTAAAAACGCTGGCTCCCTCCACTCTGTTTTAATCCACGGTCACTGCGTCTGCGCCGTGCAATTTACTGTCACACCCGATATGAGTGGTATTTTCTGTAGTACTATTCTCATCAGTTTAATCCCTCTAACGTCCCCAATCTGGGGCCATTTATTGAATAGATTTTTCGAACAGGGAGATGGTTAAAAACGCTGGCTCCTCCACTCTGTTTTAAACCACGGTGACTGCGTCTGCGCCGTGCAATTTACTGTCACACCCGATATGAGTGGTATTTTCTGTAGTACTATTCTCATCAGTTTAATCCCTCTAACGTCCCCAATCTGGGGGCCATTTATTGAATAGATTTTTCGAACGGGAGATGGTTAAAAACGCTGGCTCCTCCACTCTGTTTTAAACCACGGTCACTGCGTCTGCGCCGTGCAATTTACTGTCACACCCGATATGAGTGGTATTTTCTGTAGTACTATTCTCATCAGTTTAATCCCTCTAACGCCCCGACTCCCCAATCTGGGGGCCATTTATTAAATAGATTTTTCGAACGAGGAGATGGTTAAAAAACGCTGGCTCCCTCCACTCTGTTTTAAACCACGGTCACTGCGTCTGCGCCGTGCAATTTACTGTCACACCCGATATGAGTGGTATTTTCTGTAGTACTATTCTCATCAGTTTAATCCCTCTAACGTCCCCAATCTGGGGGCCATTTATTGAATAGATTTTTCGAACAGGAAGATGGTTAAAAAAACGCTGGCTCCCTCCACTCTGTTTTAAACCACGGTCACTGCGTCTGCGCCGTGCAATTTACTGTCACACCCGATATGAGTGGTATTTTCTGTAGTACTATTCTCATCAGTTTAATCCCTCTAACGTCCCCAATCTGGGGGCCATTTATTGAATAGATTTTTCGAACGGGAGATGGTTAAAAACGCTGGCTCCCTCCACTCTGTTTTAATCCACGGTCACTGCGTCTGCGACGTGCAATTTACTGTCACACCTGATATGAGTGGTATTTTCTGTAGTACTATTCTCATCAGTTTAATCCCTGTTATGTCCCATATCAGGGATTGCCTTTTGTGAAAAAAAATTTAGGCCGGGTACCTTCGACTGCCTTCACAGTGACAGACCAAACTCTCATACACTAAACTGAATTGATTTCAGGAACCGGGAGATGGAAAAAGCAGCTTGGTAGGTCCTCTTACTCCCAAATTGGGGCACTGCACGTGCACAGAGCAATGTGCTGTGACACCCTATATGAGTGGTGTCTTAACTAGTACTATTCCTATCAGTTTAATCCCTCGTTACGGACCCTAATCCGGTCGAATTGATTAACCATTGTCGAATTAGCTAACCATTACGACATCATGAAATAATTTAGTTCTGAGCTCTGTACTTGCTTTGTATTGGAATTAATGGGGATTTTTTAATTGCCTGCATCATTTCTAATAAACTATTAAGAGACTTTATTATGATTTTTTATTTTATGTATTAAAAACCCATACAACATATAAAAAAAGGTAAATTAATGTTTTTTCTATGAAATATTATCCAGCCGTCCGATCGCTTTTGGTCTGACCATAATGAAGCAACGGCCTTATCATCTGGGGTGTGGCAACATTGCCAACACACATATAGAGGTGATGATTGCTTCATTGTGATACGCAAGCCCCTTCACCACAACAAGGTAACGATCACGAAGGGGAATTGACACTTGTATGTGCCTTTTTTTTTTGTTTGTTTTTGCAGCCACAGTGCTGCACCATAGGACAGAAAAATTAGGCATGAACACATGCCTGAAAAATAATGGCATTGTTGCAGCCGCTATTGTAGTAGCGGCCGGAAAAATTGATGTTTTCCAGGCAGAAAAGTGACTAAAACATTGCGCTTGAACCCTAGTTGGTGGTGGAGAAATCACGAAAGTCATCCGGTATGCAGACATTAAATACAGCGGCGTGGGGACCATTTTGAGGCCAAGGCATGTAATCAGGCCTTTTGTTAGTCAAACGTATCCCCCACTGTCAGTCCCTTCGGGATCCATGCCTCATTCATCTTTATGAAGGTGAGGTAATCAACAGTTTTTTGACCGAGGCGACTTCTCTTGTCAGTGACAATGCCTCCTGCTGCACTGAAGGTCCTTTCTGACAGGACACTTGAAGCAGGGCAGGCCAGAAGTTCTATCGCGAACTGGGATAGCTCAGGCCACAGGTCAAGCCTGCACACCCAGTAGTGAAGGGGTTCATTGCTCCTCAGAGTGTCGATATCTGCTGTTATAGCGAGGTAGTCTGCTACCTGTCGGTCGAGTTGTTCTCTAAGGCTGGATCCCGAAGGGCTGTGGCGATGAGTAGGACTGAAAAAGCTCCGCATGTCCTCCATCAACAACACATCTGTAAATCGTCCAGTCCTTGCCGCCGTGGTAGGAGGAGAATTACACTCACCTCTTCCCCTGTTAGATTCCCGTTGTGCTGTGACATCCCCCTTATAAGCTGTGTAAAGCATATTTTTTAGTTTGGTTTTGAACTGCTGCATCCTTTCCGACTTTCGGTAATTTGGTAACATTTCTGCCACTTTCTGCTTATACCGGGGGTCTAGTAGCGTGGCCACCCAGTACAGATCATTCTCCTTTATCCTTTTTATACGTGGGTCCCTCAACAGACATGACAGCATTAAAGACCCCATTTGAACAAGGTTGGATGCAGAGCTACTCATTTCCCGTTCCTCGTCCTCACTGATGTCATTGACGGTCTGTTCTTCCCCCCAGCCACGTACAACACCATGGGTCCCAGATAGGTGACAACAACGAGCACCCTGGGGTGCCTGCTGTGGTTGGTCTTCCTCCTCCTCAATGCCGCCACATTCCTCCTCTGACTCGTCTTCCTCATACTCCTCTCCCAGCGTTGCTGCAGGTCCGGCAAGCGATAATGACAAGGCTGTTTCTGGTGGTGATGGTGACCACAACTCTTCCTCTTCCTCTTCACACTCATCTACAGCCTGATCCAGAACTCTTCGCAGGGCACGCTCCAGGAAGAAAACAAATGGGATGAGGTCGCTGATGGTGCCTTCGGTGCGACTGACTAGGTTTGTCACCTCCTCAAAAGGACGCATGAGCCTACAGGCATTGCGCATGAGTGTCCAGTAACGTGGCAAAAAGATTCCCAGGTCCGCAGAGGCTGTCCTAGCACCCCGGTCATACAAATACTCGATGACGGCTTTTTCTTGTTGGAGCAGGCGGTCGAACATTAGGAGTGTTGAATTCCAACGTGTCGGGCTGTCGCATATCAAGCGCCTCACTGGCATGTTGTTTCGCCGCTGAATATTGGAAAAGTGCGCCATGGCCGTGTAGGAACGCCTGAAATGGCCACACACCTTCCTGGCCTGCTTGAGGACGTCCTGTAAGCCTGGGTACTTAGACACAAAACGTTGTACGATGAGATTCAACACATGTGCCATGCACGGCACATGTGACAACTTGCCCAAATTGAATGCCGCCAACAGATTGCTTCCATTGTCACACACCACTTTGCCGATCTCCAGTTGGTGCGGGGTCAGCCACTGATCCACCTGTGCGTTCAGGGCGGACAGGAGTGATGGTCCTGTGTGGCTCTCTGCTTTCAGGCAAGTCAACCCCAAGATAGCGTGACACTGTCGTATCCGGGATGTGGAATAGTCCCTGGGGAGCTGGGGGGAATAAGTTGATGTGCAGCCAGACGCCGCAGCAGAAGAGGACTCAGCCGAGGAGGATATCGAAGAGGATGGAGTAGGAGTAGAGGAGGTGGCAGTAGGTCTGCCTGCAAGTCGTGGTGGTGTCACCAACTCCGCTGCGGAGCCACGCATTCCATGCTTGTCAGCCGTCAGCAGGTTGACCCAATGCGCAGTATACGTGATATACCTGCCCTGACCGTGCTTTGCAGACCAGGTATCAGTGGTCAGATGGACCCTTGCCCCAACACTGTATGCCAGAGATGCCATGACTTCCTTTTCAATAACATGGTGGAGCTTTGGGATTGCCTTTTTTGAAATAAAATTTCGTCCGGGTACCTTCCACTGTGGTGTCCCAATAGCAACAAATTTTTTGAAGACTCTACCAGCTGGTATGGTAAAAGCTGGCGGGCTAAGAGTTCCGTCAAGCCAGCTGTCAGTCGCCGGGCAAGGGGGTGACTTTGTGACATTGGCTTCTTATGCTCAAACATGTCCTTGACAGACACCTGACTGTGGGCAGATGAGCAGGAACTGCTGAAGGTGAGAGATGGAGTGGCGGGTGGTTGAGAGGGGGCAGGGAGGACAGCAGTGGTTGACGTGGCTGAAGATGCTGGACCAGGAGGAGCATGGTGGCTTTGAGTTTGTGTGCTGCTTGTACTCATGTGTTGATCCCATAGGTGTTTGTGATGTGAGATCATGTGCCTTCGCAAAGCAGTTGTACCAAGGTGGTTGTTGGACTTCCCACGACTCAGTTTCTTTTGGCACAGGTTGCAAATGGCATTGCTGTTATCAGAGGCAGACACACAAAAAAAATGCCACATTGCTGAGCTTTGCAATGACGGCATTCTGGTGGTGGCAACAGCATGCGTTGACTGGCGTGCTGTCTGGCTGACCCCAGGTGCCGATACATGCTGTCTGACTGTGCCACTAACTCCATGCGACGACCTCCCCCTGCTTCCAACTCGTCTCCTCATTCTCTCTGTCTCCCCTTCAGAACTTTCCCCTCTTCTTCTCTTTCGAGCAGGCACCCACGTGGCATCCGTGGACACATCGTCATCATCAACCGCTCACTTGTATCTGACACCTCAGCAAAGGAAGCAGCAGCGGGTACAACATCATCATCATCATCACACTGTACGTCCATGTGTGTAATCCTGCCTGACTGAGACATATCCCCGTAATCTACATCATCTGGCAATAATGGTTGCGCATCACTAATTGCATCCAACTGATGTGTAAATAATTCCTCTGACGGATCAAGTGAAGCGGCTGTGGTGGCTGTGGTGGTAGTGGTGGTGGTGGCGACGGGCGGGTGCGTGGTAACTTGAGAGCAGGTGACCGAAGCTGAGCTGGAGGAGGATGGTGCGTCAAGGTTCTTAGCGGAAGCTGTTGAAGATTGGGTGTCCTGTCTAAGCCAGTCAACTACGTCCTCAGAATTTTTCGGGTTCAGGGTACGTGGCCTCTGAAAACTGGGCATTATTCCAGGGACAGTGGAAATCACAGCACCACGACCACGACGGCCCCTGCGGGGTGGCCTGCCTCTGCCTGTCATTTTCTTTTAGATAAGTGGTACTATGCGTGCTAGGTACTGTGCCACCCGGTATGAGTGGTTGGCACTGGCAGTGGGCACACTACAGTCTGTGGAAGTGGGCCTGACACACACTGGCAGCAGGCAAGCAACTGAATTTAGACTACTGTCTAAAAATTAAATGCCTTATTTATCGGCAAGCTGCTGTGCCACCCGGTATCAGTGGTTGGCACTGGCAGTGGGCACACTACAGTCAGTGGAAGTGGGCCTGACACACACTGGCAGCAGGCAAGCAACTGAATTTAGACTACTGTCTAAAAATTAAATGCCTTATTTATCGGCAAGCTACTGTGCCACCCGGTATCTGTGGTTGGCACTGGCAGTGGGCACACTACAGTCAGTGGAAGTGGGCCTGAGACACACTGGCAGCAGGCAAGCAACTGAATTTAGACTACTGTCTAAAAATTAAATGCCTTATTTATCAGCAAGCTACCGTGCCACCCGGTATCAGTGGTTGGCACTGGCAGTGGGTACACTACAGTCAGTGGAAGCGGGCCTGACACACACTGGCAGCAGGCAAGCAACTGAATTTAGACTACTGTCTAAAAATTAAATGCCTTATTTATCGGACAGCTACTGTGCCACCCGGTATCTGTGGTTGGCACTGGCAGTGGGCACACTACAGTCAGTGGAAGTGGGCCTGAGACACACTGGCAGCAGGCAAGCAACTGAATTTAGACTACTGTCTAAAAATTAAATGCCTTATTTATCGGCAAGCTACTGTGCCACCCGGTATCAGTGGTTGGCACTGGCAGTGGGTACACTACAGTCAGTGGAAGCGGGCCTGACACACACTGGCAGCAGGCAAGCAACTGAATTTAGACTACTGTCTTAAAATTAAATGCCTTATTTATCGGCAAGCTACTGTGCCACCCGGTATCAGTGGTTGGCACTGGCAGTGGGCACACTACAGTCAGTGGAAGTGGGCCTGACACACACTGGCAGCAGGCAAGCAACTGAATTTAGACTACTGTCTAAAAATTAAATGCCTTATTTATCGGCAAGCTACTGTGCCACCCGGTATCAGTGGTTGGCACTGGCAGTGGGCACACTACAGTCAGTGGAAGAGGGCCTGACACACACTGGCAGCAGGCAAGCAACTGAAATTACACTAAAGTGTAAAAATTAAATGCCTGTTTTTGATGCAAAGTCCTGTGCCACACGGGATGACAGGGGTGGGCACTGGCAGTGGGCACACTACAGTCAGTTGAAGTCGGCCTGACATACACTAGCAGCAGGCAAGCAGCTGAAATTGCACTAAAGTGTAAAAATTTAATGACTTTTTTATGCAAAGTCCTGTGCCAGCCGGTATGAGTGGTGGGCACTGGCAGTGGGCACACTACAGTCAGTGGAAGTCAGCCTGACACACACTGGCAGGCAACTAACCTTAGATTAAAGTGTAAAAATTAAGTGCCTTTTTTATGCAAAGTCCTGTGCCACACGGGATGACAGGGGTGGGCACTGGCAGTGGGCACACTACAGTCAGTTGAAGTCGGCCTGACACACACTAGCAGCAGGCAAGCAGCTGAAATTACACTAAAGTGTAAAATTAAATGCCTTTTTTATGCAAAGTCCTGTGCCAGCCGGTATGAGTGGTGGGCACTGGCAGTGGGCACACTACAGTCAGTGGAAGTCAGCCTGACACACACTGGCAGGCAACTAACCTTAGATTAAAGTGTAAAATTAAGTGCCTTTTTTATGCAAAGTCCTGTGCCACACGGGATGACAGGGGTGGGAACTGGCAGTGGGCACACTACAGTCAGTTGAAGTCGGCCTGACACACACTAGCAGCAGGCAAGCAGCTGAAATTACACTAAAGTGTAAAAATTAAATGCCTTTTTATGCAAAGTCCTGTGCCAGCCGGTATGAGTGGTGGGCACTGGCAGTGGGCACACTACAGTCAGTGGAAGTCAGCCTGACACACACTGGCAGGCAACTAACCTTAGATTAAAGTGTAAAAATTAAGTGCCTTTTTTATGCAAAGTCCTGTGCCACACGGGATGACAGGGGTGGGCACTGGCAGTGGGCACACTACAGTCAGTTGAAGTCGGCCTGACACACACTAGCAGCAGGCAAGCAGCTGAAATTACACTAAAGTGTAAAAATTAAATGCCTTTTTATGCAAAGTCCTGTGCCAGCCGGTATGAGTGGTGGGCACTGGCAGTGGGCACACTACAGTCAGTGGAAGTCAGCCTGAAACACACTGGCAGGCAACTAACCTTAGATTAAAGTGTAAAAATTAAGTGCCTTTTTTATGCAAAGTCCTGTGCCACACGGGATGCCAGGGGTGGGCACTGGCAGTGGGCACACTACAGTCAGTTGAAGTCGGCCTGACACACACTAGCAGCAGGCAAGCAGCTGAAATTACACTAAAGTGTAAAAATTAAATGCCTTTTTATGCAAAGTCCTGTGCCAGCCGGTATGAGTGGTGGGCACTGGCAGTGGGCACACTACAGTCAGTGGAAGTCAGCCTGACACACACTGGCAGGCAACTAACCTTAGATTAAAGTGTAAAAATTAAGTGCCTTTTTTTGATGCAAAGTCCTGTGCCACACGGGATGACAGGGGTGGGCACTGGCAGTGGGCACACTACAGTCTGTGGGCCTGCAGCTCCTCACACACAGGCAGGCCAGGCAACTGCAATATGTATATAAAGGAAAAAAAAAGCAGACTAATGTTGCAGCCCTAAAAAGGGCTTTTTGGGGTGCTGTCAGGACGCTGTCCTTACAGCAGAGATCAGATGAGTCTTTCAGGACTGCAGTGGACACTGAATTCACTAGCCTAGCTATCGGTTTCCCAATTAAATCAGCAGCAACTACACTCTCCCTCCTCTCACTAAGACTGCAGCTTCAGAATGAATCTAAAATGCATGCTGTGCAGGAGGTGGGAGGGTCTTGGAGGGAGGGTATGCTGCTGATTGGCTGGAATGTGTCTGCTGACTGTGAGGTACAGGGTCAAAGTTTGCTCAATGATGATGTATAGGGGGCGGACCGAACATCGCATGCGTTCGCCCGTTGAGGCGAACGCGAACAAGCTATGTCCGCCGGGAACTGTTCGCCGGCGGATAGTTCGGGCCATCTCTACTCTCAAGTAGCACGAGGCCCTATCACTCACCTACCTGTGCCATATGGGCAATACCAGGGGCCAGTGGGCGGATTACGGGAGCATAAGGCCTGACTAATAAACAGCTTACCAGTAACCTCCAGCATGTAGCCATGCTTGCAATGGGAGGTGGGAAGTGCCTGTGAGCCCCACCCGAGCATTCGGTTAGTAATCCATCAGTATTGCTAGAGCAAAAAAAAGGAGTAGATCCAAAACGGAGATGACACGTGAATGAAATCTTTGCATGTCTTCTTTGTTTTGTACCCACTGCTGCTTTTGGCTACTATATCATAAGCCAATTTTGATGGGACCATACAGGCTTTACAGCTGCTACACAGACAGGATCCATTGTGCGTTTCATTTTTCCTTCCTTCTGACAGATCAGAAGATGGGTCAAATAAATGATGATGTCAGCCAAATAGTGGCCGACTCATGAAGTGGGGAGGGTGGGAGCAGCATGAGAAGTCCACAGACTAGCCCTATGACATAGTGGTCAGGTGGAATCAACATGAGGAGACCACAGCGTGGCCCAATGACAGAGTCTAGAGGTGGCAGCAGCATCAGGAGGAGGCCACAGTGTGACACAATGACAGCGTGGAGGTGGCAGCAACATCAAGCGGAGACCATAGGGTGGCACAATGACAGACTGTGGAGGTAGCAGCAGCATCAGGAGGATGCCACAGGGTGGCTAAATGACAGTGTGGAGGTGGCAGTAGCAGCATCAGGAGACTATAGAGTGACCCAGTGACAAAATGGGGAGGTGGGTGGCAATGGTGAGTGAAAGAATGAGCACTTGGCATCATATGTGTGGCATCAGGCGGCTGGCAGCATCAGAATAGTAACTGAGGCAGGTAGCCAAAAAAAAACAGGTCTCTTTATGGCCTCTCTGTTCGTATAGTCGGTCCAACATATGGAGGGTGGAATTCCAACGTGTGGAAACGTCGCATATCAGCCTATGTTGGTTGGGGGATGCCATTCTGCTGCTGCAGCTTAAGGAGGGTGTGCTTTGCGGTGTACGAGTGGCTAAAGTGCATGCAAAGATTCCTGGCCATTTTTAGATTGTCTTGCAGATGGGTAGAAGACTTCGGGAACCGCTTGACAACCAGATTGAACGTATGTGGCATGCAGGGTGCTTGCTCAGCCCTCCTTGACGCAGTGCCGACACCATGTTCTTGTTGTCGGTCACCGTGGTTCCGATTTTGAGTTCTCGCGGAGAAAGCCAATTCAATTTCTTGAAAAAGGACCCTGTGTGACTCCATTCGCCCACACATGTGGTATGCTGGAGAGGCACTGTGAATTGTCCCTGCAATAGAGGCTGAGGACATGATGGAGGATAAGAAGGCAGAGTCGGACATTGTCGCAGGACCAATGGCGTGATAACGTGGAGGCAGAAGTTGCATCACCTGGCCAAGTTGCTGATGTGGCTGTGCAGAAACCACATTCACCCAGTGGGCCATAAAGGACATATATTGTCCCTGACCGTAGGTACAGTTCCAAACGGTGCTGCCGTGCACTTTGGCAGATACCGACAGGCTCAAGGACTGGCCCACCTTCTGTTTTACATGTGTGTGCATGGCTGGTACTGCCTTTTTGGCAAAGAAATGACAGCTTGGGACTCTCGACCTCGGCACAATCAGCCATCAGTTCTCTGAAAAGTGCAAAGTTCACCACTTGGAAAGGGAGGCACTGCAGCACCAGCAACGTGGCCAGGAGCACATTCAGCTTCTGTGCCGTTGAATGAGTGCATACATACTGTTGTCTCTTGGCAATCGCTTCAGTGATCGATTGCTAACGGAATGACTGTCGATGAGTAGGATGAGAAGCAGGAGATCAGGAACAGCAGATGATGGGAAGGACAGACAGTTCCCTTCGGGTGAGGTGGTGGAGCCTTGACTGCCTGAAATCGGGTGCGTGCCACTGGGTGATGCAGCGGTTGCTGCGGCAGGCTGAACTACCTCATCGGAGCCACGGTTCTCTCAGGCAACTTTATGGTGATGCTGCATATGTTGACGCAGGGCTGTGGTGCCAAGATTGGCACCCTGGACACGCTTCACTTTCTGCCCACAGTTTCTACAAATGGCCATGTTCACCTCCTCCGACGGCTTAATAAAAAATTACCACACCGCCGAGTAGGTGATTTAACCCCCAACACTCCGCACTGACTGACTGCTACCGCCGCTGCTTTCGTGAACCCCTGCACTACTACTTTCCGGGCAGGTAGGCTCCCAACCTCCAACTGCTGGGACCATGCTGACTTCCGGTCACGCTAGAGACTTGCTGGCTCCGCCACTGCCTCATGGACAAGCTGCCACCCTGTTCTCCTGATGATGATGAAGCCCCTAATTCACTCAGCTCTCAATTGCGATCAGCTACATCATCATCGAGTACTGTCTGCCCATCACTGATGTCCTCCTCAACAGTCTCTGGGTCAGGAGCCTGACCGCTTGCAACACCAGCTCCCGCGCCCCTCTCCTCATCCCTACTTGCCCGTCTACAGGAGGAAGCGGCGGATGTCTCCTCCACATCTTGGCTGGCCAGTAGCTGCTGTCCTCTATTATCTCTTCCTCTCTGTATAGTGGAGCTGTGCCCACAGCATATAATACTTGTCTGGCTGAGGGAACAGAAAAGGACAGAGGCAGATTGAGGACATGTGAAGGGCGAAGGCACAGGGCCTGATCCCGGGCCATGCCTACTAAGGGTTGTGTCTGATTAACCCACTGACTCTTGGCTGGGGGTGTCTGATGTAATTTGGGAAGAAGTGGATAACTGATTCAACCATTCAAGAACCGCTGGGTTCAGGGCCGACTCCAGGGTCATGTGGGCCCTTGGGCGATAAAGTCTCAGTGGGGTCCCTTGTGGCACTTTGCACGGTGCTTACAGCAATAAAACTGCATGTATTGTAGATTAAATACCTTACGTAGAGCATGCTGCAGAGTGGAAATATGTGAATCAGCCCTTATGTGCCTACTTTTATATTCTACCTAGTGTTTTAGTCTCTCAGATCTACTCACAGATATGTGCCCCCTCACAGTAGATATGGCAAGGTATGCCCCATTCATAGTAGATATGCCAAGATATGTGCTCCCTCACAGTAGATATGTCAAGATATGTGCCCCCTCACAGTACATATGCCAATATATGTGCCCCCTCACAGTAGATATCCCAAAATATGTGCCTCCTCACAGCTGATATGTCAAGATTTGTGCCCCCTCACAGTAGATATGCCAAGATATGTGCCTCCTCACAGTAGATATGCCAAGATATGTGCCCCCTCATAGTACATATGAAAATGATGTGCCCCCTTCATAGTAGATATCCCAAAATATATGCCTTCTCAAAGTTGATATGCCAAGAAGTGTGCCCCTTCACACTAATAATCCCCACTGTGCCCCCTTCACAGTAATAATACCCATTATGCCCCCTTCATAGTAATAATCCCCATTGTGCCCCCTTTATAGTAGAAATCGCCATTGTGCCCCCTTCACAGTAATAACGCCCACTGTGTCCCCTTCACAGTAATAATGCTCACTGTGCCCCCTTCATTGTATTAATGCACTCTGGCTCTGTGCCCCCTCCATAGTAGAAATGCCCATTGTGCCCTCTTCACATTAGTAATGCCCTCTGTGCCCCCTCCAGAGTATTAATGCCCTATGTGCCCCCTCCATTGTAGAAATGCCCACTGTGCCCCCTCCATAGTAATAAACTCCTCTTTGCCCCCTCCATAGTAAAAAAGACCTCTGTGACCCCTCCATAGTAATAAAGTCCTCTATGCCCCCTCCATAGTAATAAATTCCTTTGTGACCTTAGCCTGCGCCATAAACATTTAGGCCTCTCCCACTCCCCCGTGCAGAGCCTGGCACTTCTCTGTCTGACATACTGTTAAATCAAATCAATAAATAAAAAGGAAATTAAAACACCCCAAAAAAGTCTCTAATTTTCTCACTTCACCACACAACAGCTAATAAGACATTTTTTCCCCCCACTAATACACGCCAAAGAAGGCTTTAGAACATATAACTGCACAGCTGAACGGCAAATAGGCCCTTACTTTTTTCCACTTATGCATGCCACAAAAGGCTTTAGAACATATAACTGCACCGCCAAACGGCAAATATATATATTTTTTGCCACTAATACACGTCAAATAGAGCTTTAGAACATATAACTGCATCGCTGGAAGGTAAATACGGTATATATATTTTTTGCCACTAATACACGCCAAAAAGGTCTGTAATTTTCTCACTTCATCACACAACGGCAAATACTTTTTTTTTGTGCCACTAATACACACAAAAAAGGGCTTAAGAACATATAACAGCACCGCAGAACGGCAAATAATATATATATTTTTTACACTAATACACACCAAAAAGGGCTTTAGAACATATAACTGCACTCCTGAACATCAAATAGGCCCTTACTTTTTTCCACTTATACACACCACAAAAGGCTTTGTAAAATATAATAAATTATATATATATATATTTTGCCACTAATACATGCCAAAAAAGGCTGTAATTTTCTCACTTCACCACACAACCGCAAATACTTTTTTGTGCCACTAATTTACACAAAAAAAAGCTTTAGAACATCTAACTGCAAGTATTGAGCGAGTATGCTTGGCCGGACTGGTGTTCAATTCGATAATCGCGTGTGCTTGAGCGTGATGTATTTAAATCTAATTTAGCCTCGATTTCTGAAAAGTTTCTGCTGGGATTTGCACAACCTTTTACATTAAAGGCAAACTGTGTCAGAATAACTTCACAGTAGTTTGTCATATAGTAAGTATTCCTATACAGCAGAAGTATTAGAGCCAAGAACCTTAACCACTACGCTATATAGCTACATGCTAACCTGCAGTGAAATATAAAATTATACTTCTTCTGTATAGAAATACTTACTACATGACAAACTACTATGAGGTTTTTCTGGCACAGTTTGTCATTCAGTTTTATAGCTGAGCAGTTAAGGGCCTTGCTACTAATGTAGAAGGTTATGAGTTCAAATCCCAGCAGAAACTTTTCAGAAATAGAGGCTAAATTAGATTTAAATACACTGGGTGTCCCCAAACACTGACTCCATATATGGACATAGCTATATATGGAGTCAGAGCAGGGACTCCTAAGCTGCGGACTCACACTGGGGGATTCCCTCACTGTACAGTGATCTTTTGCATAGACCTCAGTGGGACCCAGCACCCTCCCCTCTTCAGAGCAGGGGATGCCTGGTTTAATGCTCGGGTTCCCCCATTGACCTCCATTGTGCACGGGTGCTCCATATATATATATAATATACATTTTTTTTGCCACTAATACACACCAAAAAGGGCTTTAGAATGGCAAATACGCCCTTACCTTTTTCCACTTATATACTTCACAAAAGGCTTTAGAACATATAACTGCACTGCTGAACGGCAAATATTAAATATTTTATTGACACTAACACATGGCAAAAACGACTTTAGAACATATAACTGCACCGCTGAACGGCAAATAATATATATTTTTTGCCACTAATACATACCAAAAAGGTCTTTAGAACATATAACTGCACTCCTGAACAGCAAATAGGCCCTTACTTTTTTCCACTTATACACACCACAAAAGGCTTTGTAAAATATAATAAATTATATATATATATTTTGCCACTAATACATGCCAAAAAAAGGCTGTAATTTTCTCACTTCACCACACAACCGCAAATACTTTTTTGTGCCACTAATTTACACAAAAAAAAGCTTTAGAACATCTAACTGCAAGTATTGAGCGAGTATGCTTGGCCGGACTGGTGTTCAATTCGATAATCGCGTGTGCTTGAGCGTGATGTATTTAAATCTAATTTAGCCTCGATTTCTGAAAAGTTTCTGCTGGGATTTGAATGCACAAACTTTTACATTAAAGGCAAGGACCCTAACCACTCAGCTATAAAGCTGAATGATAAACTGTGTCAGAATAACTTCACAGTAGTTTGTCATATAGTAAGTATTCCTATACAGCAGAAGTATTAGAGCCAAGAACCTTAACCACTACGCTATACAGCTACATGCTAACCTGCAGTGAAATATAAAATTATACTTCTTCTGTATAGAAATACTTACTACATGACAAACTACTATGAGGTTTTTCTGGCACAGTTTGTCATTCAGTTTTATAGCTGAGCAGTTAAGGGCCTTGCTACTAATGTAGAAGGTTATGAGTTCAAATCCCAGCAGAAACTTTTCAGAAATAGAGGCTAAATTAGATTTAAATACACTGGGTGTCCCCAAACACTGACTCCATATATGGACATAGCTATATATGGAGTCAGAGCAGGGACTCCTAAGCTGCGGACTCACACTGGGGGATTCCCTCACTGTACAGTGATCTTTTGCATAGACCTCAGTGGGACCCAGCACCCTCCCCTCTTCAGAGCAGGGGATGCCTGGTTTAATGCTCGGGTTCCCCCATTGACCTCCATTGTGCACGGGTGCTCCATATATATATAATATACATTTTTTTTGCCACTAATACACACCAAAAAGGGCTTTAGAATGGCAAATACGCCCTTACCTTTTTCCACTTATATACTTCACAAAAGGCTTTAGAACATATAACTGCACTGCTGAACGGCAAATATTAAATATTTTATTGACACTAACACATGGCAAAAACGACTTTAGAACATATAACTGCACCGCTGAACGGCAAATAATATATATTTTTTGCCACTAATACATGCCAAGAAGGTCTTTAGAACATATAAGTTATATAACTGCACCGCTAATACATGCCAAAAAGGGCTGTAATGTTCTCACTTCACCACACAACCCTTTTTCCCCACTAATACAAGCCAGAAAATACTTTCGAACATATAACTGCACCGCACAAGGGCAAATAAGACGTAGAAATATTTCCTTGTAATAAACCTTGTTAATGCTTGTATCAAACAGCACTTGCACCCCAATAACAAGAACGGTTTGCTGGAATTACAGAGCTGTAATGGCAATTTGGATCCCCAGTCAGTGCAGCAAGGTTAAGAAGGATTGTTCCTATTACCCAGGCTGTAAACTCTCTTACTGAACCCTGTTTTGCTTCAATACTGTGGAATGATTCCTCCCTATCCTTTCCCTAAACTTCTATACAGCAAAATAAAAGTTTTAAAGTCTTTTCTACCACTGTCCCTAGCGCCTGCTCTAAGTACACTGGAAAATGTCTGAATCTAAGATGGCTGAGGCTGTTTTTAGGGCTGTGACATCACAGGGCTGGCTGCTGATTGGCTGCATGCATGGCATTGTGGGTGATCACTCATTCCCAGAGTTCCTTGCTTCATGTCCTAACACGTGCAGCAGCCATTTTAGGAAACAATGCGATTCGTTACCACGAAGCGTGAGGAAATTCAGATTCAGTGTGAATCGAATTTTTCCTGAAATTCAGATCGAATTCAACTCCGTCAATTTCGATTCGTTCATCTATAGTCACTATTACCTCTACACTATAGATGAGTGAACCAGGAATAGCTTTCAGCTAGGGAGTATGAACTGAGGAGCTGAGGCTGGGTGTGCCTGGTAGTATGTTCTAGCAGCAATTACTGCCTTATAACAAACAGAGCAGCAGCTACTGAAGAACATCAGAGGCACCTATCTACAAGGACATTTCTTTCAATTTTATTTTTTGCCATTTTAAAATAAATACATTTAGAGGCGTGGCTGGTGGGACAGGAATAATAAGCTCAGAACTGTGTTTTACGATCCAGAGAACAGATACCAGTCTGTAATCCTAGACTGTAATCTCCACATAGTTGACATTTTTTTTTAGTTTAAAGTTTGGTAAAATAGCATATTAGTGTGTCTTACAATACACAGGGTAGTGGACGATTATATCTTTGAGTCATAACGTAAAAATAATAGGCCGAAATCCTAGTTGGTGTATCTCCAGGCACTTCAGGTGTTCATACTTCAGTTATTTAGTGAGTTATTTCCATCAGTTATTGTGAGCCAAAATCAGGTGCAGGTCAAAAACACAGAACAAGAGTAATCATTCCATTACACCTTATCTCTGATTAGGCTTCACTACTGGTTTTGGCTCACAATAACTGATGAAAATAACTGATCAAATTACTGAAGTGGGAACATGGCCTAACTTGTGCTTTACACAAGAGAAAGTATTTTTCTGAATCTGCATATTTTAACGCCTAAAAGACATTATGAGTTAGTCCCAAATCTGCTAGTGGTACTGATACTAGATTATTTGCAAAGTCAACTGTCAGTAGCAGTGTCTTTAATGTGTTAGATGAAACGGAGGGACATTATTTTGCAAACCATTCTTTGTGTGACTGTGTACATTTAAACACGTAAATGTCAGGGATACAGAAGGGTTCCAAATGAAAGACCCAGGTCCAGAATATAGGTAGTAGCAGGACCAGCTATCCAGGCAGAAGTAGAAGAAGTAGAAGAAGTAGAAGTAGTAGTAGCAGCAGTAGCAGCAGTAGCAGCAGCAGCAGCAGCAGCAGCAGTAGCAGTAGCAGTAGCAGTAGCAGTAGCAGTAGCAGTAGCAGTAGCAGTAGTAGGCCGAAGTTGTCCCTGCTGGCTTCAGAAAGGTGCAACATTATCATTGAAGAGAAGGAGGCTGAGATCGTGGATTGGATGGCTCACTCCTGCTCTCTGTCGCAGAAGGATGGTATCGAGATGACTTTAGAGTCTGACACTGTACCATGGAGCCAGGGGTCACAGTGTTCCTCCTGCTTCTCCTCTTTGCAGCCCCAGAGAAGGCTTTCAGTGGAGTCCTCACTGTCTTCACTGCTCCTTACTAGTGGGGCGCCTTCCTTTTTGCCAAGAAGTGGGAAGAAAACCTCATCACCCTATGGCAGACAGTCAAGAGAGTCTCCCTGATAATTACTTGTGAGAGAGCAGTCATTATTTGGACTGCCCTGAGGAGGAGGTTCAGGATGAGCCTGGGGATCCCTTGCATAGCTGTGTTGGTAGTAGTAATAGCAGCACCCATAGCCACGGCAGTTTTCGGCAAATGCAGAGCAGGGGAGGGGGGGCCAAGAAGCCACCATGATATCACACAGTCTGATAAAAGTGGCAGGGAGGCAACATCAGAGGAGGAGGGTGGTTGCAGCAACAATAAAGAGCAGAGGTGACATACCTCTGAAGAACAGCCAGGGCCATGTCTGCTTCAAGATCTGGCCCAAAACGTGCCAGAGCGAAGCCAAGCTCGGCTGCCCAAAGCGTTTTGTGATCAACTCCCATATGGTGTTTTTCTTGACAAGACAGATACACAAAACCACAGCCATGTGTAAGATATGCAGGATTAAAATAAGCCAATGCCATTTAAACGCACTCATAGTTACCAGAGGACTATTGTAGCACATGAAGCATCATCACCGGATCCTTTGATAAAAATACAACTGTCCAGCATTCCCAAACCGAACAAGTCTGTCCTCCTTCTCGTGGTCCACTTTGTGGCAGCAAATCTTGATCCCCAAGTAATACAGTGTTCTTGTCATAATCATCATCATCACCTTCTTCTTCTCCTGCTAAGACTCCTCCTTGTCCTCAGCTCCATCTTCAGACATATATAATGGAATGTTTTGCCATGAAAAAAACTTTTCTCCTCCTGCAATTATTTTGTCTACAAGCTGAACCACCACCTGGCCATGTTGCTGGCAGTGCAGTCGCTGACATACCATTTACTAGTGCCTTGTACTCTCATGTGGTGGAGAATGTGGGCCGCTCCTTGTGATTCTCGCTGTGCAGCATGCTGAAGTAAACAGTGGATACCTGGAGCAGCTGTTACAGGCAGGGACAGTACATGTCTTTCACAGCCCCCTGGGTCAATGTTTTTTGCGACAGTGGAGAGAGAGCACCCCTGCAACATGCCCGGGTCCTTTTGAATCCTGGCTGCCCTGAATCTGGTGGAAATAACACATACTCCCTGCATGGCTTTTTAAAAAGTACACTACCTTGCTCAAGGTGCTGGCAATGTCCAGGAGACTGTCACTATTTTCAGCCATTCATATGTGGTGAGGGCTCTCCTTGACTTGCAGCATCAGAATGGTCTGTTGTTTCCAAGTCAGGCAATTTATGCCGTTAATGCCTCTTACACACGAACGTGCCGTGTTTTGTGGTCCGCAAATTGCAGATCCGCAAAACACAGATGCCGCCCATGTGTTTTCCGCAATTTGCGGAACGGAACAGACGGCCCATTATAGAAATGCCTTTTATTCTCTGCAAAATGGACAAGAATAGGACATGATCTATAATTTTTGCGAGGCCGCGGAACAAAGCAACGAAGCACTCCTTGTGCTGTCCGCATCTTTTGCGGCCCCATTGACATAAATGGATCCACACCCGAGCCGCAAAAAATGCAACTCGGATGCAGAACCAAACCGCGGTCGTGTGCAAGAGGCCTGATGCTGCAGTTATCCCTCATCATTCTCATATCTTAGAAGAGATGCTGACGCTCATGCAACAGGTGGTGACAGAGGAGGAAGAAAACCATCTGGCTGTCTGCCCTGTAGCTGTTGGGGACCCACAATGAGAAACTCCTATGGAAGAGAAGGAGGAGGAGCTGCCACTGGTGGAGGAGGAGGATTGGAGGAGCAAGAGGAGGATGACGATGACGGTGACACTGGCCACAACACCCAATCGTCTCAGTGGAGTTGAAAGAAATGGCTCTTCGGGCATGCTTGCAAGAATAGCAGGTTTGTCATTAACATCAAGCAGTCTGATGATTACTGGGTAGCGATGCTTTTAGACCCTCTCTATCAATGCAAAATGGGTGAATGTTTTCCTCACTCCAAAAGGAAGGACAAATTATGTTATTACCAGGAAACACTGTCTACACAGCTTGCCGCAGTTTTTGGCGAGCAGATATCTGCTGCCAGCGTGTCTGAAAGGTACAGCACAGAACTTTGGAAGTGCAGCACATGGCACCTACGTGAGATATGGAGCGTCATTGTCTCAAATAGTGGAAGGAGAGGGTGCATTGGGAGGCTATGGGGAGGAACAGATGTCGGAGTACTGTTTTGGGCAATTTAAACAAGAAAGCCTTCCTACCTGGGCACTTATGAGCCATTTTCCAAAGGAATAAAACAGCTTTTTCCGGAGATTGCATTAACACACAAATTACATACAGGTATGTTAACAATGCATATCTAGTGTTCCGATGGCCATTCCTGTTATATCAGTAAAGATAGGTGACAGACTGCCTTTAAAGGCGAGATATAAAGATCACAAATGTAAAAAAAAAAATATTTGAGAAAGTGTAATAAACTTACCTGTCCAGGGCTCCAGTGACGTGATCCTCAACTCTGGCACCGACATGCAGGAAGAGACGTGCTGCTGAGCCATGCTTTCCAGTAACACGGCCATGTCCTTAGTTACAGAGCGCAATGCTCTGCCTTCAGGGGCAGATTGAGTGCATGATAGGCCCGGGGCTGTCTACCCAACTCGGGCCTCTCCCTCCATTTTAGTTTATTTATTTTTTCTGTGTGAAGAGGCTGCGGTGCTTTGTGAGCATCACAGTCTCTTCCTAGGCCATGTGACATCACGTTCATCGTTCACATGGCCTATGTGCAGCTCAGTTCCATCTGAGTGATTGTGGCTGAGCTGCAATACCAAGCACAGTGCTATCAAATGGACAGAGCTGTGCTTGGTAAGGAGCAAAGAGGCTGCTGCGCTCACTGGAACATCACGGTCTCCTCAAACAGCTGATTGGCAGGGATGCCAGGAGTCGGACCCCCACGATCTCATAACTCTCTGAGTACAGCTGTCATAGATGTTACCTGCAGTCCTATGTAACACCCCACATAACACAGTGAATTATTGTGTTATGTGGGGTGTTACATAGGACTGCAGGGAACATCTGCTACATTATCTGCACACAGAAAGTTATCACTGTTATCTGGGCTGTTACATAGGACTGCAGGTAATATCTACAAATACAATTTTTAGTTCCAAATTTAAAATACATTTGAAAAAATTAATAAAAAAGACTTGGAGAAGATGAGACACAGGCCACAGTAGTGAGACAGCTCTACATATAGGAGAATACAGCACCACATTCCTCTTATATCCAGTGACATCTCATGTCATGTAGACCTTCTCTTGTCTCTTCTCCTTTGCTTGACCCAGACCGCCATGACCAATTCTTTCAGTTGCATATCGTCTCTGCAGAGTTTATTACACAGACATGTTAAATTTCTAAATTTTTCCATCAACCTCCTCATCCTGGTGTCGCGACAATTTCTTCCTGCTGCCACTCCCAATACTATGCCCATTGTGCTCCCCAATACCCCAGGTACTATACCGCTGAAAAAAAGTGACCCCAGTAGACATAATTGGGGTCATTTAGCAAATAGGTGTAAAGTGCCTTAGTTGCATATAGCAACCAATAAGATTCCACCTTTCATTTTCCAAATGAGCTGTCAAAAATGAAAGGTGGAATCTGATTGGTTGCTATGGCCAACTAAGTCAGTTCTACTTTACACCAGTTTTAAAAATGAACCCAAAGGTCCCTATAATGTCTACAGCAATTATATTGTCCCCTAGAGTGCCTCCCGTAATATTAATAACACACCCTATATTGTCCTTCAGGTAATAATGCCTGTATAGTGTCCCCCAAAATAATGTCCCCTAATATGTCCCTGTAATAGAAATGCCCCTACAGTGCCTCCCTAATAGCAACATCCCCCACACTGCCCATATAGTAATTTCCCCCACATTGCCCCCATATAGTAAGTTCCCCCACACTGCCCCACATAGTAATTTCCCCCACTCTGCCCCATATAGTAATTTCCCCCGCACTGTCCCCATATAGTAATTTCCTCCACACTGCCCCCATATAGTAATTTCCCGCACACTGGCCCATATAGTAATTTCCCCCACACTGGCCCATATAGTAATTTCCCCCACACTGCCCCATATAGTAATTTCCCCCACACTGCCCCCATATAGTAATTTCCCCCACACTGCCCCATATAGTAATTTCCCCCACACTGCCCCATATAGTAATTTCCCCCACACTGCCCCATATAGTAATTTCCACCACACTGCCCCATATAGTAATTCCCCCCACACTGCCCGCACATAGTAATTTTACCCTCACTGCCCCATATAGTAATTTCGTCCACACTGCCCGCATATAGTAATCTGCCCAAAGCAATTTGTCCCCACACTGCACAGTAGTAATTTTCCCCCACACTGCCCCCACATAGTAATCCCCTCAAAATAATTTCCCTCCACACTGCCCCACATGTAGTAGTTTACCCCCACACTGCCCCCATGAAGTAGTTTTCCCCCAAACTTCCCCCCAAAGTCATTTGTCCCCACACTGCCCCCGTGTAGTAGTTTGCCCCCACACTGCCCCATGAAGTAATTTGCCACCACACTGCCCTCCATGAAGTAGTTTTCCCCCACAGTACCCCCGCAAAGTAATTTGCCCCCACACTGCCCCCCCATGAAGTAGTTTGCCCCTATGTAATCATTTGCCCCACTGTCCCTGCAGTAATATGTCCTCCTCTGCCCCCCAAAGTTGGCAAACACACATAAAAAACAAACTAAGCAAAAACCAACTAAAAGCTAATACTTACCTGTGTCCAGGATGGTGAGGCGGGCACGTGTACATCAATGCCCTGTGTCCCGACACAGGCATGCGATGATGTCATCATGTACACCTGCGCCATGCTTTTACTAACATATAGGTCTCAGGCCTACTAGGCCTCAAGCCTATGGTGGTGTTTGACGGTGGGGCAGGGAACTATGCTCTCCTGTGCCCTGCCCCAGTATGTGGACGTTCGGGTCGGGTTTGGCCCTACAGCAATGCTGGGTCCGGGGCTGCTGACCAGAACGCCTCTATTATAATCTGCCATTGTCTGCCTTCTCTCTGCAGCAAGCGTACATTGGGGGAAACGAGCAGTGGGCTGAATGACAGCCCTTCTGCTCAATTACCTGTTGTGCTTCTTCGCTGACCACTCTCTGTCTCAAGTATTGGTACTATATACTCAGTCCAGTTCTGACCATTTCGTAAGACTCTGCTTTGTGTTGTATTGTGTGTCTTATTTGTCCTTCACTTACTAGTGTAACTGTCTTCAAGTTGTGGTTCTGCCATTTAGGGCTTACACTGCAAGTAGTTAGGTGAAGCGGACTAGGCTCTAGCTCAGCAACTCACTGTCCTCGTCTGTCCCTCTCTACAGTCGTGACAGAAAGACAATAGAGAAATAATTGGAGAGTTTTGATTTAGGTAGAATAGATTTGGACCCAAATCTAATTTTTGGAACAATTTGGGTAATTGGACACAAATTTCAACAAATTAATTTATCTTTGAGCCATTTCTTGTTTCTCCTTGGAAGCCAGACTGCAGTTGAGGAAGCTTGTGTTCCTTTGATAACTAATGTTGATCTATTGAACAGAACAGGGTGATTGCCTTGAAACAGGACCCCAACACAGTAACCTGTTCCCAGTTTGCCTCTATCCCGGCCCTGTCCTTCCTTTCCAAATGGTTTTTATTGGGTTTTTCAAATTTTCTTGTAAAAAAAAAAATATTTGTACAGAACTCTGTACGTAATAGTAATAGGTATACATATTTCCATTTAATACATCAAAGTAGTGTTGATACAGGATAGGTACACGATTTACATTAAGATCACAAACATCTTTTTAATAATCAAAGTAAAAAAATAAAATAAAGAAGATTGTAAATAACAGAAAAAAAATAAATATTGTTATTCTTACAACGATAACCTGGCTCTACCTGAGGCTTGCTTTACTAAGTGGCTGCTTTTATAAGTGGAGTTTAAAGATAACGGAGTTTAAGAAAAGGAGCAAGAATCAAAGAGTCATTAGATCTTCCTTGTATATTGTTGGCTTGATTCTAGCTAGTCTTCCTACTACTGTAAGGGGACCACAGTAAGTAAGAATCTTATCACTGCTCTATATTGTATTTTTTTTTTCTTTTCCTGCGTAATCCCCATTTAGTATGACTTTCATTATTGACAACGCCGTCCAGTGCACATCTTGTCTGTTGTATGCAGTCCTGGAACAGCCATTCGAGGGTGTATATCGTTTGTTCAAAATGTGAGCAAATTACTCGTTTGGAATCACACATTGAGTCTCTAAATAGGCGAGTTGCAACACTAAAAGCCACTGACAATTTGGAAAAGAGTTTGCTGCTCACTGAGCAGGCTCTCTATGGGGTAGATGTGGGGGAGGGTGGTAGCGAGGAGGCTGAGGAGAGTGAGGTAGTTAGCTGGGTAATAGTAAGAAATTGGGGTAGAGGGATGAGTGCCAGGGAGGCTAGCCCTGATCTGACACACCCCAACAAGTTTGTACGGTTGGCAGATGAGGGGGATGTCAGTTCAGGGATGGTACTGCTGCAGCTGGACACTTCCTTTGCCAGTCAGGGGAATGTCAGCTCCAGTAAGCAGGGAACCAGGAGAGCAGGGCCAGCCAGACATGTGCTGGTAGTGGGAGACTCAATTATTAGGGGAACAGATAGGGCGATCTGTCATAAAGATCGTGATCGCCGAACAGTGTGCTGTCTTCCCGGCGCTAGAGTTCGACACATCGCGGATCGGGTTGACAGATTACTGGGAGGGGCTGGAGAAGATCCAGCGGTCAGGCTGGAGAAGATCCAGCGGTCATGATCCATATCGGAACCAATGACAAATTTAGAGGTAGGTGGAGAGTCCTTAAAAATGATTTCAGGGATTTAGGTCAAAAGCTTAGGTCAAGGACCTCAAAAGTAGTATTTTCTGAAATACTGCCTGTACCATGAGCCACACAAGAAAGGCAGCGGGAGATTAGTGAGGTTAACAAGTGGCTCAATAGCTGGTGTAGGAAGGAGGGGTTCGGGTTCCTGGAGAACTGGGCCAACTTCTCTGTCAGCTACAGCCTCTATCGTAGGGACGGGCTGCACCTCAATGGGGAAGGGGCAACTGTGTTGGAGAAAAAGATGGCTAAAAGGTTGGAGGAGTGTTTAAACTAGGGACTGGGGGGGAGGGTAATTACATTATAGGAGGGAAAGATAGTGCAGATAGAGACCAGTGGCGAGGTAGTGTGACTGGGGGAGGAATGGAAGGGGGGACTAGAACAGTTCAGAATGAAAGTAATAGGGTACAAAATATACATAAACCTCTCAGATGTATGTATACTAATGCCAGAAGCCTGACTAATAAGACTGGTGAACTGGAATTAGTGATGTGTGAGGAGGAATATGACATAGTGGGAATAACTGAGACATGGCTGGATGATAGCTATGACTGGGCAGTTAATATAAAAGGTTACAAATACAATCTGTTTAGAAAGGATCGTCAAAACCGGAGAGGGGGAGGGGTCTGCCTTTATGTAAAGTCCTGTCTAAAGCCCACAATTCGAGAAAACATCTGTGAGGGACATGAACATGTGGAGTCACTGTGGGTAGAAATACATGGAGGCAAAAACAATATTAAATTACTAATAGGAGTGTATTATAAACCACCTAATATACCAGAGTCCACAGAAAATCTATTACTAAACGAGATAGACAAGGTTGCAAATCATAATGAGGTGGTTATTATGGGGGACTTCAACTACCCAGATATAGACTGGGAAACTGAAAGCTGTACATCCCATAAAGGAAACAGGTTCTTGGCAATAGCCAAAAATAATTACCTTTTCCAACTGGTTCAGGAACCAACTAGAGGGACGGCTATACTGGACTTAGTATTAGCCAATAGATCTGATAGAACAACAGATATGCAGGTTGGGGGACACCTAGGAAATAGTGACCATAAAGTAATGACCTTCCAATTATCCTTCAAACAAAAGTTTCTAAAGGGAGGAACAAAAATACCAAACTTCAAAACAGCTAAATTTAGCCAACTAAGCGAGGCCATAGCCCTAACTAACTGGGACAAAGTCCTCAAAAATAAAAATACAACCACAAAATGGGAGATTTTTAAAAGCATTGTAACATCTAATTGTGAGAGGTACATACCTTATAGGAATAAAAGGCTAAGAAACATTAAGAAACCAATGTGGATAATAGAACCGTAAAGAAAGCAATAAATGACAAAAAGAAAGCATATCAATCACTAAAACAGGAGGGGAGCCAGGAAGCACTGATAAACTATAAGGAAAAAAATAGAATATGCAAAAAAACGAATAAAAACTGCCAAACTAGGGACCGAGAGATTGATTGCCAAAGAGAGTAAAACTAACCCTAAAATGTTCCTCAAATATATAAATGGTAAAAAATATAAATCTGAAGAAGTCGGCCCTCTACACAGCAATGAGGGGGGTGTTGCAGAGAGCGACGAGGATAAAGCAAAACTATTAAATATTCTTTTCTCCACTATATTCACTGAGGAAAATAAACAGATGAAATGCAGAATGTAAAAGTAAATTCCCCATTAAAAGTGCCCTGTCTGACCCAGGAAGAAGTACAAGAGCGACTTAAAAAGATTAAAATAGACAAATTGCCAGGACCAGATGGCATACACCCCCATATCCTAAGTGAATAAAGTGATGTCATAGCCAGACCTTTATTTCTGATATTTAGAGACTCTATACTGACAGGGAATGTTCCACAGGATTGGCGCATAGCAAATGTGGTGCCAATATTCAAAAAGGGTCCAAAAACAGAGCCTGGAAATTATAGGCCGGTAAGTAGAGTTGAGCGAACTTGTGTTTTAAGTTCGGCATCCAAAGTTTGGGTTCAGGTTATCGAAGCATCTCGTTATGGATTCCGCTACCACGGACCATAACGGCATTTGGAATCCATAAGGGGATTCTTCAATCAACCCGAACCTTGGACAACACTAAGGACCTGGGGGTAACGTCACGTCATGTAATCAGTGCAGGGGGCGTGGCTAAGTACTGGATTAGAAAAGAGGTCATAGGCTACCACCTCTTATCCAATCCAGTACTGAGCCACGCCCCCTGCACTGATCACATGATGGTGACGTCACCCCAGGTCCTTTGTGTTGTCCAAAGTTGGGTTCATTGAAGAATCCCCTTATGGATTCCAAATGCCGTTTGGTCCGTGGTAGCGGAATCCATAACGGGATGCTTCGATAACCCGAACCCGTACTTTGGACACCGAACTTAAAACACAAGTTCGCTCAACTCTACCGGTAAGTTTAACATCTGTTTTTTGTAAACTTAGGATTTCTAAGAGATGCTATCTTGGAGTATCTCAATGAAAATAAGCAAATAACGCCATATCAGCATGGCTTCATGAGGGATCGGTCATGTCAAACTAATTTAATCAGTTTCTATGAGGAGGTAAGTTCTAGACTTGACAGCGGCGAATCAATGGATGTCGTATATCTAGACTTCTCCAAAGCATTTGACACTGCACCTCATAAAAGGTTAGAATATAAAATGAGAATGCTCGGACTGGGAGAAAATGTCTCTATGTGGGTAAGTAACTGGCTGAGTAATAGAAAACAGAGGGTGGTTATTAATGGTACACACTCAGATTGGGTCACTGTCACTAGTGGGGTACCTCAGGGGTCAGAATTGGGCCCTATTCTCGTCAATATATTTATTAATGATCTTGTAGAAGTCTTGTACAGCAAAATATTAATTTTTGCAGATGACACTAAACTGTGTAAAGTAATTAACACTGAAGAGGACAGTTTTCTGCTACAGAGGGATCTGGATAGATTGGAGGCTTGGGCAGAGAAAGGGCAGATGAGGTTTAACACTGACAAATGAAAAGTTATGCACATGGGAAGGAATAATGCAAGTCACCCGTACATACTAAATGGTAAAACACTTGGTAACACTGACATGGAAAAAAATCTAGGAATTTTAATAAACAGCAAGCTAAGCTGTAAAAAACAGTGTCAGGCAGCTACTGCCAAGGCCAATAAGATAATGGGTTGCATCAAAAGGGGCATAGATGCCCGTGATGAGAACATAGTCCTATCACTTTACAAATCACTAGTCAGACCACACATGGAGTACTGTGTACAGTTCTGGGCTCCTGTGAACAAGGCAGACATAGAAGAGCTGGAGAGGGTTCAGAGGAGGGCAACTAAAGTAATACCTGGAATGGGGCAACTACAGTACCCTGAAAGGTTATCAAAATTAGGGTTATTCGCTTTAGAAAAAAGATGACTGAGGGGAGATCTAATAACTATGTATAAATCAGGGGTCAGTACAGAGATCTCTCCCATCATCTATTTATCCTCAGGACTGTGACTGTGACGAGGGGACATCCTCTGCGTCTGGAGGAAAGAAGGTTTGTACACAAACATAGAAAAGGATTCTTCACTGTAAGAGCAGTGAGACTATGGAACTCTCTGCCTGAGGAGGTGGTGATGGTGAGTACAATAAAGGAATTCAAGAAGGGACTGGATATATTTTTAGAGTGTAATAATTTTACAGGTTATAGCTACTAGATAGGGGAATTTTTTCCCCTTAAGTGGGGAAAATTGGCTTCTGCCTCAAAGGGTTTTTTGCCTTCCTCTGGATCAACTTGTAGGAAACAGGCCGAACTGGATGGATAAATGTCTTTTTTCGGTCTTATATACTATGTAGTGATGTCGTGAACATAAAATTTTTCATTCGCGAACAGCGAACGAGAACTTCCGCAAATGTTCGCGAACGGGCGAACCGGGCGAACCGCCATAGACTTCAATTGGCAGGCGAATTTTAAAACCCACAGGGACTCTTTCTGGCCACAATAGTGATGGGAAAGTTGTTTCAAGGGGTCTAACACCTGGACTTTGGCATGCCGGAGGGGGATCTATGGCAAAACTCCCATGGAAAATTACGTAGTGGATGCAGAGTCGGGTTTTAATCCATAACGGGCATAAATCAACTAACATTCCTAAATTGTTTGGAATAACATGCTTTAAAACATCCAGTGTGTGTATACGATCAGGTATGATTTTGTATTGATCAGGTAGTGTAAGGATTACGCCCACTTTACAGACATTGACAGACCAAATTCCCCTTTTAATGCACCGCAAACAACCGCAAACAGTTCATTTGCACAACCGCAAACTCCCCATTTGCACAAGGTTGGATGCCAAGCTAGCCACGTCCGGTGATGTCATTGAAGGTTTCTTCCTCCACCCAGCCACGTACAACACCAAGGGTCCCCGAAAGGTGAATTGAATTGATTTTTCGAACGGGGAGATGGTTAAAAAAACGCTGGCTCCCTCCCCTTTGTTTTTATTCACCACGGTCACTGCGTCTGCGCCGTGCAATTTACTGTCACACCCGATATGAGTGGTATTTTCTGTAGTACTATTCTCATCAGTTTAATCCCTCTAACGTCCCCAATCTGGGGGCCATTTATTGAATTGATTTTTCGAACGGGGAGATGGTTAAAAAAACGCTGGCTCCCTCCACTCTGTTTTAATCCACGGTGACTGCGTCTGCGCCGTGCAATTTACTGTCACACCCGATATGAGTGGTATTTTCTGTAGTACTATTCTCATCAGTTTAATCCCTGTTACATCCCATATCAGGGATTGCCTTTTGTGAAAAAAAATTTAGGCCGGGTACCTTCGACTGCCTTCACAGTGACAGACCAAACTCTTATACACCAAACTGAATTGATTTCAGGAACCGGGAGATAGAAAAAGCAGCTTGGTCGGTCCTCATACTCCCAAATTGGGGCACTGCGCGTGCACAGAGCAATGTGCTGTGACACCCTATATGAGTGGTGTCTTAACTAGTACTCTTCCTATCAGCGGCGGGCGGGTGCGTGGTAACTTGAGAGCAGGTGACCGAAGATGAGCTGGAGGAGGAAGGTGCGTCAAGGTTCTTAGCGGAAGCTGTTGAAGATTGGGTGTCCTGTCTAAGCCAGTCAACTATGTCCTCAGAATTTTTCGGGTTCAGGGTACGTGGCCTCTGAACACTAGGCATTATTCCAGGGACAGTGGAAATCACAGCACCACGACCACGACAGCCCCTGCGGGGTGGCCTGCCTCTGCCTGTCAATTTTTTTTTAGATAAGTGGTACTACGCGTGCTAGGTACTGTGCCACCCGGTATCAGTGGTGCGCACTGGCAGTGGGCACACTACAGTCTGTGGAAGTGGGCCTGACACACACAGGCAGCAGGCAAGCAACTGAAATTAGACTAATGTGTAAAAATTAAATGCCTTATTTATCGGCAAGCTACTGTGCCACCCGGTATCAGTGGTTGGCACTGGCAGTGGGCACAATACAGTCTGTGGAAGTGGGCCTGACACACACTGGCAGCAGGCAAGCAACTGAAATTAGACTAATGTGTAAAAATTAAATGCCTTATTTATCGGCAAGCTACTGTGCCACCCGGTATCAGTGGTTGGCACTGGCAGTGGGCACACTACAGTCAGTGGAAGTCGGCCTGACACACACTAGCAGCAGGCAAGCAACTGAAATTACACTAAAGTGTTAAAATTAAATGCCTTTTTTTGATGCAAAGTCCTGTGCCACACGGGATGACAGGGGTGGGCACTGGCAGTGGGCACACTACAGTCTGTGGAAGTGGGCCTGACACACACTGGCAGCAGGCAAGCAACTGAAATTAGACTAATGTGTAAAAATTAAATGCCTTATTTATCAGCAAGCTACTGTGCCACCCGGTATCAGTGGTTGGCACTGG
Organism: Bufotes viridis; assembly: GCA_033119425.1. Lineage (NCBI taxonomy): Eukaryota > Metazoa > Chordata > Amphibia > Anura > Bufonidae > Bufotes > Bufotes viridis. The sequence continues at coordinate 231,012,522 of CM065594.1, forward strand.
CAGTGGGCACACTACAGTCAGTGGAAGTCGGCCTGACACACACTAGCAGCAGACAAGCAACTGAAATTACACTAAAGTGTAAAAATGCAATGCCTTTTTTTGATGCAAAGTCTTGTGCCACACGGGATGACAGGGGTGGGCACTGGCAGTGGGCACACTACAGTCAGTGGAAGTCGGCCTGACACACACTAGCAGCAGGCAAGCAACTGAAATTACACTAAAGTGTAAAAATGAAATGCCTTTTTTATGCAAAGTCTTGTGCCACACGGGATGAGTGGTGGGCACTGGCAGTAGGCACACTACAGTCAGTGGAAGTCCGCCTGACACACACTGGCAGGCAACTAACCTTAGATTAAAGTGTAAAAATTAAATGCCTTTTTTTGATGCAAAGTCCTGTGCCACACACGGGATGACAGGGGTGGGCACTGGCAGTGGGCACACTACAGTCTGTGGGCCTGCAGCTCCTCACACACAGGCAGGCCAGGCAACTGAAATATGTATATGGAGAAAAAAAAAAAGCAGACTAATGTTGCAGCCCTAAAAAGGGCATTTTGGGGTGCTGTCAGGACGCTGTCCTTACAGCAGAGATCAGATGAGTCTTTCAGGACTGGAGTGGACACTGAATTCACTAGCCTAGCTATCGATTTCCCTATTAAATCAGCAGCAACTACACTCTCCCTCCTCTCACTAAGACTGCAAATACCGAATGAATCTAAAATGGATGCTGTTCAGGAGATGAGAGGGTCTGGGAGGGAGGGTATGCTGCTGATTGGCTGGAATGTTTCTGCTGACTGTGAGGTACAGGGTCAAAGTTTGCTCAATGATGATGTATAGGGGGCGGACCGAACATCGCATGTGTTTGCCCGCTGCGGCGAACGCGAACAAGCTATGTTCGCCGGCGGATAGTTCGGGCCATCTCTAATACTATGTTACTATGTTACTTTGTTACTGTCCTTCCAATGTGTTTTCTACAAGAATTGCCTGGGATTCATCAGGGAAGCCGAACTTCATGGAAATGTTCGGTTCGTGATCCGAACTTGACCCCGAACCCCATTGAAGTCAATGGGGACCCGAACTTTTGTGCACTAAAATGTCTGTAAAATATCCCTGGAAAGGGCTAGATGGCTGCAAAAGGCAGCAAAACGTGGGTAAGTGCCCTGCAAACAAATATGGATAGGAAAATAACTTTAAAAAAAAATACCTAAGAATTAAAAAATATTATTTGGCAACTCGGAGGAGGAGGTGGAATAGGAGGTTGGGGAGGCGTCAGGTAAAAATGCCATCAGCAGCACGTCTACCAGTGTGCATTTTGTAGTCAGTAGTCATGCATCTTTTGATCAGTAACATATGTTTTTTACAAAATCTGGTTTCCTGACAGCAATGCACAGCTGTGGCTTATCACTGGCAAAAATGGGTTAATGTCACCCACCAATTGAACAGGTGATATTCAGAAATGTTAGGCCCCTGGCACCCAGACAGAAGAGAGGTCAATGCTCGGCAAAACAGGCTTTATGTCACCCACCAATGCAGCAGGCGATTATCAGAAATGGAGGCCCCTGGCACCCAGGCAGAGGAGAGGTCATTGGACAGCAAAAATAGGTTAATGTCACCCACCAAAGCAACATATGATTATCTGAAATGTAGGCACCTGGCACTCAGACAGAGGAGAGGGCCATGCACGGCAAAAGAGGCTTCATGTCACCCAGCAATGAAAGAGGCCATTGTCAGTCATTTAGGCCCCTCGCACCCAGATCAAGGAGAGAGGTCACTTAACAGCAAAACAGCCATTATGTCACCCAGCAATGTAGCAGTCGATTATCATAATTGTAGGCCCCTGGCACCCAGACAGAGGAGAGGTCATTGGACGGCAAAAAGAGGTTAATGTCACCAACCAAAGCAAAAGGCGATTATCTGAAATGTAGGCCCCTGGCATCCAGACAGAGGAGAGGGCAATGCACGGCAAAAGAGGCTTCATGTCACCCAGCAATGGAACAGGCCATATACAGGGACTATAGGGTTTATACAATCTTAGGCACGGGGCAACGTTTATTTCCACCTTTGGGGTCTAAACGTGTGCACAGCAGTGTAGGGTCAGCTGATAGGATCTTGCCAGGATGTGACCATTATCCCGAGCTTTTGCCTAGACGCTTGCTTGTTGTTTCTTGTGTTTCTATTGTATCTTGTACCCTTCCCGGCGTGACAGCCACCCAGCAATGCAGCAGTCGATTATCATAAATGTAGGCCTCTGGCACCCAGACAGAGGAGTGGTCAATGCACGGTAAAAAGAGGTTAATTTCACCACCAAAGGAACAGGCGATTATCATAAATGTAGGCCGCAGCCACCCAGACAGAGGAGAGAGGTCAATGCATGGCAAAACAAGCTTCATGTCACCCACCAAAGAAACAGCCCATTTTTAGTAATTTAGGCTGCAGGCACCCAGACAGAGGAGAGGTTGATTCAAAGAATGTATGGTCGAGGAGGTTATAAATGTCTATTCTGCACAAGGTACGGACAAGTCCTGTGGGATCCATGCCTGGTTCATTTTAATGAACATGAGCTTGTCCACCTTGTCTGTAGACAGGCGGCTGCGTTTGTCTGTAATGATGCCCCCTGCCATGCTAAATACACATTCAGACAATACACCGGCTGCAGGGCAGGCCAGCACCTCCAATGCATAAAGGGCAAGCTCAGGCCATGTGGACAATTTGGAGATCCAGAAGTTGAATGGGGCAGAACCATTAGTCAGTACGTGGAGGCATGTGCACATGTACTGTTCCACCATGTTGTTCAAATGTTGCCTCCTGCTAAGAAGTTCCATATCAGCTGGTGGTGCAGGTTGCTGTGGCGCGGTGACAAAAATTTTCCACATCTCGGCCATGCTAACCCTGCCTTCTGAGGAGCTGGCCGTGACACAGCTGCATTGGCGACCTCTTGCTCCTCTTCTGCCTTCGCCTTGTGCTTCCACTTGTCCCCTCTGTGTCAGTTGGGAATGCCCTCAGGAGCGCATCTACCAGCGTGCACTTGTACTCGCTCATCTTTCTATCATGCTCCAGTGCGGGAATTAAGGTGGGAACGTTGTCTTTGTACCGAGGATCCAGAAGGGTGGCAACCCAGTAGTCAGCACAAGTTACAATGTGGGCAACTTTGCAGGATGTAGTTGCTCATGTGTGCCAGGCTGTCCAGAGGTAAGGATAAGCTGTCCTCTGTAGGTGGTGTATAATCTGTGTCCTCCGTATCCCCCCAGCCACGCTCCAGTGATGGGCCTGAGCTGCATTGGGTGCCACCCTGCAATGAACCCGGTTTCTCCTCCTCCTCTACCTCATCCTCCTCCTCATCCGCCAGAACTGTTCCCTGGCTGGCCACATGTGTGCCCGGCCTCTGCTGCTGCAGGAACCCACCCTCGGAGCGACTTCGTAATGACCCGCCTGAAACCCTGTGAAATGCCCCCTCTTACTCCTCCTCTGCCACATCCTCTTCCATCATCGATGTAATTGATTTTTCAAGAAGACATAGAAGTGGTATTGTAATGCTAACAACGGCATGAACAGCACTGGCCATGTTGGTTGAGTACTCAAAAGACCGCAACAAGATACATAAGTCTCGCATGCAGGCCCAGTCACTGGTGCTTATCCGCAGAGCGACTGACCCGTACGTGCTGCAGCTGAAACTCCACTATCGCTAAACTCCACTCTCCAGCAAATGCTGGGTGGAGTTCCACCTGGTGGGAAGGCCGAAGTTATGCTGCAGCGCAGACAGGCGAGCAGCAGCAGGGTGAGAATGCGAAAGCACGCACAGACGGACCCTACCCCAGCAGCAGCATTGACATGTCTGGGTAGTTTTTAAGAAACTTCTGCACCACCAGATCAGCACATGCGCCAGGCAAGGGATGTGCGTCAAATCGGCTAGTCCCAGAGCTGCAACGAGATTTCACCCATTATCACACACCACCAGGCCGGGCTTGAGGCTCACTGGCTGCAACCACCGATCGGTCTGCTGTTCTATGCCCCTCCAAAGCTCCTGTGCGGTGTGGGGTTTGTCCCCCAAACATAGAGTTTTAAAATCGCCTGCTGACGTTTACCCCAGGCTGTGCTGAAGTTGGGGGTGAGGTTCTTTCGATGACCAGATGTGGGGGTGGTAGAAGAAGAGGAGGAGGAGGATGCGGAGTACGAGGCAACTGGAGGCAAAGAATAATGCCCTGCGATCCTCGGTGGTGGAAGGTCATGCGCCAAACCGCTATCTGCCTCGGGTCCAGCCTCCACTACATTTACCCAGTGTGCAGTTAGGGAGATATAGCGGCCCTGGCCGTGCTTATTGGTCCATGTATCTGTGGTTATGTGGACCTTGCCACAGATGGCGTTGTGAAGCGCACACTTGATTTTAACCTCCACTTGGTTGTGCAGGGAGGGAACGGCTCGCCTGGAAAAGTAGTGGCGGCTGGGAACTACGTAATATGGGACAGCCACCGCCATCAGCTGTTTGAAACAGTCCGTCTCCCCTAGACGGAATTACAGCATTTCAAAGGCCAGTAATTTTGAAATGCTGGCATTCAGGGCCAGGGCTCGAGGATGGGTATTTCCTGTTTCTCTCCAATGTTTGGGAGATGGACAACTGAATGCTGCCGTGTGACATGGTGAAGATGCTTGGTGATGGTGACGTATGTGGTGGTGTTGGTGGGACAACCTCTGTTTGCTGCTCGCCAGGTGCCACGATGACGCCAGAGTTTGAGGGAGAGGCCGAGCCAGCAGCAGAAGAGGAAGCAGGATCAGCCTGAGAACGTTGGTGTGCACGGTGCCTGGGTGCGGTGGGCAGTAGCATGCGTACTGTCTCTGGAGCGACTGCTGCGCTTTTGCACCCTGCTCCCTCTTTTGCTGTGCTGTTGCCTCTGTGCGACCACCGCCTCTTCCTCCAAACTGCACACGTCACTAGCACGACCTTCAGTCCAGGCTGGGTCTAGGACCTCATCATCCTCCACATCATCTTCCACCCATTCCTGACCCCTGCCCTCCTCGTCGGTCTGCATATTGCAGAAAGCCACAGCAGCTGGCACCTGTGTTTCTTCATCATCAGAGTCATGCTGCGGTGGTCTTCCCATGTCCTCATCCTGCAACATAAGTGGTTGGGCATCGGTGCATTCAATGTCTACCACTTCTGGGGCAGGGCTAGGTGGATGGGCCGAGGAAACCCTGCCAACAAAGTCATCAAAAAGCATGAGAGTTTGCTGCATTACTTGGAGCTCTGACTGCTTGGCAGATTTGCAAGAGGGTGAGGTGAAAGACTGATGGGCATGGGCTGCAGGTGCCAACTCTGAGCTTTCTGCAGAGGACTGGGTGGGAGACACTGTGAAGGAACTCGAGGCACTGTCAGCCACCCACTCTACTATCGCCTGTACATGTGTAGAGAGGCATTCGGGCCTACCAAATAACGCTGCAGATTCTGTCACCTACTCGCACCAGAGGAAGGTGTTTCACTTGGACCTGTAGTTGGCGCTGAACGGCCACGTCCTCTCCCAGCAACAGGAGCTCCACCAACACCACCACAACCATGCCCACATCCCTTATTTGATGTTATCCTCATTATTTGCGTTCACCCACCAAGCTGAAAAATTGGTTTCTCTCCGGTGTCAATTTAACTGCCAATAGTCAACAATTAAGTTCACTAAGGCAATGCCCGTGTCATAAAAATGCTCTGTGGACCAAGAATAAAGCTTTTTGGGCCTAAAACACACTGATTCTCAATTTCAATGCAGAAATGTAAAATATATATTTGTACGCTGTATGCACAACTGTTTGGTGAAACCAGAACACGTTTTTTTTTTCCAGTAAAACACAGTACAGCACTATTTTCGTGCTGCAATTTAAAATTGGTATTTGTATGCTGTATGCTCAAGTTGTTTGTGGACCAAGAACAAGGATTTTTGTAATAAAACACAGAAAAGCAGTATTTCACTGCTATTAATAAAATGTAGCTATTTCTACAGTTTATGCAAAAGTGGTTTGTGGACCCAGAACATGTATTTTTTCAATAATACACAGAAAAGCAGTATTTCATTGCTGTTAATAAAACGTTGGTATTTCTACAGTTTGTGCAAAAGTGGTTTGTGGACCCAGAACAAGGATTTTTTTTATAAAACACAGAAAAACTTGGTATTTCTATGCTGTATGCACAACTGCTTTGTGAAGCAAGAATATTGCTTTTTTCCCACAAAATAAAAAAATGAATTCACTATTTCACTGCAGAAATATCAAATGTGTATTTGGGTGGTGTATTTGGAACTGCTTTGTGGACCAGGAATACTTATATTTTTCCAAAAAATACACTGAGGCTCTATTTCACAGCAGAAATGTTAAATGTGTATTTGGGTGGGGTATTTCAAACTGTTTTGTGGACCAGGAATAACGTGTTTTTTTTTCAGGAAAAACACTGATGCACTATTTCCCTGTAGAAATATTAAATATGTATTTGTACGCTGTCTGCACAACTGTTTTGAACACCAGGAATATGTTTTTTTTCTGCCAAAAATACACTGATTCTCTATTTCACTGAAGAAATCTAAAATATGTATTTGGGCAGTGTTTTTAACACTATATAACACAAGAGAGTGAATCTGGATCGCACATCCTCAGTACTATGCTTTTTATATAACGACTGTCCTTCAACATAATTACATGGCATCTCAGCCCAATGTGTAATCCATTCTGTGCTGTGCATAAATGCGGCATTAGTATACAGTTTGATCAAAAAGCATAGGCCTACTTACCGCGATAAGGTTGCCTCTACAAGTGGGGACCTACTCTAATTTTATGGCGCAGCAGTGCGCGGCGACCACCGGCGCTCCAGCACCGCACCAGCAGCAGACAGCGGGACCCGGTAGCCACACAGCACCCCCACTGTGCAGCAAAGCCACCTTGGCTCTGGGTCCCACCACCCCACCAGCACAGCACCGAGGCAGCAATGGCAGACACACAGTACTGCACCATGTGAAGGAGTGCAAAGAGTTCACCCAGTCACAACCCTCAGGAAATCCATTTGAGAGATAGTAGGAATTTATAGACCCTTTGCAGACTCAGGCTAATTAAAAACACCTAGTCCAAATGAGGAGGAGTGCTGATACCAGAAGGGGAGAAAAAGAAAATAGATTCTAACAGTATATAACAAAAGACAGTGAATCTGGATCGCACATCCTCAGTACTATGCTTTTGATATAACAACTGTCTTTCAGCATAACTACATGGCATCTCAGCCCAATTTGTAATACATTCTATGCTGTGCATAAATGAGGCATTAGTATACAGTTTGATCAAAGAGCATAGGCCCACTTACCGCAACAAGGTTGCTTCTACAAGTGGGGACCTACTCTAATTTTATGGCGCAGCACCGCACCAGCAGCAGACAACGGGACCTATAAAAAAAACTAGGTGTTTTTAATTAGCCTGAGTCTGCAAAGGGTCTATAAATTCCTACTCTCTCTCAGATGGATTTCCTGAGGGTTGTGACTGGGTGAATTCTTTGCACTCGTTCACATGGTGCAGTACTGCGTGGCTGTCATTGCTGCCTTGGTGCTGTGCTGGTGGGGTGTTGGGGCTCGGAGCCAAGGTGGCTTTGCTGCATAGTGCGGATGGTGTGTGGCTACTGGGTCCCACTGTCTGCTGGTGCGGTGCTGGGGCGCCGGTCGTCGCCGCGCATTGCTGCGCCATAGTTAGAGTAGGTCCCCACTTGTAGAGGCAACCTTGTCGCGGTAAGTGGGCCTATGCTCTTTGATCAAACTGTATACTAATGCCTCATTTATGCACAGCATAGAATGTATTACAAATTGGGCTGAGATGCCATGTAATTATGCTGAAGGACAGTCGTTATATCAAAAACATAGTACTGAGGATGTGCGATCCAGATTCACTCTCTTATGTTATATATTGTTAGAATCTATTTTCTTTTCCCCCCTTCTGGTATCAGCACTCCTCACCATTTGGACTAGGTGTTTTTAATTATCCTGAATCTGCAAAGGGTATATAAATTCCTACTATCTCTCAGATGGATTTCCTGAGGGTTGTTACTGGGTGAATTCTTTGCACTCGTTCACATGGTGCAGTACTGCGTGGCTCCCATTGCTGCCTTGGTGTTGTGCAGTGGAGACGCTGTGTGGCTACTGGGTCCCACTGTCTGCTGGTGCGGTGCTGGGGCGCCGGTGGTCGCCGCATATTGCTGCACCATAGTTAGAGTAGGTCCCCACTTGTAGAGGAAACCTTGTCGCGGTAAGTGACAGTTGGCACCTGTGTTTTGTCATCATCAGAGACTTTCTGACTCTAATAAGGTGGTATTCCCATGTCCTCATCATCAGAAAACATCAGTGGTTGTGCGTCAGTGCATGCTATGTCTTCCACCGCTAGGGAAGGGCTAGGTGGATGCCCTTGGGAAACCCTGCCAGCAGGCTCTTCAAGCAGCATAAGAGACTGCTGCATAACTTGAGGCTCAGACAGTTTCCCTGATATGCATGTGGGTGATGTGACATACTGATGGGCTTGGTTTTTCGGGTGCCATCTGGGCGCTTTCTGCAGAAGACTGGGTGAAAGATAATGTTGTGAACTTGCTGGATCTACTGTCGGCCACCCAATTGACTAGAGCCTGTACCTGCTCAGGCCTTACCATCCTTAGAACGGCATTGGGCCCCACCAAATATCGCTATAAATTCTGGCGGGTACTGGAACCTGAGGTAGTTGGTTCACTAGGACATGTGGCTGTGGCAGAATGGCCACGTCCTCTCTCAGCACCAGAGGGTCCACTGACACCACCACGACCGCGTCCCTTACTAGATGTTTTCCTCTTTGTTGCGGTTCACCAAGCACCGCAATAAGAAAAATTATATTTGGCCCAATGTAAAGATCTCAAATTCAGGCCTTTTTTTGAAGGCACCTAACACTATCTGCTTAGTTATTTATGTACCGTATTACACTAATCAAGGCACTGCAGTAACCACTGATTTTGGGGAATATCAATTGTAGGCCTAGTATTTAGGCCCTGGATGAAAGGTATCCATTTACGGACAGATTTCAAATAGACCTGCAACTACTGGAACACTAGATTTATGGAATTGCTATTTTAGCAATTAAATTTCACCATAGAAAGAAATATACCCTTTTACGGACTGATTTCAAATAGGCCTGCAACTGCTGGAACACTGGATTTATGGAATTTCTATTTTAGCAATTAAATTTCACCATAGAAAGAAATATACCCTTTTACGGACAGATTTCAAATAGGCCTGCAACTGCTGGGACACTAGATTTATGGAATTGCTATTTTAGCAATAAAATTTCACCATAGAAAGAAATACACCCTTTTACGGACTGATTTCAAATAGACCTGCAACTGCTGGAACACTAGAATTATGGAATTGCTATTTTAGGAATTAAATTTCACCACAGACAGAAATATACCCGTTTATGGACAGATTTCAAATAGGCCTTGAACTGCTGGAACACTAGATTTATGGAATTGCTATTTTAGCAATTAAATTTCACCACAGAAAAAAATATACCCTTTTACGGACAGATGTAAACTAGGCATGAAACAACTGGAACACTAAATTTATGGAATTGCTATTTTAGCAATAACATTTCACCACAGAAGGAAATATACCCTTTTATGGACAGATTTAAACTAGGCCTGCAACAACTGGAACACCAGATTTACTGTATTTTTATTTTTAGAACTGTATTTCACCACAGAACAAAATCTATCCTTTGACGGACACAAGGGAAATTATCCAGTCACCGCTGGAACACCAGATTCTGGGAATTGCTATTTCTGCAATTAAATTTCACCCCAGAAAAAAATATATTCTTTGCCAGACAGCAGACAGTATTATACTTTGCTAGCCACAGCTGGAACACCAGATTCAGGGGATTGCTTTTTGGCAATTAATTTTCAGCCCAGAAAAAAAACATATATTTTTGCTGACAGTATTACACTTGGCTAGCCACAGCTGGAACACCAGATTCAGGGGATTGCTTTTTGGCAATTAAATTTAAACCCCAGAAAAAAATATATATTTTGGCTGACAGTTTTGCACTTGGCTAGCCACAGCTGGAACAACAGATTCAGGGGATTGCTTTTTTGGAAATTAAATTTCAACCCCAGAAAAAAAAAAAAATATTATGGCTGACAGTTTTACACTTGGCTGGCTAGCCTAGCTGGAACACCAGATTCAGGAGATTGCTATTTAAGTGAATTTCAGTTTAACCACTCAATAATATATAGAAAAATCTATCCTGAGTTACTAGGGGTGACATAATAAGCACAGTGAAGCCCCTGATGTAGGATATAGCAAAAAAAAACAAAAACTACTATTGAGGGATTAATGGAATTTGTGGCAGCTTGTGCTGGCGCACCACAAGACTCAAAGTGGCCGCCGCCGATCACCCCAGAAAAAAGTGACAGAAAAACGGTCTGCCCAGCCTAAGAACAGTGAGCAATTCACTAGCAGTAGTTGAATGATTCGATTCACAGCTGTAGATCTTTCACTTCATTAAGAGTTTTTGATGAGTTAATCCCAGCCTATCTCGCCCTAACGCAGCAGCTGCATCCTATCCCTACACTAATCAGAGCAGAGCAACGTGCGGCGCTCCGTGACTCCAGCTTAAATAGAGCCTGGGTCACATGCTGCACTTGGCCAATCACAGCCATGCAAATAGTAGGCATGGCTGTGACTGCCTCTTGGGGCAAGTAGTATGACGCATGTTGATTGGCTGCTTTGCAGGCTTTCAAAATGCGCCATAGAAATCTCCGAACAACGAACCCTAACTTTTACGAAAATTTCCGGGTCCGTGTCACGAACACCCCAAAATTCGGTACGAACCCAAACTATGCTCGCTGTTCGCTCAACACTATTTGCAACTGAATTTCACTACAGAAAATAATATATCCTTTTACGGACACTATGAAACTTGTCCAGTCACAGCTGGAACACCAGATTTACGGTATTTCTATTTTTGCAACTGAATTTCACCCCAAAAAATAATATATCCTTTGACGGACACTATGAAACTTGTCCAGGCACAGCTGGAACACCAGATTTACGGTATTTCTATTTTTGCAACTGAATTTCACCCCAGAAAATAATATATCCTTTGACAGACACTATGAAACTTGTCCAGTCACAGCTGGAACACCAGACTTACGGTATTTCTATTTTTGCAACTGAATTTCACTACAGAAAATAATATATCCTTTTACGGACACTATGAAACTTGTCCAGGCACAGCTGGAACACCAGATTTACGGTATTTCTATTTTTGCAACTGAATTTCACCCCAGAAAATAATATATCCTTTGACGGACACTATTACACTTAGCTAGACACAGCTGGAACTCCAGATTTCGGGGATTGCTATTTTTTTAAGTGAATTTCACCTCCAATAAAATATAGAAAATTCTATCCTGAGTTTCTAGGGCTGACAATAAGCACAGCCAAGCCCCTGATGTAGGATATAGTAAAAAAACAAAACCTACTATTGATGGATTAATGGACTTGGTGGCAGCTTGTGCTGGCGCACCACAAGACACAAAATGGCCGTCGATCACCCCAGAAAAAAGTGACAGAAAAATGCTCTGGGCAGCCTGAAAACAGTGAGCAATTAACTAGCAGAAGTTGAATGATTCACAGCTGTAGATCGATCACTTCATTAAGTGTTTTTGCTGAGTTAATCCCTGCCTAATCTCGCCCTAACAGCAGCTGCATCCTATCCCTACACTAATCAGAGCAGAGTGACGTGCGTCGCTCCGTGACTCCAGCTTAAATAGAGGCTGGGTCACATGCTGCACTTGGCCAATCACAACCATGCCAATAGTAGGCATGGCTGTGATGGCCTCTTGGGGCAAGTAGTATGACGCTTGTTGATTGGCTGCTTTGCAGGCTTTCAAAATGCACCATAGAAATCGCCGAACAATGAACCCAAACTTTTACGTTAATGTTCGGGTCAGTGTCACGAACACCCCAAAATTCGGTTCGGGTTCGCTCCTCCCTAGTCCTAAAGCCTTTTTTGGCGTGTATAAGTGGCAAAAAATAGTATTATTTGCCGTTCAGCGGTGCAGTTATATGTTCTAAAGCTTTTTTTGGTGTGTATTAGTGGGAATAAAAAGGGCTTATTAGCCGTTATGTGGTGTAGTGAGAAAATTATAGCCCTTTTTGGCATGAATTAGTCATAAAAAAATTTTTTTTTGCCATTCAGCGGTGCAGTTTTTAGGTTCTAAAGCCGTTTTTGTTGTGTATTAGTGGGAATTAAAAAGTATTATTTGCCGTTCAGCGGTGCAGTTAGATGTTTTAAAGCTATTTTTGGAGTGTATTAGTAGCAAAAAATAGTATTATGTGCCATTCAGTTGTGCAGTTATATGTTTTAAAGCCTTTTTTGGCATGTATTAGTGGCAAAAAAAAGTATTTTTTGCCATTCAGTAGTGCAGCTATATGTTCTAAAGGCTTTTTTTGGGGTGTATTAGTGGCAAAATAAAAAGTATTATTGCCGTTGTGTGTTGAAGTGACACATTACAGCCATTTTTGTAATGTATTAATTTCCTTTTTATTTACTTATTTGATCTAACAGTAAGTCAGACAGAGAAGTGACAGGCCCTGCACAGGGAAGGAACAGAGGCCTAAATGTTTCTGATGCAGGCACTGGTTGGTGCAAAGTAAGGGGGCGTGGCAGCAGGGGTCACTTTCAGAGGCCTTAGCTCCCAGTGTCAGGTGGTGGTCTTCTTCTGACCAGCAACCCAGCGGTCCTTGAATGGTTGACTCGGTCATCCACTTCGTCCTGAGTGACATCAGACACCCCCAGCCAAGAGTTGGTGGGTTCGTTAGACATAACCCTTAGTTGGCATGGCCAGAGAGCAGGCCCTGTGCCCTCACCTGTCCTCATCCTGCCTCTCTTCTTTTCTGTTCCTTCAGCCATACAAGTATTGTATGCTGTGGGCTCAGTTCCTCTATACAGAGAGTATGAGCTACTAGAGGACAGTCAGCAGCTACTGCCCAGCCAAGAACTGGAGGAGACATCTGATGCTTCCTCCAGGTGGCGTGCAAGTAGTGATGAGGAGAGTGTAAGGCTCCTTGCTCAGAGACCATTGAGGAGAACATCAGTGATGCGCAGACAGTACTCGATGATGATGTAGCCGATCCTAATTGGGAGCTGAGTGACGAAGGGGCTTCATCATCATCGGGAGAAAAGGAGGGCAGCTTGCGCTTGAGGAAGTGCCCGGGGTAGACAACCTGCTTCGCAGGAGTGTACCTGCCCGAAATGTAGTGGTGCAGGCGTTCACAGAGGCAGCGCCAGTAGCAGTCAGTCAGTGTGGAGTGTTGGGGGTAAAATGACCTACTCGGCGGTGTTGCAATTTTTTGTTAAGCCGCCGGAGGATGTGAACATGGGGATTTGGCGAATACGTGGACAGAAGGTGAAGCGTGACCATGTTGGCACTTGGCACCATGGCCTTGCGTCAACATATGCAGCATCACCATGAAGTGGACTGGGAGAACCGTGGATCCGATGTGGTGGTCCAGCCTGCAGCAGCAACTGCTGCATCACCCAGTGACACGCACCCAATTTCAGGCAGTCAAGGCTCCACCACCTCAGCCAAAGGGAGCTGTCACTCCTTCCCATCATCTAGCAGTCCTGATGCTCCTGCTCCTGTTCCTACTCTTCTTCAGTCATTCCGTCATAAATCGATTACCGAAGCGATTTCCAAGAGACAACAGTATGCGTGCACCCATCCAATGGCGCAGAAGCTGAACGTGCTACTGGCCAAGCTGCTTGTGCTGAAGTCCCTCCCTTCCAAGTGGTGGAGTCTGCGCCTTTCAGAAAACTGATAGCTTGTGCCAAGCCAAGGTGGAGAGTCTCAAGCCATCATTTCTTTGCAAAAAGGCAGTACCAGCCCTGCGCAAATATGTGGAACATAAGGTGGGCCAATCCTTAAGCCTATTGGTGTCTGCCAAAGTGCACGGCAGCGCCGACGTGTGGAGCTGTAACTACGGTCAAGGACAATATATGTCCTGTACGGCCCAAGGGTTAAATCTGGTTCCTGCCCAGCCAAACTAGCAACTTGGCCAGTTGACGCAGCTTCTACTGCAGGAACAATTCACAGTGCTCCTCCAGCATACCACATATGCAGGGCATGGCGGTGTCACACTGTTCTGCACCTCGTTTGCCTGGGCGAATAGAGTCACACAGAGGAGGCACTGCTCCATGTCCTTCATCAAGAAATAAAATCCTGTCTTTTTTCGTGATAACTCAAAATCTGAATCATGGTGACCGACAACTGGAAGAACATGGTGTCAACTCTGCGTCAAAGTGGGCTGAAACAGGATCCCTGCATGGGGCACGTTTTCAATTTGGTTGTCAAGCGGTTGCAGAAGTCTTCCATCCAAATCATCCTCAAAATGGCCAGGAAACTTCAGCCACTTGAACACCGCAAAGCACACCCTCCTTGAGCTGCAGTGGCAGAACGGGTTCTCCCAACATAGGCTGATATGCGACGTTTCCACCCGTTGGAATTCCACCCTCCATATGTTGGACCAACTATATGAACAGAGAAAGGCCATAAACTATTTCTTGATGATCCAAGCAGATAGGAGTACTCCCCTGTGTAACTTCGATGTCAGCCAGTGGCAGCTCATGCGTGACACCTGCCGTTTGCTCTGGCCCTTTGAGGAGGCTACGGTTTTTGTCAGTCGCCAGGACTACGGGATAAACAACGGCATTCCACTGCTTCATGTCCTGGAACAGATGCTGGTAAATCTGGCTGGTCAGGAGACTGGAGACATGGTGCCTACATCTCACAGCTACATGAGCCTTGTGGGGGCTGAGCTGGAGAAGGAAGTCATTGGAGCACAATGAATGTGTAGCGAAATGGGTGGTTTTTATACACAAATTAAAGGAGAGAAGGATCAGGAGCAGTCGGAGGAGCAAGAGATGATGAAGATGAGGCAGATAACCCAGGCACACTGTGGCAGTATACAGTGGAGATAGAGGCAGGGTGTCCCTCCGAGTCACTTGCGCAAAAGGTCCCCCTGCATGCTCACTTGCTTGGGTAGTGAATTGTCACCATTCAGCAGAGGGATCACTTCTGGCTCTCCACCTTGTTGGATCCTCTCTACCGGTCCCAAATGGTGGCTTTTTTTACACCCGCTAAAAGGGAGGACAATCTGAACTACTACAGAGACATCCTATGTAGTCAGTTGGCTGCTGCCTATCTGCGCCATCGTCCATCCTCTTGCAGGTCTGACCGGGGGAGGCTCTCTGCGCTCTCGTTCCACTGCCATGGCTGCTGTGGCGGGGTGGTGGGGTAGGAGCAGTACCAGCTCCATCAGCAGAAGCTTGAGTCTAGAGTCGATGATGAGCAGCTTTCTTAACCTGCCTAGCAAAGAAACTACTCACCAGCAGCAGCAGCTAGATCTGGAGCAGAACCTCAACCAGCAGGGGGTGACATACTTGGACAGCACCCTGCCACCTCACGAAGATCTGCTGGACTACTGGGCAGCCAAACTGGATTTGTGGCCGCAACTGGCTAAGTTTGCCCTGGAAAAGCTGTCCTGCCCAGCAGGTAGTGTGGCATCAGAGCGGGTGTTTAGTGCGGCGGGGGCCGTAGTTACCCCAAGGAGAACTCACCTGTCCGCCCAAAATGTGGAGATACTGTCCTTTGTCAAGATGAATCAAGCGTGGATCAGCCAGGATTTCCTCCCACCCATGGCTGATGCATCAGATTAGATCATCCATGCTCCCTCACCCAAACCTTGACAAAAGAGACTGGTTAACTCTGGCTACCTCCTCAGCTACTATTCTGATGCTGCCACCCCCCTGGTGCCACACATCTGATCCCAAGTGCTCCTTCTTACACCCACCATCGTCCGCGGGTACTTTTATAGCCACCCACCTCCCCACTTTGTCACGGGATCACTCTGTGGTCTCCTGATGCTGCTGCCACCTTACCACTCAGGTATCCTCATGCTGCTTCTGCCACCTCCACACTATGTCACCTTGCCAGTCTGTGGCCTCTTCATGCTGCTGCTGCCATTCCGAAATATGTCAACTTGCCACTCTGTGGCCTCCTCATGCTGCTGCTAACTCAACACTATGTCACCTTGCCACTCTGTGGCCTCCTCATGCTGCTGCTAACTCAACAATATGTCACCTTGCCGCTCTGTGGCCTCCTCATGCTGCTGCTCCTGCCACCTCCATACTATGTCACCTTGCCAGTCTGTGGCCTCCTAATGCTTCTGCTGCCAACTCCACACTATGCCACATTGCCACTCTATGGTCTTCTCATGCTGCTGCTAAATCAATACTATGTCTCTGGGTCACTCTGTGGACTCCTCATGCTGCTGCCACCTCCAAACTCTGTCATTGTGCCACTCTGTGACCTCCTCATGCTGCTGCTGCCACCTCCATACTATGTCACCTTGCAAGTCTGTGGCCTCCTCCTGCTGCTGCTTTAACCTTCACACTACAGTTATGTCACCTTGTCACTCTGTGGTATCTTCATGCTGCTGCTAAATCAACACTATGTCACTGGGTTACTCTATTGCCTCCTCATGCTGCTGTTGCTGCCAGCTCCTCACTATGTCACCTTGCCACTCTGTGGTCTCCTCATGCTACTGCCAACTCACAACTCTGTATCATAACTCACAACTCATGCTGCTGCTGCTGCCACCTCCACACTATGTCACCTTGCCACTCTGTTTCCTCCTCATGTTGCTGCTAAATTAACACTATGTCACTGGGCCACTCTATGGCCTCATTATGCTGCTGCTTACACCTCCACACTGTCACCTTGCCACTCTGTAGTCTCCTCATGCTGCTGCTAAATCAAGACTATGTCACTGCGTCACTCTGTGGCCTGCTCATGCTGCTGCCACCTCCACACTATGTCACCCTGCCACTCTGTGGTCTCTTCATGCTGCTGCCAACTCACACCTTTGTCTCTTAACCACTCTGTGGTCTCCTCATGCTGCTGCCACCTCCACACTGTCATTGTGCCACACTGTGGCCTCCTCCTGATGCTGCTGCCACCTCTAGACTCTGTCATTGGGTGACTCTGTGGTCTCCTCATGCTGCTTCCACCTCACCACTATGTCATAGGGCCTGTCTGTGGACTTCTCATGCTGTTCCCACCCTCCCCACTTCATGAGTGGGCCTCTATTTTGCCTTTTGACCTGGCTGACATCATCATTTATTTGACCTGTCAGAAGGAAGGGAAAATGAGACGCACAATGGATCCTGTCTGTGTAGCAGCTGTAAAGTCTGTATAGTCCCATCAGAATTGGTTTATGATTTGGTAGCCAAAAGCAGGAGTGGGTACAAAACACAGAAGATAGGCAAATATTCCATTCACATGTCATATCTGCTTTGGATCCACTCCTGTTTTTTTTTGGGGGGGGCTTAAGCAATACTGATGGATTACTGACCAAATGTTGACCAAGTGAAGGCGGATGCTCAACAGACAGGATCAGTTTTTTGGGGGGTTATTGTTCTGACGGATCAGAGGAAGGGCAAAATAATCAGTGATGTCAACACAAACTTACTGCTGACACCCTCTCCGCTCTGTCAGGGGGTGCTCTACTTGTATATACGTTTAATAGAACAGATTCTGTATAAATCTATGTGGAATCAGCTGAAAACAGTGTAAAAGGAGTGCACTCTTTCACGCTAAAGTAGGTTATTGGGCCTCTGCACAGCTCTTTATACCTGGTGCTAACATCGACCTGCAAGGCTGAGTTCACACTTGTGTTAGTTAATCGGTTTTGGCCCCGTAACTGCCCAAATAAGTGAAGTGTACAGTGACGCCTGTCATGTGCTTGTCATACTGGCTCACAGTATTGTTTCACTACCACAGCAGACTCTCTATGCGTGTTACTGCAAGGCACATTGTTCTACAGCACTTTACAGGCTCTCTGCAGCCAGAAAATAGCTGTTTTTTAATGAGATTTGCCGTGAATAAATTCGGATCGTAACTTTTCGGAAATTTTGGTGAACCGACCAAATCGAATTTTTGAGAAATTCGCTCATCTCTAACTATTGCCTTTAAATACTCTGGCTTCTGATTAAAGTTGAAATTTCCTTTAATCCGAATGAGTTGTTACATAGCCTTTCAACGGTTATAGGTTTCACCTATTGTAAAAACAAATCACCAGCTGTGAGAAATGCCAACATAGTGGACATGTTGCTCCAGTTTTGGAATGGTGTTTGAAAAAATCTGATGAAACACAATTGTAAATACAATAACCCCAGACACCGTTTTTGAAGGTTAGTGGAAACCTTGGGGGCTGAAGCAGACGTGACATTAATGATCACAAAACTAAACATAAGCCACAAAAATAGGACAAATAGTCCCTTTTAAACTCAGTTCTAGAAAGATAGTTTATGAACCTTGGTTTTGCTTCAATAACAAATGAAATATAAATAAAAGACAGAAAGTATATGACTAGATCAGTAGTGCAATGTGCTGTATTGTATCATCTGTAGGATTTTCCCTTCTTCTAATATGCTTTAAAAGTTTAAGAAACTTTACTAAATGAATAAAATGCAAAGCCCTTTATACACCCCAGGAGTAACATACAACCCTCCCGGATACTTATATTTAAAAATACTTTACTGATAACATAGAGGTGAAACAAGGCAATGGACATGGACTAGAAGATTCAAATATAAGACATAGAAGACACCAGACACAGCAGCTTCCTTTCCTGCCCTTCCTTGATACTAAGTAAAATGTGTCAAAAAATGTGTATGCATATACAACATATCCAGATCTCATCATATACCGTCTACTGGATCTACACTTCTAAGCAACTCATATCCAGTACCTGAGCATTAGTACATGTAAAGACTCCTGCATAGATTGCATATACTGTATAATCTACAAACACATCCATAAACATATGCAAACCACAGGATCCACAGAGCCACTTGTAAAGGGCGAGTCTACTGGGATAATTTACAGTGGATATAAAAAGTCTACACACCCCTGTTAAAATGTCAGGTTTCTGTGCTGTATAAAAATGAGACAAAGATAAATCATTTCAGAACTTTTTCCACTTTTAATGCGACCTATAAACTATACCACTCAATTGAAAGACAAACTGAAATCTTTTAGGTGGAGGGAAGAAAAAAAAAACTAAAAAAATGTGGTTGCATAAGTGTGCACACCCTCTTATAACTGGGGATGTAGCTGTATTTAGAATTAAGCAATCACATTCAAAATCATGTTAAATAGGGGTCAGCATACAACCTGCCATCATTTAAAGTGCCTAACCCCAAATAAAGTTCAGCTGCTCTAGTTGGTCTTTCCTGAAATTTTCTTAGTCACATCCCACAGCAAAAGCCATGGTCCACAGAGAGCTTCCAAAGCATCAGAGGGATCTCATTGTTAAAAGGTATCAGTCAGGAGAAGGGTACAAAAGAATTTTAAGGCATTAGATATACCATGGAACACAGTGAAGACAGTCATCATCAAGTGGAGAAAATATGCCACAACAGATCTGGACGTCCCTTCAAAATTGATGAAAAGACGAAGAGAAAACTGGTCTGGGAGGCTACCAAGAAGCCTACAGCAACGTTAAAAGTTCTGCAGGAATATCTGGCAAGTACTGGCTGTGTGGTACATGTGATAACAATCTCCTATAGTCTTCATTTGTCTGGGCTATGGGGTAGAGTGGCAAGACGAAAGCCTTTTCTTATGAAGAAAAGCATCCAAGCCAGGCTACATTTTGCAAAAACACATCTGAAGTCTCCCAAAAGCATGTGGAAAAAGGTGTTATAGTCTGATGAAACCAAGGTTGAACTTTTTGGCCATAATTCCAAACGATATGCTTGGAGCAAAAACAACACTGCACATCACCAACAGAACACCATACCCACAATGAAGCATGGTGGTGGCAGTATCATGCTTTTGGGGCTGTTTTTCTTCAGCTGGAACTGGGGCCTTAGTTAAGATAGAGGGAATTATGAACAGTTCCAAATACCAGTCAATATTGGCACAAAACCTTCAGGCTTTCCGACCCAAAGCATACATCCAAATCAACAAAGGAATGGCTTCACCAGAAAAAGATTAACATTTTGGAATGGCCCAGCCAGAGCCCAGACCTGAATCTGATTGAAAATCTGTGGGGTAATCTGAAGAGAGTTGTGCACATGAGATGCCCTCGCCATCTGACAGATTTGGAGTGTTTTTGCAAAGAAGAGTGGGCAAATCTTGCCAAGTGAAAATCTGCCATGCTGATAGACTCATACCCAAAAAGACTAAGTGCTGTAATAAAATCAAAAGTTGCTTTAACAAAGTATTAGTTTAAGGGTGTGCATACTTATGCAACCATATTATTTTATTTTTGTATTTTTTTCTTCCCTCTACCTAAAAGATTTCAGTTTGTTTTTCAATTGAGTTGTACAGTTTATAGGTCACATTAAAGGTGGAAAAAGTTCTGAAATTAAATTTATCTTTGTCTCATCTTTTTACAGCACAGAAACCTGACATTTTAACAGGGGTGTGTAGACTTTTTATATCCACTGTACTTATATAAATACACAGAAAGCACACACATAATATAACTTAGCTTGCTCCTGATCTAAGTACTCTTCATCCAGGGTTGGCAGGGAAAAAAGAGTGAGAGCCCAAAGCTGCATATAGCTTATACCTACATGTGTCTCAGTCCCCACGATAACCTTTCATCCTATGACCACCCAAATATTTTCCCATCTGTGAGTAACGTAGTTTCTTGCTGGGAATCACATTACCAGTCATATATACCTTGTGAGGTATATATGCAGTGTTTAGGAGTTTTACCCTGCTTTTGACAGCAACAGAGCTTGTCACATCCTCATCACTGAGGGTGTTTTAAAAGCAACAGGTGTCTTTGTGTTGTTTCATGTTTACTTAGTTACTAACTTTGGGCAGTTGCATAGAAATTGCCTTGTGCCAGAATCTGGATCTGGTTATCACCTAGCTATCCCTGGTTGATTAGGGAGGAGTTGCTGATTGCTGAGCCTTAATATATCAAGGCTTTACTCACTTTTGGTTGTTGGGTATACAGTTAGCACTCCCTTTTAGATATGTTGTACATTGTTCTGTGTTCTGGAAAGCATTCCATATTGTTCTGTTTCTGTTCACTGTCATCCATACAATATCTACCTGTACGCCATACACATACCACTCTCTTGCTGTATTTTCAAAATCTTTTTATGTTACTCTGTCAGGTATTGTGAGTGAAGGAGTGACTGTAAAAAAATAAATAGAGGACCTTGAATGATCAAGTCAAAGTCTGCATCTAAAACCTCATCAAGATTCTCTAGAAAGAATTTGAAACTAGCAGTACATACAAGAAAACATCCAAACCCTTTAAGGAGGAGTGGGAGTTGATTTCAGAGACTGGTAGGGTGCATATGGTGTCCTTACCTTTTCACATGACTGTGCATACAGGAACTTCATTTCAACCCATTTCACTCTTGCAGATTGCTTTTACTTAAGCTGGCCATGCATTTGAGATAATGATCGGCCGCATTGCGGCTGGTCAGTCGTCCATGGGATTGTTCATAAGAACAATCCCACCATCTATGCTGCCTGAGGTATTTATTAAAAAAAAAAAAAAACAGTGATCAGCTGAATTCATCCCATCAACATGCAGAATGGCCGAAGTTTCCAGCATGGAGGATCGCATTTTCAGCAGGCAAAAGTCTGTCGTCGGGGATCGCAAACACTTATTCGTGCTGGAATGGTCGAAATCTGCCATTTTGGCCGACTTTAATCTTATGCGTATGACCGCCTTTACAGATTTACAGACATTAGCTCTGCATGCACTGACTTTCTAGTGAACCTGTGATAGTTTATGCACAGCAGCCAATATGAGGAGGCAGAACTGCAGGGGAGGGACAGAGCAGCAGCCGGAACCAATGATGCGACAGGAGTTTTGTCTCAGGCTACCTCAGACTTCCTGTAGACTCTGTAGCTAAACTGCTGTCACAGATTACAATCCAAATAGACAGGAGATGGGGAGCAACCAAATAGCAAGCACTGAGGAAAGTAAACAGAAAGTAAGCATCATCTATAAGTGCAAGCTTACATATTTTTGGACAGTCGTGTTAAATAAAAAAGGTTAAACTTCCTCTAGTATAGATCACAAAGTAAGAAACCAATTTGGGGAATGTAACTGTGGGTCAGTAATTGTCCAAAAGAACCACATTCAGTTGGCTAGATGTACGTATATGTTAGTAATTGAAAATAGATAGTGATGAGCGAGCATGCTCGGCCGAATATCTGTTCGGCCCGAGCATCGTTATGCTCGGCATATGGCGGTACTCGGCCGAGTACCGCATGTGCCAGAGCGAAATGCTCGAGTCTTCCCCCCCGGGTTTTTAGCAGCCAATAAAGGTGAAGGTAAGTACTGCCTTCACTGTAATGCCAGTAGCCATGTTGGCTGCTGGCATTACAGTGATTGGCTGGCCGGAACGCGTCATCGGGTGCTATATAGCACCCGATGACGGATGTTCGGCTCAGACGTAGACAGGGAGAGAATCGGGTAGGAAGGGTAAGACAGAGCAGGGAGCGAATTTCAGCGATTTTAGTTAGAGAAAGCTTTTGAAAGATCCAAAAGTCCTTTTAAGGACTACTGTGTGTGTGTTTTAGATCAACAAGTTATTTAACAGCAGTGTCAGGGACATCTGTGCTAAGGAAGGGACAGATAGTGCAGGGAGAAAAATTTGCTGTATTTAATACCAAAAGCTTTTCAAAGAACCCAAAATCCTTTTAAGGGCTACTGTGTGTGTATCACAACAGCAAGATATTTTTATTTTATAACTATTAGTGACATATACTGTACAGTACATCATCTGCAGACTGACTCTTTAATAATCTGGGTCACATCTAGAGTCCATAATCTGTGGTGTTCTCTGTAACCAATATTGTCCAGCATCATAAAACACTGTCAGTATTAAACGTTACAATGATCTGGTCCTCATACAGTGTCCATAATCTGTGGTGTTCTATAACCAATACTGTCCTGCCTTAGAAAACACTGTCAGTATTACAAATTCCAATAATATGTTCCTAATATAGTGTCCATAATCTGTGGTGTTCTATAACAATACTGTCCTGCCTCAGAAAACACTGTCAGTATTACAAATTCCAACAATCTGGGCCTAATATAGTGTCTGTAATCTGTGGTGCTCTATACCCAATACTGAACAGCATCTAAAAACACTGTCTATATTACAACTTCCATTAATCTGGACCTAGTATAGTGTCCAAAATCTGTTGTTTTTTTGTATCCAATACTGAACTGTATCTAAAAACAGTGTGTATATTACAACTTCCATTAATCTGGGCCTAGTATAGTGTCCAAAATCTGTTTTTTTTTTTGCATCCAATACTGAACTGCGTCTAAAAACACTGTCTATATTAAAACTTCCACTAATCTGGGCCTAGTGTAGTGTCCAAAATCTGTGGTTTTTTGTATCCAATACAGTCCTGCCTCAGAAAACACTGTCAGTATTACAAATTCCAATAATCTGGGCCTAATATAGTGTCTTTAATCTGTGGTGTTCTATACCCAATACTGAACAGCATTTAAAAACACTGTCTATATTACAACTTCCATTAATCTGGGCCTAATGTAGTGTACAAAATCTGTGGGTTTTTGTATCCAATACTGAACAGCATCTAAAAACACTGTCTATATTACAACTTCCATTAATCTGGACCTAGTATAGTGTCCAAAATCTGTTGTTTTTTTGTATCCAATACTGAACTGCATCTAAAAACACTGTCTATATTACAACCTCCATTAATCTGGACCTAGTATGGTGTACAAAATCTGTTGTTGTTTGTATCCAATACTGAACAGCATCTAAAAACACTGTCTATATTACAATTTACATTAATCTGGACCTAGTATGGTGTACAAAATCTGTTGTTTTTTGTATCCAATACCGAACTGCATCTAAAAACACTGTCTATATTAAAACTTCTATAAATCTGGACATAGTGTAGTGTCCAAAATCTGTGGGTTTTTGTACCCAATACTGAACAGCATCTAAAAACACTGTCTATATTACAACTTCCATTAATCTGGGCCTAGTATAGTTTCCAAAATCTGTGGGTTTTTGTATCCAATTCTAAACAGTATCTAAAAACACTGTCTATATTACAATTTACATTGATCTAGGCCTAGTGTAGTGTCCAAAATTTGTGGGTTTTTGTATCCAATACTGTCCTGCCTCAGAAAACACTGTCAGTATTACAAAAAGCAATAATATGGTCTTGATATAGTGTCGATAATCTGTGGTGTTCTATAACCAATACTGTCCTGCCTTAGAAAACACTGTCAGTATTACAAATTCCAATAATCTCGTCCTAATGTAGTGTCCGTAATCTGTGGTGTGCTATAACAATCCTGTCCTGCCTCAGAAAACACTGTCAGTATTACAAATTCCAATAATCTGGGCCTAATATAGTGTCCGTAATCTGTGGTGCTCTATACCCAATACTGAACAGCGTCTAAAAATACTGTCTATATTACAACTTCCATTAATCTGGACCTAGTACAGTATCCAAAATCTGTGGGTTTTTGTATCCAATACCGAACTGCATCTAAAAACTCTGTCTATACTACAACTTCCATTAATATGGGCCTAGTGTAGTATCCAAAATCTGTGTTTTTTTTTTATCCAATACTGAACAGCATCTAAAAACACTGTCTATATTGCAACTTCCATTAATCTTAGCCTAGCTTAGTGTCCAAAATATGTGGGTTTTTGTATCCAATACTGAACTGCATCTAAAAACACTGTCTATATTACAACTTCCATTAATCTGGACCTAGTACAGTATCCAAAATCTGTGGGTTTTTGTATCCAATACTGAACAGCATCTAAAAACTCTGTCTATACTACAACTTCCATTAATATGGGCCTAGTGTAGTGTCCAAAATCTGTGGGGTTTTGTATCCAATACTGAACAGCATCTAAAAACACTGTCTATATTACAATTTACATTAATCTAGGCCTAGCTTAGTGTCCAAAATCTGTGGGTTTTTGTATCCAATACTGAACTGCATCTAAAAACACTGTCTATATTACAACTTCCATTAATCTGGACCTAGTATAGTATCCCAAATCTGTGGGTTTTTGTATCCAATACTGAACTGTATCTAAAAACAGTGTGTATATTACAACTTCCATTAATCTGGGCCTAGTATAGTGTCCAAAATCTGTAGTTTTTTGCATCCAATACTAAACTGCATCTAAAAACACTGGCTATATTACAACTTCCATTAATCTGGGCCTAGTATAGTTTCCAAAATCTGTGGGTTTTTGTATCCAATTCTGGACAGTATCTAAAAACACTGTCTATATTACAACTTACATTGATCTAGGCCTAGTGCAGCATCCAAAATTTGTGGGTTTTTGTATCCAATACTGAACTACATCTGAAAACAGTGTGTATATTACAACTTCCATTAATATGGGCCTAGTGTAGTTTCAAAAATCTGTGGAGTTCTGTAACCAATATTGTCTGGCATCAGAAAGCTGTGTCTTTAGCGGATAGTAAAACAATCTGCGCCACATCTACAAACAAAACCATTAATATGAAGAAGGGGAACACAAAGGGACGGGGAAGTGGGAGTGATGCTGATAGTGCAAGCTGAAGATGAAACTGTGCCTGCTGCCATTGCACCAGAAAAAACAAAGAAATCCTCCTTACCCAGCTTCATATCCAACTTAGCTGCGCGGTGCAGGACAACACAGTCCAAGTCAGAGCATTGCGAACAGGTGCTCAGTTGGATTGCTGACACTGGCCCGGCACTGCAGGGGGACCGGCCGCCTGGCCCCTGCAGTAGTGCTTAGAGGCGGCTATTGCCTAAGGCCGCCTTGGTTATACTGGTCGTATCCCAGGCTGTACCGCTGGCCAATCGCAGCGCTCAGCTCACAGCCTGGGAGAAAAAAAACTTCTAGGCTGATTGGCCAGCGCTACAGCCTGGGATACGCCTAATATAACCAAGTGATACTAGGGTCCGCCTAGTAGAACCAAGTCACAGAAGATACCGAAGCCTATACCGGGCGAAAGGAGCAGTGCCCAGGGATAATAATAAGTGCAGGGAGATCCCTGGGCGCCGCTCTACATATCAGTACACTTAGTTCACACTTTTACCATGATGAAAGATCCTCTTTAACAAAACTCATGCTCACGCACAGCGGGCAAGTAGAGACTGTACATGATCAGCGACACAAGTACTGGGGTGAGGGGTGGGGGGGCAAACCACATAATAGAGGGCAGTCTGGAGGCAAAATTACCTTGTGTGGGGGGAAAATTACTTAGTGTGGGGGGCAAATTACTTAGTGGGGGGATGTGGCAGGCAAACTACATAATGGAGGGCAGTGTGGGGGCAAAATCACTTAGTTTGGGGGCAAATTACTTAGTGGGGGAAAATTACATAATGGAGGGAAGTGTGGGGGGCAAACAACATAATGTGGGGCAGTGTGTGGGGGGGGCAAATTACTTAATGTGGGGCAGTGTGGGGACAAATTACATAATGTGAGGCAGTGTGGGGGGCATAATACTTAATGTAGGGAAGTGTGGGGGCAAAGTACTTAATGTGGGGCAGTGTGGGGGACATATTACTTAATGTAGGGCAGTGTGGGGGGCATATTACTTAACGTGGGGCAGTGTAGGGGGTAGTATTACTAATAAGTCTCAAGAAGATGACGGTGGTGATTGGCAATCATTCGTTCACGAGGTGGATGATGATGAGACACAGTTGTCAATCACTGAGGTTGTGGTTTGGTCAAGTCAGGAGGATGAGCAGAGTGAGGAAGTGGAAGGGGAAAGTGCAGACGACAAAAGAGTGGTAGTTTGCAACCTGTGCCGTACCAAAATGAGACGGGGCGTGAACACTAGCAACCTCACCACCACCAGCATGATCCGCCACATGGCATCTAAGCACCCTAATAAGTGGGCCAAACGCCTGGGTCCACAATCTGGGTCTGCGGATCACATCACTGCCTCCTCTTCCCCTGTGTTACGCACTGCTGGCCAATCCCCTGTCGAAGGTCCCCTGGACCTTCGCATGAACTGTCAGCATCAGCAACAACATCCACTTCCCTGTGCCAGCGCAGCATCCAAATGTTGATAACACAGGCATTTGAATGCAAGACATTTAGGGTTGTGGACACCGAGGCCTTCAGTAGCCTGATGTTGATAGCCATCCCTCGGTACGCAGTTCCCAGCTGCCACTATTTTTCACAGTGTGCCGTGCCCGCCTTACAACAGCATGTGTCCCAGAACATCATCTGTGCCCTGGCCAATGCACTTACTGGGAAGGTCCACATCACCACAGACACATGGACAAGTACTGGTGGCCAGGGACACTACATTTTCCTGACCGCACACTGGGTGAATGTTGTGGAGGCCAGTAGTGAGTCGTACCCTGGGATGGCACAGATGCTACTCATGCACAGGATTGCGGGCGCTACGTCCATCAGGGTCTCCACCAGCAGCTACGTTACTTGCTTCCACCCCCACTTCTCCTCCTCCGCCGCCTCCTCCTCCACTTCCACCTCCAACAGCAGTCAGCCATCAGTCGCTAGCTGGAAGCAGTGTAGCACTGCTGTGGGTAAGCGTCAACAGGCCATGCGGAAGCTGATCTGCTTAGGGGACAAACAGCACACCACTGCAGAGCTGTGGCAGGGTATAAGGGACCAGACCGAGCTGTGGCTGTCGCCACTCAACCTACAAGCAGGCATGGTTGTGTCTAACAATGGCTGTAACTTGGTGGTGGCTTTGGAGCTCGGCAACCTGACACACATCCCATGCCTAGCCCACATCTTAAAGCTGGTTCAGCGGTTTATAAAAACCTACCCCAATTTGGCAGAGCTACTAGTGAAGGCACGGCGCGTGTGTGCCCATTTCCGCAAGTCGTCCACAGCTTCAGCCGGTCTGTCATTGCTGCAGCTGCACTTGCGCCTTCCAGCTCACCGACTGTTGTGCGACGTGAGCATGCGCTGGAACTCTACGTTCTACATGTTGGCCAGGCTTTGTGAGCAGCAGTGAACTGCTGTGTCTACTCAAACGATCGCTGCTGACAATTAAGGACGACGCTCTGAATGTGGCAGATGAGGAAATGGGGGAGAACATTACACAGGGTGTTAACCAGACCATCCACAGTTCGTCTTCTCAGCACGAATTGGGCCATGAAGAGGAGGAGGAGGAGCTGGAGACAGTTGCCTCTGCTACAGAGGTTAGTACCCATGGAACTTTAATTCCATCTGTTCAGCGTGGATGGGCAGAAGAGGAGGAGGAGGATGAGGGGAGGAAGTGTCATCCTGATGTTGACATCGAAGTCTTGCCTGTGGGTACTCTCACACACATAGCTGACTTCATGTTAGGCTGCCTTTCCCGCGACCCTCGCGTTACACGCATTTTAGATAACACAGATTACTGGGTGTTCATCCTTCTCGACCCCCGCTACAAAGAGAACTTCTCATCTCTCATTCCTGTGGTGGAGAGGACGAGTAAAACGGTGCAATACCAGAAGGTATTTGATAAGAGATTGCATTAAAATTTTCCATCTGACAACGCGGCCGTCAGAGTCCGTACTTCCTTAGGCAACCGAGGAAGGGAGACAAGGAGAAGACACAGCAGTTCCAACAAAGGCAGGGCAATACTCTCCAAGGCATGGGACACTTTCATGACACCCCATCAGCAACCTCAACCTGAAGCACGGCCACAAAGAGGGAAAAGTTTTGGAAGATGGTGAAGGAATACATTGCAGACCATGTCAGCATCCTAAATGATCCCTCAGTGCCTTACAACTACTGGGTGCCCAAGCTGGACACGTGGCACGAATTTGCTCTCTACACCTTGGAGGTTCTGGCCTACCCTGCTGCCAGCGTTTTATCTGAGCTTGTATATAGTGTTGCTGGTGGCATTACAACTGATAAGCGTATCCGCTTGTCCACTGACATTGCTGACAGGTTGACTCAGATAAAAATGAACAAGGCCTGGATTGCCCCTGACTTCTCAACTCCACCAGAGGTGAGCTCGGCTGATGATAAAGGCAAGTTCAATGTATTGTTTATAATGTACTCAGTCTACTGTAGTGTATTCCCATGCACCTTTTCCACCACAAAAAAGTGTATATGGTTGAATCTTGTTTTCTCCTCAGCTCACCAGCAAGCCCTCAACCATAATATTTTAGAGGGTCAGCTCATCAGCAGGGCCTATACCATAATGTTTTACAGGGTCAGCTCACCAGCAGACCCTCAACCATAATGTTTTAGAGGGTCAGCTCAGCAGCAGGCCCTCGCCCGTAATGTTTTAGAGGGTCACCAGCAGGCCCTTGCTCCAAATGTTTTTGAGGGTCACCGGCAGGCCACCAATAATAATTTTTCAAGGGTGTGTATGATGCCCTCCTTTGTGTGTAATAAAGGGTGTATTGTAGTGCCGGTTCCTTGTAATTTTTGGCATCCCTTTCACTTAGTGCATAGGCTTTATGAGTGTAGGAGTCCCACTACCTGAACAATTGTACCACAATGTGAATGGGGCCCTCCTATATGTGATACACAGGCTGTTTTTTGGCAGCACTTGCACTTTGAGCGAACACCTGGATGTTCGGGTTCGAGAGGTTCGGCCCGAACTTCCGGAAAATGTCCGGGTTCGTGATCCGAACTCAACCCGAACTTCATCCCGAACCCGAACCCCATAGAAGTCAATGGGGACCCGAACTTTTGGGCACTAAAAAGGCTGTAAAAGACACCCAGAGGGATAATATACCGCAATGAACGCATTGCGATTACAACTTTGAGCTAACGATCACCATGGGAACGCCTCCTCCAGTAGAATGTACTGTCGGATCTGAGAATTAAGTTGAAATCGCAATGCGATTCTTATATATTTGCTTAATCGCACTGCGATTTCAACTTAGCATTGCTAAATAATTCCATCCATATCGTTAACTTACTGAGTCAGTAAGTTAACGAATATGGATGGAATTATTTAGCAATGCTAAGTTGAAACGGCAATGCGATTAAGCAGATATATAATAATCGCATTGCGATTTCAACTTAATTCTCACATCCGACAGTACATTCTACTGGAGGAGGCGTTCCCATGGTGATCGGTATCTCAAAGTTGTAATCGCAATGCGATTAAGCAAATACATAAGAATCGCATTGCGATTCCAACTTTTTAGTACTCAACTTTTAAAATCGTACACCACTTTAAGTTCCAAAGTTGCAATCGCTGCTCGAATAGAACTTAAAGCTGTCTCTTAGTCAGTTTTAGTATTGGTGTGTTGTAATAGAAGTTACATTCGTACGCGAATATAACTTAGAGCAATACAGTCAACTTTACACTGTTAGTTTTATTATCGCGATAATACAACTATTCAAGAATCGTGTACGTGCGTCTGTACGTGTGTGCTACCTCGGACACTATTCTATTTTGCCAGCCACAGCTGAAACCACTGATTTATGGTATTGCTATTTTGGCAATTGAATTTAACCCCAGAAAATAATCTATCCTTTGCCAGACAGCAGACAGTATTATACTTGTCTAACCAAAGCTGGAACACCAGATTTAGGGGATTGGTATTTGGGCAATTGTATTTAACCCCTTAATAAAATATAGAAATTTCTTTCCTGAGTTTCTAGGGGTGACAATTAGCACAGCCAAGCCCCTGATGTAGGATATAGCAAAAAAAAAAACTAGTATTGATGGATTGATGGACTTGGTGGCAGCTTCTTCTGGCACACCACAAGTCACAAAATGGCCGCCGATCAACCCAGATAATAAGTGACAGAAAAACGCTCTGTGCAGCCTAAAAACCAGCGAGCAAGTAACTAGCAGAAGTTCAATGATTCTCAGCTGTAAATTGATCCGTTCATTTGGTGCTGTTGCTGACTTTAACCTGCCTAATCTCGCCCTGATAGAAGCTGCGTCCTCTCCCTACACTAATCAGAGCAGTGTGACGTGTGGCGCTACGTGACTCCAGCTTAAATAGAGGCTGGGTCGCATGCTGTACTTGGCCAATCACAGCCATGCCATTAGTAGGCATGGCTGTGATGGGCTCTTAGGGCAAGAAGTAAAATGCTAACTGATTGGCTGCTGTGCAGCCCTTCAGAAAGCGGGAAGTAATCGACGAACACCGAACCCGAACCGAACTTTTTTGAAAATGTCCGGGTTCGGGTCCGGGTCCCGGACACCCAAAATTCGGTACGAACCCGAACTATTCTCGAACTGTTCGCTCAACACTAGTTCCCAACAGTGACCTGGGAGTCCAAGATGCATCCAAACATCGTCCCCATGCTGTTCCCGATCCTTTTTGTTGGTGTTTCTGTCACTTTCAGACCTTTTCCAATGGACTAGGCACCCTCCCCTCTTTAGAGCAGAGGGTGCATGGTTGTCTCCCATTGACTTACATTATACTCGGGTGCTTGGCTGAGCACACAAACATAGTATGTGTTCGGCCCGAACACCTGAATACTTTTGTGCTCGCTCATCACTAAAAATAGAGCATCTGTTTGCCTGGACCTGTTTCTTAGAGTCTGGGTGAGTGGAGCAGATGTTTTGCTTACCTTTGTGTCTACTTGTTTTATATCTTGGTCTCGGTTTGTTTCCCTCCATGCAGTGAGCCAGATGTTCTGATTTATAATCAGTTTCTAAGGTTTCCCTTGTTAGCAAGAGATTGTTAGTTAGTTTGTCTCAATTAGCAATAGCAAAAAGCTCCACCTTTTTTAATAGTATCATACAATTCTTCCCTTCCAAATGCATTACATTATTATTATTATTATTATCATCATTAGAGATGAGTGAAGTTTTGAAACATTTGATTCGGCAGTTTTGCTGAAGTTTGACAAGAAATTTGATTTGTTACAAATTACTTTGTCACTAATCGCTGATGCTATGTTAAAACCCTATTCAACCTATCAATCAATGGGATTGTCTTTAACGGCCACTTAGACAGAGGTGCACCAGCTGTTAAAAACGGTAATACGCTAGTGTAATATGGCCTTTTGAGTAATAAAAATCACCTCATCCACTCTTCTCTTTAGTGGAAAAGACCTGTAAAGGACCAATGCTGAGCGTGATAACGTCACCGTGTGCTCCCAGCATTAAAACATGGTGACGATGATAATATATATATATATATATATATATATATTTATTTTTTTTCTTTTTCTAAGACAACTCTAGCCACCATTTTAGGAAAAATCACTTGATACCACAAAGCCCGAGGCAATTTGGCTTCGTGGCAAATCAAATTTTTCTGAAACTTCGAATCGAATTCCGCTTCGGATGCTTCAATTTGCTCAACACTAATTATTGTTATTACATTATACTTTTAGAGCATACAGATTAGTTCCTGTCTAGGATGCTTGGAATGCCTCACCCTCTCTTCAGTGCTTTGTATTTGCCATTTATTTGACCATTTATTTGTAAATTTACGGAGAAACGGCTAGAGATTTCAGCCAGCCCTATAAACTAAAGCTTATCATTTAGAAAATTGATTTTGTAGTGAGACAACCCCTTTAAGTAAATAGGTTCCTGAAAGAGACACTCATTGTAACCACTGTGGTCAATAGATAATGATCTTGCAAAGAGAATCCACCTCTATTAACCCAGACTTCCTTAATAGGATATACTGTATAAGGCCTCTTTCACACTTGCGTTCTGAGGATCCGGCAGGCACTTCCGTCCCGCCGGATCTCTCAGAACGCAAGTCCGCAAGTCGCCTGAAAGCATTAGAAGACTGATCAGGATCCTGATCAGTCTTCGAAATGCTTTCAGGTTACTATGGCAGCCAGGAGCCTATTAAAGTCCTGGTTGCCATAGTAGTAGTGGGGAGCGGGGAGCGGTATACTTACAGTCCGTGCGGCTCCGGGCGCTCCAGAATGACGTCAGAGCGCCTCATGCGCATGGATCACGTGATCCATGTGTGTAGGGCGCCCTGACGTCACTCTGGAGCGCCCCGGGAGCCGCATGGATGGTAAGTATACTGCTCCCCCGCTCCCCACTACACTTTACCATGGCAACCAGGACTTTAGCGTCCTGGCTGCCATGGTAACCGTTGAGAAAAAGCTAAACGTCTGATCCGGCGATGCGCCGAAACGACGTTTAGCTTAAGGCCGGATGCGGATTAATGCCTTTCAATGGGCATTAATTCCTGATCCGGCCTTGCGGCGAGTGTTCAGGATTTTTGGCTGGAGCAAAAAGCGCAGCATGCTGCGGTATTTTCTCCGGCCAAACAACGTTCCGGTCCTGAACTGAAGACATCCTGATGCATCCTGAACGGATTTCTCTCCATTCAGAATGCATTGGGATAATCCTGATCAGGATTTTTCCGGCATAGAGACCCGACGACAGATCTCTATGCCGGAAAACAAAAACGCTAGTGTGAAAGAGCCCTAAGAAAGTGTTTTCTAAAGGTGAATTTACACAGCCCAATATTTGGGACGAATATTGTGAAGGAATGTTCTTACAAATGCTTGTTCCTAATAAAGGTGCTGCAGATCACCTGATGAATGAGTGAAACGGTTGACTTAACAAGCAATATTCGAACAAGCGAATTCGCAATATTTTGCACATTTTGGGCAAAATATTTGCCATAAATTCGCAAATTCGAGAATTCGTGATCTCCAGTCATTATTTACTTGATTGCAAAAATCTGCAATGTAATATATTTGCGATAAAAATTCACAAATAGAATATTCGCGATCAACACTAAGGGGTAGGCAACTTTCCTATTGGTTGCTAGCGATGTTGCTAAGTGCTGATATTTGCGATAAATTCGCGTTTAGAATATTCACGATCAACACTATTCCATAATACGAATATATAGCACTATATTCAAAATATTCGCAAATTCTCGAAGTGGCGATATTCGCGATTAAAATTTGCGATTCGAATATTCGCACTCAACACTACTATTGATGACCTAGCCTAAGGATTGGTCATGAAAGTCCCAGAAAACCCCTTTTAACTAATTGCTACTAGACTAAATACTGATAAACAATATAGGTGGCACACATAGATACACATGAATAATTGAACCAATATATACAAACATAATATCCTGGTAGATGGAGAAAAGCTCTTACTGGCCAATAATCTGAAACGAGTATGTGCATGAACATTTGTTCAAATCATCATCCAATGATCAGTAAATGGTGAGAAAATACTAAGTTTTAGGCTGATTACATTGTTTAGCATAAAAAGGCTTGTTTGCTGCTCTCTTGTAAATATGGGAGGTGTCATTTTTTCCCCATACAGTTCTATCACCCTGTCAACAAGACCCTTTAAAAAGCATTGATCACCTTTTTATATCATCATCTCAGTTAATTAATATAGTTACCTGACAAAATATAATTTTTGCCATTAAATGAGTTTTCAACATGTATACCCTAGCCATAGGATAAAAATTTAATGTTGGGTAACAGGCCTTTCCCCAATCACTGGTACTGGGGTCCTGAGTCCCTTGTTACAGCTCACCAACACAATCACGTTGAAGAGGAATATGTGTGAGGCGATGGTTGAGAATGTGAAACTGATTCTCCATATAAGCTTTATGTCAAATTATATATATTTTATATTGCCTGCAAATCCTCTATACAAGACCCTTTTTCCAGTTGTGTGTTATGGAGAATAAAGCAGAGAGGCAGAAACAATTGACAAAATAAATTGAGACAGTGTAAATTATTACAGAGAATGAAGAAAAGAACTAAGTCAAGAAACTAAATAACCAGAAAAAAGATACTACATTAGTTATCTGCTTGCATAGTGTGACTTGTCAGGAAATAGAACAGGAAATACCAGCTATTTGCTCCATGCCTGATTGGCTGAATATTATTATTGATATTATTTATTATTAAAGCGCCATTCATTCCATAGCCCTGCACATATGAAAAGGTGTATACATACATAATACAGACAATTGCACTAAGCATGAACAAGACGAGTTACAAACTGGTACAGAAGGAGAGAGGGCCCTGCCCGTGAGGGCTTACAATCTACAAGGTATGGGGGAAGGACACAGTAGGAACGGGTAGGGCTGGTTATGGCAGTGTAGAATATAACACTGGTGAATATAACATTGTCCACGTGACATGCGCTACATTAGTTTCCACTCATCTTACAGGAAGAGGCAACAGGCTACTTGATATTTCTGCTTCTTGATGACATTGTTCTCTACCATGTTAGTTGTTACATTTTACCTGTCTTGTTAACTAACATTGACTGCTTAAAGGGTTTGTCCCACAAAAGATATTTTACATTTATGAAACCGGAACCTGAATCTGAATACTTTTGTAATTGTATGTAATTAAAAATCCAATATAACCACTGAGTTATTCAAGAAAAAGTATCTGTATAGCCCTCTGCTGTTTGATCTTTTCCTTATTTCTCTGTCCACCTTGCTGAGATGGGCGGACATGTTCAGTTCCATCCTTTAATTGCCACCAGTAGTATCTACTGTTAGAACTTGTCAACATTACAGGAAGAGAGCTACAGCAGAAAGGATACACTCTGTGAGGAAGTATTAGAGTCACCATCTGGACCACATACAATCAACCCAAAAAATTCTACCAAAACCAGTCCAGGTAGTATGAAACTAAGACTACCTCCAGGTATACACCAGAGCCGACTGCAAGGCAGAATGGACTTGGCTGCTAGGGACCCAGAATACGTCTGCAGAGTTGATAACAGAACACTGGTGTGGGTTCACAAGTATCAGCCTTTCCTGAATGACCATGGAGGTACAAAGAGAAAAAAGCAAGGAAGGTCAGAACTAGGAAAACACACTTTTTTGTGTGTTACTAGACCACCAGTATGCCATCCTGAAACTGGGACTTATCTTTTTAAACATGTCCATGTCAAAAATGTCTGTTTCAGCATTAGGTAGTAATTAAACTTATAAATTCAGCTATAAATTAATAAGTCCAGAGGTAAGTCCAGTGGCATCAGGTGCGTGCGCATGCAGAAGAAGCAGCAGCAAACAAATCTTGACTGCGCATGACCCACTGTACTCCCCCACTCCATTGTGGCTGACCTAAAAAATGGCCTATGCATTCAAGAATCAAATCATTCAGGATAGCCATGTCACTGTACAATAATATATACACGACTATAGTAAGACCTTTTACATCTGAAGTATGTGTTTCTAAATAAATGTAGATCTTGAAGTATTAAGTTACTGTTCCAACGCATTTCAAGGTACAGTAAGGCTGTGGTGAGTTATTTAATTTGTCAGTCAAACTTCAAACAAAATGCCTATACTGCACATTTCTAGTCAAGTCGTGGATATTCTGTCAGTTAAATGGCAAATAAACCCCAAAAGTAATTTTTTTTTCTATTCAAAGCACAAATATAAAATTCATAGTACAAAATTCTGCTGACTTTCCAGAGCAACATTGATAACACTGAGGCAATTTGAATTGTAAAAGAGCATTTTTCTCCAAAGCTTTCAACATAAACTGAAGGTCAGACAAAAAAGCTAAAATTATCTCATATGACTGCTCAAATGCAGTAGTCTTTATGGGATATTTGGAGACTATTTAGAGCAATAATACTGTAGACAGTGGGCACTTCCAATGTTGCTAAAGTTCTTGTCTACTGCTTTGAGGGTCTGGCGACATGGTTAGGTTTCTTGATGCAGTTTTGGAAGCCAAAACCAGGAGTTGATCATAATAGGAGAAAAAGTGTAAAGGACAGGTACAACTTCCATTTTTTAAAAATTCTTTCCTGGTTTTGGCTTCCAAAAATGCACCTAGAAACCTGACTATGTGACCATACCCTAATTGTAAGTCCACACATAGCTGATTGACTGTGAAAAATTTACACAGACAGTGATGGGTGGTTCCACAAGAATCCACAGAGAAATATTAAGTGGCAAATTTGCACCAAATTGTGTGTAGATTTCCTTGTGAATTTCACCTAAGGAAAGCGCAAGATCGGCAAAGATTAAAAAAATGTATATGCTTACCTTCTATGGTGCGTTCATTGCTCCCTTGCCTGATCTCATGTCAGTCTTTGTACAATCCGACGTTTCAGGCCAAGTGATTGGCTGCAGTGGTCACATGGATAGAGACGTCATCTCTGGGAGGTTCGGTTGGACGAAATCTGGAGTGGGACCAGACAAGGGAGAGCACCAGGAAAAGCAAGTACACAGTTTTTTTTTTTTAATTAAAAAAATGTTTTTATATAAAATTTGCAGGTTTTTCTGCAGATCCTCTTGAAATCAGCAACAATTGTCACAATGATAAATAAAAACAGATTTGTAATGCCTGTAGGTAGGGACAGACAAGGACAGTGAGCACTAACCTAGAACCAAGCCTGCTTTCCCTACCCACTTGCAGTATAAGCCCTACTTGGCGGAACCGCAACTGGACAACTGTCTATACTCTAAATAAGGACAGAGATGAACAAACAGCAACAGACAT
The DNA here is from genome assembly GCA_033119425.1 of Bufotes viridis. NCBI lineage: Eukaryota > Metazoa > Chordata > Amphibia > Anura > Bufonidae > Bufotes > Bufotes viridis. The sequence continues at coordinate 231,049,977 of CM065594.1, forward strand.
ACAAACACCAAAGCAGAGTTGTACGGAAATGAGTCAGAACCAGATGGGTTACGCAGTACCAAATGAGAAACAGAGGGTGGTCAGAAGACAAGCCGAGGTCAGAAGTACAGAGGAATGCAAATGCAGGAACAGGGAACAAGAAACTTAGTAGTGAGCCAAACATCGCTGGCAATGGTATATGGCCAGAAAGGGATTTAAATAGAGTGCCAAGTCTCTGGATCAGAACCTGATAGGTCCATTGACTCTGTGCTCCATTAGAGCAGCAGAGCTAATCAGGCCACTGCTAATCTCCCCCAGCATGTGCTTGCTGCAGGGAGAAGAAGAGCATTGCATCATGTTACTAAGAATGCAGTTGCATCACCATGGGGCATGGCTCAGCAATGCGTCTCTCTCCCAGCACAGCCCCGGCGAGGCTGAGGATCACCCCGCTGGAACTGGGACAGGTACGTTTATTACAAGATTAGATAAAAGAATATGCCACCATCTTGTTTTAATTAGTAAAAAAGTGATACATTTCCTTTAAAGAGAATCTGTCACATCTAGCAAAATTTTTAGTACAGTTATACATGTATAGAAAATACATGGTTAACACTGGTGCCTTGCAACGCTGGGGTTCAGGATTCCATTCTGACCAGGGATGTCTGCATGGAGTTTGTACATTGTGTTTCCTCCCACACTCTACAAATATACAGAATAGGGAAACTGGCTTCCTACAAAATTGACCCCAGTGTGTGTCGGGGTTGAGTGCTTATATGGCAGCCTGCTGTGGCAGTTTTTTTGTATCAAAAAAATGTTGCATGCGGTGTTACGTGCAACATTTTGTGCATTTTTGTGACTTTTGGGGAAAAATTTTAACTTTGATGAGCATCGCCACTTTCCAAAGTGAAGTGATAAGTTGGTCTGGATTACAGATGAGAAAACTTTTATGTCTCATTTATGATGTGCAACTTAAAAAACAAAATCACAAAAAGGCATCTCCACAGCAGGAAACCCCCCTGGTATACCTTCACTGGCATTGGCAAAACTACATCACAGGTGCCCAAATTTAATCAAGCTAAGCACCATCTGCATAAATTAGGTGCAGGTGCGCAAGTCAGTCTAGAAAAATATCCTCAAACACACCTACAATGATAAATCCCCCCCATGATGTCTGTTCTAAAATGGAAAGTTCATTCTTTGGTTGCTAATGAAAAATACAAGAACATTAAACGTTGTCACTATAGAGCCAATGATTGGTATTAATGGGAGAATGATCAGCAAACCAGACAATTACGGTACTCCTTCCTCTGATAAAAAGGGGCTGCAGGAACACAATAAGAGTACGTCAGATGAATGAACTCTGTCATTACTGGTCAGTCCGCTAAGCTGGTCATACATTGAGACATAAGTCATGGGAACCCGTCAAGGTTGTCAGGAGTTTCTTGGCTGACTCTCTTGCCAGTGGATGTTAGTGGAAAGAAGAATTCAGCATGTCGGATTTCAGCATACCTGATCCTTTGTTCACATTGGAAATAAGATAGTAGCGTCTTGGTCAGATATCAGCTTATTTCCATCTACACATTGACGATCAAGTTGGGAAGAATATCTATTGGTTTAACAATAGTGATGAGCGGCAGGGGCAATATTTGAATTTGCGATATTTCGCGAATATTTGGGTGAAAATTCGCAAATTCGTAATTTAGTCATTATTTTCTGATTGTGAAAATTCGCATTAAAAATTAGAATACATTTGCATAAAAATGTGCATAAAATTCACATAAAAGTTCGCACAAACTGGTATTTAAAAGGTAGCTTTTAAATACCAGTTTATGTGAATTTTATGCAAATTTTATGCACATTTTTATGCAAATGTATGCAAATTTTCACAATCAGAAAATAATGACATTATTTTCTTGCTTGCAAAAATTTGCATATAAAAATTCGCATAAAAACGAATATTCGCAATTGCGAATATATTTTACGATATTCTAAATATTCGCAAATTCTCGAAGTGCCGATATTCGCGATTAAAATTCGAAAATTCGTGATCAACACTATTTAACAAGGGTTCAAAGTGTAGGGCGTTGTAGTGTCCCATGCAAATATCAATGAATCATAGCCTTGGGAGGATCCATATTGTGGCAGAAAGGCGCAAGTCGTTAAACCTAACTTTACTCAGCATAGAACCCTGTGGTGATCTAAGCTTCGTTCAGTAGGACCAAGTTCTGCCTATTCAGTGGTGCTTTAAAATTACATAAAGAATTGAATTCAAAATGATAGTAATTAAATGCTTTGTATTAATTGGATACCAGTAGGCCATAGGACAATTTCTAGATGACCTATTGACCACCATTTAAGAATAATGGTAAATAGAATACCTTGTAAAATTGGGGCTAGAAGCTTATGCGGGGAATTCAGGCCTTAGGTTGAATAGTGCCTTGTAATACCTTCTGATCGCCGTGTACCATATAGTGTGGACAATTATGCCTTATCCAGACAATATTTCCAGACTAGTTAGAGAATGAAGCAGCATTTTAGTTGGGCAAGTACTTCAGTATAGACAGGTGATGTGCCCTTTGAGACTGCAAAGGTTGTAAACGCACAGGCAGGTAAAGGCCTGAAGTAAAGAACCTAGATGGTGGTTAGGAGGGAAGGCTGAAAGTTCTTCTCATTCTACTGACTAAAACGAACTATTATTTTTTCCATGAATAGGGACCTATATATATAACCGCCCCTGGCGAGACAGGGTAGTGGCACTTCGCTTAATTACACACTCTGTCCTTTTAACCTCTCCCACAGCTGTGCTGCACGATCCGCCCCACTAGTGTTAAACGAACACCAGTGCGGGTAAGTACTGCCCTCACTGTAATGCCGTAGCCATGTTGGTTACTGACATTACAGTGATTGGCGGGCTGGAAAATGTCATCGGGTGCTATATAGCACCCAATGACGTGTGTTTGGCTCAGCCTTAGTCAGGGAGAGCTGTGCTTAGGAAGGGACAGACAGTGTAGACAGTGATATAGGAATATTTGTATTAGAAAAACTTTTCAGAGACCCAAAAGTCCTTTTAAGGACTATTGTGTGTGGCAGCAGCAATATATATTTTTAGCACAACCTGCGCTAAATTGCTAAAACTTTACAGACCCAAAAGTTCTTTTAAGGACTATTGTGTGTGGCAGCAGAAATATGTATTTTTAGCATAACTGCACTAAATAGCATGCAATAGTTAGGCCGCTCAGCGATATTAAAGGCGCCACATCTCCAGTGTAAAGTGTGTGCATCCAAAAAATATCTGTGACATACAGTGTACTTTTTCCGTAGACGGTGTCTTCTGCGGACAGTGACAATACAAGTGCCACGTCTGCAGTGTAACGTGTGCGCTGAAAAAATGTATCTGTGACATACTGTGTACTTTTTCAATAGACGGGTCCGCTTCTGACAGTGACATTACCAGTGCCACATCTGCAGTGTAACGTGTGCGCTTAAGAAATTTATCTGTGACATACAGTGTACTTTTTCAATAGACTGTTTCTGACAGTGACATCACTAAACCTGACAATGACATCACCAGGTGGATATATACAGTGTAACGTGTGCGCACAAAATTTTCATCTGTGACATACAGTGTACTTTTTCCATAGACGCTGCGGACAGTGACAGTACCTGTGACATTCCCTGCAATTTTTTATTAGCCGCTGTTTACAGCATTGACATTATCTGCGGGATATCTCCTTTGTGAAATATACACATCCCAAATACCTTTTTAAATTTTTTTGCGCATTCACTTCCAAATCCTACGCTACTGTACGTGTGACATACTTTCAAGCATATATAACATTTAATATGAAGAAGGTGAGCAGTAAGGGACGGGGAAGTGGCCATGATGCTGATGGTGCACGCAGAGGCCGTGGCCCTGGGCGCATTGAAACTGTGCCTGCTGCCAGACCACAAAAAAAAACAATCATCCACGATACCTACCGTAGCTTTATGTCCCAGTTTGCAGGGCGGTGAAGGACACCACTCTTGAAGTCAGACCAGTGCGACCAGGTCGGTTGGATTGCAGCATATAATGCTTCCAGTTGGTTAAGCACCACCCTGGCTTTCACCAAGTCCAGTCTCAGTAACCAAGGCCCTCACATATAATGTTTTACAGGGTCAGCTAACCTGCAGGCCCTTGCATATAATTTTTTAGAGGGTCAGCTCACCAGCAGGCCCCTACCTACAATCTTGTGTAACAAAGGGTGTATTGGAGTGCCGGTTTTTGGCAGCCCTTAGTGCATAGGCTTTATGAGTGTAGGAGTCCTACTACCTGAAAATTGTACCACAATGTAAATGAGGCCCTCCTTTATGTGATATACAGGTTGTATTGGAATGCCTCTTTCTTGTAATTTTTGGCAGCACTTGTACTTTATATACAAGTAAATATACAGGAAGAGAATGTTTCCTTCCAATTTTTCCTCTAAAATCGATTTTCACTTTTACGCGTATTATTGTCGTTCCCAGCATTGACCTGGAAGTCCAAGATGCATCCAGACATCGTCCCCATGCGTTTCCCGATCCATTTCGGTGGTGTTTCCATCAATTTCTGTCCTTTCCCTATGAACCAGGCACCTTCCCCTCTTCAGAGCAGGGGGTGCCTGGTTTAATGCTCGGGTTCTCCCATTGACTCCCATTGACTTCCATTATACTCAGGTGCTGTGTAGAGCACCCGAGCATCCCGATGTGTTTGGCCTGAGCACCCGAGCACTTTGGTGTTCGATCAACACTACACTACACTACTACACCCACCATTACAAACACTAAACCAAATATTCTCTAAAACAAATTTCTACCCAACATGGCATAGTACAGTAAATAAGTCCCCAAATGGCAGTTGCCTCCCTATATCCTTGTATAACTAAAATGTATGCACTGCAAGCAATGAAGCTAAAGGGAAAGCAGTGCCCTGAATGTAAGCAATACTTAATAAATGGTACTTAACAAGCTTTCTTGTAAAAAGAAAAAAACACTGCTTTGCAAACACACATCCCACATAACCCAGCCTTAAGAAACCTATGGCCCAAGAAGCTCAACACAGGGGTTTTAAGATCAGCTTTTCTGCTGGTTAATTGTCTGAATAATTACCCTCTACTATTAAGATAAGGGGTCTCTCTAATAATGCATTGGCCTGAAAGAGAATTCTTCTTGTTGCACTGGACAATCTGTTTCCATGACAGCAGTTATTAGTGACTGCAAATGGATTCTCTGTTTAATTGTAGAAATATCTTATGTTTTTCTCCATTTTAAAAATGCTCACATTACGCTTTCCATTTGAATTAAAAATGAAGTGGATAGATTTGATGCATTAACATTATTATAATGGATCTGCCGTTATTATACTTAAAAGACTTACAATACAACAGCTGCAGGGACTAAAGTAATTGTTTTATCTTCTATCTATCTATCTATCTATCTATGTCTTTCTATCTCTTCTGGGAAACATCAGCAATGGCCATATATGTTACATACTCACAAACTTCAATTAGATGCACACATCGATATCTAATTAGTTTGCTATTAAGTGCCAGTTCAGTGCCCAAAAGTCCCTCCCATGCCTTCTGCATTATTGCAGTCCTAATTAAGCGCTCACAACTATTTCTAGTTAATTACATGATAAATAGAGTTTTGATCTTCACATTAAGCCTTTCAATAGACCTTCCTTAAATAATAATTACACATTCCTTTTAACCCTTAAAGTGCAGGTCCTGGACATTGAGAATTTAGTGCCCAGTAGTGAAATACATTTATGAAAGAGCAATCACATCAAATTAACATGAAAGGCATGTGACAGGATAATATACTCCATGCATTTAAACATGTGAGATCCAGAAGATCCTATCAATGCGCATCAATGGTCCTATCTACTTTAGAATAAACCTGAACAACAGACCACCTCTTTGAGAAATCATTCCTTTACGTCCAGATGTTCTGAGAGAGATTTTTACCCTCTTATGTCTTATGTATAGAAAGCACAATCCCTCTGGATGTACGTTTTTGGGCAAAATAGTTGAAAGTTTTCTTACAGATGCTATCCTGGAAGCTACATTTGATACTGGTAAATAAAATTAGAATATGTGTAAATGGGTTAACAGCCTGGTCAGTGATAGGAAACTGAGGATAGTTATTAACTGTACAGCCTCAGATTGGGTCACAGTCAGCAGTGGGGCATCACAGGGGTTGGCATTCATTACTGAAAGAACAGTGAGACTTGTGAACCTGTCTGTTACCGGATGTTGTGATGTTTCATTGATTGTGCTATAAAGGTGCATCGTAATAAGTTAGAATATCATCGAAATTTATTTTCAGTGATTCAAAAAGTGAAACTCCTATAATATATAGATTCATTACACAAAGAGGGATCTAATTCAAGCTTTTATTTCTTTTAGTGTTGATAATTATTGCTTATAGCTAATGAAACCCCAAAAGTCAGTATCTGACAAAATTAGAATATTTTGAAAAAATTTAATATTGTAGGCTCAAGGTGTCACACTCTAATCAGCTAATCAGCACAAAACACTTGTAAAGGTTTTCTAAGCCTTTAAATGGTCCCTCGGTCTGGTTCAGTTAGCTACACAATCATGGGGAAGACTGTTGACTTGACAGTTGTCCAAAATATAATCATTGACACCCTCCACAACAAGAGTAAGCCACAAAAGGCCATTGCTAAAGAAGTTGGCTGTTCACAGAGTGCTGTATCAAAGCATATTAATGGAAAGTTGAGTGGAAGGAAAAAGTGTCGTAGAAAAAGGTGCACAAGCAACAGGGATAACTGCAGCCTTGAAAGGATTGTCGAGAAAGGGACATTCAAGAATTTCGGGAAGAGTCAGTGCTTCAAGAGCCATCACACACCACCCAATGTCAGAAATGTCTTACCTGGGCTAAGGAGAAATAGGACTGGACTGTCATTTTTTAAGATGAAAGTAAATTTTCCATTTCATTGGAAAACAAGGTCCCAGAGTGTGGAGGAAGAGTGGAGAGGCACACAATTCAAGTTGCTTGAGGTCTATTGTGAAGTTTCCACAGTTAGTGATAGTTTCGGGACACCATCCTTGGCTGAGACATATATTCACCAATGTCCTCAATACTAGTTTACAACTTGACAATAGTGTCAGTTTCTCCTTTATGCTAGACATATTACTTCACAGCATCTAATGAATTTCAAACTAATACAAGCTCCATTGTATCCGTCAACACACTAGAAAAAACAATAAGGAAAGCAGTATTCTTGGAATCACATGAGGCAACACTAGTCGAAAACTACAAAACCAGGAGGACTGAGCAGTAACCTATGCCCTACCATCTTTTCTGAGGATTCAGATTATTGTTTACAGTTTGATAAAATATTGAATAAAGCATTATTTGATATTACCCTACTACTCTTGGAACGTGCTCATAGGGAAGTTAAGAAGTCTAAAGAGGAGATCACTACATTAGAACATAACCTGTATCAAAACCACCTTTATCAGAAACAACCTCTCACAAAAAATAAACTTTTTTCCGGAGGAATTTGGAAGACCATAAAAGGGCCAAATTCCAAAGAGACCTGCAAGACTACACAACCAACCAAGTGTATTTTCTTGGTTAAGGTCGCGACTGTGTTGTTGCGAGCAGCAACGTGTCGTCTGCACGTGGGGGCTGCTATCCCGTTGCCTCACGTGTGGTTGCCGTTGGCAACGTGTCACCCTCTTTGCGGTCGTGGCTTTTGACCTGCTGCCTCACATGCGCTTGTCGTTGGCAACGTGTTGTTGCGTATTTCATGTGGGGGCAGGGCCACAGCAGCTCTGAGTTGGTGTGGTGACACAAAGCCACACATGCTGTTGCCGGTGGCAACATGTGGTTTAGCATTTGTGTGCTCACCTTGTTTGAGAGCACTTTCCTTGGGTGTGGATTACACTTGGTTAATGTCTGTGTGTTGGGTGTGTCCTCTGGCCTCCTCAAGTGTCTGTGTTTGGAGCCTGAGTTCAGTTTGTTTGTCTCCAGCCTTGGTGTGAGCATGTGCTGGAGGTGGTTGCTTGCACCCATGTTATGTCTGTGTGAGTCACCCTTATTTGTTATATTGTTTTCTATGTATTGTTCCCTATGCTTTGTATTCTATGTAGTCTCTCCAGTGTGCAAGTGTGTACCCCTTCCCCACCTGGTGTTGTTGTATGGTGTGGGTATGCCTGGAGCTTGTAGTAACTGTGTGTGTGCTCTGGAAGGGGCTTTCTTTCCCGGAGGGGTTTAAGCGAAGACCAGATGGTGTGCTTCCCTGCCAGGATCTCCCCCATGCATCTGGTGTTCGCATGGGGGTCCCGGAGGTCCTGGCGCTGGTTCGTAATCTCCAGGGCGGCATGTAAGTGTGGGTTCACTATATGTATCTCATGTTACTTGCCTGCCATGCGAGCGCACACTGTCTGGGTCCCGGCTGCTGTGGGGGCCTCTGGAGACTCCTGCTCATCCGTCATCTAGGGTGAGCAGGTGGTCTCTGCCCTGTTTTTATCTGAGGGCGATGCAGGGTTGGCAGGGCCATAGGTACGTGGGTATGAGCCGTCCCACCTTCAGGGTCCGCTCATACAGCCAGGAGACCAGGGCCAGTTTTAGGGACGTGCCAGGAGGTCACCTGCTCCCTTTATCCTTGTTTTTTAGGCCCGGCGGCCGAGGATAGTGCGCGGCGGGGGGTTTTCCCCACTCTCCGCCGTGACAGTAAGGGATTTAATGTGTCAAAGAATCCTTAGATGAGCACCAATATTTTCCACCCAAGAAAAAGAGTTTATTGTAAATTTTTCAAAGGCAACTATTTCCTTTTTGAAGACCAGTTTTATCTCCAGACCTCTGGGATAGCAATGGGCTCAATGTGGCACCCACCTTTGTGGTACTATACATGAATGCATTCAAATAAAAAAATTGTCTATACTGTTTATTTAAAGACCATGTTTTATTATGAGTTGTATATATTGATGATATATTTTTTCTCTGGCAGGGTATTAAGGATGACTTTTCTAGATTCCTCTGGGAAATTAACATGAGTGTGGATTTCATCTCTTTCTCTTGCATGATGTCAGTAGAACCAAAATCACCTTCTTGGATCTCTTAGTTAAGGTAAAAAACTGTGAACTTCTCAGTGACATTTACAGTACACCAAACCCACTGACAAAAATAGTCTATTCCGTTTTGAGAGCTATCACCCACCTGGACATTAGATCTCTTCCATCCTGACAATTTATGAGGGTGAAACAAATCATCTCCGATAGAGATGAGCGAATCGAAGTTGACGGAATTCGATCCGAATTTCAGGAATTATTAGATTTGCACCGAATCCGAATTTTCTCACGCTTCGCGGTAACTAATCAGATTTTAACCTAAAATGGCTGCTGTACGTGTGAGGACATGGAGAAAGGAACTCTGGGAAGGCGGGATCACCCATAATGCTATGCATGCAGCTAATCAGCAGCCAGCCAGCCCTGTGATGTCACAGCCCTATAAATAGTGTCAGCCATCTTTCTTATATTCTGCTATTTTCCAGCATTTATATAGAACAGGGTTCAGTAGAGGAGGTTACAGACTGGGTAATAGGAACAATCCTATTACACCTTGGTGCACTGACTGGGGATCCAAATTGCCATTATACAGCTCCCTCATTCCAGCAAACAGTTCTTGTTATTGGGGTGCAAGTGCTGTTCGATACAGCCATTAACAGGGTTTATTACAAGGAAATATTTCTACAGTATGTCTTATTTGCCCTTGTGCGGTGCAGTTATATGTTGTAAGGCCCTTTTTGCCGTGAATTAGTGGCAAAAGAAAAATATATTTACTCTTGTGCGGTGCAGTGATATATTCTAAAGTACAGTTTGCCGTGTATTAGTGGCAAAAAAATATATATTCGCAGTTCAGCGTTGCACTTATCTGTTGAAAAGCATTTTGTGTTGTGTAAAATTAGAAAAAAAAATTAGAGCCTAATTGCTGTTCAGCGGTGCAGTGATATGTTCTAAAGCCCTGTTTGCCGTGTATTAATGGTGAAATAAAAATATATTCCCCGTTCAGCGTTGCACTTATCTGGTGAAAAGCCTTTTTTGTTGATTAAAAGTAGAAAAAAATTAGCGCCTAATTGACGTTCAGCGGTGCAGTGATATATTCTAAAACTCAGTCTGCCGTGTATTAGTGGCGAAAGAAAAAATATTTGATCTAACATTTGATTATTTGATTTAACAGTATGTCAGACAGAGAAGTGCCAGGCCCTGCACAGGGGAGTGGCAGAGGCCTAAATGTTTCTGGCGCAGGCAGAGATGGCAGCAGAGTAAGGGGCCGTGGCAGCAGGGGTCACTTTGAGAGGCCTGAGCTCCCAGTGTCAGCTAGCGGTCGTGTCGTGACCAGCAACCCAGCGGTTCTTAAATGGTTGACTTGATCTTCGACTTCGTCGTAAGTGACATCGGACACCCCCAGCCAAGAGTCAGTGGGTTCGTCAGATACAACACTTAGTTGGCATGGCTCGGGAGCAGGCCTCACCTGTCCTCAACCTGACTCTGTCCTTTTCTGTTACCTCAGCCAGAGAAGTATTGTATGCTGTGGGCTCAGCTGCACTATACAGTGAGGACGAGCTACTAGCAGACAGTCAGCAGCTACTGGACAGCCAAAATGTGGAGGAGACATACGTTGCTTCCTCCACTAGGCGGGCAAGTAGTAATGAGAAGAGTGGCGTGGGAGCTGGTGTTGTGACCCAGAGACAGTTGAGGAGGACATCAGTGGGAGTCGGGTGACGAAGGCGCTTCATTTATTTATTTTTTTCTTTATATAATAATGTAATATTCTAAAATCTGGTGTCTCCAGGATAAATCTTCAGTGTCTGGGCCCCGTGTGGCTTCTACACACTTTTAAAATAATCCTTCAGCGGGGCGAATAGATGCCGGATGACCGGGAGGCTCCATGACCTTCCCAGGAACTTCTGTCAGGAGCAGCGGTTCATTTCTGAGACGTCTGTATAGTGCGGGGGGAATCCAAAAACCTTCTCCATCTCCCTGCACCACAGGATGTCCTCCTTCCCATCCATGATGAATGGGAGCTTGTGATGTTTACTCTGACGAAGAGACCAGAGGCTGGTAGTTATTGTTTGAATCTTTATGATCTTCGCGACTCTTCCGAGCTCCAAGCAATCTTAAAGCTTTGTCTTCTCATTGTCTGTAGCTACTAGAGGCCTGTTCATGTCAGGCAGGTTCCCCCAGAAGTATCTGGCTCAATGAGCAGCCGATATTGCTCTTGCATCAATCTTGACAGGATTCATTTGTTGATTCCTAAGACAGGAGAAATTGTTTTTTGGAATGCTTTCTTTATCGTAACCACGTTCTTGAACAACCAGAAGACTGTCCAATTCACTCCTGTCTTAGGCAACACTTTTTTGAGTAATCATTGAAAGTCAAAAAACAGTTGTCCACTGCCCCCATAAAGGCCTTTCCTGGAGCGGGTTAACCACAGATAAGTCATTACAAGGACTGCCGCCAATTATCAGATCGAATTGCCCCAATTCTTTAATCTGTTTCCTGGTTATATTCTGTATGTCACCCACATATACAATCTGCCCTGGATGGCGTACCCGTCCTATTGTGATGGCGTCCTCACACACCTCTGATGGCATATAATTTTCAGCGTTGATTTTAAGCTTTTTCCATGATGACTGGGAACTTGTGATGTTTTCCCTGATGAAGAGACCAGGGGCTGGTAGTTATGGTTCAAATTTTGATGAACTTCGCGACTCTTCCGGGCTCCAAGCAATCTTGAAGCTTTGTCTTCTCATTTTCTGTAGCTACTAGAGGCTTGTTCATGCCAGGCCGGTTCCCCCCAAAGTATCTTGCTCCATGAGCAGCAGATACCGCACTTAATTCTAAGCTTTTTAGAGCCATTAATCCTGTCTGTCCATTCCAACACAACCGACACACTCCTGAAATACTCTGTGCTGCTGGGGACCCTGCTCTTTCCACCTTGTAACTCTTAGTCCACAATCTTTAATAAGATCAGCTCACTCATCTGCTAAAATACTCTGCACTGCTGAGGAATCCTGCTCCTTTCACTCTCAGTGTGTGATATGCTACTCATTTTTTTATTTATTTAAAATGTATTTAAAATTTAACTAACATGTGAACATGCAGGAGTAATATTCGTCCCTTAACGTAGTCCGGTTTCGGGTAGAGTATTCTGGAGACTTTAGTATTTTCCCTTATAACATGGTTATAAGGGAAAATAATAGCATTCTTAATAAAGAATGCTTAGTAAAAAGAAGATGAAGGGGTTAAAAATAATAAAAATTAACTTACCTTAGCCACTTGATCGCATAGTTGCGATCCGTCATTTTTTTTCCAGCTTCAGCTAACAACTAAAGGACCTGTGATGACGTCACATCACATGGTCCAATCACATGGTCCATCACCATGGTAAGATGGATCATGTGATTGAACCATGTGATGTGACGTCATCACAGGTCCTTTAGTTGTTAGCTGAAGCTGGAAAAGAGAAGACAGATCGCAACTACGCGATCAAGTGGCTAAGGTAAGTTAATTTTTTATTATTTTTAACCCCTTCATCTTCATTTTACTAACCCTTTTTTTATTAACCACTTTAGCCCCCCTACCTTAAACACCCTTAAAGACCAGGCCACTTTTTACAATTCCGCGCTACGCTACTTTCACCGTTTATTGCTACGACATGCAACTTACCACCCAAATGAATTTTACCTCCTTTTCTTCTCACTAATAGAGCTTTCATTTGGTGCTATTTCTTTCTTGCTGACATTTTTACTGTTTTTGATATTTTACTTTTTTTGATGAAATTTTTGCAAAAAAATGATATTTTTCACTTTATGTTGGAAAATTTGTCAAATAAAACTACATTTCTCTAAAAAATTTTCTCTAAATTTATTGTTCTACATGTCTTTGATAAAAAAAAATGCAATAAGTGTATATTTATTGGTTTGGGTAAAAGTTATAGCGTTTACAAACTATGGTGCAAAAAGTGAATTTCCGCACTTTGACTTTCTGAGCACCTGTCCTGTTTCCTGACGTACTACAATGCCCAGACAGTAGAAATACCCCATAAATGACCCCATTTCCGAAAGTAGACACCCTAAGGTATTCACTGAGGGGCATAGTGAGTTCATGGAAGTTTTTATTTTTGTCACAAGTTAGCGGAAATGGATTTTTTTTTTTTTTTTACAAAGTCTCATATTCTACTAACTTGTGCCAAAAATACAATTTTACATGAACTCACCATACCCCTCACAGAATACCTTGGGGTGTCTTCTTTCCGAAATGGGGTCACTTGTGGGGTATTTATACTGCCCTGGCATTTTAGGGGCCCCTAAAGCGTGAGAATCCAAATGCGTAAAAATGCCCTGTAAAATCCTAAAGGTACTCATTGGATTTAGGGCCCATTTCGCATCTTGGATGCAAAAAGTGGCACACATGGGGTATCGCCGTACTCAGGAGAAGTAGGGCAATGTGTTTTGGGGTGTATTTTTACATATACCCATGCAGGGTGTGAGAAATATCTCTGTAAATGACAACTTTTAAAAAAATTTATACAAAGTTGTCATTTACAGAGATATTTTCACACCCAGTAGGGGTATATGTAAAAATACACCCCAAAACACATTGCCCTACTTCTCCTGAGTACGGCGATACCCCATGTGTGCCACTTTTGCATCCAAGATGCGCAAATGAGCCCTAAATCCAATGAGTACCTTTAGGATTTTACAGGACATTTTACGCATTTGGATTCCAAACTGCTTTTGACGTTTAGGGGCCCCTAAAATGCCAGGGCAGTAAAATACCACACAAGTGACCCCATTTCGGAAAGTAGACACCCCAAGGTATTCGCTGATGGGCATAGTGAGTTCATGGAAGTTTTTATTTTTGGCACAAGTTTGCGGAAATTGATTTTTTTTTTTTTTTTTTTACAAAGTCTCATATTCCACTAACTTGTGCCAAAAATACAATTTTACATGAACTCACCATACCCCTCACGGAATACCTTGGGGTGTCTTCTTTCCGAAATGGGGTCACTTGTGGGGTATTTATACTGCCCTGGCATTTGAGGGGCCCCTAAACGTCAGAAGCAGTTTGGAATCCAAATGCGTAAAAATGTCCTGTGAAATCCTAAAGGTACTCATTGGATTTAGGGCCTCTTGCGCATCTTGGCTGCAAAAAGTGGCACACATGGGGTATCGACGTACTCGGGAGAAGTAGGGCAATGTGTTTTGGGGCGTATTTTTACCTATACCCCTACTGGGTGTGAAAAATATCTCTGTAAATGACAACTTTGTATAATTTTTTTAAAAAGTTGTCATTTACAGAGATATTTTCACACCCAGTATGGGTATATGTAAAAGTACACCCCAAAACACATTGCCCTACTTCTCCTGAGTACAGAGATACCACATGTGTGCCACTTTTGCAGCCAAGTTGCGCAATTGGCCCTAAATCCAATGAGTACCTTTTAGGACGGTATTTTTACGCATTTTTCTTCTCACGCTTCAGGGCCCCTAAAATGCCAGGGCAGTATAAATACCCCACATGTGACCCCATTTTGGAAGAAGACACCCCAAGGTATTCTGTGAGGGGTATGGTGAGTTCATAGAAGATTTTTTTTTGCCCAAGTTAGCGGAATTTGATTTTTTGTTTTTTTCACAAAGTCTCCCTTTCCGCTAACTTGTGACAAAAGTTCAATCTTTCATGGACTCAATATGCCCCTCAGCGAATACCTTGGGGCGTCTTCTTTCGAAATGGGGTCACATGTGAGGTTTTTGTACTGCCCTGGCATTTGAGGGTCACCGCAATCATTACACGTATGGCCAGCATTAGGAGTTTCTGCTATTCTCCTTATATGGAGCATACGGGTAATGAGATTTTTCCGTTCAGCCTCTGGGCTGAAAGAAAAAAATGAACGGCACAGATTTCCTCATTCGCATCGATCGATGTGGATGAAAAAATCTCTGCCAAAAAATATGCAAGAAAAAAGAGGGGCCTGGCGATTGCCAGGACATAGGAGCTCCGCCCAAACATCCATACCCACTCAGCTCCTATGTCCTGGCAAGCGTGATTTCTCCATTCACATCGATCAATCCATCGGTGTGGAGGAAGACATCTTTGCCAGATTTTTGATACAAAGTGTTTGCCAAAGCATATGAACTCCAACACCTCTCCTCAGCTCACATGCCAGGGCAAGCGTACCTGTCCTGCAGAGGAGAAATCTCGTCTTGCAGCGCCGCATACACTGACTTCACGTGTCTTCTGATAGCAGCAATGCTTCTCTCAGAATTCACATCAGTGCTGCGGCGTTTTCGTCGGTTGGTCCGTTGGTCTGTTGGTATACCTGGAAAATAAAGGGTGGTTATGGGGAAAAAAAAAAAAAAGAAGAAAAAACAGGCAGCAGGCACATGACTTGAACGTTGCAAACTTTATAAAACCAGAACATTTTAAAACTTTTATAAAACATGAACATAAAAACCTGAACTAACTCAAGATTTTTTTCTTGCTACCTGTTTAATTTTTTATTTTTTTACCATTTCACTCTTTATTTTCCTAGCAGAAACCTCTCCTTTCCCATGGGACAATGTGTAAAGTGTAAATCACACAGAGATGGTGCGAAGTACATTATACGCGTTATCCCAAGTGAAAGGAGAGGTTTCTACCGTTTCACACTTCTGCTGTAGCACACCAGCACCGTCCCTATGTGTTAGGGTCTCTCAAAACCTAGTGTCCTGAGAGACCCTAGAGCCTCAGTGGAAAAAAAACTACCTGTGTAGTGCTGTCCCTAGGTCCCTAAGTGTACCTGAGTGTGGTACTTCCGGAAACACTCTCCAAGGCATAGGGCAGGGTGGTCAGGACAGTCAGGACAGAAATAACGGGTGTCACGCCTTATTCCCTCCTGCTACAGACACGACATTTTTTCGGGGTGGCGGTTGGTTTGAGGTACCCGGCACAGCGCTAGGGAAGTGCCGCTCGTGTAGACGGCTAACTACACTGGTGGATGGGGCCACGGAACCTCCTGGGTACAGGAGGTTCTCGGCGATCTCTTCCTGGAATTTTAGGAAAGATCCAGTTCTCCCAGCCTTACTGTAGAGAACGTAACTATTATATAGAGCCAATTGAATCAGATAAACAGACACTTTTTTATACCAGCGTCTGGTCTTTCGGGAAACCAAATAAGGGGCCAACATCTGGTCGTTGAAGTCCACCCCTCCCATGTGGAGGTTATAGTCGTGGACTGAGAGGGGCTTTCAACGACACTGGTTGCCCGTTGAATTTGTACTGTCGTGTCTGCGTGAATGGAGGAGAGCATGTAAGCGTCACGCTTGTCTCTCCATTTCACCGCGAGCAGTTCGTCGTTACACAGTGCAGCCCTCTGCCCCCTTGCAAGTCGGGTGGTAAGAAGCCGTTGGGGGTAGCCCGGCGACTAGGTCGCGCGGTGCCGCAGCAGCCAATCTGTTCTAGGAACAAATGCTTGAAGAGGGCCACACTTGTGTAAAAGTTGTCCACGTAAAGATGGTACCCCTTGCCGAATAAGGGTGACACCAAGTCCCAGACTATCTTCCCACTGCTCCCCAGGTAGTCAGGGCAACCGACCGGCTCCAGGGTCTGATCTTTTCCCTCATAGATCCGAAATTTGTGCGTATAGCCTGTGGCCCTTTCACAGAGCTTATACAATTTGACCCCATACCGGGCGCGCTTGCTCGGGATGTACTGCTTGAAGCCAAGGCGCCCGGTAAAATGTACAAGGGACTTCGTCTACGCAGATGTTTTGAGCAGGGGTGTACAAATCTGCAAATTTCTGGTTGAAATGGTCTATGAGGGCCGAATTTTATGGAGCCGGTCAAAAGCTGGGTGGCCTCTGGGACGGGAGGTGGTGTTGTCACTAAAGTGCAGGAAACGCAGGATGGTCTCAAAACGTGTCCTGGACATGGCAGCAGAGTACATGGGCATGTGATGAATTGGGTTCGTGGACCAATATGACCGCAATTCATGTTTTTGGTTATGCCCATGCTGAGGAGAAGGCCCAGAAAAGTTCTAAGTTCGGAAACTTGGACTGGTTTCCACCGGAAAGGCTGGGCATAAGAGCTTCCCGGGTTGTCGGCGATAAATTGAGTGGCATATCTGTTTGTTTCTGCCACGACTAAGTCAAAGAGCTCCGCAGTGAAAAACAGCTCAAAAACCCCAGCGCCGATCCTATCTGAGCTGTTTCCACCGAACTCCTGACTGGGCGGTGAAAGGGGGAACTACTGGTGCGGCTGAAGATGGGGGCTGCCAATCAGGATTTGCCAGCACCTCAGGGACTCTAGGGGCTCTACGGGCCTGTCTGCGCGGTGGCTGCGGCGGGAAACTACTGCACGTGCCACCGTACCAGCTTCTACTGCCCTTCTGGTGCTCGCCACTTCACCATGTTCTACGGCAGTGCTGGTAGAAGGTCCAGGACGGGCTGCGCTGCTGGTGTATGCCTCACCACGTAATCCGGCAGCGCCAGCCCCACTCTGCTGCCCTTGAGCGGATCCTGCGCAGCCTGCGGTCTAGCAACACGGGGCCGGGTACGCCTGCTTCTATCAGGGACCTCCACCTCCTCGTCAGAACTTTGGGTCAGAGAGCCACTGCTTTCTACAGGTTGGTATTCTGACCCGCTGGATTCGTCAGATGAGGGTTCCCACTCCTCATCCGACTGGGTCAGAATCCTGTAGGCCTCTTCAGAGGAATACCCCTTGTTTGACATTTGGCCGTCTAAATTTAGGGGTATTCCCTGAGACTACCCAAGAAAAAAAGCAAGCCTGTCTTACAATTGAGAGGGTAGCGAAGTACAGAAGCCGCTGCGATTGATAAAAAGATCAAAACTGATTTTTTATCGCCGCAGCGCTTGTGAAGGATTGTGCAGTGATTACAAAAAAAAATTTTTTGTCACTGCGGCGGGGTGGGCGTGGGTGAGCGCACGTGTGGGCGACCGATCAGGCCTGATCGGGCAAACACTGCGTTTGGGGTGGAGGGCGAACTAAAGTGACACTAGTACTATTATATATCTGACCGTGATCAGTTCTGATCACTTACAGATACTATAAAAGTACAAGCGCTGATTAGCTCTACGCTAATCAGCGAACCAGTGACTTTGTGGTGCGGTGGGCTTGGCGCTAACGCTAACTACCTACCAAAGGGGACTAAACTAAGCTAAACCTAACAGTCAATCTTAGTGAAAAAAAAAAGTGACAGTTTACACTGATCACTTTTTCCCTTTCACTGGATGATTGACAGGTGCTGAAAGGGGTGATCAAGGGGTTAATTTGGGTGATGGGGGGCTGATCAGGGGGCTATGTGTGGTGCTTGGTGTACTCACTGTAGAGGTGTGCTCTCTCCTGGGTCCAACCGGCGAAAAGGACCCAGGAGAGAGCACAAGCTCATTTAATCCATCATATTTACTAATATGATGGGTTAAATGGCTCCTGATTCGTTTTTTTTAATGTCATCAGCCCGCCAGCGCTGCCGATTGGCTGGCAGGCTGATGACCAAGTTCTTCTGTATTCACTGCTATGCGCGATCTGCGCATGCGCGGGCGCTTGTGCCCGAAATCTCGCGCATCGCGAGAGGACGCCCCGATGCGTCCAAACAGAAGATCCCGGCCGCCAGCAGGACGCAATCCTGCGTACGGCGGTCGGGGACTGGTTAAGAATGCTATTATTTTCCCTTATAAATAAAGATCTGGTCCCGTTGCTAAGCAACCATGCGGGAAAATCGCACTGCATCCTCACTTGCTTGCGGATGCTTGCGATTTTCCCGCAGCCCCATTCACTTCTATGGGGCCTGCGTTGCGTGAAAAACGCACAATATTGAGCATGCTGCGATTTTCACGCAGAAGTGATGGGTGAAAATCATCGCTCATGTGCACAGCCCCATAGAAATGAATGGGTCCGGATTCAGTGCGGGTGCAATGCGTCCTCCTCACGCATTGCACCCGTGCAGAAAACTCGCCCGTGTGAAAGGGGTCTTGGTAGTTTTCTCCTTAGTTTCCTCCCTAAAGGGGAACTGGCGATCATCAGTAAATGGGTGGGGAGAGCAGGATCTCCTGAAAAACCATTAGGCCTCTTGCACACGGGCGTCATGTTTGACGCCCGGATAAGATGCGGGTGCGTTGCGGGAATCGCCGCGATTTTTCCGGCGTGTGCTAACGCTTGTAGTGCGCTGAGCACGCGCGTGAAAAATCCGCATGCTTGGTACCCAGACCCAAGTCAGACTTCATCACTGAAGTCTGGTTTCGGGATGAGTATTCTGTATGTGTAATTATTTTCCTTTATAACATAGTTATAAGGGAAAATAATCGCATTCTAATTACAGAATGCAATGTTCCCCGGGCTTGAAAGGGTTAAAAATAATAAAGAGTTAACTTACCTTCTCATTGTACGCGCAGAGTCTCAGAACGTCGTTCTCTTGATAGTTTGGCTGCTTGAGGACCTGTGGTGACGTCACAGGGTCACATGGTCCAATCATAGAAGCATTTGAGTGGACCATGTGACCCATGTGATCCGTGACATCACGGCAGGTCCTTCATCGAACATCTGTTGTTCGATGAAGGACCTGCCGTGATGTCACAGGATCACATGGGTCACATGGTCCACTCAAATGCTTCTATGATTGGACCATGTGACCCTGTGACGTCACCACAGGTCCTCAAGCAGCCAAACTATCAAGAGAGACGACGTTCTGGGGCTCTGCGCGTACAATGGGAGAAGGTAAGTTAACTCTTTATTATTTTTAACCCTTTCAAGCCCGGGGAACATTGCATTCTGTAATTAGAATGCGATTATTTTCCCTTATAACTATGTTATAAAGGAAAATAATAACGATCGGGTCCCCATCCCGATCGTATCCTAGCAACCATGCGGGAAAATCGCAACGCATCCGCACATGATTGCGGATGCTTGCGATTTTCCCGCATCCCCATTCACTTCTATGGGGCCTGCGTTGCGTGAAAATCGCAGAATATAGAACATGCTGCGATTTTCACGCAACGCAAAAGTGATGCGTGAAAATCACCGCTCATGTGCACAGCCCCATAGAACTGAATGGGTCAGGATTCAGTGCGGGTGCAATGCGTCCTCCTCACGCATTGCACCCGCGCGGAAAACTCGCCCGTGTGAAAGGGGCCTTACTCTTCTCAGGCAGCCATGACTCAATTTCCAGTCTTGGGCTGCAATTATTATAAATCTGGTCGTCAGTGCAGTATGCTGGCAGCCCACTGTATATGCAGTAGCATTATGCATCTTCAATTCAAAAGTTGTGTGTGGTGGTTGGTAGGGGGTTGAATTGCCTTAGTAAAGTAGAGTGAACTGTTTGTACTAACATCAGCCTCATCTTTGTGTGCATCAACATCTGCATTATCACAGTACCACCTTGTTTTATAAAGCATTGGGACCCGTGACTTGCACTTCAAAACTCATCTTCACCAAGGTCACCCCAACTTAGACCAAGCATTAGAAACCCAAAACCAGGAAAATGCCCAAAGGGATGAACGCTGTGCCCTTCCTATCACTGCATGGCCTAGGGGAGCATTTGATTAGTTCATTCTTCAGTTATTCAGTTTTGGCCAGTTACTGCCCAAATAAGTGAAGCGTGCAGTGACTCTAAGAGCGAAGCCTGTCATCTGCATGTCATACTGACTCACAGTATAATTTCACTAGCACAGCAGACTCCTTACACGTGTTACTGCAAGGCACAGTGTTCTACACCACTATAAAGGCTCTCTGCAGCCAGGAAATAGCAGATTTTTAACAAAATTTGCCGCAAATATACTTGGATTGAACCAAATTTTTTTCCAAAAAAATCGCTCATCTCTAATCTCCGACATTGAAATATCCGATCTGATCCAAACATCCTCCAAGGCCATTTATCCAAAATCATGCAATTATCTAGAAAAAGCCTATTAACTACCACCACCACAAGACCCCCAAAGAACCACATCCCATGCATAATAACTTACTTAAGTAAAAGCTTGGAAATAGAGATGAGCGAACACCTAGATGTTCGGGTTCGAGAGGTTCGGCCGAACTTCCGGAAAATGTCCGGGTTCGTGATCCGAACTCAACCCGAACTTCATCCCGAACCCGAACCCCATAAAAGTCAATGGGGACCCGAACTTTTGGGCACTAAAAAGGCTGTAAAAGACACCCAGAGGGATAATATACCGCAATAAACGCATTGCGATTACAACTTTGAGCTAACGATCACCATGGGAACGCCTCCTCCAGTAGAATGTACTGTCGGATCTAAAAATTAGGTTGAAATCGCAATGCGATTCTTATATATTTGCTTAATCGCATTGCGATTTCAACTTAGCATTGCTAAATAATTCCATCCATATCGTTAACTTACTGAGTCAGTAAGTTAACGAATATGGATGGAATTATTTAGCAATGCTAAGTTGAAACGGCAATGCGATTAAGCAGATATATAATAATCGTATTGCGATTTCAACTTAATTCTCACATCCGACAGTACATTCTACTGGAGGAGGCGTTCCCATGGTGATCGGTAGCTCAAAGTTGTAATCGCAATGCGATTAAGCAAATATATAAGAATCGCATTGCGATTCCAACTTTTTAGTACTCAACTTTTAAAATCGTACACCACTTTAAGTTCCAAAGTTGCAATCGCGTTCGAATAGAACTTAAAGCTGTCTCTTAGTCAGTTTTAGTATTGGTGTGCTGTAATAGAAGTTACATTCGTATGCGAATATTACTTAGAGCAATACAGTCAACTTTACCTTGTTAGTTTTATTATCGCGATAATACAACTATTCAAGAATCGTGTACGTGCGTCTGTACGTGTGTGCGTTACCTCGGACACTATTCTATTTTGCCAGCCACAGCTGAAACTACTGATTTATGGTATTGCTATTTTGGCAATTGAATTTAACCCCAGAAAATAATCTATCCTTTGCCAGACAGCAGACAGTATTATACTTGTCTAGCCAAAGCTGGAACACCAGATTTAGGGGATTGGTATTTGGGCAATTGTATTTAACCCCTTAATAAAATATAGAAATTTCTTTCCTGAGTTTCTAGGGGTGACAATTAGCACAGCCAAGCCCCTGATGTAGGATATAGCAAAAAAAAAAACTAGTATTGATGGATTGATGGACTTGGTGGCAGCTTCTTCTGGCGCACCACAAGTCACAAAATGGCCGCGATCAACCCAGAAAATAAGTGACAGAAAAACGCTCTGTGCAGCCTAAAAACCAGCGAGCAAGTAACTAGCAGAAGTTCAATGATTCTCAGCTGTAAATTGATCCGTGTATTAGGTGCTGTTGCTGACTTTAACCTGCCTAATCTCGCCCCGATAGAAGCTGCGTCCTCTCCCTACACTAATCAGAGCAGTGTGACGTGTGGCGCTACGTGACTCCAGCTTAAATAGAGGCTGGGTCGCATGCTGTACTTGGCCAATCACAGCCATGCCATTAGTAGGCATGGCTGTGATGGGCTCTTAGGGCAAGAAGTAAAATGCTAACTGATTGGCTGCTGTGCAGCCCTTCAGAAAGCGGGAAGAAATCGACGAACACCGGACCCGAACCCGAACTTTTTTGAAAATGTCCGGGTTCGGGTCCGTGTCACGGACACCCCAAAATTCGGTACGAACCCGAACTATTCTCGAACTGTTCGCTCAACACTACTTGGAAATAAAAAAATAATTATATATAAAACATTTTTCTCTGATAGACCTCTTAAGTTATACAAGAGATCAATAAACATTAGGGATATATTGGTTAATTGGCTAAAAAAAAGTACCACCCAAACAACCATTACAAACACACCAAACAAAGGAACATACCCCTGCCTGGGCTGTGCCCAATGTGGAAATGTTACCAAGGGTCCTCAACGGGCAAAATGTTTAATATTAGGGGACACTTTTCGTGCTACACAAATTTTATTGTGTACCTTATTAAATGTACATGTGGGTTGGGGTATGTGAGGGAAACTACTCAAAAAGTGAAAAATCGTATATGCCAACACAAGTCGAATATCCGCACTGGAAAATTGGAATCTAACACACAGTTAGTCAACTATGCTTTCAAGTCATTGATTGGATCCCACCACATAGCAGGGGAGGAGAACAGGAACAGATGCTCTAGGAGAGAGAAATGCAGTGAATCCGACGCCTCAATACTCTCCATCCATGTGGCCTAAATAAGTATTACTGTCTTGCTTAAAAAGTTTTACCAACTGCTCATGTATTGTAGATAATACAAATTTCATATGTATCTTGAATGTAACTAGATTTACTAATCGATATGTTCACTTTTTCTACAGAGCCGTATACGTTCAGTACCGCGTGGTGACATCCATGAAGCACGGACATGGTCCACGAAAGATAGCTCTCTCAAGCGGTGATTATAACTTTTGGGTGTATATTTACTTTCATTTCAGATTATATTTCTCTAAACACTGGATTCTGTACTAAATGATATGGGGCCTCTGATAAGTGTGAACTCCCCTATAATATATAAGGAAGGTATATAAATTATTATACATGGTGTGACTTCATCTATAAACCCTTTCTATATTGACCTTTCATCATAACTACCATAGGATATATCCTACATTTACTGAATGAAACAAGAACTCTGAAGTAACCTTTGTATTATTGTTAGTGATCCATTTTAAACACGAATACACAATCCCACAAGTCTTGGCCCACCACTCGCCCCTTATATAGCAATTGGCGCTGGCTCACTTCCCCCATGCCTGAAAAGATTACGTCGGCCTGTGTGTACCCACACTACAGCCAACGTGCATGAACATAGTGAGTACCTGCAACACATACAGCACCCTTTTTACCAGTTGGGACTATATGGTCTACCTATAGACATTACTATATTAGCACTGCTCACCTTCATTTGACAATCTGATTAGTAGGCTCAATACCCCCTCTACCTAGTGTCCCACCATGCCGATACCAAATCCCCCTCACCTTATATCTGCACTATTGTCACTTTATCAATATTCAGCCAATATTAGTGAGATATTATACTTGTAATCATACTTCCATATAACTTACCCAGCGAATCATGTATTTCAATGTTTTTTATTTTTTCCAATCATGTAACCTCATTGATATAATTAATCAAGTCACCTATAACTAATCATGTCACTATATTTTTACTATCATTCTACAAATCCATAGCTGATTATGATGTACAGTCGAAAAAGAAATCCGCAGCAATCTTCAGATACTATCATAAATCCATTAGGTTTATTCCAGCAGCATACAAAAGCGACGTTTCGACTGTAGTAGTCTTTATCAAGCAGTAACGCATACAAAAGTGACACCCTTATAAAGCCCCTAGTGCAATGTGATTGGTGCCTCCCAGATCTGGGGGGCGTGTACATATATACGTACAATAAAAATCATTTGCTAATTCGTCACTACATTTTTACATATAGTAATTTACCCTTGTCCACGTGCGTCTCCACTCTGGTAAAGGCATCAATATCCACTGTCCATGGCGTTGCGGAAGTCTAATTGCGCATGAGCCATCCTCAATGTAGACCTCGGTCAATTCCGGCATCCCAACCAATGAGGAGTCGGGGCTGGCCAAGTATTACCCAGCGCCCAGCCCACTAATCACATGATCGGGATTCTCACTAATAATAATTCATAAAAAAATGATGTCAGCTGGTGCCAACAGAATACACCGGAACATCTTCCAATCACAATTATCTGCCCATATGACGTCACTCGTTGCCGGTTAGAATTAGGTCACATGATAAGAACTCATGCAATTGATTGCTAAGTAACGAAGGCGTTTTACTAATTAGCGTGATAAAGGTCCTGAGATAGCCGGATCGTAAAATGAAACTATTGTATAAAACATATATATCAATTGATTACGGTGGTATTCAGACATGTATAACCAGGGACATCATTGTCCTCACACGACAAGTGTGACACATAGCCCAAAGAGACAGGTTCACATACATGATCACACGCATACATCACTGCAATAACTGTCAGGGCACGGGTGCCGTTAGGCAGTCATGTCCCTCGACGGGATGCAGGGAGAAACCACTCAATGGTTACCCACAGGGAGCACCAAGTTGTCACCACACTAGGCCCAATATCACTTATCCTCACCTGTCAACTTGTATAGGGCCGTCTTAAAAAAAACACCATGATTCATAAACTGCATCTGATGTATCAAAGGACCTTTATACAGACAATCGTTCACTTTCTTATATCATATATATACTGTAACTAATAAGCCTTTAAATGGAGTCCGGATCCGCAGGTCAGAGAGGGGAAATCACTACAAAAAAACTGCAAAAAGAGGAAAATTAGCACACAAGTAAAAAAATCACAACAAGGTATTTGTTGGGCACTAAACTTATGTAATGATATACCAAACGGACAGGAGGTAGTTAAAGCAGATGGACTATACCTAGAGGAAGATATTCAATCCAAACTCTCTATTTAATCCTTTAGGTTCCAATGTTTCTAATCGATGGATCCACTTCATTTCTAATTTCTTTAGCATCGTTTCTCGGTCCCCCCCCCTGCGAGGTTGTGGAACTCCATCTATGATACGGAATTTTAACTGCGATACATTATGTTTGAACTTATGAAAATGATCAGGGACAGGAAGCTCCAAAGCTTTGCTTCGTATTTTGGACTTGTGTTGAGTAAGTCTCTTCTTGGCCTCCTGTGTGGTCTATCCCACATACAGGAGGCCAAACCGACACTGGAGGACATATATCACATATGGAACTACATGTGTAGTAACCCCTAATGTGATACCGAACCCCAGTGTATGGGTGTGTGAATGAATTGCCCTTCAATATACTATTGCAATGACAGCAATTAAGACAAGGAAAACACCCCGATCTCATCCCTATTCTGTGACCTGAAGGCTTCTGGTCCACATGGACTAAGGTTGTCCCTGAGGTTGGGAGTTCTTTTATATGAGAGGAGTGGGGGCTGTTGGAGCTCTGACACATTAGGAAAAGCTTGAGATAATATACCCCAGTTTTTTCGAACGATGGATGCTACCATCACTACATGTGTATAACTGGTTACCAAGGGAATCCTCTTGTTGGCATTTTTTGGACCCCTAGGACCCACTGTGTCCTGCCTCTCCAACTACTTACTTTGATCAAGATGTCTCTTAATCAGATAAGGTGGATAACCTCTCTGAAGAAAGTTCTGACCCATACTATCCAATCTCTAGTTCACATTTTCCTCCTCACTCACAATTCTCCGCACCCTCAAAAATTGACTGCGGGGCAAGGACTCAATCATCCGTCTCGGATGTGAGCTCTGAAAGCTCAAGATATTGTTCTCATCTGTTGGCTTAACAAACTAATCCGTTTGCAAACCACCAGTCGACGGATAGACTGTGGTGTCCAAAAACTGCAATTTTTTCTGCTGAGCAAATCAAAGTGAACTGAAGCTCATCGTATACACCGTTCAGCTGGGACAGGAATCCCCTCAACTGTTCTTCTGTGACAGTCCAAATGAAGAAGATGTCGTCTATATATCACATCCAGCCCCTCACAAACCGGAAGGGGCTAGATGGACATACAAACGTCTCCTCAAAGACCGCCATGTAGATGTTCGCATACGACGGGGCCACATTGGACTCCACTGCAGTCCCTCTCCGTTGGACATAGAAGTCATCCTTAAACATAAAATAATTACATGTAAGGACGATCTCCAGAAGTGATAATATAAATTGGGCACTACGTGGGGTATGATGTGATTTTTGTAAGATCTGTTGAACCGCATGGAGTCCCGTGTCATGATCAATGCTCGTATAAAGACTTACAATGTCGAAAGACACTAGTAAGTCACCCTTATTGAACTGGAGTTTACTTAGTTTCTCCAAAAATTGTGAGGTATCCCTCACGTAAGATCTTGAATCTCTAGCGTAATCCTGTAGTACCTTATCCAAGAAGACAGCAATCGGAAAGAAAATTGAATTCATACCAGAAACAATCGGGCACCCTGGTGGGTTATCCCTGTCCTTATGTATTTTGGGCAGGGTATAAATCATCGGGGCGACCGGATGCCTCTCAATAAGGTAATCATGTAGTGCTTCATCGATTATATCCTCTGCATATGCATCATCGACCAATAGCTTGATCCTCCGCATGTATTCAAATTTGGGGTCATGTTTGGGGATATGTTTTATACAATAGTTTCATTTTGCGATCCGGCTATCTCAGGACCTATATGACGCTACTCAGTGAAGCGTCTTCGTTACTTAGCAAATCAATTGCATGAGCTCTTATCATGTGACCTAATTCTAATCGGCAACGAGTGACATCATATGAGCGGATAATTGTGATTGGAAGATGTTCTGGTCTATTCTGTTGGCAACAGCTGACATCATTTTTTAATGAATTTTCATTAGTGAGAAACCCGATCATGTGATTAGTGGGCTGGGCGCTGGGTAATACTTGGCCAGCGCCGATTCCTCATTGATTGGGATGCCGGAATTGACCGAGGTCTACATTGAGGATGGCTTATGAGCAATTAGACTTCCGCAACGCCATGGACAGTGGATATTGATGCCTTTACTGGAGTGGAGACTCATGTGGGTAAATTGCTATATGTAAAAATGTAGTGACGAATTAGCAAATGATTTTTATTGTATGTATATACGTACACGCCCCCCAGATCTAGGAGTCACCAATCACATTGCACTAGGGGTTTTATAAGGGTGTCACTTTTGTATGTGGTATTGCTTTATAAAGACTACTACAGTCGAAATGTCGCTTTTGTATGCTGCTGGAATAAACCTGATGGATTTTTGATACTATCTGAAGAGTGCTGCGGATTTCTTTTTCTACTGGAGCTATGGGGATTATGCTCTGAATCCTCATCTGTGTGCACCTGCTACGGACCTTATTTAGGTACCTGTATTAATAGCATTTTTTCCGAGATGGAATGTGTAGTGCTGCTTGAATATAATTTTTTTGCTGATTATGATGTACAACCATGAGCCATAATATACTGTTCATCCAATAGCCACTATCACAATATGAGTCATTATATATGAGTCACTATATATTGATTTTGCATATTGATTTTGATTATAATATTGATTATTTCATTATTTTATCAGGTCTAGCGATCCTGTGTATTTATATACTGTATATATGTATCTTGTGTAACAATCATGTTACTTTAATATTTTAATGTAAATCATTAATGAAATGTAACATACTGTTATCTTTTGTGTATACCGGCTTGACAAAGGGCTAGTGATGAGCGAATATCTGTTCAGCTCGAGCATCGCTATGCTCGGCACATGGCGGTACTCCGCAAGTACCGCTTGTGCTTGAGCGAAATGCTCGAGTCTCCGCTCCGCGCGTTTCGCGGGTCTCAAGCAGCCAATAAAGGTGCATGTTAGCTGCTGACATTATAGTGATTGGCTGGACGGAAAGCGTCATTGGAGGTTATAAAGCACCTGATGACAAGTATTCGGATCAGTCATAGTAAGAGAGAGCATCGGGTAGGAAGGGAAAGACAGAGCAGGGATTGAATTTCAGAGAATATAGTTAGAGAAAGCTTTTCAAAAGCCCAAAAGTCCTTTTAAGGACTACTGTGTGTGTGTGTTTTAGATAAACAATATATTTAACAGCAGTGTCAGGGAAATCCGTGCTAAGGAAGGGACAGACAGTGCAGTGTTTTTACTACCAAAAGCTTTTCAAAGCAATGCCTTTTAATGACTACTGGGTGTATTTCACAGCAGCAAGATATTTTTATTTTGCACCTATTAGTGACAAATCGTGTACATCATCCGCAGACTGTGTTTTTAATAATCTGGTTCACATCTAGTGACCATAGTTTGGGGCTTTGTGTAAAAAATACAGTACTACATCAGCAAACAGTGTCTGTAGCACAAATTCCATTATTCTGGGTCTAATAGTGTCCATATTCTGTGGATTTATGTGACATACTGTCCGGCCTCCCCAAACAGTTTCTGTATTTAAAATTACATTCATCTGGGCATAATATAGTGTCTATTTTGTGGGTTTATGTGACATATACCGTACGGCATACGAAAAAAGTGTCTGTATTTCAAATTGCAACAATCCGGGTCGAATATAGGCCATGATTTATCATACCTTCACTCCAGAATTCTGGCATCAAAAAGTCCCAAAATAGGGCATTTGCGACTTTTCACACTCATTTGCGCATAATTTTGCGACTTTTTTACATATGTACACCACTCACTCCAGTTTTGTAAAAATGGGTGTGGTTAGCCATGTTAATGAGTTTCACTCCAGATTTATCATTGGGACTTTTTTTAAAAAGTCGCAAAAAAGTCCCAATTTCACTCCAGTGAGGACCATGCTTATCTTATGCGACTTTTTATTAGAACATGCGACTTTTTTGTAAATATGTGCGACTTTTGTAAAGCTGTTTACTGAAGGATGAACTGCTGCCATCAAACCACATTTATCACAGTATTAAAGGACCATTAATAAATCTGACTGAGCCAAAAGTGACTTTGGACTTATGTGAAATTGGAGTAAGATGGAAGTGTAATGATAAATCTGGCCCATAGTGTCCATATTCTGTGGTTTTATGGGACATATACTGTTCATCATCTAAAAAGAGTGTCTGATGCGCAAATCTAAATAATCTGGGACTAATCTAGTGTCCACAGTGTGTGCCTCTCTGTGTCAAATACTGTATAACTGTTCATTACAGTGTATTTTTGGTAAATGTATATTGTTTGTGCAACATTTAGTGTCCACAGCGTGTGCTTCTCTGTGTGAAATACTGTACCACAGGTGAAACCAGTGTATTTTGGGGAAATGTACATTATTTGTGCAATATTTAGTGTCCACAGCATGTGCCTCTCTGTGTCAAATACTGTACCACAGGTGAAACCAGTGTATTTTGGGGAAATGTACATTATTTGTGCAACATTTAGTGTCCACAGCGTGTGCCTCTCTGTGTCAAATACTGTATAACTGTTCATAACAGTGTATTTTTGTTAAATGTATATTATTTGTGCAACATTTAGCGTCCACAGCATGTGCCTCTCTGTGTCAAATACTGTACCACAGGTGAAACTAGTGTATTTTCGGGAAATGTACATTATTTGTGCAACATTTAGTATCCACAGCGTGATCCTCTGTGTCAAATACTGTACCACAGGTAAAACAAGTGTATTTTGGGGAAATGTACATTATTTGTGCAACATTTAGTGTCCACAGCGTGTGCCTCTCTTTGTCAAATACTGTACCACAGGTGAAACCAGTGTATTATTGGGGAAATGTACTTATTTGTGCAACATTTAGTGTCCACAGCGTGTGCCTCTCTTTGTCAAATACTGTACCACAGGTGAAACCAGTGTATTTTGGGGAAAGGTACTTATTTGTGCAACATTTAGTGTCCACAGCGTGTGCCTCTCTTTGTCAAATACTGTACCACAGGTGAAACCAGTGTATTTTGGGGAAATGTACATTATTTGTGCAACATTTAGTGTCCACAGCATATGCCCCTCTGTGTCAAATACTATACAACTGTTGAAAACAGTGTATTTTGGGGAAATGTACATTATTTGCACAACATTTAGTGTCCACAGCATGTGGCTCTCTTTGCCAAATACTGTATAACTGTTGAAAAAAGTGTATTTTGGTGAAATGTACTTTATTTGTGCAACATCTAGTGTGTTTGCATTTCATACATATCACTGACATATACTGTAATTTATCTGAAGACAGTGTATGCTACTCTGTGACATTATCAAGGCTACATCTCCTGTGTAAAGTGTGTACATCCCAAATACCTGTTTTAATTTATTGGCGCATACACTTACAAATCCTATGCTACTATACGTGTGACATACTTTTAAGCATGAATAACATTTAATATTAAAAATGCGGCCAGTAAGGGACGTGCAAGTGGCCATGATGCTGATGGTGCACGCAGAGGCCGGGGCCCTGGGCGCAATGAAACTGAGTAAAAGAATATAGCTGAGGGCCTGGAGGTTGACTAACCCTCTAAAACAGTGATGTCGATGGCGAACCTTTTAGAGAATGAGTGCCGAAACTGAAACCCAAAACCCACTTATTTATCGCAAAGTGCCCACATGGTCATTTACCCTGAATACTACAAACCAATATAGTATATCTTCCATGTTCCTTATCATTTAGCTATAGCTGTAGAGTGCCGTCCTGTTTGGACACCCAGTAGTTGTAAGGCACAAAGGGATCACTGAGGACTCTGACACGGTCTGCTATGTACTCCTTCACCATCTTCCACATTTTTTTCCATCCTTCCAACACTAGACCGCGCATCAAGATGAGGGTGCTGGCCGGGTGTCATGAAACTGTCCCAGGCCTTGGAGAGTGTTGTCCTGCCTCTGTTGGAACTGCTGTGTGTTCCTCTCATCTTAACTCCTGGGTTGCCCAAGGAACTACGTACTCTGCCGCCAGCGTGGTCAGATGGAGATTTATTGAGCAACTTTTAAAGAAAGACCTTCTGGTATTGCACCATTTTTCTATTCCTCTACACCACAGGAATTAGAGATTAGAAGTTCTCTTTGTAGCGGGGGTTGATAAGGGTGAACTGAACAACCAGTAATCGCTGTTGTGCAAAATGCGTAAAATGCGAGGGTGACAGGAAAGGCAGCATAACATAAAGTCAGCCATGTGTGTCAGATACCCAACAGACAAGACTTTGCTGACCTCATCAGGAGGACGACTCTCAATCTCCTTATCCTCTTCCTCCTCTCCTACCCATCTATGCTGAACAGATGGAATAAACCTGCCATGGTTACTACCCTTTGTAGCGGAGGCAACCGTCTCTTGCTCCTCCTCCTCCTCCTCATCATCATCATCCAATTCACACTAGACTAACTGAGTGTGGTCTGGCTATCCCCCTGTGTAATGTCTTCCCCCTAGTTCCACCTCCTCTATATGTAAAGCATCTGCCTTCATTGTTAGCAGCCAGCGTTTTAATAGACACAGAAGTGGGATGGTTAGGCTGATAATAGCGCCATCGCCACCCACCATCTGTGTTTATCCTTCAAATTTGCATAGAATCTCACAGAGATCAGACATACTAGACCATGTTGCAGCTGATATTCCACTACTGCCTTCTGCTGCTCACAAAGCATGGCCAACATGTGTAATGTGAAATTCCTGCGCGTGCTCACGATGCACAACAGTCGGTTAGCTGGCAAATACAAACTCTGCAGAATCGTTGTCAGACCATCGGCAGCTTTACATGACTTTCTGAAATGGGCACACACATGGCGCACCCTCACCAGTAGCTCAGGAAAATTGGGGTGGGTTTGGAGAAAGTTGAGAACACATGGGCTAGACATGGTATGGCCAGATCCCGGACATTATGGAGGGATCCACATGGCCATATCAGCATTTGTCCAATTTAAAAGTCGGCCTTCTTCACTTGGCAGAGGTTGTTTTCTGCCCAGTGATTAAAATTATATTATTAGGACAGGTTTTTGAGGGACAATTTCCCGACGTTTTGCTGTGGTCACTGGGCAGAGTTCTCATTCTGCCCGGTGAGGGCCGTGCTTGCCTGAGGGCTGGCCCTGTTATGTTCCAGTGTTTGAGTTGTTATTGTTATGGTTTGAGTTAATGACTACACTGTAAAAGATGTTATGGTTACTTGGTTATATATAAGTTCTTAAACAGGCCATGTCATTAGTTTACCTCCACTCTATGTGTTATGTTTTTATATATATGTTAATGTATAACTTTGGGATGTTTGTTGTGCATGGTACATATATGCTGTATGATTGCCATGTGTGTGAGCTTGCTGAGCTACAAAGCTGCCAACAAGTTATGGCCATTATCAGACACAACCAACCTGGTCCCTTATACCCTGCCACAGCTCTGCTTGTCACCCAAGCAATTGAGTTTCAGCACGGCTTGTTGCCGCTTCCCCACTGCTGTGGTACACTGATTCCAGCTACTGTGCTGCTGAAAGATAAGAATTCTGAGTTTGCAGTGGAGGAGGTGGTGGAGGCGGAATTGGAGAAGGGGGGGGGGGGGGTTGCAGCCAGTGGTGGCAGAAATCCTGATGGAATTAGGGTCCACAATCCTCGGCCTTGGTAGCACCTGTGACATCCCAGGGTACGACTCGCTACCGGCCTCCACAAGGATCACCCAGTGTGCTGCCACGGAAATGTATCGTCCCTGGCCATTTGTTCGTTGCTAAGTGGACCTTCACGATAACTGTGTCGTTCAGGGCACGAGTGATGTTACGTGAAACAATTGAGGGGACAGCACACAGAGAAAAATAGTGGCGGCTGGGGGACTGAGTAACGAAAGACAGCACCACCATGAGGCTGAGGCTAAATGGCAACATTTCCAGGGCCAGAAATTGTGAAAAGTGCGCATTTAGTGCTATGGCCTGTGGGTGGGTGGCTGGGCATTTGCACTTACGTTCAAAGGCCTGGGGTAAGATAGGACATCTGTATGCTATGCTTGGACACAGAAGTGGGTGTGCTAGCTGATGGGGCGGAGGAGAATGCAGTGGTCTTACCTACAGACCCAGGGGTTCGGGCCAACTGTTAGGGTGCTTTGATGCCATGTGGCAGATCATGCCGGTGGTGGTGAGGTTGCTGGTGTTCACAACCCCTACTCATTTTGCCTCCAGTGTACTGTCTTTATGTTCCCCGGTTTGAGTTTTTATTGCTATGGTTTGAGTTAGAGTTAATGAATAGTATGTAAGATATGTTATGGTTATTTGTTTTTTTATGAGTTCTTATTTTGGCATAGCACAGTTACAGTTAGCAAATTGCAATTCTTTTATCGTCCCCACTTTCCTTAAAAAAGCGTCAGACTGCGGAACACCTACCCCTTGGAAAGGGAGATTTCCGCAAGGGGGAACAGTTGTGGGCCTATTTAGTGTGGCCCGCCTTCTCCCTTTTGCCACCCCACATCCTCTTCCAGCCTGTTGCGGAGATGTGGATCCCTCCCCTGCTGTCCTTACTTGGCTTGGCACCTTTCCAGGTTGGGTCAGTGATGTCATCGTCCTCCATCTCCTCTTCCACTTCCTCACTCTGGTCATCCTCCTGACTTGTGGTGACCTAACAAGACCCTCACTCATTGACAACTGTGTCTCATCCGCATCATCCACCTCTTGAAACACTAATTACCATTCCCCACCATCATCTTCTTCTGACTGTGGATGCTGAAGAGTTTGGGGATCAGTGCACAAGATCTCCTCATGTCCCTCTTCAAGGAGGGTCAGCTCACATGCAGGCCCTCACCTACAATCTTTTACAGGGCAATAAAAAAATATTGTTAAAATTTCAATAACATTTTTTCATAGCTGGTGCTGACCGCCATTCCCTGCTCTAACTCTGCAATGTAACATTACAGCAATCAAAAAATATTGTTAAAATTTCTATTATATTTTATTGTGGCCAGTGTTTTTGATAATCTCTCTACAATATCCTTGCACTGGCAGCCGGGGGTGACTTAAATCGATAGCACAGAGAAATCTTGTTGGTTATCGGAATGAACCAGAGAAATCGGTCCTCCCACTCACAACTGCCATGCACCACCACCAGCAGAATCGAGAAAGAGGTAACTATCAATCTGTCGATCCTTTCAGTGTCCGGGCCGGTTGAGGTTTACCATGTGGAATTAAATTAAGTAGCAGGCTTCACTCCTGGTGGTGCCCTTCTGTCAATTAGTTTGAGTTTCAGCTTTGCAATTATACTCCCCTTGGAAAATGCTTGGCGCGTAATGGGAATAACGGCGTGTGTAGTAGGATCGCTTTCAAACCAGGCTACAAATTTCATCTTAGATTAATAAAAACATTCTTGACAAATGCTTTCAGTGTGGTTCTTCTGGCGCCAGTCATATAGCAGGGCAATACAGATACCTCCGGCCGTCCATCTTAATCATGGCCCCAATTCTGGAAAAAAACTAAATTTTTTAATATACAGGAAAGAGTGTTTCCTAACAATTTTTCCTGTGAAATATATATATATATATATTTTTTTTTTGGGGGGGAGGGGGTTTGTGCATATTTTTGTCAGTCTGTAAAACAGGCCTACAACTCGGACAATATGGTTCCCAGCAGCAACCTGGGAGTCCAGGTTGCATCCAGACATGGTCCCCATGCTGTTCCTGATCCTTTTCGGTGGTGTTTCTGACCTTTTCCAATGGACCAGGCACCCTCCCCTCTTCAGAGCAGGGGGTGCCTGGTTGTCTCCCATTGACTACCATTATACTCGGGTGCTCGGCCCGAACATCCGAACACCCGAATACTTTGGTGCTCGCTCATCACTACAAAGGGCTACATACTCCCTAAGCCCGAAACCTTGTTGTTACACTGTGCACTAATTTATTCTGCTGAATAAATAAATATTCTCATGTGAACACTTTATATGATGGACTGCTGAAATTGTGATTCTACAGAAACACTGGTCCTGGGATGGAGATGGATCGAAAAGGGATGTGCACCCAACAAAAGCTTTATACAATTGATGGTTTGGTGAGCCATGTCATCTGCTGGTGTCGGTTCACTGTGTTATATCAAGTCCAAAGTCAGCAGAATCATCTACCAGGAAATATTAGAGCACTTTATGCTTCCCTCTGCTGACCAGCTTTATGGAGATGCTGATTTTATTTTTTAGCAGGACTGCCTACACTGCCGAAAATACCACATCCTGGTGTAATAACCACGGTATCACTGTGCTTGATTGGCCAACAAACACTCCTGACTTAAACTCCATACAGAATATATGGGGTATTGTCAAAGGGAAGATAAGAGACTCCAGACCCAACAGACTTTTCAGTGGGCCAACTTTTTTATATCAAAAATCTTTTTTTTTTTTTTTGGGGGGGGGGGGATTGGTCTTAGATAATATATATTTTTTCTGAGATACTAACTTTTCAGTTTTCATTAGCTGTAAGCCATAATAATCAACATTAATATAAATAAATGCTTGAAATAAATCACTCTCTGTATAATGAGTCTATAGAATATATGAATTTCTCTTTTTTAACTGAATTACAGAACTAAATTAACTTTTTGATGATATTCTAATGCCCACACTCCAGGAAGAAATCATGGAAATGGACATGTGGAGTCACTGTGGGTAGAAACACATGGAGGCAAAAACAATAATAAAATATTGATAGGAGTTAGTTATAATCCACCTTATATACCATTGTCCATAGAAAATCTACTACTAAAGGGAATAGATGAAGCGGCAAATCATAATGAGGTTGTTATTATGGGGAACTTCAACTACCCAGATATAGACTGGCAAACTAAAAGCTATAAATCTCAGAAAGGAAACAGGTTCTTGGTAATATCCAAAGACCACTAGCTTTCCCAACTGAGGGACAACCATACTGGACTTAGTACTAACTAACAGACCTGACAGAACAACAGATGCGTAGGTTGGGGGACACCTGGGAAAGAGTGACCATAAAATAATAACTTTCCAATTCTCATTCAAAAGAGTGTTTCTTCAGGGAGCTAAGAGAGGCCATTGGGCAAAATAACTGGGACAAAGTCCTTAAAAAATAAAAAAGCAGCCACAAAATGGTATATTTTTAAAAAGCATCCTAAACTCTAAGGCCTCTTTCACACGGGCGTTGCGGGTGCACTCCGTCAAACAGTGCGGGTGCGTTGCGGGAATCGCCGCGATTTTTCCCTGCGAGTGCAAAGCGCTGTCATGCGTTTTGCACGCGCGGGAGAAAAATCGGCACTTTTGGTACCCAGACCCGAACCTGCACTTCTTCACAGAAGTGCATGTTTGGGTCAGAAATTGTCCCGCTGGTATTATTTCACATTATAACATAGTTATAATGTGAAATAATACCCTTGGCCATCTTCCTAATGTTGAACCCGGTGCTGAATGGGTTAAAAATAATAAACTAATAATAACTTACCTGGTCCATTTGATCGCGAAGTCCGGCATCCTCTCCGTTAGCTTGCTGGTAGGAAAAGGACCTGTGATGATGTCACAGCATCACATGGCCCAATCACATGCTCCATCACCATAGTGATGGAGCATGTGATTGGGCCATGTGATGTGACGTCATCACAGGTCCTTTAGATCATAGATGCTGCAGGGAAAGAGAGGACAGATCGCGACTACGCGATCAAGTGGCTAAGGTAAGTTAACTTTTATTATTTTTAACCCTTCCTCTTCATTTAACAATGCATTCTTTATTAAGAATGCTATTATTTCCCCTTATAACCATGTTATAAGGGGAAATAATAGAGATTGGGTCCCGTTGCTAAGCAACAATGCGGGAAAATCGCAACGCATCCGCACTTGGTTGCGGATGCTTGCGATTTTCCCGCAGCCACATTCACTTCTATGGGGCCTGCGTTGCGTGAAAAACGCAGAATATAGAACATGCTGCGATTTTCACGCAACGCAGAAGTGATGCGTGAAAATCACCGCTCATGTGCACAGCCCCATAGAAATGAATGGGTCCGGATTCAGTGCGGGTGCAATGCGTCCTCCTCACGCATTGCACCCGCGCGGAAAACTCGCCCGTGTGAAAGGGGCCTAATTGTGAGAGGCACATTATGGGAATAAAAGGATGAGAAACAAGAAAAAAACAATGTAGATAAATAGAAACGTGAAGGAAGCAATAAAGGACAAAAAGAAACCATTTAACCCCTCTACCCCAGGCCAGTTTTCATCCTCCTGCTAAGGCCATTTTTTTCATCTGACATGTGTCACTTTCTGTGGTAATAACTTTGGAAAACTTTTACTTATCCAAGCCATTCTGAGATGGTTTTCTCGTGACAAATTATACTTCATGACAGTGATAAATTGGAGTCAATATATTTTACCTTTATTTATGAAAAAAATCCCACATTTTCAAAATTTTAATTTCTCTGATTTTAAAACAGAAAGTGATACCTCATGGAAAAGGACCTAGGAATTTTAGTGAACTGCAAACTAAGGCTACTTTCACACTGGCGTTAGGTGCTGATCCGTCTAGTATTTTCACAGACGGATCCGCACCTATAATGCAAACATTTGTATCCGTTCAGAACGGATCCGTTTGCATTAGCTTTAAAAAAAATTGTCAAAGTCAAAACGGATCCGTTTTGAATTACATTGAAAGTCAATGGGGAATGGATCCGTTTTCAAATGCACCATATTGTGTCATTGAAAACGGATCCGTCCCCTTTGACTTACATTGTAAGTCAAAACGGATCCGTTCGGCTCCGCATCGTCAGACGGACACCAAAACGCTGCAAGCTGTGTTTTGGTGTCCGCCTCCAGAACGGAATGGAGACTGAACAGAGGCTAACTGATGCATTCTGAGCGGATCCTTATCCATTCAGAATGCATTGGGGCTGAACTGATCCATTTTGGACCGTTTGTGAGATCCCTGAAACGGATCTCACAAACGGAATCCAAAACGCCCGTGTGAAAGCAGCCTAAGCTGTAAAAACCAGTGTGAGGCAGCTGCTGTCAAGGCCAATAAGATAATGGGTTGCATCAAAAGGGGCATAGATGCCCGTGATGAGAACATAGTCCTACCACTTTACAAATAACTAGTCAGACCACACATGGAATACTGTGTACAGTTCTGGTTTCCTGTGAACAAGGCAGACATAGCAGAGCTGGAGACGGTTCAGAGGAGGACAGCTACAGTAATAACTGGAATGAGGGATCTACAATACCCTGTAAGATTATCAAAATTAGGGTTATTCACTTTGCAGCCACCAAATACTTACTAGAAGTGCACAAATAGTCCCGCAACATGGACAGTGACATACCAGAGGGGGAGCATTGGCAAAAATTCCCACAAAAAATATGTATTTTAATCAGGGGCTATTTGTATGTTCCTTAAAAGGTAACTCAAAAATGTGCCCTGCTGGAGCCTAGAAAATTTTTACTTTAGGCCACGGGAGTACAGGCCCCAAAAATTAGGCATTCATTATGTGACTGGAGGCAGGGCCGGCTCCAGGTTCATGTGGTTCCTTAGACGATAAATCCCAGTAGGCCCCCTTGAGGCATTTTTGGACATTTACATGTCCCTCTGTGGCTCCCACACAGTATAATGACCACCAGTGGACCTTATACAGTATAATAGCCACTAGTGGCTCTTCGCACAGTATAATGAACCTCCAATGCCCGCAAACACAGAATAACGACCCCCAGTGGCCCCACACACAGTATAATGACCTCACAGTGGCCCTCCATTCAGAATAATTACCCCCAGTCATCCCCCATTTAGAATAATGACCCCCAGTGGCCCCACATATATTTTCTATTATACTGTATGGTGGTCACTGCGGGTTATTATATTGAATGGGTGCTCTAGATGTCATCATACTGAATAGAGTGTCATTGGGGATCATTATACTAAATAGGGGGCAGCTGTTGCTACCTACTCCGAGATCTCAAATGTCAGTGGTAGTGAAAGTTAGGATAATGACGTGTTGATGGACGTCACGTGGGTGCCCACAAGACAGGAAGAGGAGGGGAGTTCAGAGGGATAGATGACGCAGCAGAGAGGGAGGAGAAGGAGGAGAAGCAGGCAGAGCCCACAGGGCACAGGAGACTAACAGCAGACTGCAAATGTATTTGGAGCGAACAATCCACCATGCACGGTCACTTCTGGCGCTCCCAGGACGCTGGCACATGGCTCTGCAATGTGTCAGCTGCTGACAATAGTGTTGCCATCTGCAGCCTGTGCTGTCAACGCATAAGTCTCGGTAAGCCCAACACTCACCTAGGGATGACCGCCTTAAGAAGGTATCTGGCCTCCCATCAGCAAGCCCATTGGGAGTAACGTTGTCAGAACCCACAAAGCCACATTCCTGGCGCTCCACATCCTGCCTCTTCTCCTTCTTCTCTCTCCTCCAATTTGTCCTCCACTCCAACTTCCACCATGCCGCCGTCGTGTTCATCTGGCAAAAGGCAGGCTTCCATGGCCCAAATGTTCAAGCGTAAAAAGTTGATGACGCCGGATAACCCTCTTGCCCAACGGCTGACCGCTGGCTTGTCGGAACTGCAAGCCCGCCAACTACTGCCATATAAACTGGGGGACTCGAAGGCCTTTAGAACATTTGTGGCCATTGGCACACCGCAATGGAAGGTCCCTGGAAGAAAATATTTATCCTAGAAGGGCATCCCAGAGCTATATGGCCACATTCAGAGGCAAGTGAATATATCTCTGGCACACAGTGTCCGTGTCAAGATACAGCTGACCACAGACACGTGGTCTAGCAAACACAGGCAGGGAAGGTACATAACTTTTACTGCCCACTGGGTGAACCTTCTGACGGCTGTCAAGCATGTAACCCATGGCTCCCATGTGGATTTGGTGTTACCGCCAAGGATTGCATGCAGGCCTGCCTCTTTTTCATCTCCTCCTACTCCATCCTCTTTCTCCTCCTCGGCTGACTCGTCTCTTCCGCTGCACCTCCCAAGCTCCCCCAGAACCTATTCAACGTCCCAGGTGAGACGTTGCCATGCTGTGCTCTGGCTGTTGTGCCTGGAAGCCAAGAGCCACACCGGTCACAGGCCGATGAATAGCTAACCCCGCTCAATTTGACAGTTAGTAAAGTGGTGTGCGACAATCTGCTTAGCATACTCAAATAGGGGAAAATGACACACGTGCTGTGCATGGCACACGTCCTGAACTTAGTCATGCAGTGATTCGTTGCCAAATACCCCTGGGTCCAGGACATCTTGCGGCAGGCCAGGAAAATCTCTGGCAATTTTAAAAGATCTTACAAGGCCATGGCTCAGCTTGCTGACGTTCAGCGGTGACACCACTTGCCCGTCAGACGTCTGATTTGTGCCAACCCGACGTGCTGGAACTCCACCTTGTATATGCTTGATAGGTTGCTCCTGCAGCAACATGCCATTAATGACTACCCGTACGAACTCTGCAGCAGAACATGTTCTGGGGAGCATGGTTTCTTTTCACCGCACCAGTGGCTGCTCATGTGCGACGCATGCAGACTTCTGCGGCCATTTGATGAGATCACCAAACTGGTCAGTCGCAGCCAGGGCAACCATCAGTGACATCATACCTTATGCCTTCTTTCTGGAGCGTGCATTGCGTTGTGTCATTGGTCAAGCCTTCGAGGAGCAAAAGCTGGAAGATGAGGAAGTCGCAATGCTGAATGAATTCCCAGGGGGGCTACTCCATCTGAGACAAGTCAGCAGGAGTCTGAAAAGGAGTTAGATGAGGATGGCCGCTGGGGGGAGGAGGATGAGGAGCAAGAATAGCAGGCTTTGAGGGGAACTTTAAACTTTTCGGGGATCTTTGTTGTCTGTGGCTGGGGGGGGGGGGGGCGAAGACCGAGGACGACATTCTCCTAGGCGATAAGCAGGAGCCAGGGCGCTGAACCGCTTCCAATTTAGTGCAAATGGGGCCCTTCATGCTCAAGTGTTTGAAGAGGGACCCCCGTATCAAAAGCATAAAGGGCAACGACAAGTACTGGGTGGCAACATACTTAGACCCCCGGTACAAGCACAAAATGCAGACATGTTACCAGCATCATAGAGGGCTGGCAGAATGCAGCATTTACAGATCTTGCTGCGAGAGATGCTGCATTCTGCTGTTGCGGGCATTGGCAGAGGAATTTCCACTCACAGCGAAACAGCTGCTGGTACCAATCCTACTAATCCTATCACGCCTGCAAGAATAGGGCGGTTTAAAGATGTGTTGGTCACTTCGGATGTGAGATCATTCTTGCAGCCAACCCATCGACAGCCTCCAGCCTCAGGGAATGCCTAGACCGACAGACTACATCGGGTGTGGACGCTCTGAGAAGCGAGGAACCCCTGGACAACTGGGTGTGCAGGTTTGACCTTTGGCCAGAGCCGGCACAATTTGATATGGAACTCTTGGCTTGCCCCTCGTCAAGTGTCATGTCCGAAAGGACGTTCTGCGCAGCAGGGGGGATCGTGACCGATAAGCGCACTCGTCTAGCTCATGACGATGTGGACTACCTTACATTTCTAAAAATGACTGAGGCATGGATCTCGGAGGAATTCAATACCTGTAACAACCACGTGTAATTGGATTTCCTCGTGACAGCCCACACATATCCGCCACCACCCAGAACAAAGAATGGTCCTTGTGTTATGTATATATAGTATTTTGTGGAAGCAGGTATATCACAGGCCTCAATCAATATTTGGCAGAAACAGGTATATCGAACAGCTTAATCAGTATTTTGTGGAAGCAGGTATATCACAGGCCTCAATCAATATTTAGTGTAAACAGGTATATCGAACCCCTTAATCGGTATTTTGTGGAAGCAGATATATCGCAGGCCTCAATCAGTATTTTGTGGAAGCAGAT
The DNA here is from genome assembly GCA_033119425.1 of Bufotes viridis. Classification (NCBI taxonomy): domain Eukaryota; kingdom Metazoa; phylum Chordata; class Amphibia; order Anura; family Bufonidae; genus Bufotes; species Bufotes viridis. The sequence goes on from CM065594.1 coordinate 231,092,293, forward strand.
ATATCAAACCCCTTAATCAGTATTTTGTGGAAGCAGGTATATCGGAGGCCTAAATCAATATTGGTGAAAACAGGTATACGGAACCCCTTAATCAGTATTTTGTGGAAGCAGGTATATCACAGCCCTCGATCAGTATTTTGTGGAAGCAGGTATATCAAACCCCTTTATCAGTATTTTGTGAAAGCAGGTATATCGCAGGCCTCAATCAATATTTGGTAGAAACAGTTATATCAAACCCCTTAATTCATATTTAGTGGAAGCAGGTATATCGCACCCCTCAATCAATATTTTGTGGAAGCAGGTATATCGAACCCCTTAATTAATATTTTGTGGAAGCAAGTATATCACACCCCTCAATTATTTTTTTACCACAACAGTTATATCACAGCACCCTGTTTATTTGGGGCAACAGGTATATTGCAGGTCTCAATAAGTATTTTGGGGGGCAACAGGTATATCACACCCGTTGCAATTCATTGTTACAATAGCGTTTGTCCCTCTATATAGCTGCGGTATCGCAGCAGAACCGCAGAACCTGCAAAACACGGACATCGGCGATGTGCGTTCCGCAATTTGCGGACCGCACCTTGCCGGCACTATATAGAAAATGCCTTTTCTTGTCCACAATTGTTGACAAGAATTGGACATGTTCTATTTTTTTTGGGAACGCGATTGCGAACCCGAAAGTGCGGATTCGCAATTGCAGACCCAGGCAGGACATCGTCTGTCCCCATTGTAATTAATGGGTCCGCAATTCCTTTCCGCAAAATGCGGAACAGAATTGCCGACTTGTGAATGGAGCCTAATACACTTTTCTATGAAAGTATATTATCAGTATATCACACCCCTCAGTACATCACACCTATCAATAGCACACCTATACAAGTCCTTAAAAGGACTTTTGTGGCCCAATTAGTTAGCATTTGGTGTCCCTAACAGCCTGTCCCTGCTCGACAAAGTAACCTCTCCCTACACTGGCAAAACACAGAATGTAAAATGGCTGCCAGATCGGGTTCTGTTATAGGGTGGGGGTGTGTCCATGTGCTGAAATGTCTCAATTGGCTGTCCTGTCCCACCTGATGGATGTCTCATGTGTCAAAGTCCGGCACAATGCAAAAGAATATAGCGCCGGCGGACATCACTATATGTTCGCATGTTTGGCGAATCGCAAACCGGCAAAGTTTGCTGCAAAAAGACCGCCAGGCGAACTGCAAGACCATCTCTATTTAGGATATTTTTTATAGAGCTAATTTTTACGGATGTAACAACAGATATACCTAATATATCAACTTTTTTAATTTATTTTACTATAACACAATAATAGCATTTTTGAAACAAAAAAAATGATGTTTTAGTGTCCATATTCTGAGAGCTATAGTTTTTTTATTTTTTAGGTGATTGTCTTATGTAGGGTTTCATTTTTTGCAGGATGAGGTGACGGTTTAATTTGTTCTTTTTAGTTGGGCATATGCCTTTTTGATCGCTTGGTGTTACTCTTTTTGTGATGTAAGGTGAGAAAAATCACTTTTTTGACACAGTTTTTATTTATTTTCTTGTGTGCTTATCTGAGTCATTACGGGCACGGCGATACCTAATATGTGTGTTTTTTATTTTGTTTATTATAAAATCAGACGAAAAGGGCTTATTCATTTTAAACTTGTAACATTAATTTTATTATTAAAAACACTTTTTTGCCTTTCTTTCAAACTTTATTTCTGTCCCACTCTGGGACTTCAACTTTTGGGGTCTGATCCCCTCTGCAATGCATTACAATACATCTGTATTATAATGCATTGCCTATTAGTGTATTATACTGAGTAATACACTAACAGGCTGCCTAGGAGACCCAGCCTGGGGCTGGATCTCCTCGGACTCCATAGAAGGCAGGTCCCGAATGCCTTTCAAGGCAATGGGCAGCCTCTGTAAGGCATTAGGCTGCCTTCTCAGCCAACGGGTCTCCGCCGCAGCAGTGCGGGGACTAGATGGGCTCCCTCACCCGTCGCAAATACTTTCTATGCCACTGTCAGAGCTGACCGCGGCATAGAAGGGGTTAATCCGCTGGCATCGACTTTTACAGCGATGGCAGCCGATACAGCAGGAGCTACAATCAGGGACTGTTGGGCCCCTGCCGTGATCACCAAGACGTAATAGTACGTAAAAATGCGGCAAGTCACCTGCCGCCATGACGTACTATTACGTTATGTTTCGGGAAGAGGTTAAATTACTAAAACAGGAAGGTAGCAAGGAAGCATTGAAAAACTATAAGGAAAGAAATAGGAAATGTAAAATACAGATAAAAGCAGCCAAACTGGACACAAAGGTATTTGTTGCCAAAGAGAGTAAAACAAACCCTAAAATGATCTTCAATTTTATAAGTACAAGCAGAAGGCCCCGAGTTTGCGCGAGTATATTTTAGCTATTTCATTTAATGTTTGTGTGTGTCGTTCAAAGATTTTGTCAGTATCCCCTATTACAGTAACATCTACAGTGCCCCGCCCCCTTAACAGTGACCTCCACAGTGGCCCGCCCACTTAAAAGTGACCCCGACAACACCCGCCCATTACAATGACCATAGGTTACAGTCCCCTTAATTGTGACTTCCACCATTCCCGGCCCCCTTAACAGAGACCTCCACAGAGACTGCCCCTTTAACAGTGACTGCCACAGCACCCAGCTCCCTTAAAAGTCTCCTCATAGTACCCAACTACACCTTTAATAATGGACTCCACAGTCCCCTTCTCCCTTAACTGTGACCTCCAAAGTGCCCGCCCCTTTAACAGTGACCTCAACAGCAGCCTGCCACCTTTACAGTAACATCCACAGCGCCCTTCCTTTAACAGAGACCTCCACAGTACCCCACCTCTTTAACATTGATTCCACAATAACCCACCCCTTAACAGTGACCTATACAGAGCTCCGTTCTCTTAAAATGTGACCTCCACAACTGCTCGCCCCTTAACACTGACCTCCATTGCGGACTGCCCCCTTAACTGTGACCTCCACCGCATCCACCCCTTTAACAGTGAACTCCACAGCATCCTGCCTCCTTAACAACCTCCACAGCAGCCTGCCCATCTAACAATGACCTCCACAGCATCCCACCCCCTTAACAGTGATCTCCACAACAGCCCGCTCCTTTAAAGTGACCTCCACAGTGGCCACCCCTTTATTAGGGACCTCCACAGTACCCCATCTCCTTAACAGTGATTTCCACAATACCCCGTCCCCTTAACAGTGGCCTCTACAGCAATCTGCCCGTTATCATTGACCTCCATAGCAGACCATCCCCTTAACTGTGACCACCACAGCAGCCTGTTCCTAGGGTGGCCAGAGTTCCGGTTTTAGGCCGGACAGCCTGGCTTTTAGACTCCCTGTCCTCTGTCCGATGCAGGGCCTGGACAGACACAGGGATGTCCTTTTGAACAGCTCACTCTCAGATAGCAGCACTGTTGCAGGGAGAAAGTCACCCTCCCTTCCACCCCTGCAGCTGACAGAAGTTGATTTTTACCTTCATTTTTTCAATCCTCGTCGGCTGTGGAGTTATAGGGGGCTTGGCCTAAACGGGTTGGGGCGTGGCTTAGTGGGACCTGGGGGTGGGGTATTTAAGTCTGTCTTTTGAGGGTGACCTAAATAGCCACCCTACCTGCCCCTTAACTGTGACCTCCACAGCATTCCGCTCCCTTAACAGTGTCCCCCACAGCACCCTGTCCCTTTAAAGCTGACCTACAGCAGTGAAGAAAAATGGCTGGGTTGTTATGGAAACCTGGTGTAAAACTGTGTGTATGTGGAGACTAAGGGCCTGCGAGCTTCTATTGCCTGATAAGGGTCGTGTGACCAGGCTTCTATTGCCTAATGCATTTTTTGGGAATATCTCAGGAACTAGAGAGCTGAGAAAACCAGATGGCATATATAGGCAGACCCTTATTTCTGATATTTAAGGACTTTATATTGACAGGGATTGTTCCACAGAATTGGCACTTAGCAAATATGGTGCCAATATTCAAAAAGGGGTCAAAAACAGAGCCTGGAAACTATAGGCAGTTAAGTTTAATATCACTTGTGGGTAAACTGTTTGAAGGTTTTCTAAGGTATACTATTTTGGAGTACCTCAATTGAAATAAGTGAATGATGCTGTATCAGCATGACTTAATGCATGGATCAGTCATGTCAAACTAATTTAATCATTTTCTATGAGGAGGTAAGTTCTAGACTTGAACATGGCACAATGGATGCCATATATCTTAACTTCTCCAAAACATTTGATACTGTGCCACATAAAAGATTAGTGCATAAAATGCTTGGACTGGGGGAAAATGCTTGTATGGGGGTAAGTAACTGGCTCAGAGATAGAAAACAGAGGGTGGTTATTAATGGTACATACTCATATTGAGTCACCATTAGAGAACTGTGAACGGCGAACGTGAATTTCCGCAAATGTTCGCGAATGGGCGAACCCCCATAGACTTCAATAGGCAGGCGAATTTTAAAACCCACAGGGACTCTTTCTGGCCACAATAGTGATGGAAAAGTTGCTTCAAGGGGACTAACACCTGGACTGTGGCATGCCGGAGGGGGATCCATGGCAAAATTCCCATGGAAAATTATTTAGTTGACACAGAGTCGGGTTTTAATCCATAAAGGGCATAAATCACCTAACATTCCTAAACTGTTTGGAATAACGTGCTTTAAAACATCCAGTGTGTGTATACGATCAGGTATGATGTTGTATCGATCAGGTAGTGTTAGGGTTACGCCCGCTTCACAGTGACAGACCAAACTCTGACAGACCAAACTCCCCATTTAATGCACCGCAAACAACCGCAAACAGTCCATTTGCACAACCGCAAACTCCCCATTTGCACAAGGTTGGATACCAAGCTAGCCATGTCCCATTCGTTGTCCTCACTGACGTCATTGAAGGTCTCTTCCTCCACCCAGCCACGTACAACACCAAGGGCCCCCTGGGACGCCTGCTGTGGTTGGTCTTCCATCCCCTCAAAGCCACCTTCCTCCTCTGACTCCCCCTCTTCAGACTCCTCTCTCTGCGTTGCCGCAGGTCCAGCAATCGCTGACGACAAGGCTGCTTCTGGTGGTGATGGTGACCACCACTTTTCCTCTTCATGATCATCTACAGCCTGATCCAGCACTCTTCGCAGGGCACGCTCCAGAAAAAACGCATATGGGATGAGGTCGATGATGTTGCCTTTGGTTTGACTAACCAGGTTTGCCACCTCCGCAAAAGGACGCATGAGCCTACAGCCATTGTGCATGAGCGTTCAGTAACGCGACCAAAAAATACCCAGCTCCGTAGATGCTGTCCTCTTTTTTTTTTTTATTAAAAAAATCTGTTCTTACCAGTTTAATCTCTGTTTTGTCCCCTATCAGGGGCGGGTGTATGGAATAGATTTTAGGAAACGGGAGATGGAAAAAGATGGTTGGTCGGTCCTCTTCCTTCCAATTTGGGGCACTGCGCGTGTGCCGTGCAATGTACTGTGCCACCCTATATGAGTGGTGTGTTAAGTAGTAGTATTCCTATCAGTTTAATCCCTGTTATGTTGCCTATCAGGGGACGTGTATCGAATAGATTTTAGGAACCGGGAGATGGAAAAACATGATTGGTCGGTCATCTTACTTCCAATTTGGGGCACTGCGCATGCGCCGCGCAATGTACTGTGCCACCAATACAAATAGTGTGAACTACTATTCTTACCATTTTAATCTTTGTTAAGCCCCCTATCAGGGGACGTGTATTAAATTTAATCCTTGCATGGAGAGATAGAGAAAAAAGCTTGCTCTCTCTGCTTCCTTCTAATTTTGGGCACTTGCAATGGAATTTGCCACCAATGCAGCTAGTGTTAACTAAGTACTATTCCTATCAGTTTAATCTCTATTTTGTCCCTTATCAGGGCCAGGGCCGGTGTAGTGAATAGATTTTTGGAACCGGGAGGTGGAAAAAGACCCATGCTCAGTCCGCTTCATTTGAATTTTAGGTCACTGCTCGTGCGCCGTGCAATGTACTGTGACACCCTAAATGAGTGGTGGGCAGTGGGCACAGTACAGTCTGTGGACCTGACACACACTGGCAGGCAACTGCAATTATATTAAAGGGTAAAAATTAAATGACTTTTTTATCTGCAAGGTACTGTGCCACCCTATATGCGTGGTGGGCAGTGGGCACAGTACAGTCTGTGGGCCTGACACACACTGGCAGGCAACTGCAATTATATTAAAGGGGAAAAATTAAATGACTTTTTTTATCTGCAAGGTACTGTGCCACCCTATATGAGTGGTGGGCAGTGGGCACAGTACAGTCAGTGGGCCTGACACACACTGGCAGGCAACTGCAATTATATTAAAGGGTAAACATTTAATGACTTTTTTATTTGCAAGGTACTCTATCACCCTATATGAGTGGTGGGCAGTGGGCACAGTACAGTCAGTGGGCCTGACACACACTGGCAGGCAACTGCAATAATATTAAAGGGTAAAAATTGAATGACTTTTTTTATCTGCAAGGTACTGTGCCACCCTATATGAGTGGTGTGCACACAGTACAGTCTGTGGGCCTGCGGCCTCTCACACACGGGCAGGCAACTGCAATATAAATATAGAAAAATAAAATAAAAGCAGACTGTTGTACCAGCCCTAAAAAGGGCTTTTTGGGGTGCTGCCTGGACGCTGTCCTTACAGCAGATAAGTCTTTGAGGACTGGAGTGGACACAGAACACTGGCATAGCTAACGCTTTCCCTATTAATTCAGCAGCAGCATCACTCTCCCTGCTCTAACTAACACTGCAGCTTCAAAATGAATCTTAGATGGATGCTGTCCTTGCTTTTTGATAGGAGGTGGGAGGGTCTGGGAAGGAGAGTATGCTGATTGGCTGGAATGTGTCTGCTGAGTGTGAGGTACAGGGTCAAAGTTTGCTCAATGATGACGTATAGGGGGCGGACCGAACATCACATATGTTCACGCACAGCGGCGAACGCGAACATGCAATGTTCACCGGTAACTGTTTGCCGGCGAATATTTCGGGACTAGAGATGAGCGAACTTTAAAAAAAGTTCGGCGTTCGGGTTGTGGTTATCGCCGCATCCACAACCCGAACGCCGAACTTTTTTTTAAAGTTCGCTCATCTCTATTCAGGACATCTCTATTCACCATTGCCAGTGGGGTAACCCAGGGGTCAGTATTGGGCCCTATTCTCTTCAATATATTTATTAATGATCTTGTAGAAGGCTTGCACAGTAAAATATCAATTTTTGCAGATGAGGCAGAGGAGGAAGTTGCCAGTACTGCTGGGGCACTACAACCACCTCAAAAGGGAGGGCTAGGATAGCCAAAATGTGGAGAACCTTCATCAGCACTCCACAACATCCAGAAATATGGTGGAAGAGTACGTGTCCACACATCTGCACTTACTGACTGATGGGTCTGCCCCATTTAATTTCTCAGTCACCAAATTGGACACATGGCCTGAGCTTGCCCTTTACGCCTTAATGGTGCTTGGCTGGAGGAAAATGAATCATGGGAAGGTGTGTTCAGCTCGGCAGGTGGTGTGATCAGCTCCACCTCATCCTCATCATCCTCCTCATCCTCCAAAACTGTTCCCTGGCTGGACAATTGGGTACCTGGCTGCTGTTGATGGAGAAACCCACCCTCCAGGCCACGTGTGGACATCCGGCCTGATAACCAAGTGAAGGATGCCTGTTTCTCCTCCCTTTTCCTCCTGTGCCACCACCTCATCCACTATTGCCTGAAGAATTTTGTTAAGGAGGCATAGAAGTGGGATAGTAACGCTAATGATGGCGTCATCAGCACTGCCCATGGTGGTGGAGTACTTGAAACAATGCAAAACGGCACACATGTTCAACATGGAGGCCGACTCGGTGGTGAATTGGTGCTGTTCCGCAGATTCATCCATGCATGCTGCAGCTTAATCTTCTCTCCAGAATGTGCAAGGTAGAGTTCCACCTTGTGGGTATGTCATATATGAGGTGATAAAAGGGAAGAGCAGTGGCCGGGTTTGAGGTGGCCCCATTGTCTGTGGCAGTGTATCCCCATCTCGGCGTCTTCTTCTGGTCACTCAGTAGTCTGGCAGAGTCTCCCCTTCCAAGCACTGTTCTCTAACTGCAGAAAATTAAGGGCTCTGACTGCTCTCCTTATACACAGTTTTTACTAGACTAGAACCTTCCAGTAAAGGGGGGGGGGGGGGGGTTGGTGTGGAGAAACTCAGCACAAACAGATACATTGTCTCCGCTCTCGTCTTGTATAGACTTACATTAGAGCTTCAATGTTATGCAATGGTAATGACACAGCAGGTTTTCCAGACAAAAAAAGTTTCTAGACACAACAACATAGCTAAAACCAGACATTTAAAAGGTCAGGCTGTCTGCTTTTTGGTGGTAAACAAGTCTGGGTTTTTCCCTCCAAAACATGGTGGTAAGCAATGTCTGAGTTTTTCCCTCCAAAACATGGTCTTCTTTAAACCCTATGCCAGCTGTGGAAAATTACTGTATTTTTTGCTTTATAACACGCACTTTTTTCCCCCAAAAGTGTGTGTGGGGGGTAAATGCTAGTGCGTCTTATAAAGCGAATGGTGCGCTGACACTGATGTATCACCGGGCGCTATGCTGCACAGCGCGGCCGGCGATGCATCGGTTACAGTGCGGTAAGGAGGAGGGGCAGGGGGCCGGCATTTAGTCTTGTAATGGCAGCGGGGCCCAGTGCAGTCACTATACTCTATTGCATCGGGCCCCGCTTACTGTACTAATACGAAGTATAACTGTAGCCAGTGTAATAATAATCTTCAAGTCTATTAACTGAAACTTACTAAAGTCTAAGTAGCAGGCAGGAGGCGGAGGCAGGAGGCCAGGCGAGCGGGCACTTGCAGCGTAACTCACTACGTCACACGCACGCGCCGCCCACTTCATGAATGAAGCAGGCAGCACAGTCACGTGACGTAGTGAGTTACGTTGCCAGTGCCCGCTCGCCTGGCCTCCTGCCTGCTACTTAGACTTTAGTAAGTTTCAGTTAATAGACTTGAAGATTATTATTACACTGACTACAGTTATACTTCGTATTAGTACAGTGAGCGTGGCCTGGTGCAATAGCGTACAGTGACTGCACCGGGCCCCGCTGCCATTACAGAACCACAATAGATGCTGGCCTCCACTCATACTTAACAGGGACACTGTTATGGGAGAGATCTGTGGATGACACATAGCATAAGATGCTATGTGTCATCCACAAATCCCCCTTAGCAGTGTCATGCCATCCACAGATGCCCCCATAACGGTGTCACCCACAGTCCCCCATAACAGTGTCACCCACAGTCCTCCATAACAGTGTCACCCACAGTCCTCCATAACAGTGTCACCCACAGTCCCGCATAACAGTGACATCCACAGATCCCCCATAACAGTGTCACCCATAGTCCCCCATAACAGTGTCATCCACAGATCCCCCATAACAGTGTCAGCCACAGGCCACCATAATAGTGTCATCCACAGACCACTATTAGGTCAAAACCCACCAAAAGCCCTAACAGTTTCTCAGTGTTTATTAACCCTTTCCACAGAGCCATGTAAATACAGTGATAATGAACAGGATATATATATTACAACATGTATATAAAATGCAGTTACACAGTATTTAACAGTGCAAGTTAACCCTTTTAGGCAAAATAAAGTAAGAAGTTTTAACTTTGCATAGGGAAATAGGCAAATGTCCAAAAATGTCCAAATGTCAAAGTACTCCCTGTTCCAGGGCACTACAGAAATGATGCTGCATCACAGACAGGCGAGCAACAGCAGAGTGAGAATGCTGAAAGCGCGCACAGATGGCCTGCACTTTCTGCAGCAGCTCTGACATTTTGGGGTAATTTATCAGAATCTCTGCACCTCCAAATTCAGCCAGGCAAGGGATGTGCGTGAAACCGCTAGGCCCAGAGCTGCTACGAGATCTCACCCGTTGTCGCACACCACCAGGCCGGGCTTGAGGCTCAGCAGCATCAACCACTCATCGGTCTGTTCTTTGATGCCCATCCACAGTTACTGCACGGAGTAGGGTTTTCCCCCAAACAGATGAGTTTCAGAATAGCCTGCTGTCATTTCCCTGGCTGTGCAGAAGTTGGTGGTGCAGGGGTTACACTGACCGGATGCAGAGGCAGTAGAGGAGGAAGCAGAGTAGGAGGAGGAGGCACCGAGAAAAATACAACAATCCTCGGTAGCGGTAGGACATTTGCCAAACCGCTTTGACTTCAGGCCCAGCCGCCACTACATTTACCCAGTGTGCAGTAACAGAGATATAACGTCCTTGCCCGTGCTTACAGGTCCATGTATCGGTTGTTATGTGGACAATTGCCACTGATGGCGTTGTGCAGCGCACACCTGATTTTGTCCGCCATTTGTTCATGCAGGGCAGGGATGACCCACCTTGAAAAGTAGTGGTGGCTGGGAACCACGTACTATGGGACAGCCACCGCCATAAGGTTTTTAAAACTGTCTGTCTCCAGCAGATGGAATAGCCGCATTTCAAAGGCCAGGAATATAGAAATGTTGGCATTCAGGCCCAGGGTTTGCGGGTGGGTGGGTACTTCTTTTTTCTCTCCAGCGTTTGTGGGATGGACAGTTGAAGGCTTCCATGGGACAGTGTGGAGGTGCTCAGTGACACTGCTGGTGGTGCTGTCACATCCACTCTTTGCGGAAAGCCAGTTGGCCCTGTCACTCCAGAATGGGAGGAAGAGGCCAAGACTACAGCAGAGGAGGAATCAGGAGGAGCCTCAGATTTTTCATGGTTCTTCAGGTGTTTACTCCACTGTAGCTTTTACTTTGCTTTTAGATGCCTGGTCATTCAGGTGGTGCCTCACTTCAGGCTCTGACTGCACAGGGTGGAAACCACCTGTGTCTTGTCATCAGTACAGTGCCTGCAAAACTGCCACGCCAGGGAACTGCTTTGAGCTGGCTTTGATGTGCTCATCCCCTTGGTGCATTGGGCAGTAGCAGGTGTACTGGCTAGGGGCTGACCACTGTGCTTATGCACCCTGCTCCATCTTTTGCTGTGTGGCTGGCGTTGCGGGACCATCACCTCTTCCTCCGAACTGCACACATCACTCAGATGACCTGGATGCCTGTGAGGCAGGGACGTGCACAGACATTTTGAAGGGCAGGGGCTTAAATAAAGGGCACTTGTCACATGACGTAGCAGACATGCGTCATGCATGTCCAGCCCCTGCGCTAGCCTTAAAGGACCCTGTCCCTCTAACCCTGCACTGGTGAGTGGGCGGACTGTTGAATAAATTGTATCGGTGAATAAATTGCGCTGCCGCCGGCGGGATGGACCACATACCTCTTACATCCAGGGACATCTCCTGTCATGTAGATCTTCACTTTCCTCTTCTTCGTCTGACCCCAAACCGCCATGGCAAATTCTTTCAGTCACATCTCGCCTCTACAGAGTTTGTAATACAGACACAGTCAGATTTCTCAATGTTTCCATCAGCCTCCCCATCCTGGTGTCCCGACAATGTCATCCTGCTGCCACTCCCAATACTGTGCCCGTGGTGCTCCCCAATGTCCCAGGTACTATACTGCTGAAAAAATAGTGACCCCAGGAGACATAAAGGGGTCATTTATCAAACTGGTGTAAAAGAGAAGTGGATTTCCAAAATGTTGTAATTTCCCCCACGTAGTAATTGGTCCCCAAACTGCCCCACACAGTAATTTGTCCCCACACTGCCCCCACACTGTAATTTGTCCCCACACAGCCCCTACACAGTAATTGCCCCCACACTGCCGCCACAAAGTAATTTCCCCCACACAGTAATTTGACCCCACACTGCCCCACACAGTAATTTGTCCCCACACTGCCCCCACACAGTAATTGCTCCCACACAGTAATTTGTCCCCACACTGCCCCCACACAGTAATTGCTCCCACACAGTAATTTGTCCCCACACTGCCCCCACACAGTAATTGCTCCCACACAGTAATTTGTCCCCACACTGCCCCCTGTGGTAAGGTGCAGGGTGCCGTCGTGGATGGCAGGTATGTGTCACCGAGGTTCATAGCCTCGGTGAGGTAAGAGCTGTTTTTGTTGATGTCAGCAGCAGCTAGTGCTACTGACATAGTTTTAAATAGCATGGCTGCAAAGCCGATCCGGGCCGGCTCTTACCGTGAGCAGCTAAAGTGTAGGGTGGGTGGCTGCTCCCCACGACCCAGTCCTGGTTTTGGGCTGGGTTTAAAAACTCAGCCAGCACCAGCAGCTGGGGGCTGTGATTGTCCTGGAGCTGCAAACAGTCCTGTGGAGTTCTATGACCTGGAGGAAAGAGCTCAGCAAGGTGGTGTTTTTCCCTGCAACTTGAAGGTGGAATCTCCTGCGGCTGGGCCGACTGCTAGGTGCGAACCCTCACCTAAACCTCCCAGGTGACTGAACCCCGTGTTGGCCTGTTTTGTTTGGCCACATTATTTCTGTTATGTGTGAATTATCACCAAGAGACTGTTTTTCATTTATGTTGTGCAAGTGTGAATAAAACACTGTTTATTGCACATGCTGGACTCCTTGTTTTGCCTCAGTACTGCACCCGCACCGCTATCTACCAGAGCGACTCCCCACATTTGGTGTCGGATGCGGGCAAGCGCAGTGAGGCTGGCGTGAAAGCCGAAAGTTTTTTTTCTGCTGGGCACGACTGGATGTCCTATATTAGGCCGGCAAAGTTGCAGCCTGTGATCCCTGACAAAATGGAGGCGGTTGTAAAAGCCCTTGTGGAGGCTAACTTGCAGCAGCGAGAGGCTAACAAGCAGCAGCAGGAGACTACTTAGCTGCTTTTACAACACGTGATGGCTTTGCAAGCGGCAGGAGCGTCCCAACACGTCCATGATGCCCGGAAAGCGGTCCGTGCGGCGATCCCAAAGATGACCCCTCAGACGACGTTGAGACATATCTGTCGGTCTTTGAAAAGGTGGCCGTGAGGGAGAAGTTACCCCGTGACCAGTGGGCTGAAGTGGTCGCTCCGTTCCTGGCGTCCGGACCCCAGCAGGTATTCTCTGATTTGGCAGATGACCAGGCTGCTGATTACCCCACGGTGAAGGGGGAGATCCTGGCCAGACTGGGGGTGAACGTGTTAGTCCGGGCTCAGCGGGTCCACCAGTGGGACTTCAAAGCGGCTGAACCCGCCCGGCCGCAGTACTATGAGTTGCTGCACAGGTTGCAAAAATGGCTGCAGCCTGATATTCTAAGTCCGGCTGCTATGCTGGACCGTCTGCTGGCTGACATGTTCTGGAGGGCCTTGCCGTACCCCCTTCAGCACTGGATCGGCCAGGTATCACCCACTAATGCCCTGGAAATGGTTGATCTGGTGGAGCGCTATGAGGCCACAAAAAACTTGAAAGGGGGTGTTGTTGGGAGGGGGCCGGTCAAACCCCGGAGGACTCCCATCCAGTCCCGACGACTGGTACCCGAGACACCTGCTCGGGGTGTACCCCCTGTAGACCCAGCCCCGATAGTCTGCTGGCGGTGTCACGAGCCTGGCCACGTAAGGGCCGACTGTCCACAGTTATTTGGGTACCGGGCTTCCATGTATGCCCGGAGACTGTGTGCGACCGGCACCCCCGAGACAATAGACAATCGTCATCTGTGCCAGGTGCAAGTGGGTGATAATCTGGCAGTGGCGCTGCTGGACTCAGGGAGCCTAGTAACCCTGGTAAGTGCTGCCCTGGTACAGCCCTCCCAGTATACGGGCCGGAAAGTGGGTGTGGTGTGCATACACGGAGACTTAAAGGACTATCCCACGGCTGTAATGTCTCTGTCCACGGCGGCCGGCACATGGACTTGTGAAGTGGCGATCTCCACAAAGCTACCTTATGAACTAATAATTGGGAGAGACTTCCCTGGTTTTCCGTCCCTATGGCCTGAAATGAAAGTGACTAATAGCCATGAGACAGGGGTTACCCAAGCAGAGTGGCCTGGTTCCAGTGGGAGGCCAGAGCCCTGGGAGCCCGAGTCCGAAGGGCCTGCGGTAGGGGTGACCACCACTTCTGTGATAGAGGGGAGACACCCCCACTGAGTGTAATGGTGGGAGACATGGAGGACTTGCCACCAGGTCCTGAGTTGGCAGATCTCCACGTCTCCGGAGATAATTTTGGGACCGCACAACACCGGGACCAAACCCTAACCAGGGCCTGGGAAAGTGTCGTAATAATTGATGGTAAACCCCAGAAACCTGGGGCTGAATTAATGTTCCCACGATTTATTGTTCTTCAGGATATGTTGTATCGGGTGAACCAAATCCGAGGTGAGCCCGTTGAACAGTTGGTGGTGCCCACCGCATATCGCTTGCCCACCAACATGTTCTTGGGGGACACTTGGGGTGGCAGAAAACCCAGGACCGCATACTGCAGCGGTTTTATTGGCCCGGTGTGTTCAAGGAGGTCGAAAATTATTGTAAGTCCTGTCCGACCTGTCAGATAAATAGCCCCCAGCCACATTTCCGTAGTCCTCTGGTACCTCTTCCAATTATTGAGGTCCCGTTTGAGCGAATCGCTATGGATCTAATTGGGCCTTTACCAAAGTCTGCCAGGGGCCACCAACACATTCTGGTAGTTCTCGACTATGCAACTCGGTATCCGGAGGCGGTGCCTCTGCGACATACCTCAGCTAAGCTCATCGCCAAAGAGTTAATGGAAATGTTTTCCCGTGTGGGCCTGCCAAAAGAGGTTCTGACAGACCAAGGGACCCCTTTTATGTCCAAAGTTATGAGGGAACTGTGTAAATTGTTGCGTATAAAGCAGTTACGGACGTCCGTTTACCATCCGCAAACAGACGGTCTTGTCGAGAGGTTTAACCAAACTTTAAAAAATATGTTAAAAAGGGTGGTGTCTAGAGATGGGAAGGACTGGGACCTGCTTCTGCCCTATCTCATGTTCGCAGTGCGAGAGGTGCCCCAGGCCTCTACTGGGTTCTCGCCCTTCGAACTGCTTTATGGCAGACACCCTCGAGGCCTGTTGGATATTGCCAAGGAAGCGTGGGAACAGTAACCTGTCCCCCACTAAAGTGTCATTGAATATGTCACCCAGATGCAGGAACGGATGGAAAGGGTGTTGCCGCTGGTCCGGAAGCATATGGAGGCAGCGCAACAAGCCCAAAGTAGGGTGTATAATCGTCAGGCTCGGGTACGGGACTTCAATCCGGGAGATCGGGTTTTGGTTCTGGTACCCACCCTTGACGGCAAGTTCCTAGCTAGGTGGCAGGGCCCCTATGAGGTGATCGAGAAGGTAGGGGAAGTAAATTACAAGGTACACCAGCCAGGGCGGTGCAAGCCGGAGCAGGTGTACCACGTGAATTTACTAAAGCCGTGGAAAGATAGGAACATGGCCGACGACAACAGCCCCCGGCCAGGGCTTCTAGGTGAGAAGGGTCCAGCCCCACAGTTCGATAGTGATGAGCGGCAGGTGCCATATTCGATTTCGACGAAATTCGCGAATATTCGAATGAATATTCGTTTCATATTCGTCGAAATCGAATATTCGTCATTTTTTCTAGTTATCGCGATTAACATGCGATTTAAATAATCGCATATTGCGATTTGTACTTAAGGCTACTTTCCTATTGGTTTCATATCTAGAATTAGCGAGGATGACGAAGATAACGAAGTATTCTACATCTTCGTTTTAGCTACCTATTCGTCAACCTCGCTAATTCTAGCAATCAAATAGGCAGGTTGACTATAGAGACAGCTGTGTTAAATTCGCTATGCGATTTTTTTTTTTTTTTTTTTTTTAATAAATAGAATACTTATAATAATTTTATCAAGTAATATAATTATTGTATTAAAAAAAATAAAAATAATCGCATAGCGAATTTAACAGCTGTCTGGTAAGTCAACCTTCCTATTTGATTGCTAGAATTAGCGAATAGCGAAGTTGACGATGACGATGACGAGACGAATAGGTAGCTAAAACGAAGATGTAGAATACTTCGTTATCTTCGTTTTGAGGAATATGACGAATACATTCGTCATATTCGCTATTCGCTAATTCTACCAAGCCAACCATAACTTCTGTGCTCATGGAGCGTCCCCATCACCATGGGAACGTCTCCATATACTAAAATGTACTGTCGGATTTGAGGAATTACGTTGAAATCGCAATGCGATTAATTCAAGTTATATTAATCGCATTGCAATTTCAACTTAGAGCTGGGTTTATAATGGGTCAGCTTGCTAGAATTAACGAAGTTAACGAATATGGAATATAGCAGCAGTGCTAAGTTGAAATCGCAATGCGATTAATTTAACTTAAAGTATTCGCATTGCGATTTCAACTTAGCACTGCTAGTGCATAGCATTAGCTATACTCCATATTCGTTAATTCTAGCCTATGTAAGATAGCAGTGCTAAGTTGTAATCGCAATGCGATTAATTTAACTTAAAGTATTCGCATTGCGATTTCAACTTAGCACTGCTAGTGCATAGCTATACTCCATATTCGTTAATTCTAGCCTATGTAAGATAGCAGTGCTAAGTTGTAATCGCAATGCGATTAATATAACTTGAATTAATCGCATTGCAATTTCAACGTAATTCCTCAAATCCGACAGTACATTTTAGTATATGGAGATTCTCCCATGGATGGGGACGCTCCACATGAGCACGGAAGTCGGCAGAAGCGGCAACGGGCACTGACTAGAGCAGCCAGGAAGCCAGGAATCCTCAGGACAGGTAAGAACTACTTTTGGGAAGTAGGAAAGAAAAAAATATAACTAAAAAAAAAAAAACAAACAAAAAAAAAAAACGAATATTCGAAATAGCGAATTTATAGCGCTATATTCGAAATACTCGCGAATTAGCGAAGTGCCGATATTCGCTAAAAAAATTCGCTTTTCGAATATTCGCGCTCAACACTACAGTTCGAGGCCTGTGAAGCAGTAACCACGGTAAAAATTGCAGACAGCCTGTCTTCCAAACAAGTTCAGGAAGTCAGGGAGTTCATCAGTCGGAACACGGATGTGTTCTCGGACCTCCCTGGCCGCACGTCTCTCATCCAACATGACATCGTCACTGAGCCTCAGGCCAAGATCCGGTTAAAACCATACCGGGTACCCGAGGCTCGGCGACGGGCCATCGCGGAGGAAGTGCAATTAATGTTGAAGCTCGATGTCATTGAGGAGTCGAAAAGTGAGTGGGCCAGTCCCATAGTCCTGATACCCAAGCCGGATGGGACGTTGCGGTTCTGCAACGATTTTCGCAAATTAAATGAAGTGTCCAAGTTCGATGCGTATCCCATGCCCCGGGTAGACGAGCTTGTTGAGAATTTAGGGCAAGCCCATTATTTTTCTGTGCTAGACCTCACTAAAGGATACTGGCAAGTACCCTTAACGGAGTCGGCCAAGGAAAAAACTGCTTTTGTTACCCCGCAGGGCCTGTATCATTATAAGGTGTTACCCTTTGGCCTGCATGGCGCCCCGCCACCTTCCAAAGGTTAATGGATATTGTGCTGCGACCTCATCGTCGGTACGCCTCGGCCTACTTAGACGATGTAATCATCCACAGCACCGACTGGGAAAGCCATTTGCCCAAAGTGCAGGCGGTAGTGGATGCCCTGAGGAAAGCTGGTCTAACCGCCAATCCAAAGAAGTGTGCAATTGGGTTGGAAGAGACCAAATACCTGGGATATGTAATTGGGCGGGGAGTCATCAAGCCGCAGGTAACTAAAGTGGAAGCCATACGCAACTGGCCCCGACCGGTCACTGCCAGGCAGGTAAAGTCCTTCCTGGGAATGATAGGGTACTACATGCGGTTTGTGCCCCACTTTGCCACAATAGCAGCGCCGTTGACAGACCTATTGAAGGGCGAAAGTCTGGGAAGGTTAGCTGGAGTGAGAAGGCGGAGGAGGCTTTCTCCGCGTTGAAGTCGGCCCTCTGTGGGTCCCCGGTTTTGGTGACACCCGACTTCAACCGGGAGTTTGTCGTACAGACCGACGCCTCGTACAGGTAGGCCTCGGTGCTGTGCTGTCTCAGGAGGTCAACGGGGAAGAACATCCCGTTGCCTTCCTGAGCCGTAAGCTCAGTCCCGCCGAGACCAGGTATAGCATAGTGGAGAGGGAGTGCCTGGCTATCAAGTGGGCACTCGAATCTCTCCGCTACTACCTGTTAGGGAGGAGGTTCCGTCTGGTGACCGACCATTCCCCTCTCAAGTGGATGAGCCAGGCCAAGGAGAGGAATGCTCGGGTCACCAGGTGGTTCCTATCCCTGCAGAACTTCAAGTTCTCCGTGGAACATAGGGCAGGCCGCTTGCAGGGGAATGCAGATGCCCTTTCCGCGTCCACTGCCTCACATGTGTCCACCCCTCAGGGTTGAACAAAGGGGGTGTGTGGTAGGTGCAGGGTGCCGTCGTGGATGGCAGGTATGTGTCACCGAGGTTCATAGCCTCGGTGAGGTAAGAGCTGTTTTTGTTGATGTCAGCAGCAGCTAGTGCTACTGACATAGTTTTAAATAGCATGGCTGCAAAGCCGATCCGGGCCGGCTCTTACCGGGAGCAGCTAAAGTGTAGGGTGGGTGGCTGCTCCCCACGACCCAGTCCTGGTTTTGGGCTGGGTTTAAAAACTCAGCCAGCACCAGCAGCTGGGGGCTGTGATTGTCCTGGAGCTGCTAACAGTCCTGTGGAGTTCTATGACCTGGAGGAAAGAGCTCAGCAAGGTGGTGTTTTTCCCTGCAACTTGAAGGTGGAATCTCCTGCGGCTGGGCCGACTGCTAGGTGCGAACCCTCACCTAAACCTCCCAGGTGACTGAACCCTGTGTTGGCCTGTTTTGTTTGGCCACATTATTTCTGTTATGTGTGAATTATCACCAAGAGACTGTTTTTCATTTATGTTGTGCAAGTGTGAATAAAACACTGTTTATTGCACATGCTGGACTCCTTGTTTTGCCTCAGTACTGCACCCGCACCGCTATCTACCAGAGCGATTCCCCACACCCCACATAGTAATTTTTCTCCACACTGCCCCACACAGCGATTTGTCCCCACCCTGCCCAAACAGTAATTTTCCCCACATTGCCGCCACAAAGTTATTTGCCCCCACATAGTAAATTTGCCCCACACTGCCCCCACATAGTAATTTGCCCTACACTGACTGCCCCCACATAGTAATTTCCCCACACATTTTTGGGCGTAGCACTGGCAGCATTGCAGCACATTTTGAATTCCCTTCCCCACCTTTTTACATTTCTCCCCGACCGGGCAACCCCCTCCATGGTGGCACAGTGACAGACTGACAGTGGACAGCCCCACACAAGCTGACTCACCGGTGATGAGCAGGTTGCAGGCAGTTACAGTCTCTGAACTTCTGAAGTCAGCTCAGCTACGGACTGCCTCGCGGCGCCCCCACGTGACTACTGAGGCACTTGACTGCAGCGCTAAACAGTGCTGCGTTGATGCGCCGCCGACCCAGAAAAAAAGAAAAAAAAAAGAAAAAAGGGAATTAAAGGGGCAGAGGAAGAAAGGGGAAGGGCTCAAGCCCCCTTTGAGCCCTATGTGTGCACGTCCCTGCTGTGAGGTCTAGGACCTCATCATCTTCCACTTCATCTTCCACCCACTCCTCATTCCTGCCCTCCTTGCCGGTCTGCAGAAAGCCGCAACAGTTGACACCTGTGTTTTGTCATCATCATCAGAGACATGCTGCGGTGGTCCTCCCACTTTCTCATCCTCAAACATATTGGTTGAGCATCAGTGCACTTAATGTATTCCACTTCTGGGACAGGGCTAGGCGGATGGCCCACAGAACCCCCGCCAGCAGAATCATCAAAATGCATAAGTGACTGCTGCATGACTTGGGGCTCAGACTGCTTGGCTAATGTGCAAGGGAATGAGGTGGAAGACAGAAACCCATGGGCCGGCAGTGCCAACTCTGCACTTTTAGTAGTGGACCAAGTCTCAGCCCTCCAATCTACTACCGCCTTTACTTGTTATGGCCTCACCATTCTTAGAGCGGTATTTGGTCCTACAAAATGATGCAGAACATCCTGTTACCTGTGTGAACGAGAGGAAGGTGTAGCTGGCACAGATCGGCAACATCCTCTCCCTGCAGAAGGAGCTCCACCACCACCAACACCAGCAGCACCACAACCACAGACATGTTCTTTATTTGATGCTCTCTTCATTCTTCGAGGGTACCCACAAAGTTGACAAAAATATTATCTATTCTATTTTAGTATCACGGATGCAAAGGAGGTGTTTTGCATATCTAAAATGGGTTTATGTCAAGCATAGACTTAACAGGCATGTTAGCTATTATATTTCTGTGTCACGAATGCAAAATAGGTGTTTTGCGCCCCAAAAATGGGTTTATGTAACCAACAGAATTAACAGACAGATCATTTATTCTATTTCTGTGTCACAGATGCAAAGTAGGTGTTTTGCACCCCTACAAAATGGTTTTATGTCACCCACAGACTTAACAGACATATTAACTATTTTATTTCTGTGTCACGGATGCAAAGTAGGTTTTTTGCACCCCAAAAATGGGTTTATGTCACCGACAGAATTAACAGATTATCATTATATTTCTGTGTCACGGATGCAAAGGAGGTGTTTTGCATCCCTAAAAAATGGGGTTATGTCACTCACAGACTTAACAGACATGTTAGCTATTATATTTATGTGTCACGGATGCAAAATAGGTGTTTTGCACCCCAAAAAATGGGTTTATGTCACACACAGAATTAATAGACTGATTAACTATTCTATTTCTGTATCACGGATGCAAAGGAGTTGTTTTGCACCTCAGAAAATGGG
This sequence comes from Bufotes viridis, assembly GCA_033119425.1. Classification (NCBI taxonomy): domain Eukaryota; kingdom Metazoa; phylum Chordata; class Amphibia; order Anura; family Bufonidae; genus Bufotes; species Bufotes viridis. The sequence goes on from CM065594.1 coordinate 231,113,079, forward strand.
TCACCCACAGAATTAACAGCCACATTAAGTTTTGTATTTCTGTGTAACTGGTTCAGAGGAAGTGTATTGTACCCACAAAAATGTCTATAGGCCACCCACAGAATTAATAGCCAGATGAAAAACCCTCACTGCAGCTGCATCCTGTCCCTACGCTAGTTAGAGCAACATGTGATCCGCCATTTATACAGGCTAGATCACGCGCTGCGCCGGCCAATCACAGCCATGCCAATACTACGCATGACTGTGATGGCTTCCAAGTGCTGACAGCTTAAAAGCTTGTTGATTGGCTGGGCTACAGCCTTTCAACAAGCTTTATATAGCATCCGGGTTCAGGTGCCCGGACCCCGCGATGTTCGTTAACAACCTGAACATTCCAGTTTGGGTTTGCTCATGCATATAAATGAGACCATCTGTTACTACCCATATGTATTGAGATGCACCTGTATATATTCAAGTCCTGCCTCGATGCCCCATCATTTTTGTGGGTTTTTGAAGACAGGGTTTTGACCTTCATAAATATTTTCTTTCTATTCTTTGGGACCATCAACTGTTATAAACCATGACTACATATTGTTTAAAGCTTGACCTTTCCTTGTGACAATTGTAAATCATTGCTACAGTAATTGCCAGGATATTAGACTGCAAAATGACTGAAGAACCAAAGCTTTGTTTTGGAGGAGAATCATGAAACCCCTGAGCTATCACACAAAATGTGCTGTATCCCATGACACCTAGTTAGATTTCTTTTTCAGACCTGTATTTGTAAACTGGATTGTGTTTAGTTGCATATGTAGTTTTATATTTGCAGTATACATTATGTAGTATATAGTCAACATACATTCATAGGTTAGTTTTCTCACTGGTATTCATCGTACATGGCCCTCGTACTTTTATGGGCATTAGTTGTTTTATGCTTATACTGTATATAGCCCCATACAGTCATTGATATTAGTTGATTTATATTTACAGTATATATCTATATATATATATATATATATATATATATATATATATATATATATATATATATATATATATATGTATATATATATATATATATATATATATATATATATATATATATATATATATATATATATATATATATATATATTGTAAGAGGGTGCAAGGTGTTGTATTTGATAGCAGGTACGTGTCACCGAGGTTGCTGGCCTCGGTGAGGTGAGAGCCGGGTTTTTGTCTGCAGCAGCTAGTGCTGCTCTGTTAAATAGCATGGCTGCAAAGCCGATCCGGGCCGGCTCTTACTGGGAGCAGCTAAAGAGTAGGGTGGGTGGCTGCTCCCCACGGTCCAGTCCATGTTTTGGGCTGGGTATAAAACGCAGCCAGCAGCTGTGTCTGAGGGTGTGTGATTATCCTGGAGCCTGCAAACAGGGCTGAGGAATTCTCTGTCCTGGAGGAAGGAGCTCAGCAAGGTGGTGTTTCCCTGCGACCTGAAGGTGGAATCGCCTGCGGCTGAGCCGACTGCTAGGTGTGAACCCGCACCTAAACCACCCAAGGTGACTGGACCCTGTGTTGGCCTGTTTTTGTTTTGCCACAGTATTTCCGTTGTGTGTGAACTGTCACCAAGAGACTGCTTTTCATTTATGGCGTGCAAGTGTGAATAAAACACTGTTTGATGCACCATCTGGACTCCTTGTTTTGCCTCTAAACTGCACCCGCACCGCTGTCTACCAGAGCGACTCCCCACAATATATATATTAATATATATACACATACACAAACATATAGTTCATGATACCCTATTTATGGTACATGATACATTTATTGATATTATGTGTTTTATACACACATTTATTTAAAGTATATAGTCCCATGCATTCATTGATATTAGTTGTCTTATCAGTATTTATAGAACATGGCCCCAGCCGCCCTATCCATTCATCGATATTAGGGTACCTTCACTCTGGCGTCTTTGTTTTCCGGCATCGGGGCTCTATGCCGGGAAAGAAAACGCTTCAGTTAAGGGTACTTTCACACTTGCGTTGGTGCGGATCCGTCTGTTTATTTGCACAGACGGATCCGCACCTATAATGCAAACGTTTTTATCCGTTCAGAACGGATCCGTTTGCATTAGTTTTAAAGAAAAATGACAGAAAAAGTCAAAAACGGATCTGTTTTGAATTACATTGAAAGTCAATGGGGAACGGATCCGTTTTCAAATGCATATTGTGTCATTAAAAACGGATCCGTCCCCATTGACTTACATTGTAATTAGAAACGGATCCGTTAAACTCTGCCTCTTCAGACAGACACCAAAATGCTGCAAGCTGCGTTTTGGTGTCTGTCTCCAAAATTGAATAGAGGCGGAACGGAGCCTAACTGATGCATTCTGAAAGGATCCTTATCCATTCAGAATGCATTGGGGCTTAACTGATCCGTTTTGGACCGTTTGTGAGAGCCCTGAAACGGATCTCACAAACGGAATCCAAAACGCTAGTGTGAAAGTACCCTAAGATAATACAACCGCATGCATCCGTTTGAACGGATCTGCTTGTATTAACTTTAACTATTTTTTAACATTGTCAAAATGGATTCATTTTGAACTCTATTGTCAATGGAGGAAGGATCAGTTTTCTATTGTGGCAGAATGTGGCAGAATCCATTTTGCTCCGCATCCCAGGATGGTAAGAAAACCTCAGCATGCTGCGGTATTTTCTCCGTCCAATTTGATCCAGTGCTGAGCCACGCCCCTGCACTGATCACATGACGGTGACGTCACCCCAGGTCCTTCGGCTTTTCCAAAGTTCGGGTTCGTGGAAGCCGCCCCTTATGGATTCCATATGCCGGGATAGTCCGCGGTAGTGGAATCCATAACGGGATGCGGCGATTACCCCAACTCGAACGCCGAACTAATTTTTGAAGTTCGCTCATCTCTAATCCTGATGCATACTGAACGGATTTCTCTCCATTCAGAATGCATGGGGATAATCCTGATCAGTTTTTTTCCGGCATAGAGCCCTGACGACAGAACTCTATGCCGGAAAACAAGGTGAAGGTACCCTAAGTTCTTTTATATTATTAGATAAAATTCATGGCTTCCGTACATTCATGGATGTTAGTGTTTTATATATATATATTTATATAGATGGAAAAATGAACAGCACTCCTGGGATCAACAAAAAGGTTTTTCTTTTATTCACCCATGTGAAGCAACATTTCGGCTCTGAACTAGAGCCTTTCTCAGGCAAAGAACAAGTGCAAACTGTGAGGTATATATACCCAACAGAAAGTGAAGTCAATTTAATTACAGGATCATGTGACAATCATGTGATACAAATCATGTGATACAGATCATGTGATACAGATCATGTGATACAGATCATGTGATACAGATCATTCATAGATACAAAAGCAACCACAATAGTGTTCAAATATAAAGTGATCAGTGCATGGATTCATACAAGTGACCTCATAATGTATTGAAGTACGCCTATAGAGAGCAATGTGTCACTATATCAATACATAAAGTGCAATATAGACTACAACCTGTTCCAAAGTTCCTAGATCAGGTGTAGAGTATAATGTGTAATGAGGGAGAAGAGATCAGGAGGGAATGGACAAAACAATACCGATCGGGTATATGCATATAAATCCACATAGAGTCTTCTTAGCATTATCCAAACCGCATTGCGCCTGCTCCAGGTTGACACCATTGATTGCGTGGTTGCAGAACCCACTGTGCATGCGCTAAACCCCGCACACGCGCACTGGGAGCCAGCATCGCGGTAGCCATCTTTAAACAGGTAATAGACCGGACGGGCAGTTAACGCACTTCCTGTTGGGTATATATACCTCACAGTATGCACTTGTTCTTTGCTTGAGAAAGGCTCTAGTTCAGAGCCAAAACGTTGCATCACATGGGTGAATAAAAGAAAAACCTTTTGGTGGATCCCAGGAGTGCTGTTCGTTTTTCCATCTATATACTAAGAGGTAATCAGCCCATTCCCCGGTGAACGTGCACCCAAACTTCCCAATCATTTTTTGTCAGTGCCACCATTCTTCTATACTATATTTATATATATATAATTTAGGGCCTCCATTCACTCATTGGCGTTTGATTTGATAGTACATAGCACATACATTCACTGATTTTACTATCTCTGTATACATAGAGACAGTTCTCGACAATCAGATTTGCAACAAACGTGGTCCGCAAGGGGTCCCTTTAAGATGAGATAAGTGTTTTGTGACGCCAGTTGCAATGAAGCAACAACGGGGCGAGGTCCCTTCAAGAAATGGTGCTGGTGGTACCTAGGTGTAGGAATGGCCGATTGTAGTGGCCTATAATGTCACTTGATTTTTTTGTGCATGTGTCACGGTGCTCCTACCTGGGTACGCTGGAACCACAGGCGTTGGCTCTGAGGCAGACAAAGGGGGTAGTTGAATTGTGGGATGAAGAATAAATTGAGTCCAGACCTTGTGATGAAGTTGAAAAGCAGCTTTACTTTCAATAAACGTTTCTACAAACAATTTACAGACTTTGTCTTGGTTTCCAGCAGGCTTTAGCATTAAAACTGGCAGGCAAGCAAACTTGACTCTGCTACATCAGTTGCTCTCTGGCTCTGCTGTACTGACAGGCTGGTTTTAAAACTCAGCTTTTGCTGTATGCTGCACTTTCCTTCTGTAGTCTGTCTCTTATATTATAGCAGGAAACTTTCTTCCTGGCTTCTGAGGCTTCAAGCTTCTGCCTCCATTTCCAGCTGAGCTTAGAGTTCTCTGGCTGGCTTGGTTTGGGCTTGGGTACGTCCCGAAGAGATGTGCCCATGCAAATCTTCACCTAGCTTGGGGTAATCTAGGACTGACCTCTAACTAACTAGTCTCCACCCTTCCTTAGAAAGAGAGTTAGAATGGAAAGAAGGGTTACATTCTCTCTAACTGTAGCTCTGCCATGCTTGCTGCCACCTACTGGTGAATCAGGCATAACACATTATAACATAACAGTTATATAACAAGATTATGAATACACATTGTGCAGGACCTGGTAATAAATACATAAGATGACATTAGGGTGCAAAGGTGGCAATGCCACTTTGGGTCATTACATACCCCCTTACTTAAAAACCAAGCCGCCCTCAGCTTGTGCTTAGGATATATAATATATATATATATATATATATATATATATATGCTCTAAGCGTACCTGGAAAAAATGTAAGTGCTACATGAAAATATACATACATAGACTGACATATAAGACGGCTACCTATAGATTTCTGCCCGAGTAGGGTGTCCAACCATGGTTTTCCCTCTCACTGCAAACCAATAAACCAAAAATACTGCATAAAGTGCTCAATACTCCATGATGTGGCCATAGTCGTGTATGGAGCGTGGGGGTGTCATGTACTGTTATCCCTTCACATGCTATGATATGCCCACAAACAGAAGGGTGGCTTCATCCTGTATTAACTTCCTAGCACCAAGGTCTAGTAATGCTTTATGCTTCATTACCTTGATGACCGACCAGGTAGCTACAACATTTTCCTAAGCTGGGCAGCGCACAAGTCCTAAGGATGAAAAAACCCTTGGCAAAGCACAAGGCCTTAAAACATATACACATTGGGAGGATGAAGCGGTGCTCTCCAATCTCCCCTGACACATAATAGCAGCGGGTTACCCTTGAAGATGTTAGATTTGCTTGTGACTTACCACTTGGTTCCCCCTGTGTAGCAATACAATACAATTTATACCTAGGCTATCTAGCTAACACAAGGTTACAAAAGATCTATTAGTATTACATGTCCTCAGAGGCAGTCCATATGAGCAATGATGATGTAAAACTTGCTTGTTACTTACCAGATGTCCTCAGAGGCAAGGTGAAGTAAGGTGCTGACTATCTGACTAACAATAATATTTGACCAAAGTCCATACAGAAAGTGCATAAGAGGTCGCACTGTTGTACCCATATAAGAATCCAGACAATGGGCTAAAGTGCTTAAACGTTGCTGAAACAAAAAGATTAGTGTAAATCACAATGTAAATAGATAAGGCAAATATATAAGGTGCATTTCTAATGCAATCTGTAATGCCATAATAAAATCACATTAGTGTCCATTTCTTCCATGTTTGTAGATAGAGTGCACTGGAACTTTAAGTGCAACAAAGTACTTGGTAATCCACGGGAAATAATTAATTCTAATCCAAATGAGGCAATATTTGTAAACCACATGGGTAGCAAAGTCATTTGTAATCCACATGGGTATAAGACCAGTAGTACAGGTCATGAGAACCTTTTTTGGAAAAAGGGGCTCCCTACTAACCTTAAAGGGGGGGAGGGAATAGGCGCTGACATGTGTAACTGGGACTTTTTGGAAACTGGGGGGAGTCCTGACTAGCATAGCCATCCGGTTGAGGGCTGAAACGGTGATGCTGAAAGAGGGTCCTTAATATGGGAAGGGCCTCAGCTCCTCCTCACTACTGCTGCTGGAAAAGTTCATTAACGGTCAGTCTTGCCTTTTGAAATTGACATGTGCAGCCACTGCGGTGTTTTGGCGACACCTGCTGTCACTTCTGGGTAGTGTCCTGTTGGTGGTGCTCCTCATGGCTGCTGTGACTTTCTGCTTGTACGGTCCAGGCGCTCCTGCCAGGACAAAAGGGTCCACAATCTCCGGCTGCATGGGGGCCGGCAAATAGTCCTCCTCTCTGGGTGGTGAATCCTGTACTAACCTCCTCATTGCTGCCTACATCTGCCAGGGCAGTTGGTATGTAACCACGGTCAGGTTGATCGTGATGGAAGAAGTGAAGACACACCCCTGCTGAGAAAAAGGTGTTGGGGGCGCAGGTAGTCCGGGGATAAGCTGCTTCAGTTCGGGTGGGGATCGCTTTTGGAAACAGAGCATGCCATCGTCTAACTCCTGTAGACAGTGCACTCGGCTGGTAGCTGTTGGGTCATCCCGCCATTCTTACGATGTCAAGGGTACTAGGGGCTTTTCAAGACAGACTACCGCTACTGCGAACGGACCTTGGAGGGACTCCATGTGGGTATACTCTACAATGTCCCCTTGTAGAGGCTGTGGCAGGCCTGCGGAAGGTAAGGGCGCTTCACGGAGCGCCTATTAACATAAAGCTCCCGCTATCTTGCTATCTTGGACGAAACCAGACCCCCTCTCGACTGAGAACCACACCATGCTCCCGGTCCTCCTCTCAAAAATCGGGTCCCTGAGCTGATGTCGATCCCATGCCCTGACCGACCAGTCCTCAATGGTAGGGTTGAGCGAACAGTTCGAGCATAGTTGAGGTTCGTACCGAATTTTGGGGTGTCCGGGACACGGACCCGAACATTTACAAAAAAGTTCGGGTTCGGGTTCGTTGTTTGTCGATTACTTCCCGCTTTCTGAAGGGCTGCACTGCAGCCAATCAGCTAGTGTTTTAATTCTTGCCCTAAGATCCCATCACAGCCATGCCTACTAATGGCATGGCTGTGATTGGCCAAGTGCAGCATGTGACCCAGCCTCTATTTAAGCTGGAGTCACGTAGCGCTGCACGTCACACTGCTCTGATTAGTGTAGGGAGAGGACGCAGCTTCTGTGAGGGCGAGATTAGGCAGGGAAAAGTCAGCAACAGCACCTAATGAACTGATCGATCTACAGCTGTGAATGATTGAACTTCTGCTAGTTACTTGCTCACTGGTTTTTAGGCTGCACAGAGCATTTTTCTGTCACTTATTTTCTGGGGTGATCGGCGGCCATTTTGTGACTTGTGGTGCACCAGAACAAGCTGCCACCAAGTCCATCAATCCATCAATACTAGTTTTTTTTTTTTTACTATATCCTACATCAGGGGCTTGGCTGTGCTAATTGTCACCCCTAGAAACTCAGGATAGCAATTTCTATATTTTATTAAGGGGTTAAATACAATTGCCCAAATACCAATCCCCTAAATCTGGTGTTCCAGCTTTGGCTAGACTAGTATAATACTGTCTGCTGTCTGGCAAAGGATAGATTATTTTCTGTGGTGAAATTCAATTGCCAAAATAGCAATACCATAAATCAGTGGGTTGAGCTGTGGCTGGCCAAGTTTCATAGTGTCCTCCAAAGGATATATTTTGTTCTGGGGTGAAATTCAATTGCCAAAATAGCAATACCCTGAATCTGGTGTCCCAGCTGTTGCAGGCCAAGTTTCATCTTCTCCGCACAAACATATATTTTGTTCTGGGGTGAAATTCAATTGCCAAAATAGCAATACCATAAATCAGTGGTTTCAGCTGTGGCTGGCCAAGTTTCATAGTGTCCCCAAAAACATATATTTTGTTCTGGGGTGAAATTCAATTGCCAAAATAGCAATACCATAAATCAGTGGTTTCAGCTGTGGCTGGCCAAGATTCATAGTGTCCGCAAAAACATATATTTTGTTGTGGGGTGAAATTCAATTGCCAAAATAGCAATACCCTGAATCTGGTGTCCGAGCTGTTGCAGGCCAAGTTTCATAGTGTCCGCAAAAACATATATTTTGTTCTGGGGTGAAATTCAATTGCCAAAATAGCAATACCCTGAATCTGGTGTCCCAGCTGTTGCAGGCCAAGTTTCATAGTGTCCGCAAAAACATATATTTTGTTGTGGGGTGAAATTCAATTGCCAAAATAGCAATACCATAAATCTGTGGTTTCAGCTGTGGCTGGCCAAGATTCATAGTGTCCGCAAAAACATATATTTTGTTGTCGGGTGAAATTCAATTGCCAAAATAGCAATACCCTGAATCTGGTGTCCCAGCTGTTGCAGGCCAAGTTTCATAGTGTCCGCAAAAACATATATTTTGTTCTGGGGTTAAATTAAATTGACAAAATAGCAATACCATAAATCAGTGGTTTCAGCTGTGGCTGGCCAAGTTTCATAGTGTCCCCAAAAACATATATTTTGTTCTGGGGTGAAATTCAATTGCCAAAATAGCAATACCATAAATCAGTGGTTTCAGCTGTGGCTGGCCAAGATTCATAGTGTCCGCAAAAACATATATTTTGTTGTGGGGTGAAATTCAATTGCCAAAATAGCAATACCCTGAATCTGGTGTCCGAGCTTTTGCAGGCCAAGTTTCATAGTGTCCGCAAAAACATATATTTTGTTGTGGGGTGAAATTCAATTGCCAAAATAGCAATACCCTGAATCTGGTGTCCCAGCTGTTGCAGGCCAAGTTTCATAGTGTCCGCAAAAACATATATTTTGTTCTGGGGTGAAATTCAATTGCCAAAATAGCAATACCATAAATCAGTGGTTTCAGCTGTGGCTGGCCAAGATTCATAGTGTCCACAAAAACATATATTTTGTTGTCGGGTGAAATTCAATTGCCAAAATAGCAATACCCTGAATCTGGTGTCCCAGCTGTTGCAGGCCAAGTTTCATAGTGTCCGCAAAAACATATATTTTGTTCTGGGGTTAAATTAAATTGACAAAATAGCAATACCATAAATCAGTGGTTTCAGCTGTGGCTGGCCAAGTTTCATAGTGTCCGCAAAAACATATATTTTGTCCTGGGGTGAAATTCAATTGCCAAAATAGCAATACCCTGAATCTGGTGTTCCAGCTGTTGCTGGCCTAGTTTAAATCTGTCCGTAACAGGGTATATTTTGTTCTGGGGTGAAATTCAATTGGCAAAATAGCAATATCATAAATCAGTGGTTTCAGCTGTGGCTGGCCAAGTTTCATTGTGTACTGCAAATTATATATTTTGTTCTGGGGTGAAATTCAATTGCCAAAATAGCAATACCATAAATCAGTGGTTTCAACTTTGGCTGGCCAAGTTTCATAGTGTCCGCAAAAACATATATTTTGTTCTGGGGTGAAATTCAATTGCCAAAATAGCAATACCCTGAATCTGGTGTTCGAGCTGTTCCAGGCCAAGTTTAAATCTGTCCATAAAAGGATACCTTTCATCCAGGGCCTAAATACTAGCCCTAAAAGAGATATTCCCCTAAATCAGTGGTTACTGCTGTGCCTGGATTAGTGTAATACGCTACATAAAAAATAGGCAGATAGTGTTAGGTGCCTGTAAAAAGAGGCTTGAATTTGAAATCAATACATTGGGCCAAATATTTTTTTCCTTATTGTGGTGCTTGGTGAACGGTAACAATGAGGAAAACATCTAGTAAGGGACGCGGACGCGGTTGTGGTGGTGTTAGTGTACCCTCTGGTGCTGGGAGAGGACGTGGCCATTCTTCCACAGCCACACGTCCTAGTGAACTAACTACCTCAGGTTCCAGTACCCGCCAGAATTTACAGCGATAATTGGTGGGGCCCAATGCCGTTCTAAGGATGGTAAGGCCTGAGCAGGTACAGGCGCTAGTCAATTGGGTGGCCGACAGTGGATCCAGCACGTTCACAACATTATCTCCCAAGCAGTCTTCCGCAGAAAGCGCACAGGTGGCACCTGAGAACCAAGCCCATCAGTCTGTCACATCACCCCCATGCATATCAGGGAAACTGTCTGAGCCTCAAGTTATGCAGCAGTCGCTTATGCTGTTTGAAGACTCTGCTGGAAGGGTTTCCCAAGGGAATCCACCTAGCCCTTACCCAGTGGTGGAAGACATAGAATGCACTGATGCACAACCACTGATGTTTACTGATGATGAGGACATGGGAATACCACCTCATCGGAGTCCGCACGTCTCTGATGATGACGAAACACAGGTGCCAACTGCTGCGTCTTTCTGCAGTGTGCAGACTGAACAGGAGGCCAGGGATGACGACTGTGTGGAAGACGATGCAGGGGACGATGAGGTCCTAGACCCCACATGGAATGAAGGTCGTGCCACAGACTTTCATAGTTCAGAGGAAGAGGCAGTGTTGAGACCGAACCAACAGCGTAGCAAAAGAGGGAGCAGGGGGCAAAAGCAGACCAGCCGCCGCCAAGAGAGTTTGCCTGCTACTGGCCACCGCCACCAGGAACCGAGCACCCCAAAGGCAGCTTCAAGGGGTTCCCTGGCATGGCACTTCTTTAAACAATGTGCTGACGACAAGACCCAAGTGGTTTGCACGCTGTGCCATCAGATCCTGAAGCGAGGCATTAACATTCTGAACCTTAGCACAACCTGCATGACCAGGCATCGACATGCAAAGCATGAACTGCAGTGGAGTAAACACCTTAAAAGCAAGGAACTCACTCAGGCTCCCCCTGCTCCCTCTTCTGCTGCTGCCTCGGCCTCTTCCTCCGCCTCGGGAGGAACGTTGGCACCTGTCACCGACCAAACAGAGGATGTGCCACCGACACCACCACCTGCGTCACCAAGCATCTCCACCATGTCACACGGCAGCGTTCAGCTCTCCATCTCACAATACTTGGAGAGAAAGCGTAAATTCCCACCTAGCCACCCTCGAGCCCTGGGCCTGAATGCCAGCATTTCTAAACTACTGGCCTTTGAAATGCTTTCATTCAGGCTGGTGGACACAGACAGCTTCAAACAGCTGATGTCCATGGCTGTCCCACAGTATGTTGTTCCCAGCCGCCACTACTTCTCCAAGACAGCCGTGCCTTCCCTGCACAACCAAGTATCCGATAAAATCAAGTGTGCACTGCGCAACGCCATCTGTGGCAAGGTCCATCTAACCACAGATACGTGGACCAGTAAGCACCACCAGGGACGCTATATCTCCCTAACTGCACACTGGGTAAATGTAGTGGCGGCTGGCACCAGGCATGGATACCACAGGACCTGTGCCTCCCTTGTGCAGAATAGACATTTATAACTGCCTCCCCCTCAACCATGTATTCTTGTACTCCGGGGCACTTCTTTATTGAATCCTCATTTTTTTAACTTTACCATTATCTTGCGGTGCAACCCAAAGTTGAATAAACCTCTCCTCTGTCTGGGTGGTGGGGCCAAAATAACTGAAAGTGGCCTTCTCTGGTGGTGGGTGATATGACGCATGATTTCTTGCTGTGGGACCTCTCTCCTCTGTCTGGGTGCTGGGCCGAAATAACTGAAAGTGGCCTTCTCCATAGGTGGGTGATATGATGCATGATTCCTTGCTGTGGGACCTCTCTCCTCTGTCTGGGTGCTGGGGCCGAAATAACTGAAAGTGGCCTTCTCCAGTGTTGGGTGATATGACGCATGATTCCTTGCTGTGGGACCTCTCTCCTCTGTCTGGGTGCTGGGTCCGAAATAACTGAAAGTGGCCTTCTCCAGTGGTGGATGATATGACACATGATTACTTGCTGTGGGACCTCTCTCCTCTGTCTGGGTGCTGGGTCCGAAATAACTGAAAGTGGCCTTCTCCAGTGGTGGGTGATATGACGCATGATTCCTTGCTGTGGGACCTCTCTCCTCTGTCTGGGTGCTGGGTCCGAAATAACTGAAAGTGGCCTTCTCCAGTGGCGGATGATATGACGCATGATTACTTGCTGTGGGACCTCTCTCCTCTGTCTGGGTGCTGGGTCCGAAATAACAGAAAGTGGCCTTCTCCAGTGGTGGGTGATATGACGCATGATTCCTTGCTGTGGGACCTCTCTCCTCTGTCTTGATGCTGGGGCCGAAATAACTGAAAGTGGCCTTCTCCAGTGGTGGGTGATATGACGCATGATTCCTTGCTGTGGGACCTCTCTCCTCTGTCTTGATGCTGGGGCCAAAATAACTGAAAGTGGCCTTCTCCAGTGTTGGGTGATATGACGCATGATTCCTTGCAGTGAGACCTCTCTCTAATTGATATTGGTTAAATTTTATTTATTTTATTTTAGTTCATTTCCCTATCCACATTTGTATGCAGGGGATTTACCTACATTTTGCTGCCTTTGGCAGCCCTCTAGCCCGTTCCTGGACTATTTTACAGCCTTTTTAGTGCCTAAAAGTTCGGGTCCCCATTGACTTCAATGGGGTTCGGGTTCGGGATAAAGTTCGGGTCGAGTTCGGATCCCGAACCCGAACATTTTCGGGAAGTTCGGCCGAACTTCCTGAACCCGAACTTCCAGGTGTTCGCTCATCTCTACTCAATGGCTTTTCGGTACTGCCACATATTTTGCGTGCGGGCCGTAATCTCGCTGGGGACCATAGGATTTAGTCCTTCAAAAGATCCACGCTTTCTGGGCAATGGAGTGGGAACTCCGACTTCCTCTGCCATGCCTGATGGCATGGGGAATGCTTGTGGTACCTTCTTAGAGGGTCGATGCACTTGCGAGACTTAAATCTCCTGGGGGGTATCCTGTGCTTCAGGTAGTTAGCCTTCCTGCTCATTCCGCCCCAGTCTGGCTGTCGAGGGCAGGCCATCTTGCTTCCACTCTCACTGGCACAAACTTATGATGAAGGAGGGGCTTTAGGGGTGTAGGGGTGTAGGGGTGGAGCTTCCACTTTCTCCTTTGGCTGTACTGGTTGTTCCCTGTGGGCAGAGCTGGATTTTTGCGCTCTAGGGTTGGGCGTTCCCCTATTTTCCCACTCTGACTGAGTAAGAAAAAACTTTTACTTTTATTTGTAAATGTATTTGGTCAATTCCATAGGCATTATAATCCAGGGGCATACAGATTAATCTTGTCCGGATCCTGTTTGTTGCACCAGATGCGGCGTACACCGTTATACTAACCATATTGTTTGCCTATCAATTGTGACTAACTTGTCGTCACTGTATTCCATGCAGATATATGGACACATATATATTACTCTGTTTCGAGGTAGTCTCAAAGTATTGATTGGGTTATGATGATCCTAAACAGGCATAACACCTAAGGCTGTATTAGCATGGCAGAGGAAGAATTGTTATGTCTATTTATGATAGCCTGTAGTTTTTCTTTCTTTGGAAAAAAAAAATATAAAAAATCCTCAACTAGCTGCTGGCTAAAGTATGGCATAAGTCAAAGGTCTAAAATAGGCAGGTATATGTTTGATAAATGTATATATATTCGCGGTGGCTCACTTAGGTGAGATATGGGTAGGTGCTACAAACCTATTAGGAGGAACACCAACCCTCCTGCAAACAATAGGATAGGATAAATTCAACAACAACTGATTAGGTGAGCACTCAACAACTGGCAGATAAAATATAACACATTTAATAAAACACATATGACAGAAAATGAATGGCATTCATTATACCCTCTGCGGTGTTCAGATATAATAATAAAATCCTCACTAGTTCAATTAAAAATGAAGTAGAGAATTAGAACTTCGTTGCAAATGTTCAGGAACCTTGAATATTGCGCCAATATGGTGCCCTGGATTATTGTTACAGGATAGCTCACTGATCCAATGTCCGTATTCCCAACGGTTGCCCTGTCTCAGCTGTTTTGGATTGGGTCAACCGATAGGATTTAATGCGTTCAGCTACTCCTTGTATAGGTATCGAGTGCTATCACATTAATACCTCTGTGTCACCAGATTGTTGTTGTTGACTGGATGGTATCGTTGTCAGTCCATATAACACATCGGTTTTTGAACAGTAGGTAATGCACTCTTACCTCTCTCGTTGATTTCAGAGGCTTGAACATACGGTGTCAGCGGTCAGATACTGATAGCGTCTTTCGACGCGCTTACCCGGCAAGCGGTCCCATAGTCTCGCGATGCTTGGTGCGATAGCTCGGTCTTACCCAAATGCCGTCTTGTATAGCTGTACACGGTAGTTCAATGATTCAACTTATTCTTTGTTTATAGCATGGCCATGCTAGAATTATTCGGAGGTCTTTTACAGTGTTTATAAGCCGTACCAAACGCGTTTCGGGGAAAATTCCAATCCCTTCCTCAGTGGTATCATTATATCCATCTGCCTCCATTTTTATACTCCACAGGGTACCAATAAAAATATCAATCATCTATGAAAGATAAGAAATCCTGTGATTTCCTTTTATAGGAAGATTTTAGAGGAGTTGCACGAGATAGATATGAATTATGTATGATTATCAAACTGAGAGAGGAAAATTAATCTATTGAAATGAAAGAGGGACATTACAGTATTGTCCAGACAAAAAAACGCATAGATAAAAGAAAAACGCATCAAAAACGCATCAAAAACGCATATGCGTTTTTATAAAAATCTGTATAAAATTTTTTGTCTGGTTGTATCTATCAGCTATATGAGATTATATATGTAGTAATATAACATATGGAAGGTATTACAAGAGAACATATATAAATGAGGACTCTTGGAAGAATTCCAGTTTTCCATATTTTATTTTTTTGAAAAATGCCAGCTGTCTGTATTTTCATTGGTACCCTGTGGAGTATAAAAATGGAGGCAGACGGATATAATGATACCACTGAGGAAGGGATTGGAATTTTTCCCGAAACGCGTTTGGTACGGCTTATAAACACTGTAAAAGACCTCCGAATAATTCTAGCATGGCCATGCTATAAACAACGAATAAGTTGAATCATTGAACTACCGTGTACAGCTATACAAGACGGCATTTGGGTAAGACCGAGCTATCGCACCAAGCATCGCGAGACTATGGGACCGCTTGCCGGGTAAGCGCGTCGAAAGACGCTATCAGTATCTGACCGCTGACACCGTATGCTCAAGCCTCTGAAATCAACGAGAGAGGTAAGAGTGCATTACCTACTGTTCAAAAACCGATGTTTTATATGGACTGACAACGATACCATCCAGTCAACAACAACAATCTGGTGACACAGAGGTATTAATGTGATAGCACTCGATACCTATACAAGGAGTAGCTGAACGCATTAAATCCTATCGGTTGACCCAATCCAAAACAGCTGAGACAGGGAAACCGTTGGGAATACGGACATTGGATCAGTGAGCTATCCTGTAACAATAATCCAGGGCACCATATTGGCGCAGTATTCAAGGTTCCTGAACATTTGCAACGAAGTTCTAATTCTCTACTTCATTTTTAATTGAACTAGTAAGGATTTCATTATTATATCCGAACCGCAGGTGTGCACCGAGAGACCTTTTTCTGTGCTGTTATCCTTCTACAGTATTTTATACGGGGAGGGTATAATGAATGCCATTCATTTTCTGTCATATGTGTTTTCTTAAATGTGTTATATTTTATCTGCCAGTTGTTGAGTGCTCACCTAATCAGTTGTTGTTGAATTTACCATATGTATGATAAAGTTTTGCTGCGTTGTTGCTCATACTGTCTGTTGTTTTCTTAAGCATAGATGATGGTCCAAGATGGGATCACGTGTCGATGACGGAATCCTAAAAGTCTTAGTATTCGGAACCAAGAGAACCTGAGGTCAAGGCTATCCGTGACGCAAGAGACATCCAGACAGAGCCAACCCAGATGTATCCAAGATGTATTTATGAGTAATAAGATGGCAGAGCCCCAGGGGATTCGAAAGCGGCAACAAAAGTACATCATACCAATTCAACATGACAAAGTATTCAAGATCGCAGACATGAAGATATGTTGTCAAACACGCTCACTAATATGAGTTGTCAAGTTGCTGACGAGCCAGGAAGCCATTACTTCGAGTTTTTCGTTTTAGCAGCAATGTTACAAACTTGAGACACGTTTCTGGAAAGTCCAGAAAATGACTGGAACGTCTTTCTCTCTACATTGGTCATAAAGGAACTTAACATATTTGTAGTTAAACTAAACATAGAGTTTGTGCATTAGATATGTGTCGTAAGAGTACACACAAAATTGTGATTCATTTATTGCAAGGAAAAATTGTATTCCCCAATCCATAATGATTTGGAGCATTATGCCCTGTATTGCATTTCAGCCTATTCAACCTTCTAAAAACGAAATTGAATAAACTGAAAAGGGGGGATTTGTCTGGCATATTCATGAGTGTATATGATACCTAATCATATTATAGTCCAAAATAGATGCTTATTGTCTTTAAGAGACAGGCTGAACCAAAGTTTTGCTGTATGGCTGAGAAAAGGCCAAGATTTGAGGTCATACCGAGTTCAGTCTGTGTAAAAGTTTATACTGAATACAAAGAACATTGTATTTTAAAAAGTTATTGCCACAGATGTGGGCTTTTCTGTTGGGAGTACACTGGATTCTCCAGACATGTCCATCTGAAGATAACAAGGCCCATTCATAGCATTATGGTCCATAGATAAACACTGTGAGAAACAGTCAGAGAGACGCCTAGAGGTCTATCTTTAGTTGTTTCAATGTCCAAGGTAATCTTTATCTCTGATTTATGACAACAAGGGTCAAATGTATATACTACAAGAGTGCCATAGTTAACTAGGAAGTGTGATTCCTGCTAGAACTTGGTAAGAGACATAAAGAATGATATTTCATTTTATTAAGACTAATTGGATAATGTGGGTGAAATCATATCATCTAGATTGACGAATACATAAACACATTAATTAACCGATCATCTCCATATTGAGATGTAGTCTTAGGATATTGTGAGGCTTCATTCTACCTGTAGAAGAATCAAGACTCATAATCTAGCAAAGTATTAAATGATTGTATATAGATACATATATTGATAGTAACATTCTTCTCCAAGCTAGGTGATAAATTCCCACTGGAAAGACTTATTTCAAGTTCTTCCCATTTCTGTTGTTTGTCTTAATAGTCTTACTAAGTCATACATGTGAAAATAGTCCAGGATGGGGCGGAAGGATACAGTCATCTCTTCTAAGTTATATCCTTGGATGGATTTGCCCATTCCTGAAGTCATGTGAGTTGTAGTTGGTTAGAGGGGGGCAGAATGTATTCACCATTCCATATTGGTGTCTAGGATTAGACTTGCCCATCATGATATCATGAGGTTTCCTCTGAACAGGAGTAATGTATATAATTTAACTTCTTGTTTTGATATCCTAACCAAATAATAGCTTTGTTATACTGTGACAAGTTGCTTCTACCCACATGTATTGCTAAGCTTATATTGCTTTATATTGATGATAACATTGTGTTTATGCTTGTAATGCTTTATATCAATGTCGTATATATTCATTGGCATATATCATTGTGTTTATTCACTTATTTATGTTAAGAACCTTGTAACTAATAAATTAGCATATTTTTATAATACTTGTGTATTATTGAATAATGCAAAACTACATCTTTAGCATTAATGTAATCTCACATGTAAATAACTTATTATCTGAGGAAATAGTCGGACTCAGATGTGAATTGTATCAATTAGGTTATCTACAATTCACCAGGTCATGATTTCAAGAAGTTATGAAAAATTAATGGTTAATTATTTTATGACCATAATTAATAATTCTTAATTGAATTATTATAAACCTGACACACCTAACGGACCCCATTATAGTCTATGGGGTCTTTAGGCTCCGTTCGTCTCAGTTAGTGCCGAATACATCCTTTCCGTTCTCCTGCTCCTCAACGGAGCAGGAGAACATAAAGGCTGAACGGTGATGTGAACGAGCCCTAACCTTAAATCTGCACCTAAAAAAAAAATCCATTTTTCAAAATCTAAAAAAACAATATAAAACTATGGCAACTAATAAAGTTAGACTTTCAAATTTTTCAAAATCTGACAAGCAACAACCGGACTGGTTGATTATAGATCCCTCTAAATAATTTAAGGAGATGTTTACATAAATTGTGGATTTCTAACCCCTTAGTGACTGTTTCGGGCCTACTGACCAAAGGTTTTTCTTCCTTTTTTCATCGTCGCCTTCAAAAAACTATAACTTTTTTTTTTTCTCTATATAGCTGTATTAAGGCTTTTTGCATTTTGGGGTACACATAACTTTCTGATTTAGGCCTCATGCACACGACCGTATGTATTTTGCGGTCCGCAAAAAACGTATCCGCAAAAAATACGGATGATATCCGTGTGCATTCTGTATTTTGCGGAACGGAACAGCTGGCCCCTAATAGAACAGTCCTATACTTGTCTGTATTGATAAGCGGCAGTGGCAATGTTCGAATTTGTGATATTTCGCAAATATTTGGGCGAATATTCGCAATATATTTGCAAATTCAAAAATTTGTTATCTCCAGTCATTATTTTCTTGATTGCGGAAATTGGCAATTAAAAAATTTGCATTACGAAAATTCGCATTCAACACTACTCCTAAAATCAAAGATATTGCAGCCTTCTCATTGGCCCACAAGCTAGAAGCAGGGAGGGATCATGTGAACTGTTCGTTATCTCCAGTCATTATTTTCTTGACCCACAAGTTAAAAGCAGGGAGTGTACTGTTTAAAAAAAAATCTTGAATATTCAAAATTACGAATATATATCACTATATTCTAAATATTAGCGAATTCTCGATGTGCCAATATTCGCAATAAAAATTCACTATTCCAATATTCGTGATCAACACTAGTAATGTGGACAATAATAGGACATGTTCTATTTTTTTGCAGAACGGAAATACAGACATACAGAAACATAATGCACACGCAGGACCTTGCGTTTTTTTTTGCAGACCCATTGAAATGAATGGTTCTGTATCTGTAAAAGGGAATAGACACGGAATGAAAATATGTGCGTGTGCCTGATCCCTAACTTTTTTTTAACTGTTTCTGGGAGGGAGATGGGAATAACTGGCAATACTACCTCTATGTTTTTACGTTATAAATTTTGCAATGTTCATTTTTCGGCATAAATAACATAATACCTTTACTTTTGTGCAAAAAAAAAACTTTTTAAAGAAAAAGAAAATCATTTTACATCGCCACATCCCAAGAACCATAGCTTTTTTTATTTTTCTTTCTATGGAGTTGTGTGAGGGCTTGATTTTTGCAGAAGATATTTCATTGATATTTTGGGGTAAACAACTCTTAAATTAGCAATTCTGATTCTTTTTTGCATTTGTTTTTTTCGCTGCGTTCACCTTACAGGATAATTTACATGATATCTGTGCAGTGCGGGATGTTACCGATGCAGCAATGCCAAACATATGGAGGGGGGAGATTTTATATTTGCTATTTTTTTTCATTGAAAGGCGTATTTTAAAAAAAACTTTTTTAAATGACTTAATAGTCCCATAAGGGGACTTTAACAGGCAATCTTTTGATTGCTTCTAAAATACGATGCACTATTCCTATAGTGCATTGAATTTTAATGTCAGTGCTGTTTGCAGAGCCCAGGCAGCAAGGGGAGAACTTTAACCATTCATATCTCCGGATTGGAAGCAGCTGTAGACATGGTTCTGGTCTTGTCTGAATTCGGACTTTATAGGCCTTAAAACAAGATCACAGATCAGGAGATTTAGCTGTTAGAAATTGGGTTGGGAATGAAAGCAGAGGAAAGCTGCTTTTACTTTCACCTGCTATCATTCCTGACCTGATTTTTAACAGCTATACCTCCTGATGTAGCCGCTCCTAATCCAATATGAGCAGGGGCGGATTGAGCGGTCGGGCACTTTGGATGTGATCCGAGGGCCAGGAAGGAGGACCACAGTGGTGGTGTCAGATCACAGGGAGATGAACGCTTCCATTGTGGAAGCGTTCATCTCCATAGTAATCTGTATCGCCTTCCTCAGGACAGCGATACATATGTCTGTGCTGTGGGGCAGGAGAGGGAGAGGCGTCTGATAGACTGCCATCATCGCGCCGCCAGAGCCGTACAGTGTGGGACACAGGCCGTAAGAGGCCTGCATCGCAATAGAGGTAAGTAAAAGTGTTTTCTTTTTATTTTAAACCGGACTATCTGTTACTGGCACATTGGGGAAAGAGACACTTGCTACTGGCATATGGGGGGGAGAGAGGCACTTGTTACAGGCACATGGGTGGGAGGAGAGAGGAACTTGTTACTGGCATATGGGGGGGAGAGAGGCACTTGTTACTGGCATATGGGGGAGAGAGGCACTTGTTACTGGCGTATGGGGAGAGAGGCACTTGTTACTGGCATTTGGGGAGAGAGGCACTTGTTACTGGCATATGGGGGGGAGGCACTTGTTACTAGCACATAGGGGGGAGAGGCACTTGTTACAGGCACATGGGTGGGGGAGGGGAGAAACTTGTTACTGGCACATGGGGGGGAAGAGGGGCACTTGTTACTGGCATGTGGGGCGTAGGAGAGAGGCACATGTTACTGGCATTTGGGGGGGAGAGAGGCACTTGTTACTGGCATATGGGGGAAGAGGGGCACTTGTTACTGGCACATGGGGGGAAGAGAGGCACTTGTTACTGGCACATGGGGGAGGAGAGAGGCACTTGTTACTGGCATATGGGGGGAGAGGCACTTGTTACTGGCACATGGGGGGAGAGAGACAATTATTACTGGTATATGGTTGGGGAGAGGCACTTGATACTGGCACATGGGGGAGAGGCACTTGTTACTGGCACATGGGAGGGAAGAGAGGCAGTTGTTACTGGAATATGGGGGGAATAGGCACTTGTTACTAGCACATGGGGGGGATAGGCACTTGTTACTGGCACATGGGCAGGAAGAGAGGCACTTGTTACTGGCATATGGGGGAGAGAGGCACTTGTTACTGGCATTAGGGGGGGAGAGAGGCACTTGTTACTGGCGTATGGGGGGAGAGAGGCACTTGTTACTGGCGTAAGGGGAGAGAGGCACTTGTTACTGGCATTTGGGGGAGAGAGGCACTTTTTACTGGCATATAGGGGGGAGGCACTTGTTACTGGCACATGGGGGGAAGAGAGGCACTTGTTACTGGCACATGGGGAGAAGAGGCACTTGCTACTGGCATATGGGGGAGGAGAGAGGCACTTGTTACTGGCATATGGGGGGGAGAGAGGCACTTGTTAATGGCACATGGGGGAGAGAGGAAATTATTATTGGCATATGGTTGGGGAAAGGCACTTGATACTGGCACATGGGGGGAGAGGCACTTGTTACTGGCACATGGGAGGGAAGAGAGGCAGTTGTTACTGGAATATGGGGGGAATAGGCACTTGTTACTAGCACATGGGGGGGAGAGGCACTTGTCACAGGCACATGGGTGGGGGAGGGGAGGAACTTGTTCCTGGCACATGGGGGGAAGAGAGGCACTTGTTACTGGCACATGGGGGTAGGAGAGAGGCACTTGTTACTGGCATTTGGGGGAGAGAGGCACCTGTTACTGGCATATGGGGAAGAGAGGCACTTGTTACTGGCACATAGGGGAAGAGAGGCACTTGTTACTGGCACATGGGGAGGAAGAGGCACTTGTTACTAGGCACATGGGTGGGGAGAGAGGAACTTGTTACTGGCACATGGGGAAGAGAGGCACTTGTTACTGGCACGTGGGGGAGGAGAGGCACTTGTTACTGGCATTTGGGGGAGAGAGGCACCTGTTACTGGCATATGGGGGAAGAGAGGCACTTGTTACTGGCACATAGGGGAAGAGAGGCACTTGTTACTGGCATATGGGAGAAGAGGGGCACTTGTTACTGGCACATAGGGGAAGAGAGGCACTTGTTACTGGCACATGGGGGGGAGAGGCACTTGTTACTGGCACATGGATGGGAGAGGAGGCACTTGTTACTGGCACATGGGGGAAGAGGGCACTTGTTACTGGCACGTGGGGGAGGAGAGGCACTTGTTACTGGCATTTGGGGGAGAGAGGCACTTGTTACTGGCATATGGGGGAAGAGGGGCACTTGTTACTGGCACATGGGGGAAGAGAGGCACTTGTTACTGGCACATGGGGGAGGAGAGAGGCACTTGTTACTGGCATATGGGGGAAGAGGGGCACTTGTTACTGGCACATGGGGGGAGAGAGGCAATTATTACTGGCATATGGGGGAGAGAGGCACTTGTTACTGACGTATGGGGAGAGAGAGGCACTTGTTACTGGGATTTGGGGGAGAGAGGCACTTGTTAATGGCACATGGGGGAGGAGAGAGGCACTTGTTACTGGCATATGGGGGGGAGAGAGGCACTTGTTACTGGCACATGGAGAGAGGCAATTATTACTGGTATATTGTTGGGGAGAGGCACTTGATACTGGCACATGGGGGGAGAGGCACTTGTTACTGGCACATGGGAGGGAAGAGAGGCAGTTGTTACTGGAATATGGGGGGAATAGGCACTTGTTACTAGCACATGGGGGGGATAGGCACTTGTTACTGGCACATGGGCAGGAAGAGAGGCACCTGTTACTGGCGTAAGGGGAGAGAGAAGCACTTGTTACTGGCATTTGGGGGGGAGAGAGGCACTTGTTACTGGCACATGGGGGAGGAGAGAGGCACTTGTTACTGGCATATGGGGGAGAGAGGCACTTGTTACTGGCACATGGGGGAGAGAGGGCACTTATTACTGGCATATTGTTGGGGAGAGGCACTTGATACTGGCACATGGGGGGAGAGGCACTTGTTACTGGCACATGGGAGGGAGAGAGGCACTTGTTACTGGCATATGGGGGGAGATAGGCACTTGTTACTAGCACATGGGGGAGATAGGCACTTGTTACTGGCACATGGGCAGGAAGAGAGGCACTTGTTACTGGCATATGGGGGAGAGAGGCACTTGTTACTGGCATATGGGGAGGAGAGAGGCACTTGTTACTGGCATATGGGGGAGAGAGGCACTTGTTACTGGCATATGGGGGAGAGAGGCACTTGTTACTGGCATATGGGGGGAGAGGCACTTGTTACTGGCACATGGGGAGAGAGAGGCACTTGTTACTGGGCATATGGGGGAGAGAGGCACTTGTTACTGGCACATGGGGGAGGAGAGAGGCACTTGTTACTGACATATGGGGGGGAGAGAGGCACTTGATACTGGCACATGGGGGGAGAGAGGCAATTATTACTGGCATATGGTTGGGGAGAGGCACTTGATACTGGCACATGGGAGGAGAGGCACTTGTTACTTGCACATGGGAGGGAAGAGAGGCAGTTCTTGCTGGAATATGGGGGGAATAGGCACTTGTTACTAGCACATGGGGGGATAGGCACTTGTTACTGGCACATGTGGCAGGGAGAGAGGCACTTGTTACTGGCATATGGGGGAGAGAGGCACTTGTTACTGGCATATGGGGGGAGAGGTACTTGTTACTGGCGTATGGGGGGAGAGAGGCACTTGTTACTGGCATATGGGGGGGAGGAGAGAGGCACTTGTTACTGGCATATGGGGGGAGGCACTTGTTACTGGCACATGGGGGAAGAGAGGCACTTGTTACTGGCACATGGGGGAGAGAGGCACTTGTTACTGGCATATGGGGGAGAGAGGCACTTGTTACTGGCACATGGGGAGAGAGGCACTTGTTACTGGCACATGGGGGAAGAGAGGCACTTGTTACTGGCATATGGGGGAGAGAGGCACTTGTTACTGGCATATGGGGGAGAGAGGCACTTGTTACTGGCACATGGGGGAGGAGAGAGGCACTTGTTACTGGCATATGGGGGAGAGAGGCACTTGTTACTGGCACATGGGGGAGAGAGGCACTTGTTACTGGCATATTGGGGGGAGAGGCACTTGTTACTGGCACATGGGGGAGAGAGGCACTTGTTACTGGCATTTGGGGGGAGAGAGGAACTTGTTACTGGCATTTGGGGGGGGAGGCACTTGTTACTGGCATATGGGGTGAGGCACTTGTTACTGGCACATGGGTGGGGGAGAGAAGCACTTGTTACTGGCACATGGGGGGAAGAGAGGCACTTGTTACTGGCACATTGGGAGAAGAGGCACTTGCTACTGGCATATGGGGGAGGAGAGAGGCACTTGTTACTGACATATGGGGGGGGAGAGATGCACTTGTTACTGGCACATGGGGGGAGAGAGGCAATTATTACTGGCATATGGTTGGGGAGAGGCACTTGATACTGGCACATGGGAGGAGAGGCACTTGTTACTGGCACAAGGGAGGGAAGAGAGGCAGTTCTTACAGGAATATGGGGGGAATAGGCACTTGTTACTAGAACATGGGGGGAATAAGCACTTGTTACTTTCACATGGGCAGGAAGAGAGGCACTTGTTACTGACATATGGGGGGGAGAGAGGCACTTGTTACTGGCACATGGGGGAGAGAGGCAATTATTACTGGCATATGGTTGGGGAGAGGCACTTGATACTGGCACATGGGAGGAGAGGCACTTGTTACTTGCACATGGGAGGGAAGAGAGGCAGTTCTTGCTGGAATATGGGGGGAATAGGCACTTGTTACTAGCACATGGGGGGAATAAGCACTTGTTACTTTCACATGGGCAGGAGGAGAGGCACTTGTTACTGGCATATGGGGGAGAGAGGCACTTGTTACTGGCATATGGGGAGAGAGGCACTTGTTACTGGCATATGGGGAGAGAGGCACTTGTTACTGGCATATGGGGGAGAGAGAGGCACTTGTTACTGGCATATGGGGGAGAGAGGCACTTGTTACTGGCATATGGGGGGAGAGAGGCACTTGTTACTGGCATATGGGGGAGAGAGGCACTTGTTACTGGCATATGGGGGAGAGAGGCACTTGTTACTGGCATATTGGGGGAGAGAGGCACTTGTTACTGGCACATGGGGGAGAGAGGCACTTGTTACTGGCACATGGGGAGAGAGAGGCACTTGTTACTGGCATATGGGGGAGAGAGGCACTTGTTACTGGCACATGGGGGAGAGAGGCACTTGTTACTGGCACATGGGAGGAGAGAGGCACTTGTTACTGGCATATGGGGGAGAGAGGCACTTGTTACTGGCACATTGGGGAGAAGAGGCACTTGCTACTGGCATATGGGGGAGGAGAGAGGCACTTGTTACTGGCATATGGGGGGAGAGAGGCACTTGTTACTGGCACATGGGGGGAGAGAGGCAATAATTACTGGCATATGGTTGGGGAGAGGCACTTGTTACTGGCGTAAGGGGAGAGAGAGGCACTTGTTACTGGCATTTGGGGGGGAAAGAGGCACTTGTTACTGGCACATGGGGGAGGAGAGAGGCACTTGTTACTGGCATATGGGGGGGAGAGAGGCACTTGTTACTGGCACATGGGGGAGAGAGGCAATTATTACTGGTATATTGTTGGGGAGAGGCACTTGATACTGGCACATGGGGGAGAGGCTCTTGTTACTGGCACATGGGAGGGAAGAGAGGCAGTTGTTTCTGGAATATGGGGGGAATAGGCACTTGTTACTAGCACATGGGGGGGATAGGCACTTGTTACTGGCATATGTGGGGGAGAGAGGCACTTGTTACTGGCATATGGGGGGAGAGAGGCACTTGTTACTGGCATATGGGGGGAGAGAGGCACTTGTTACTGGCGTATGGGGGAGAGAGGCACTTGTTACTGGCATTTGGGGGAGAGAGGCACTTGTTACTGGCATATGGGGGAAGAGGGGCACTTGTTACTGGCACATGGGGGAAGAGAGGCACTTGTTACTGGCACATGGGGGGAGAGAGGCACTTGTTACTGGCATATGGGGGAGAGAGGCACTTGTTACTGGCACATGGGGGAGAGAGGCAATTATTACTGGCATATGGGGGGAGAGAGGCACTTGTTACTGGCGCATGGGAGAGAGAGGCACTTGTTACTGGCATTTGGGGGGGAGAGAGGCACTTGTTACTGGCACATGGGGGAGGAGAGAGGCACTTGTTACTGGCATATGGGGGTGGAGAGAGGCACTTGTTACTGGCACATGGGGGGAGAGAGGCAATTATTACTGGTATATTGTTGGGGAGAGGCACTTGATACTGGCACATGGGGAGAGAGGCACTTGTTACTGGCACATGGGAGGGAAGAGAGGCAGTTGTTACTGGAATATGGGGGAATAGGCACTTGTTACTAGCAGATGGGGGGGATAGGCACTTGTTACTGGCACATGGACAGGAAGAGAGGCACCTGTTACTGGCGTATGGGGGGAGAGAGGCACTTGTTACTGGCACATTGGGAGAAGAGGCACTTGCTACTGGCATATGGGGGAGGAGAGAGGCACTTGTTACTGGCATATGGGGGGGAGAGACACACTTGTTACTGGCACATGGGGGGAGAGAGGCAATTATTACTGGCAAATGGTTGGGGAGAGGCACTTGATACTGGCACATGGGGGAGAGGCACTTGTTACTGGCACATGGGAGGGAAGAGAGGCAGTTGTTACTGGCATATGGGGGAATAGGCACTTGTTACTAGCACATGGGGGGAGAGGCACTTGTTACTGGCACATGGGCAGGAAGAGAGGCACTTGTTACTGGCATATGGGGGAGAGAGGCAGTTGTTACTGGCATATGGTGGGGAATAGGCACTTGTTACTAGCACATGGGGTGGATAGGCACTTGTTACTGGCACATGGGGGAAGAGAGGCACTTGTTACTGGCATATGGGGGGAAGAGAGGCACTTGTTGCTGGCACATTGGGGAGGAGAGAGGCACTTGTTACTGGCATATGGGGGGCGAGAGAAGCACTTGTTACTGGCACATGGAGGGAGAGAGGCACTTGTTACTGGCATATGGGAGGGAAGAGAGGCAGTTGTTACTTGAATATGGGGGGAATAGGCACTTGTTACTAGCACATATGGGGAATAGGCACTTGTTACTGGCACATGGGCAGGAAGAGAGGCACTTGTTACTGGCATATGGGGGAGAGAGGCACTTGTTACTGGCATATGGGGGGGAGAGGCACTTTTTACTGGCATATGGGGGCAGAGAGGCACTTGTTACTGGCATATGGGGGAGAGAGGCACTTGTTACTGGCATATGGGGGAGAGAGGCACTTGTTACTGGCATATGGGGGAGAGAGGCACTTGTTACTGGCATATGGGGGAGAGAGGCACTTGTTACTGGCATATGGGGGAGAGAGGCACTTGTTACTGGCGTATGGGGGAGAGAGGCACTTGTTACTGGCATTTGGGGAGAGAGGCACTTGTTACTGGCATATGGGGAGAGAGGCACTTGTTACTGGCATATGGGGGAGGAGAGAGGCACTTGTTACTGGCACATGGGGGAAGAGAGGCACTTGTTATTGGCACATGGGGAGGAGAGGCACTTGCTACTGGCACATGGGTGGAAAGGCACTTGTTACTGTCATATGGGGGGTAGGCACTTGTTACAGGCACATGGGTGGGGGAGGGGAGGATTTTGTTGCTGGGACATGGGGGGGACGAGGGGCACTTGTTACTGGCACATGGGGGGAAGAGAGGCACTTGTTACTTGCACATGGGGGAGGAGAGTGGCACTTGTTACTGGCATATGGGGGGAGAGAGGCACTTGTTACTGGCATATGGGGGAAGAGGGGCACTTGTTACTGGCACATGGGGGGTAGTGATGAGCGGCAGGTGCCATATTCGATTTCGACGAAATTCGCGAATATTCGAATGAATATTCGTTTCGTATTCGTCGAAATCGAATATTCGTCATTTTTTCTAGTTATCGCGATTAAAATGCGATTTAAATAATCGCATATTGCGATTTGTACTTAAGGCTACTTTCCTATTGGTTTCATATCTAGAATTAGCGAGGATGACGAATATGACGAATGTATTCGTCATATTCCTCAAAACGAAGATAACGAAGTATTCTACATCTTCGCTTTAGCAACCTATTCGTCAACCTCGCTAATTCTAGCAATCAAATAGGAAGGTTGACTATAGAGACAGTTGTGTTAAATTGCTATGCGATTTTTTTTTTTAATACAATAATTATATTACTTGATATGATAATATTATTATAAGTATTCTATTTATTAAAAAAAAAAAAAATCGCATAGCGAATTTAACACAGCTGTCTGGTAAGTCAACCTTCCTATTTGATTGCTAGAATTAGCGAATAGCTAAGTTGACGATGACGAGACGAATAGGTAGCTAAAACGAAGATGTAGAATACTTCGTTATCTTCGCTTTTGAGGAATATGACGAATACATTCGTCATATTCGCCATTCGCTAATTCTACCAAGCCAACCATAACTTCTGTGCTCATGGAGCGTCCCCATCACCATGGGAACGTCTCCATATACTAAAAATGTACTGTCGGATTTGAGGAATTACGTTGAAATCGCAATGCGATTAATTCAAGTTATATTAATCGCATTGCGATTTCAACTTAGAGCTGGGTTTATAATGGGTCAGCTTGCTAGAATTAACGAAGTTAACGAATATGGAATATAGCAGCAGTGTAAGTTGAAATCGCAATGCGATTAATTTAACTTAGTATTCGCATTACGATTTCAACTTAGCACTGCTAGTGCATAGCTATATATTCCATATTCGTTAATTCTAGCCTATGTAAGATAGCAGTGTTAAGTTGTAATCGCAATGCGATTAATATAACTTGAATTAATCGCATTGCGATTTCAACGTAATTCCTCAAATCCGACAGTACATTTTAGTATATAGAGATTTTCCCATGGAAGGGGACGCTCCATGAGCACGGAAGTCGGCAGAAGCGGCAACGGGCACTGACTGGAGCAGCCAGGAAGCCAGGAATCCTCATGACAGGTAAGAACTACTTTTGGGAAGTGGGAAAGAAAAAATATAACTAAAAAAAAAAAAACGAATATTCGAAATAGCGAATTTATAGCGCTATATTCGAAATATTCGCGACTTAGCGAGTGCCGATATTCGCTAAAAAATTCGCTCGAATATTCGCGCCAACACTAATGGGGGAAGAGAGGCACTTGTTACTGGCACATGGGGAAGAGAGGCACTTGTTACTGGCACATGGGTGAAGAGAGGCACTTGTTACTGGCACATGGGGGGAGAGAGGCACTTGTTACTGGCATATGGGGGGGGAGAGAGGCACTTGTTGCTGGCACATGGGGGAAGATGAGGCACTTGTTACTGGCACATGGGGGAAGAGAGGCACTTGTTACTGGCACATGGGGAGAGAGAGGCACTTGTTACTGGCATATGGGGGGGAGAGAGGCACTTGTTACTGGCATGTGTGGGGAGAGAGGCATTTATTACTGGTATATGGTTGAGGAGAGGCACTTGATACTGGCACATGGGGGGAGAGTCACTTGTTACTGGCACATGGGAGGGAAGAGAGGCAGTTGTTACTGGAATATGGGGGAAATAGGCACTTGTTACTAGCACATGGGGTGGATAGGCACTTGTTACTGGCACATGGGCAGGAAGAGAGGCACTTGTTACTGGCATATGGGGGAGAGAGGCACTTGTTACAGGCACATGGGTAGGGAGGGGAGGAACTTGTTGCTGGCACATGGGGGAAGAGGGCACTTGTTACTGGCACGTGGGGGTAGGAGAGAGGCACTTGTTACTGGCATTTGGGGGAGAGAGGCACTTGTTACTGGCATATGGGGAAGAGAGGCACTTGTTACTGGCACATGGGGGAAGAGAGGCACTTGTTACTGGCACATGGGGAGGAGAGAGGCACTTGTTACTGGCATATGGGGGAGAGAGGCACTTGTTACTGGAATATGGGGGAGGCACTTGTTACTGGCACATGGGTGGGGGAATAGGCACTTGTTACTGGCACATGGGCAGGAAGAGAGGCACTTGTTACTGGCATATGGGGGAGAGAGGCACTTGTTACTGGCATATGGTGGGGAGAGGCACTTGTTTCTGGCGTATGGGCGGAGAGAGGCACTTGTTACTGGCATATGGGGGGAGGAGAGAGACACTTGTTACTGGCATATGGGGGAGAGAGGCACTTGTTACTGGCATATGGGGGAGAGAGGCACTTGTTACTGGCATATGGGGGAGAGAGGCACTTGTTACTGGCATATGGGGGAGAGAGGCACTTGTTACTGGCGTATGGGTGGAGAGAGTCACTTGTTACTGGCATTTGGGGGGAGAGAGGCACTTGTTACTGGCATTTGGGGGAAGAGAGGCACTTGTTACTGGCATATGGGTGGAGGCACTTGTTTCTGGCACATGGGTGGGGGAGAGAGGCACTTGTTACTGGCACATGGGGGGAAGAGAGGCACTTGTTACTGGCACATGGGGAGGAGAGGCACTTGCTACTGGCACATGGGTGGAAAGGCACTTGTTACTGGCATATGGGTGGGAGAGGCACTTGTTACAGGCACATGGGTGGGGGAGGGGAGGAATTTGTTGCTGGCACATGGGGGAAGATGGGCACTTGTTACTGTCACATGGCGGGAAGAGAGGCACTTGTTACTTGCACATAAGGGAGGAGAGTGGCACTTGTTACTGGCATATGGGGGGGAGAGAGGCACTTGTTACTGGCACATGGGGGGAGAGAGGCAATTATTACTGGCATATGGTTGGGTAGAGGCACTTGATACTGGCACATGGGGGGAGAGGCACTTGTTACTGGCATATGGGAGGGAAGAGAGGCAGTTGTTACTGGAATATGGGGGGAATAGGCACTTGTTACTAGCACATGGGGGGGATAGGCACTTGTTACTGGCACATGGGCAGGAAGGCACTTGTTACTGGCATATGGGGGAGAGAGGCACTTGTTACTGGCACTTGGAGGAAGAGGCACTTGTTACTGGCACATGGGGAGAAGAGAGGCACTTGTTACTGGCACATGGGGGGCATGGAGAGGAACTTGTTACTGGCACATGGGGGGAAGAGAGGCACTTGTTACTGGCACATGGGGAGGAGAGGCACTTGCTACTGGCACATGGGTGGAAAGGCACTTGTTACTGGCATATGGGTGGGAGAGGCACTTGTTACAGGCACATGGGTGGGGGAGGGGAGGAACTTGTTGCTGGCACATGGGGGGAAGATGGGCACTTGTTACTGTCACATGGCGGGAAGAGAGGCCCTTGTTACTGGCACATGGGGGAGGAGAGAGGCACTTGTTACTGGCATATGGGGGGGAGAGAGGCACTTGTTACTGGCACGTGGGGGGAGAGAGGCATTTATTACTGGTATATGGTTGGGGAGAGGCACTTGATACTGGCACATGGGGGAGAGGCACTTGTTACTGGCACATGGGAGGGAAGAGAGGCAGTTGTTACTGGAATATGGGGGGAATAGGCACTTGTTACTAGCACATGGGGTGGATAGACACTTGTTACTGGCACATGGGCAGGAAGAGAGGCACTTGTTACTGGCATATGGGGGAGAGAGGCACTTGTTACAGGCACATGGGTGGGGGAGGGGAGGAACTTGTTCCTGGCACATGGGGGGGAAGAGGGGCACTTGTTACTGGCACGTGGGGGGTAGGAGAGAGGCACTTGTTACTGGCATTTGGGGGGGAGAGAGGCACTTGTTACTGGCATATGGGGGAAGAGGGGCACTTGTTACTGGCACATGGGGGAAGAGAGGCACTTGTTACTGGCACATGGGGGAGGAGAGAGGCACTTGTTACTGGCATATGGGGGGGAGAGAGGCACTTGTTACTGGAATATGGGGGGGAGGCACTTGTTACTGGCACATGGGTGGGGGGATAGGCACTTGTTACTGGCACATGGGCAGGAAGGGAGGCACTTGTTACTGGCATATGGGGGAGAGAGGCACTTGTTACTGGCATATGGGGGGAGAGGCACTTGTTTCTGGCGTATGGGCGGAGAGAGGCACTTGTTACTGGCATATGGGGGGGAGGAGAGAGGCACTTGTTACTGGCATATGGGGGGAGAGAGGCACTTGTTACTGGCATATGGGGGGGAGAGAGGCACTTGTTACTGGCATATGGGGGGAGAGAGGCACTTGTTACTGGCATATGGGGGGGAGAGAGGCACTTGTTACTGGCGTATGGGTGGAGAGAGTCACTTGTTACTGGCATTTGGGGGGAGAGAGGCACTTGTTACTGGCATTTTGGGGGAGAGAGGCACTTGTTACTGGCATATGGGTGGAGGCACTTGTTTCTGGCACATGGGTGGGGGAGAGAGGCACTTGTTACTGGCACATGGGGGGAAGAGAGGCACTTGTTACTGGCACATGGGGAGGAGAGGCACTTGCTACTGGCACATGGGTGGAAAGGCACTTGTTACTGGCATATGGGTGGGAGAGGCACTTGTTACAGGCACATGGGTGGGGGAGGGGAGGAACTTGTTGCTGGCACATGGGGGGGAAGATGGGCACTTGTTACTGTCACATGGCAGGAAGAGAGGCACTTGTTACTTGCACATGG
Organism: Bufotes viridis; assembly: GCA_033119425.1. Classification (NCBI taxonomy): domain Eukaryota; kingdom Metazoa; phylum Chordata; class Amphibia; order Anura; family Bufonidae; genus Bufotes; species Bufotes viridis. Next base: position 231,145,808 of record CM065594.1, read on the forward strand.
GGGAGGAGAGTGGCACTTGTTACTGGCATATGGGGGGAGAGAGGCACTTGTTACTGGCACATGGGGGGAGAGAGGCAATTATTACTGGCATATGGTTGGGGAGAGGCACTTGATACTGGCACATGGGGGGAGAGGCACTTGTTACTGGCATATTGGAGGGAAGAGTGGCAGTTGTTACTGGAATATGGGGGGAATAGGCACTTGTTACTAGCACATGGGGGGGATAGGCACTTGTTACTGGCACATGGAGGGAGAGGCACTTGTTACTGGCACATGGGGAGAAGAGAGGCACTTGTTACTGGCACATGGGGGGCATGGAGAGGCACTTGTTGCTGGCACATGGGGGGTGAGGCACTTGTTACTGGCATATGGGAGGAGAGGCACTTTTTTCTAACACATGGGGGGAGGCTCTTGTTACTAGCACATGGGGGGAAGAGAGGCACTTGCTACTAGCACATGGGGAAGAGAGGCACTTGTTACTAGCACATGGGGGAAGAGAGGCACTTGTTACTAGCACATGGGGGGAAGAGAGGCACTTGTTACTGGCATATGGGGGGAGAGGCACTTGTTACTGGCATATGGGGGGGCACTTGTTACTGGCACATGAGGGAAGAGAGGCACTTGTTACTGGAACATGAGGGGGCATAGGGAGGCACTTGTTACTGGCAAATGATTGGGGGGCATCTATGTGGGGCACTTGTTACTGGCACATTATTATTGGCACATATATTATTCTACTGAGGCCCAAAGAAGGGGTATTTTATATGGGGGGCTCTTTGTGGTACTAGTATTATCAGGGGTATTATCTGTTTCTGCAGTATAGTATTGGGGAGCACAGCAGCACAGTATTGGGTGTAGTAGGATGATTTGTCCAGATAATGGAAAAGTAGTAAACTAAGATTTTTTTTTGTTGTCAAACTGCTGAGACGGAAAATGGCGACAAAATTGTGGTCTGGTCTGAAGGTCTGAAAGAAGAAGATGAGGACAGAGAACATCAACATCAAAGGAGACGTCACTGGATGTAAGAGGTATGGGGAGTTGTATTTCTGTAGTGATGGGATCAGGGGCATAACGATCGCGGTTCGACTGCGACCGGGTGGTAGAGGTGGGATATGGGTGTGGCTGGAGACGGAACATGGGCGTGGCTGTAGGCAGAACATGGGTGGGGCCTTGATGGGGGCCCTTGATTTATGTTGCCCGGGGGCCCTTAGGGTTCTCAGTCCGCCCCTGAATAGGAGTGGTTAAAGGGAACCTGTCATCAACTTTATGCTGCCCATACAAACGGCAGTATAAAGCAGAGACAGGTGAGTTGATTTCAGCAGTCTGTCATTTAAAAGTGAAAAGTAAGTGGTTGCCGAGAATCAACATCACAATCATTGCAGACTGGGCCTGGAAAAGAGTCACAGCCACCTGAGAAGAGTCATGGTTGTTCATAAATTCCTGCTGTCCCTGCCCACCTGCTGATGATTGACAGTCTTCTACCTAGTTTTCTCCCTTTCTCTCTAGGAGACAACTGCCAACCATCAGCAGATGGATGGGGTGAGCAGGAGAATATGAATAATCATAACTCTTCTCAAGTAGATTGGACTCTTTTCAAGGCCTGTGCTTCGATGATTATGATGCTGGTTCTCAGCAACCACTTACTTTTAGCTCATGAGTGACATACCGCTGAAATCAGCATTTCTGTCATATTTTATGCTGCCCTCAGTGAGGTCAGCATTAAGTTGATGACAGGCTCCCTTTAAAGCAGCCCTCCCCTTCAGCTGTATGTGGGCTCAGCCAGCTGGAAAGGGTTTAATGCCATCCTCCCTGAAAGTTTTTCCATAAATTCTTGGCACTTATAAAGTATACACTGGGTGGCTCTTTGTTCCTTTTTTTTAGATATTCCTTCTTTATTACTTTTACAAGCATGATTCACCCTTGAAATGTTTTGTGCTTTCTTGATGGAGCTCAATCACCACCCCTAACCTGTGACCCAAGTTGCAAAATGTGACTCCCTTGTGTTTGTATGTTTGTATGTGTGTATATATATATATATAAATTTATATATTAGAGATGAGCGAATTGAAGCTGACGAAGTGGAATTCGATCCGAAATTCAGGAATTATTCGATTTGCACCGAATCCTAATTTCATTACACTTCGTGGTAACGAATCGCATTTTTTCATAAAATGGCTGCTGCACAAGTAAGGACAAGGAGCAAGGAACTCTGGGAAGGCAAGATCACCCATAATGCCATGCATGCAGATAATCAGCAGCCAGCCAGCCCTGTGATGTCACAGCCCTATTAATAGCCTCAGCCATCTTGGATTCTGTCATTTTCTGGTGTACTTAGTGCAGGGAGAGACATCAGCAGGCGCTAGGGACAGTACTAGAAAACACTTAAAGGGGTTGTCCAGGTTCAGAGCTGAACCCGGACATGTCCATAATTTCACCTAGGCAGCACCCCTGATGTTAGTATCGGAGCATCTCATGCTGCGATGCGCTCACTTGACCTGCGCTAGATCGTGCAGGGCAAGGGCTCTTTTGTTTACAATAACACTCTGCCAGGCTGCAGCTTCCGTCCGGCAGTGTGTTCGGTGACGTCACCAACTCTGATGGGCATGCTTTAGTGCTGCCCTAGCCTTTTTACAGGCTAGGGCAGCGCTAAATCCCGCCCATCAGTGCCGGTGATGTCACTGGGCTTCCTGGCAGACCCTTGGAGAGCCAGGTTTGTCACCGGAACTCTGGAAAATGCCTTTGCCCTGAGCGATTTAGCGCAAGGCAAAGGAGAGCATTGGAGCATGAACTGCTCCGATGCTCAAGTCAGGGCGGCTGGCTGGGTGAAAATCGAGGTATGTCCAGGTTCAGAGTTGAAACCCTTTAATTGTGCTAAAAAACGATTTACAAGTTCAGGGAAAGATTATTCAAAGTGTAGGGAAAGGATAGGGAGGAATCATTCCACAGCATTTATGTTGAACAGGGTTCAGTAGGGGAGTTCACAGGATGGGTAATAGGAACAATCGTATTACACCTTGCAGCACTGACTTGGGACACAAATTTTCATTATACAGCTCTGTAATTCCAGCAAAGTATTCTTGTTATTGGGGTGCAAGTGCTGTTTGATACAGCCATTAACAGGGTTTTTTACAAAGAAATATTTTTATGTCTTATTTGCCCTTGTGCGGTGCAGTTATATGTGCTAAAAAACGATTTACAAGTTCAGGGAAAGATTATTCAAGGTGTAGGGAAAGGATACGGAGGAATCATTCCACAGCATTTATGTTGAACAGGGTTCAGTAGGGGAGTTCACAGGATGGGTAATAGGAACAATCGTATTACACCTTGCAGCACTGACTTGGGACACAAATTTTCATTATACAGCTCTGTAATTCCAGCAAAGTATTCTTGTTATTGGGGTGCAAGTGCTGTTTGATACAGCCATTAACAGGGTTTATTACAAAGAAATATTTTTATGTCTTATTTGCCCTTGTGCGGTGCAGTTATATGTTCTAAAGCATTTTTTGGCTTGTATTAGTGGGGAGAAAAATGGCTTATTATTATGTGGTGAAGTGCTAATATTACAGCCCTTTTTTCTGTGTATTAGTCGCAAAATAAAAATATATTTGCCATTCAGCGGTGCAGTTATATGTTCTAAAGCCCTTTTTGTCGTGTATTAGTGGCAAAAGTAAAATATATTTGTCATTCAGCAGTGCAGTTATGTTCTAAAGCCTTTTGTGGCGTGTATTAATGGCAAAAGAAAAATATATTTGTCGTTCAGCGTTGCAGTTATATGTTCTAAATCCTTTTGTGGCGTGTATTATTGACAAAAGAAAAATATATTTGTCGTTCAGCGTTGCAGTTATATGTTCTATAGCCTTTTGTGGCGTGTATTATTGGCAAAAGAAAAACATATTTGCCGTTCAACGGTGCAGTTATATGTTCTAAAGCCCTTTTTGACGTGTATTAGTGGCAAAAGTAAAATATATTTGTCATTCAGCAGTGCACTTATATGTTCTAAAGCCTTTTGTGGTGTGTATTAGTGGCAAAATAAAAATATATTTGCTGTTCAGTGGTGCAGTTATGTTCTAAAGCCTTTTGTGGCGTGTATTAGTGACAAAAGAAAAATATATTTGTCGTTCCGCGGTGCAGTTATATGTTCTAAAGCCTTTTGTGACGTGTATTAGTGGCAAAAGAAAAATATATTTGCCTTCAGCGGTGCAGTTATGTTCTAAAGCCTTTTCTAGCGTGTATTAGTGGCAAAAGAAAAACATATTTGCCGTTCAGCGGTGCAGTTATACGTTCTAAAGCTTTTTGTGGCATGTATTAGTGGCAAAGGTAAAATATATTTGCCATTCAGCAGTGCAGTTATATGTTATAAAACCCTTTTTTTTGTGTAACAGTGGCAAAATAAAAATATATTTTTCATTCAGCGGTGCAGTTATATATTCTAAAGCCCTTTTTTGGGTGTATTAGTGGGAAAAAAAGGGCTTATTAGCCGTTGTATGGTGAAGTGAGAAAATTACAGACTTTTTTGGGGTGTTTTAATTTCCTTTTATCTATTCATTTGATGTAATAGTATGTCAGACAGAGAAGTGCCAGGCCCTGCACAGGAGAGTGGCAGAAGCCTAAATGTTCAGGTCACAGCAGAGTAAGAGGCCGTGGCAGCAGGAGTCGCAGTGAGTGGCCTGAGCTCCCGGTGTCATCTAGCAGTCGTGTCTTGACCACCAACCCAGCGGTTCTTGAATGGTTGACTTGGTCCTCTCTGTTTTAGATCCACCTCTGTTTTTTTTGGCATCAGCAATACTGAAGGATTACTGACCAAATGCTGATGGAGTAAAGGGGGATGCTCAACAGACTGAATCTATCTTTTGGGGATTATTGTTCTGATGGATCAGAGGAAGGGCAAAAAAATCAGTGACGTCAACACAAACTTACTGCTGACACTCCCTCCACTCTGTCGGAGGTCTCTACTTGTATAAGCATTTAATAGAACAGGTTCTGTAGAAATCTATGTGGAATCAGCTGACGACAGTGTAAAAGGAGTGCACTTCTACTTGGCGCTAACATTGACCTGTAAGACTGAGTTCATACTTAGTTATTTGGTCAGTTTTGGCCCTGTGACTGCCCAAATAAGTGAAGTGTGCAGTGATTCTAAGAGCGACGCCTGTCATCTGCATGTCATACTGACTTGCAGTATTTTTTCACTACCACAGCAGACTCCCCATGCCTGTTACTCCAAGGCACAGTGTTCTGCACCACTATTAAGGCTTCCTGAAGCCAGGAAATAGCAGTTTTTTAGCTCGATTCGCCACAAATAGATTTGGATCGAACCAAGTTTTTTCAAAAAATTCTGCGAACCGGTCGAATCGAATTTTTTAAAAACTCACTCATCTCTAATTGCACTATTACATTGAAGGTGGAAGTGAGGGTGGGATTAGGAGAAGGAAGGCAAGGAGACACCTTCCAAATCTGAAATGCTGGCAAGAATGGAGGCTACACATATCATAAGAAAATAAGAATATCACAGATAAAACAACACAGGGAGAATAAAGCAGATTCAGAAAACCATAGCAAGTATTTTTTTTTTTTTATTATTTGCTGGATAACCTCTATAATTTTCAATGTTCCCTGTCTACCCAGACAGCACCTTATGCTGAAAATTTAATCTAAAATTGGTCCTCCTTGTGACATGCTATCAAAACTCAACTACCGAGTAAAACAGATGATGGTTAATATAGCACAGAAGAGAAGAAGAAAGGTTACATTTCCACATCCTACTCAATCCAGATTCTGTCCCATGAGGAACTGCAATAGATTGCACTTGTATGCAAATATTTATTTGGTGCAATAATAGAACTATATATAATTCAGCTAACTGATATTCTCTGGCTGGAGCTTCCCATTGGCTGCTGAAATGTCATGCAATATTAATACACTCTGCACACAAAATAAATGTGCCTCTTTAATTGCATCCGCACATTCAGTAATTATACTGGTGTAATCAAGTGGAAATATTTCCATTGTCCATGAGAGATATTTTTGTCGAAATAATGAATTGCAATATCATGAAACTCCTTCAAAGCAAACAGAATGCAAGTACACAAAATGAAAGAGGCTCTTTTGATGGAGAGAAATGATACTGTGCATCCTTGGATTAATGCAATCTAAATAGAGCTCGAAGAGAAGGGAGGCTTTATTCTAATTATTGTCTAGTGGGTGAATGATTATACGGTGTAAATACATATCTGTATTGAAATTGTATTGTTTTCTTGAATAAAGTTTATGTAATGTATATTGGTTGAAAATGGAATATGTTTTTTATAGACATAGTGAGAACTGTACATCTTTTGGACAGGTACAGTCCCCTAAAAATAAGTATCATTTGGAAAATATAACTAGCTGCCTTTCTTTGAGGTATTTAAAAAAAAAACTCCCCCACCTTGCTGGCTCTAGGGCAGCCTGTCAGACAAATTAGATGTTGGAAGATGTCTCCGCTCCTTCATACTATGTCTCATCCAGGCATCAAAAGCAGTGGTGTTTTCCAGTAGTCAGTAGATGCAAGTTCCTTTTGCCTGTAAAAGTCTGAGCAGATGGAGGTGGCCAAAGTGGGCTACTAGGTCCTTCTTTGCCTTGATATGCTTTCACTAAAACATTGAGAGGAAGAAACTGCAGTTGCATCTCCCTCCTTTCCACTATTCTGTCTACTTCACAGTGTTACAAAACATTACATGAGACAGAACTTTGTTTTCTGTCCAGCATAACGGAAACCAGACGGATCCGTTATGCTTGCCCATATACTTCTATTATGACGGATCAAAACGGAATGCCTCTAAAGGTTTCCGTTTTGATTTTCGTCTTATGGATTCCGCCCATAAAACTATGTGACTACAGCTGAAGCCTACATCTTCTGAATACTGTGCAACTGTTATTTAGTCCACAAAAAAAAAGAAAGAAAATTAATTATGCTGAATAGCAGTAACAGCAAAATTGGTAAAAATAAAAGTACAATAATGGTCAATTATGAAGCTACAATAATGTGGATTCACAGAGCATTTCATTAAGAACAAATGTGTCTTCCCACATTCATCTAGTACAACCAGAGAGAATCTACTTTTACAGGTCTAGGGTGAGAAAATGTTTTTTAGATATCCTGCTGACACACATTAGCACTTGAGAGTAGGGTTGATTATAATTCTCCAAGCATAGAATGCCTTACAGCTAAAGTATCTCTAAAAGATGCAACAAAAATAGGCTAAAGCCCCACAAGGTGAAGCAAAACAATAGTGCATGTTAAATCTAAACCAGATGCTGTGGCACACAAAGGACATGTTAATGACCTCCAGAGTATGAACATGGATGTTTCTAAATAGTGATGCTCAGGATATTTCACAGTCAAAACATTAAATTGAAATCAGTTTTTCTGCCGGGTCATCATCTACATCTTAAAAGCATAAGTAGCGGTCCCAAGGTCTTTTCATTACTTATCTACTTCTTCTGAACCATAGCAACTAATCATTTGTACCAAAGCCAATAAAATATGTTGGCTCATTTCTGCACTTATACAACGTATATCCATTTTTTATTTAATTAATTCTTTAGATAGGAAATGGTAACTGGCTTTACAGTTACAGTAGTCAAACTGTAGAATATTCTACATATGATGAAGCTATGGCAAATGTAATCCAATACATTTGATCCAATAGGGTAATAGATATAATGAGTGAGCACTCACTACACTAGCACCAAGAGATAGGTAGTAGTAATAAAATACATACAATTTATTAAATATAAAATAATATCTAAATAAAAACACAAAGATGTCATAAAAAATCCAGGAATGTCAAAAAGGGTCACATAGGAATGCAGTACCAGGTACGCATCTGATTAATCCTACTATATAGAAAATGCGATGAATAGACAAAAGCCGTTCTATAAAGAAGTCCAATCCAGTCCAAAAAAAGTTCTTATAAGTTGGAATATACAAGGTCAATAGTTCACTGAAGGCTATATTTGAGATCCAATCCCTCTTCACAATTGCCACTCAGTTCTATGGTTCAAAATGATCGCAATGTGATCAATGCGATAATAAGTTTGCAATGCGATCAAATGTGATACTTTATTTATGGAGCAGGTGTTGTATCAATCCATATACTGCAGTAATGCCGTATTGAAGTTGTATATATATGGTTGCATATGTTAAGTTCTTACCTCCCTTTCATGTTGGGGTATGGGGGTAGAAGTATTGTAGCGGCGTCTGCTGTTCCTCCGTGTATCTCGGTGCCTGACTCAGCTGACGTGGTCTTCGGGCGTGTGACGTCACAATCTCGCGGTAATATGATGCCGAGCGCTATGCAGAGTCCAGTAGCGATAAACTCCGTATTGGCAAAAAACTTTGATCTAGAAGATCGCAAATATTCGCATGGCCATGCGATTACTCAGTCCAGAGGTGAAGTTATTAGCGTAGGTGCTTCCTCTGCCCAGACGCGTTTCGGGGTGCTCTCCACCCCTTCCTCAGTGGATGACATCCGTTTGCATTCCGTATTTTGCGGAACAGAACAGCTGAACCCTAATGCTGGGTTCAGACCTGAGCATTTCTGAGACGCGCGTTTTCCGCGTGTTTTTGTTGCGCATTTTACGCGCGTTTTTGTGTGCGTTTTTGGCAATAGTAAACGCACGTTTTACGCGCGTTTGTGTGATTGACTGCAGTGTTGTCCAATGACCAAATATCCCTGTCTATATGAAGTTTGGCCTTTCCAGCATGTTGCAAATTCATAAACGCGCGTTCGAACTCACGTTTTCAGTGTCAAAAACGCGCAAAATACAAGCGTTGCGCGTTCCCATTGAAGTCTATGGGCCAAAACGCGCCACAAACGCCCCCAAAAAAGCTCAAGTACTTGTTTATGCGTCGGGCGTTTTTCAGCGCGTTCGAACGCGCTGTAAAACGCGAAAATGTGAACCAGTCCCATAGGGAGGCATTGGTTTGCATCGGCTATGCGTTTTACAGCGCATTCGAACGCGCTGTAAAACACGCAAGTGTGAACTGAGGGTAATAGAAGAGTACTATCCTTGTCCGTAATGCAGACAAAATTAGGACATGTTCTATTTTTTTTGAGGAACGCAAGAACTACATGTAGTAACTTCCGTTTTTTTTTGCGGACCCATTGAAATTAATGGTTCCGCAAAAAAACGTAACGGACACAGAAAGAAAATACATTCGTGTGCATGAGCCCATACAGGTTAGCGCCAGGTATAAAGAACCGTGCAGAGGCCCAAGATCCTACTATAGCGTGAAAGAGTGCACTCCTTTTACACCAATTCACTGATTTCATATAGATTTCTACAGAACCTGTTCTTTTAAATGCGTATAGCCTCCCTGACAAAGTGGAGTGGGTGTAAGCAGTAAGTTTGTGTTGCTGTCACTGATTATTTTGCCCTTCCTCTGATCCGTCAGAACAAAAAAACTAAAAATTGATCCTGTCTGTTGAGCATCAGCCTTCACTCGGTCAGCATTTGGTCAATCCATCGGGATTGCTAAAGCAAAAAAAAAACAGGAGTGGATCCAAAACAGAGATAACATGTGAATGGAATCTTTGTATGTCTTCTGTGTTTTGTACCCACTCCTGCTTCTGGCTACCAAATCATAAGCCAATTCTGAGGCAAAATAGGGACCGTGTCATGCAGGCCTTCCAGCTGTTACATAGACTCCATTGTGCGTCTCATTTTTCCTTCCCTCTGACTGATCAGAAAAAGGGTCAAATAAATAATGATGTCAGCCAGGACGAAAGGCAAAATAGTGGCCCAGTCATGAAGTGGGGAGGGTGGGAACAGCATTAGAAATCCACAGAGTGGCCCTCTGACATAGTGGTGAGGTGGAAGCAGCATAAGGAGGCCACAGAGTGGCACAATGACAGTATGGAGGTGAGACTCTATGGTGACGCTGCATATGTTGATACAGGGCTGTGGTGCCAACATTGGCACCCTGGCCATGCTTCACCTTCTGCCCACAGGTTCTACAAATGACCATGTTCACCTCCTCCGGTGGCTTAACAAAACACTGCCACACCGCCGAGTTGGTGATTTTACCCCCAACACACCTCACTGACTGACTGCTACCGCCGCTGCTTCCGTGAACCCCTGCACCACTACTTTCCAGGCAGGTGGGATCATGCAAACGAGTCGTATACCCGGGCACGTTTGGCTCCCGACCTCCCACTGCTGCCACGCTGCTGACGTCACTGATGTTCTCCTCAACGGTCTCTGGGTCAGGAGCCTGACCGCTCATAACACCAGCTCCCACGCCACTCTCCTCAACACTATTTGCCCGCCTACTAGAGGAAGAGGTGGATGTCTCCTCCACATCTTGGCTGGCCAGTAGCTGCTGACTGTCTTCTAGTAGCTTGTCCTCACTGTATAGTGGAGCTGAGCCCACAGCATATAATACTTCTCCGGCTGAGGAAACAGAAAAGGACAGAGGCAGGTTGAGGACAGGTGAGGGCACAGGGCCTGCTCCTGGGCCATTCCAACTAAGGGATGTGTCTGACAAACCCACGAATGGCTGGAGGTGTCTGATGTCACTTTGGACGAAGTGGATGACCGAGTCAACCATTCAAGAACCGCTGGGTTGCTGGTCAAGACACGACCGCTAGATGACACCTGGAGCTCAAGCCTCTCGCTACGACTCCTACTTCCACACCCCTTACTTTGCTGCGACCTGTGCCTGCGCATGAACCATTTAGGCCTCTGCCACTCCCCTGTGCAGGGCCTGGCACATCTCTGTCTGATGTACTGTTAGAGCAAATAAATAAATTAAAAGGAATTTGAAACACCCCAAAAAAGTCTGTAATTTTCTCACTTCACCACACAATGGCTAATAAGCCCTTTTTTCCCCCACTAATATATGCCAAAGAACGCTTTAGAACATATAACTGCTCTGCTGAACAGCAAATAATATTTTTTTTTTGTCACTAATACACACCAAAAAGGGCTGTAGAACATATATCTGCACTGCTGAACAGTAAATAGGACCTTATTTTTTTCCACTTATACACGCCACAAAAGGGTTTAGAACATATAACTGCACGGCTGAATGGCAAATATATATTTTTTTGCCACTAATATATGCCAAAAAGGGCTTTAGAACATATAACTGCATCGCTGAATGGCAAATATAAATTTATTGCCACTAATACATGCCTTAAAGGGCTTTAGAACAGGCATCCTTTAACTGCAGCCCTCCAGCTGTTGTAAAACTACAACTCCCACAATGCCCTGATGTAGGCTGATACCTGTAGGCTGTTCGGGCATGCTGGGAGTTGTAGTTTTGCATCAGCTGGAGGGCCACAGTTTGAGGATGCCTGCTTTAGAACATATACGTAACTGCACTGCTGAAGGGAAATATATGTTTTTTGCCACTAATAAACACCAAAAAGGGCTTTAGAACATATAACTGCACCACTGAACGGCAAATACGTATTTTTTGCCACTAATAGAGATGAGCGAACACCTGGATGTTCGGGTTCGAGAAGTTCGGCCGAACTTCCCGAAAATGTTCGGGTTCGGGATTCGAACTCGACCCGAACTTTATCCCGAACCCCATCGAAGTCAATGGGGACCCGAACTTTTAGGCACTAAAAAGGCTGTAAAATAGTCCAGGAAAGGGCTAGAGGGCTGCCAAAGGCAGCACAATGTAGGTAAATCCCCTGCAAACAAATGTGGATAGGGAAATGAATTAAAATAAAATTAAATAAATAAAAATTAACCAATATCAATTGGAGAGAGGTCCCACAGCAAGGAATCATGCCTCATATCACCCACCACTGGAGAAGGCCACTCTCATTTATTTCGGACCAGCACCCAGACAGAGGATACAGGTCCCACAGCAAGGAATCATGCGTCATATCAACCACCATCGGAGAAGGCCACTCTCATTTATTTCGGCCCAGCACCCAGACAGAGGAGAGAGGTCCCACAGCAAGGAATCATGCCTCATATCAACCACCACCGGAGAAGGCCACTCTCATTTATTTTGGACCAGCACCCAGACAGAGGATACAGGTCCCACAGCAAGGAATCATGCGTCATATCAACCACCACCGGAGAAGGCCACTCTCATTTATTTCGGCCCAGCACCCAGACAGAGGAGAGAGGTCCCACAGCAAGGAATCATGCCTCATATCAACCACCACCGGAGAAGGCCACTCTCATTTATTTCGGCCCAGCACCCAGACAGAGGGAGAGGTCCCACAGCAAGGAATCATGCGTCATATCAACCACCAACGGAGAAGGCCACTCTCATTTATTTCGGCCCAGCACCCAGACAGAGGAGAGAGGTCCCACAGCAAGGAATCATGCCTCATATCAACCACCACCGGAGAAGGCCACTCTCATTTATTTCGGCCCAGCACCCAGACAGAGGAGAGAGGTCCCACAGCAAGGAATTATGCCTCATATCAACCACCACCGGAGAAGGCCACTCTCATTTATTTCCGCCCAGCACCCAGACAGAGGAGAGAGGTCCCACAGCAAGGAATCATGCCTCATATCAACCACCAATGGAGAAGGCCACTCTCATTTATTTCGGCCCAGCACCCAGACAGAGAGAGAGGTCCCACAGCAAGGAATCATGCCTCATATCAACCACCACCGGAGAAGGCCACTCTCATTTATTTCGGCCCAGCACCCAGACAGAGGAGAGAGGTCCCACAGCAAGGAATCATGCGTCATATCAACCACCACCGGAGAAGGCCACTCTCATTTATTTCGGCCCAGCACCCAGACAGAGGAGAGAGGTCCCACAGCAAGGAATAATGCCTCATATCAACCACCACCGGAGAAGGCCACTCTCATTTATTTCGGCCCAGCACCCAGACAGAGGAGAGAGGTCCCACAGCAAGGAATTATGCCTCATATCAACCACCACCGGAGAAGGCCACTCTCATTTATTTCCGCCCAGCACCCAGACAGAGGAGAGAGGTCCCAACAGCAAGGAATCATGCCTCATATCAACCACCAATGGAGAAGGCCACTCTCATTTATTTCGGCCCAGCACCCAGACAGAGGAGAGAGGTCCCACAGCAAGGAATCATGCGTCATATCAATCACCACCGGAGAAGGCCACTCTCATTTATTTTGGACCAGCACCCAGACAGAGGATACAGGTCCCACAGCAAGGAATCATGCCTCATATCAACCACCACCGGAGAAGGCCACTCTCATTTATTTCGGCCCAGCACCCAGACAGAAGAGAGAGGTCCCACAGCAAGGAATCATGCCTCATATCAATCACCAACGGAGAAGGCCACTCTCGTTTATTTCGGCCCAGCACCCAGACAGAGGAGAGAGGTCCCACAGCAAGGAATCATGCGTCATATCAACCACCACCGGAGAAGGCCACTCTCATTTATTTTGGACCAGCACCCAGACAGAGGATACAGGTCCCACAGCAAGGAATCATGCCTCATATCAACCACCACCGGAGAAGGCCACTTTCAGTTATTTCGGCCCCACCACCCAGACAGAGGAGAGGTTCATTCAACTTTGGGTTGCACCGCAAGATCATGGTAAAGTTAAAAAAATGAGGATTCAATAAAGAAGTTCCCGAAGTACAAGAATACATGGTTGAGGGGCAGGCAGTTATAAATGTCTATTCTGCACAAGGGAGGGACAGGTCCTGTGGGATCCATGCCTGGTTCATTTTTATGAACGTCAGCTTGTCCACGTTGGCTGTGGATAGGCGGCTGCGTTTGTCAGTAATGACGCCCCCTGCCGTGCTGAATACACGTTCAGACAAACGCTGGCCGCCGGGCAGGCCAGCACCTCCAAGGCATAAAATGCTAACTCTGGCCACGTGGACAATTTGGAGACCCAGAAGTTGAATGGGGCCGAACCATCAGTCAGTACGTGGAGGGGTGTGCAGACGTACTGTTCAACCATGTTAGTGAAATGCTGCCTCCTGCTAACACGTTCCGTATCAGGTGGTTGTGCAGTTAGCTGTGGCGTGGAGACAAAACTTTTCCACATTTCTGCCATGCTAACCCTGCCCTCAGAAGAGCTGGCCGTGACACTGCTGCGTTGGCGACCTCTTGCTCCTCCTCTGCCTTCGCCTTGGGCTTCCACCTGTTCCCCTGTGACATTTGGGAATGCTCTCAGGAGCGCCTCTACCAGCGTGCGCTTATACTCGCGCATCTTCCTATCACGCTCCAGTGCAGGAAGTAAGGTGGGCACATTGTCTTTGTACCGCGGATCCAGCAGGGTGGCAACCCAGTAGTCCGCACACGTTAAACTGTGCGCAACTCTGCTGTCGTTGCGCAGGCACTGCAGCATGTAGTCGCTCATGTTTGCCAGGCTCACCAAAGGTAAGGACAAGCTGTCCTCTGTGGGAGGCATATCGTCATCGTCCTCCGTATCCCCCCAGCCACGCACCAGTGATGGGCCTGAGCTGTGTCGGGTGCCACCCGCTGTGAACCTGCTTCATCCTCATCCTCCTCCACCTCCTCCTCATCCTCCTCGTCCTCCAGTAGTGGGCCCTGGCTGGCCACATTTCTACCTGGCCTCTGCTGTTGCAAAAAACCTCCCTCTGAGCCACTTCTAACAGACTGGCCTGAAAGTGCTAAAAATGACCCCTCATCCTCCTCCTCCTCCTCCTCCTGGGTCACCTCCTCATCCATCATCGCCCTAAGCGTTTTCTCAAGGAGACATAGAAGTGGTATTGTAACGCTGATAACGGTGTCATCACCACTGGCCATGTTGGTGGAGTACTCGAAACAGAGCAACAGGGCACACAGGTCTCGCATGGAGGCCCAATCATTGGTGGTAAAGTGGTGCTGTTCCGCAGTGCGACTGACACGTGCGTGCTGCAGCTGAAACTCCACTATGGCCTGCTGCTGCTCGCACAGTCTCTCCAGCATGTGCAAGGTGGAGTTCCACCTGGTGGGCACGTCGCATATGAGGCGGTGAGCGGGAAGGCCGAAGTTACGCTGTAGCGCAGACAGGCGAGCAGCGGCAGGATGTGAACGCCGGAAGCGCGCACAGACGGTCCGCACTTTATGCAGCAGCTCTGACATGTTGGTGTAGTTGTGAATGAACTTCTGCACCACCAAATTCAGCACATGCGCCAGGCAAGGGATTTGCTGGGACACCAGATTCAGGGTATTACTATTTTGGCAATGGAATTTCACCCCAGAACAAAATATACCCTGTTACGGACAGATTTAAACTAGGCCTGCAACTGCTGGAACACCAGATTCATGGTATTGCTATTTTGGCAATGGAATTTCACCCCAGAACAAAATATACCCTGTTACGGACATGATTTAAACTAGGCCTGCAACTGTTGGAACACCAGACTCAGGGTATTGCTATTTTGGCAATTGAATTTCACCCCAGAACAAAATATACCCTGTTACAGACAGATTTAAACTAGGTCTGCAACTGCTGGAACACCAGATTCAGGGTATTTCTATTTTGGCAATTGAATTTCACCCCAGAACAAAATATACCCTGTTACGAACAGATTTAAACTAGGCCTGCAACTGCTTGAACACCAGATTCATTGTATTGCTATTTTGGCAATTGAATTTCACCCCAGAACAAAATATATGTCTTGGCGGACACTATAATACTTTGCCAACCAGTGCTGGGACACCAGATTCAGGGTATTGCTATTTTGGCAATTGAATTTCACCCCAGAACAAAATATGTTTTGGCGGACACGATGAATCTTGGCCTGCAACATCTGGGACACCAGATTCAGGGTATTGCTATTTTGGCAATTGAATTTCACCCCAGAACAAAATATATGTTTTTGCGGACACTATGAAACTTGGCCTGCAACAGCTGGGACACCAGATTCAGGGTATTGCTATTTTGGCAATTGAATTTCACCCCAGAACAAAATATATGTTTTTGCGGACACTATGAATCTTGGCCAGCCACAGCTGAAACCACTGATTTATGGTATTGCTATTTTGGCAATTGAATTTCACCCCAGAACAAAATATATGTTTTTGCGGACACTATGAAACTTGGCATGCAACAGCTGGGAGACCAGATTCAGGGTATTGCTATTTTGGCAATTGAATTTCACCCCACAACAAAATATATGTTTTTGCGGACACTATGAAACTTGGCCTGCAACAGCTGGGAGACCAGATTCAGGGTATTGCTATTTTGGCAATTGAACTTCACCCCACAACAAAATATATGTTTTGGCGGACACTATGAATCTTGGCCAGCCACAGCTGAAACCACTGATTTATGTTATTGCTATTTTGGCAATGGAATTTCACCCCAGAACAAAATATATGTTTTTGCGGACACTATGAAACTTGGCCTGCAACTGCTTGGACACCAGATTCAGGGTAATGCTATATTGGCAGGTTAATTTCACCCCAGAACAAAATATACATGTAAGCGGATACTATGAAATCTGGCCTGCAACTGCTTGGACACCAGATTCAGGGTATTGCTATATTGGCAGGTTAATTTCACCCCAGAAAATAATCTATCCTTTGCCAGACAGCAGACAGTATTATACTTGTCTAGCCAAAGCTGGAACACCAGATCTAGGGGATTGGTATTTGGGCAATTGTATTTAACCCCTTAATAAAATATAGAAATTGCTATCCTGAGTTTCTAGGGGTGACAATTAGCACAGCCAAGCCCCTGATGTAGAATATAGCAAAAAAAAAAACTAGCATTGATGGATTGATGGACTTGGTGGCAGCTTCTTCTGGTGCACCACAAGTCACAAAATGGCCGCCGATCAACCCAGAAAATGAGTGACAGAAAAACGCTCTGTGCAGAATAAAAACCAGTGAGCAAGTAACTAGCAGAAGTTCAATGATTCTCAGCTGTTGATCGATCACTTCATTAAGTGTTTTGGCTAAGTTAATCCCTTCCTAATCTCGCCCTAACACAGCAGCTGCATCCTCTCCCTACACTAGTCAGAGCAGTGTGACGTGCGACGCTACGTGACTCCAGCTTAAATAGAGGCTGGGTCACATGCTGCACTTGGCCAATCACAGCCATGCCATTAGTAGGCATGGCTGTGATGGGCTCTTAGGGCAAGAAGTAAAACGCTAGCTGATTGGCTGCTGTGCAGCCCTTCAGAAAGCGGGAAGTAATCGACGAACATCGAACCCGAACCCAAACTTTTTTGAAAATGTCCGGGTTCAGGTCCGGGTCCAGGACACCCCAAAATTCGGTACGAACCCGAACGATGCTCGAACTGTTTGCTCAACACTAGCCACTAATATACGCCAAAAAGAACTTGTATTTACTAAGGTTTTAAATTAGAGTGCTATAAGTAAACTGGATATTAGTAATTACTAAGACTTATCTCCTGATGCCCTCTTCTGAACTTCTAGTTGAGTTTGAGAATTAGCCGGCCAAGTTCTAATTTCTGATGATTTTGATTAAGCTTCCTTTAAGACCATTCTTGGCCTCCTAGGGCACATAAGTATTAATTTAATATGGACTCTTACATTTTTCTAGTATTCAACTTTCTTTATGATGGTATACTCAAAGAGCTAAGTATATCAGATAAATTTCCATATACAATATTTTGGCTAACAATATTTTTGATCTGAACCAAGGGTCATTTATTTTACAGTTCTATCTTACACTGAATGGAGGTGAGTAAGGTAGACAGTCACATTTTAAAGTTCACTTTCTACATGCCTTAGGGCTCATGCACGCAACCATGATCAGCCTGAAAAACATGGCCCATGTGTTGGCTGACCACAACTCTCCTAACCCACACTGACTGCATCATCGTCATTTATGATACAGTCCGTCCCTATCTCATCGCAGGGCTATTGCAGTATACTCAAATGATTAGGTGAGCACAGTGCAATAGACCCACAATCAGATGTGAACTCTATCATAAATTATTATGATACAGTAACTTTGGTTCTGGGAAGCCGCCGTGTTTCCCGGGCCAATCATTGTTGTGTGCATGAGCCCTTAATTTTACCGAATTTTAGTAGTTGTCACTGATTACTGCATATCTACACTTGGAATAATTTTTAAGATTTTAACTACTGCAACATTATAGTTTTCTTGCAAGTTGTCTTTTCAGCTACTCGTTGCAGTAAGTACAGTATGTGGCACTACACTTATTATAACATGAGACAGTGGGGAATAAAATAAATGTAATTAATCTGTGTTAAAAAAAAAGGCTACCTAGGGCTAACTTGGTAATAAAAGAGATATAGCTATATGCTATCCTTCTGGTATATATCTGTTTTTACTTTTGTGAGATTACATTGAAGCATATAATTCTGCTCTTGGTGACACATACATGCTGTAGTACAATTTATTTCCATGTTTTTTTTTATTTTTATGTGGAGTATATCAAAACCACATCATGCAGATTTCCCTTCTGTTTATTAATGACATGCTAAATTGAATAATTAGATGTTGTTTCCCTTTGTGTGATGAATTTATCAGTTGGAATACACACCAGGGATTTTATATCATTTACATAACGAGTCTGTATGAAAATAGACTGCACTCTCTAAGGTCGACCAAATTAAAGACCGTGGTTACAAAATACTCGCAATATGGGAGGCTTAAAATGTAAAATATAGCTTTGGTTTGCCGGAATGGTAAAGTAAGAATCAGATAATCTGGAGTCTATGGAACCAGTCGATTGCATCAGTTTCATCCTCGAAGTAAAAGAAAAACTAATCTTCAAAGAATGTGACTATCCTTTTTAGATATCTAATAAATGAACACTAGAGATGAGCGAATCAAAGCTGACAAAGTAGAATTCGATCCGAATTTTAGACAAAATTCGATTCAAACCGAATCCGAAATTCCTCGCGATTCGTGGTAACGAATCTCATTTTATTCTTAAAATGGCTGCTTCATGTGTGAGAACATGGAGCAAGGAACTCTGGGAAGGCAGGATCACCCATAATGCCATGCATGCAGTCAATCAGCAGCCAGCCAGCCCTGTGATGTCACAGCCCTATAAATAGCATCAGCCATCTTGGATTCTGCTATTTACCAGTGTAATCAGTGCAGGGAGAGACATCAGCAGGTGCTAGGGTAGTGCTAGAAAAAACTTCATTGTGCTAAAAAAACGATTTACAAGTGCAGGGAAAGATTATTCAAGGTGTAGGGAAAGGATAGGGAGAAATCATTGCACAGCATTTATGTTGAACAGGGTTCAGTAGGGAAGGTTACAGCCTGGGTAATAAGAATAATCCTATTACACCGTTTTGCACTGCAAAGACCCAAATTGACAATATACAGCTCTGTAATTCCAGCAAACCATTCTTGTTCTTGGGGTGCAAGTGCTGTTTGATGCAGCCATTAACAGGGTTTATTACAAGGAAATATTTCTATATCTTATTTGCCCTTGTGCAGTTATATGTTCAAAAGCATTTTTTGGCTTGTATTAGTGGGAAAAAAGGGCTTATTAGCTGCTGTGTGGTGAAGTGAGAAAATGACAGCCTGTTTTGTCGTGTATTAGTGGTAAAAGAAAAAAATATTTGCCGTTCAGCGGTGCAGTTATATGTTCTAAAGCCTATTGTGGCATGTATAAGTGGAAAAAATAAAAATATATTTTCCGATCATCGGTGCGGTAATATTTTCTAAAGCCTTTTGTTTCGTGTATAAGTGGAAAAAAGAAAAATATATTTGCCAATCAGTGGAGCAGTTATTTGTTCTAAAGCCTTTTGGGTCGTGTGTAAGTGGACAAAAATAAAGGCTAATAAACACCCAACGAACTTTGATGCTCTTTCTTAGTTCTTACAGGCTTTCAGCCTTTCCATCACTTTTACCACATGGATTCGGGTCTCCCAAAATTCTAGACTTGTGGTAGTGTCATCACAGCTTTTCCACAAGTCAGTTTCTCAAATGTCTGCTGTGTATTTGCTGCTGTGATAAAGTGGAAACATCTAGTAGTAAAAAATTACTCACATGTGAAAAAGTATGCTGAATAAATTAAACCAAGCCAGGCTGCCTAGTTCTGAAGACCACAAACTATGAAAACAGAGATGAGCAAATTTCAAAAAATGCGATTCGGTCGGCTCGCCGAATTTTCCGAAAAGATTCAATTTGATCCGAATTAATTCGTGGCAAATCGCGTTAAAGCTATTTCCTGGCTGCAGAGAGCCTGTATAGTGGTGTAGAACACTGTGCCTTGCACCAACACGCATAGTGAGTTTGCTATGGAAGTGAAACAATACTGTGAGTCAGTATGACAAACAGATGACAGGCGTCACTCTTAGAATCACTTCACTTCTTTGGGCAGTTACGGGGGCCAAAACTGACAAAATAACTCAAGTGTAAACTCAGCCTTACAGGTCAATGTTAGTGTCAGGTATAAAGAACCATGTAGAGGCCCAATATCCTACTATAGTGTTAAAGACTGCTCTTCTTTTACACCATCATCAGTTGATTCTACATAGATGTCTACAGAACCTGTTCTATTAAACGCTTATACAAGTAGAGCCCTGCTGACAGAGTGGAGAGGGTGTCAGTGTAACGCCTCAATAGGTGTGGACCCGCTGTGCCACTTCCGGTTTGACTTTGGGTCAAACTTGGGAGCGGAATCTAAGTGTCCCCCTGGTCTTCACCCTTTATCCCGCTCCTGGATGCGGAAGCTGGTCTTAGCTGCAGGGGAGACACCAGGTCGCCACCGCAAGAGTGGTCCCGGTTAAGTGGCAGATGCAAGCACCGGGGATACAGGCAGGCGGAGCAAGCTGTCGCTGGATAAAGCAGAGCTGAGTTGGTGGTTAGGCAGAGCTGTTAGAACATCAGCGCTGCATAGCTCAGGTGCAGCGGATGAGACGAGCTGCACAGCAGACAAAGGCGTGGTCGACAATCTGGGTCGTATACTTGAGAGCAGCAAGGTACAGGAGGATAAGACAGAGACAAGGTCAGGATACAGGCTAATGTCAGAAGCAGGATAACAACACAGGAACAAGTTGTAACCTTCGCTGTAGAAAACTACAATATTGCTAAGGCATCACAGAAAGGGGGAAGCACCCTTAATAAAGGTGGTGCCTGGCCAGAATTGGAGAGAGGGTGGAATCAGGGGCGTGCACGAACCCTTAAAGAACCAGGACGTGTGCGTCTCCTACAAGGTGCAACTGAAGCTGTCACCGCCTACGACAGTGCAGGAAAGCGGGTTTGGAGCCTGCAGCGGAGAGGAGGAGCCTTGTGTGCAGTTCGACTGAGGTACATAGCAGGGTATGCTGCATGTTGACGGCTGCAAACTGGCATTGTTACAGTATCCCCCCTCTCACACCCCTTCTTCTTGGTCTTGATCCACTGAAAAGATCTTTTGAGAAGATTCGGAGCATGTACATTTTCCTCCGGCTCCCAGGGGCGTTCCTCAGGACCATAATTCTTCCAGTCTACAAGGAAGTACCTCTTGCCACCAACTACCATGAAATCGAGGATGTTCTGTACTTCAAATTCAGGTTCTCCGTCAGTAGCAACGGAAGTAGTGCTGGAGGGAGGTCTGGAAAAGGAGTTGAGGACCAATGGTTTCAGAAGAGATACATGGAAGGAGTTTGGAATCTGGAAGGTAGGAGGCAACTGGAGTTTGTAGGAAGCATGGTTGATATGCTCTAGGACCTCAAACGAGCCCAGAAACTGGGGAGCAAATTTGCAACAGGGTACCTTCATGCGGATGTCCCGGGAGGAAAGCCAGACTTTGTCGCCAGGAAAAAACTAAGGAGGTTGTCTACGTCTGGTATCTGCATTCTTATTCATACTGGTAACAGCCTGAGAAATAGAGTCCTTAGTCTGTCTCCAGATGCTGAGGAAGTCTCTGAACAAAGAATTAGCGGCTGTTACCTCAGAAGATGCAGACAGTGGTTAAGGAGCACGGGGATGCAGTCCATACACTATATAGAAGAGGGAAGAGCCCGTACATTCTCTGTAATGGCTGTTGTAAGAGAATTCCGCCAAAGGCAGGAACTGAACCCACTCATCATGCTTAGCAGAGACAAAGTAACGAATGTAGTTCTCCAAGATCTTGTTAATTCGTTCAACTTGCCCATTAGACTGAGGATGGTAGCTGGAAGAGAAATCCAACTTGACCTCAAGTAGCCCACAGAGCGCTCGCCAAAATTTAGAAGTGAATTGTACCCCACGATTAGACACAATGTGCAAAGGTAGGCCATGATGGCAGAAGATGTGTTCTATAAACAGACAGGCCAATTGATTAGCAGATAGCAATCCAGGAATCGGAACAAAATGTGCCATCTTGGAAAATCTGTCTACCACTATTCAGATTATGGAACAGCCAGCAGAGGACAGGAGATCTGTGATAAAGTCCATAGCGATGTGCTGGAAGAGGACTTCAGGAATGGGTAACAGTAGTAGCGTGGGTTTGGTTCGGGAAGCCTTTTTGTGGGCACAGGAGGTACAGGCAGACACAAACTCTGGGACATACTTGGGTAGGGTCGGCCACCAATAGTGAAGGGACAAGAAATCAAGGGTCTTACGCACCCCAGGGTGACCCGCATACTTGGAGCAATGTCCCCAAGAAAGAATTTTCCTCCTCTTAGCTTGCGGAATGAAGATCTTTCCCAGAGGAATATCTTTCACACGGACTGGTGCCACAGAAACCAGACAAGACAGATCTATGATATGTTGAGCTTCTTCAATCTGATCCGCTGGGTCAAAAGAACGGAAAAGTGCATCAGCCCTTACATTTTTATCAGCCGGTCGGAAATGCAGAAGAAAATTGAATCTGGCAAAGAAAAGTGCCCATCGAGCCTGACATGAATTTAGATGCTGTACAGAATGTAGATATGTTAGATTCTTGTGGTCAGTGTATATCACCACAGGATGCAGAACCCCCTCCGGAATGTATCTCCATTCTTCGAAGGCCATCTTGATAGCAAGCAGCTCTCTATCGCCAATGGAATAGTTTCTTTCCACAGAAGAGAAGAGCTTGGAGAACAAACCACACAAGACAAATCTCCCTTTAGAGCTCTTCTGTAGCCGGACGGCACCTGCTCCAATAGAGGAAGCATCCACTTCAAGGAAGAACTGCTTGGTGGTATCCGGATGATGGATAACAGGAGAAGCGGCAAAGCAGTCTTTGAGTTGCAGGAAAGCAGACTCAGCTTCAGGGGTCCACTTTTTTGCATCCACCCCTTTCTTCGTCAGAGCAGAAATAGGAGCTGTAAGGGAAGAGAAGTTTGGGATGAACTGTCTATAGAAGTTGGCAAACCCCAAGAACCTTTGAATGGCACGGAGACCTTAAGGACTAAGCCAGTTCAGGATGGCTGAGACCTTGTTTGGATCCATTTGCAGACCAGAGCAGGAAACAATGTATCCCAGGAAGGGTAAGGTGGACTGCTCAAAGACACACTTTTCAAGCTTAGAGTACAGACCATTCTCCCTTAATCGCTGCTAAACCAGGCGCACTTGCTTCCGGTGAGTGGTCAAGTCAGGGAAATAGATGAGAATATCATCGAGATACACCATTACACAGTTGTATAACAGGTCCCGGAAGATATTGTTCACAAATTCTTGAAAAACTGCAGGAGCATTGCATAGGCCGAACGGCATGACCAGGTACTCATAGTGGCCATCACGGGTATTGAATGCCGTTTTTCACTCGTCGCCTTCACAGATTTGGATCAGGTTATACGCACCACGCAGATCCAACTTAGAAAATATCTGAGCACCTCGGATACGGCCGATCAATTCAGAAATCAGAGGCAGGTACTTGTTCTTGACCATGATAATCTATGCACGGACGGAGTGACCCGTCTTTCTTGGCCACGAAGAAGAAGCTGGCTCCCGCTGGAGAGTTAGACTTTCGGATAAATCCCCTCTTTAGGTTTTCCTTAATATACTTGGCCATAGCCTGAGTCTCGGGCAGGGATAATGGATAAACCCTTCCGTAAGGTGGAGAAGTCCCAGGTAGAAGATCGATCGGGCAGTCATAACACCGATGACGTGGTAAAGTCTTAGCCTTCTTCTTACAGAAAACGTCCTCATACGCCACATATTGAGAAGGCAGACCCAATAGGTTCATAGGTACCAGACAAGAAGACATTGCGTGAACCACCGACAGACAGGAAGTATGTTCCCCAGCGGAGAATATCCCCCGTATGCCAGTCTAAGATGGGAGAATGCTGCTGTAGCCAGGGCACTTCCAGAAGCACTGGGTCCGTGGAATTCGGCAGGACATAGAAAGATATTTCTTCAGGATGTAGCACCCCGTTTAACAGAAGCAGTGATGATGAACTAAATAGGTCTGGGCAGGGTTTGTCCGTTTACAATAGTTGCCACCAGAGGCTTCGCCAGATGAGTAGTGGATAACTGGCACTGGGTCACCAGGGCTTCATTAACAAAATGTCTGGCTTCGACGGAATCCAGGAAGGCAGGTACTGAGATACTGGTTTTCCCAGAAGACAAGACTACAGGAACAAGAAGTTTGGGAGAATAGTTTCTTTTGCCTAGGGTCACTTCTCCCATTGAGCGTAGGCGCAGAAGTTTTCCACCTTCTGGGGACAGGTACGAACAAAGTGACCCTTTTCACCACAGTAGAGGAAAAAGTTTTCTGCTCGCCGCCGCTGGCGTTCCTTGTTAGAGAGCTTCAGGCATTCCATCTGCATAGGCTCTTCAGGCGGAATTGCAGCAGGAGTCTATACAGTCCTCTGGAAGCCAGGTGTGAGTCTAGATGTCTGCCTCACCCTTGCGGTTTGAGAGAACCGTTTTCGAAATCGCACGTGAATATACGTCTGGCCAATGTGACCAAAGTGTCCAGAGAGCCAGGAGTCCCTTCCCGAAAGTTCTTCTTTAATGCGGTCACTAAGACACTCCCAGAATACGGCTTGTCAGGCTTCACCATTCCAGGACAGTTCTGCAGACAGAGTACGGAACTGGATTGCGTATTGTCCCACTGTCATTGCGCCTTGGCGCAGACAAAGGAGAGCAAATGCTGCAAACGAGGCATGACCTGGTTCCTCAAACACCGTACAGAAGACAGTTAGGAAGGTCTGGAGGTTTGCAGTCTCAGGTACGCTTCGGCCCATAAAGGAATAGCCCAGGCTAGAGCTTCTCTAGAGAGCAGAGAGACTATGAAAGCTACTTTCGCTCGGTCAGACTGGAACTTGTCTCCATGTAGCACAGTGGATCAGGCACTGATTCAGAAACCCTCTGCAGGCTTTCGGATCACCATTGAAACGTGGAGGCAAAGGTAGCTGGACAAGAGTCGTGCCATTGTGTGCAAACGATGCAACAGGATTTACAGGAGTTGCTGGGACCTGTGGTGCAGCAGGAGCAGAAGAAGGTAGAGCGTCTAGATGTGCAGAAATCGTGTTCAGACACTGCAGCAGGAGATCTTGGCATTCGCTCTGGCGTTGTAGCTCTTGGTTTAAATCTTGCACAGCAGGCTTGGACTTGCCAGCGGGGTCCATGGCCTGAGGAAGCTGTAACGCTTCAACTGGTGTGGACCCACTGTGCCACTTACCGTTTTGACTTTGTGACAAACTTGGGAGCGGAATCTAAGTGTCCCCCTGGTCTTTACCCTTTATCCCGCTCCTGGATGCTGAAGCTGGTGGTGCAGGGGAGACACCAGGTCGCCACAGCAAGAGTGGTCCCGGTTAAGTGGCAGCAATGCAAGCACTGGGAATACAGGCAGGTGGAGCAAGCTGTCGCTGGATGAAGCAGAGCTGAGTTGGTGGTTAGGTAGAGCTGGAGCTGTTAGAACATCGAGACGAGGTCAGGATACAGGTCGGAAGCAGGATAACAACACAGGAACAAGCTGGAGCCTTCGCTGTAGAAAACTACAATATTGCTCAGGCATCACAGGAAGGGGAAGCACCCTTATAAA
This sequence comes from Bufotes viridis, assembly GCA_033119425.1. Lineage (NCBI taxonomy): Eukaryota > Metazoa > Chordata > Amphibia > Anura > Bufonidae > Bufotes > Bufotes viridis. Next base: position 231,171,609 of record CM065594.1, read on the forward strand.
GATGGTGCCTGGCCGGAATTGGAGAGAGGGCGGAATCAGGGGCGTGCACAAACCCTTAAATAACCAGGACATGTGCTGCTCCTACAAGGTGCAACTGAAGCTGTCGCCGCCTGCGACAGTGCAGTAAAGCAGGACCGGAGCTTGCAGCGGAAAGGAGAAGCCTTGTGTGCATTTCGACTGAGGTACATAGCAGGGTGCGCTGCACGCTGGCAGCTGCAAACTACCATTGTTACAGTCAGCAGTAAGTTTGTGTTGACGTCACTGATTATTTTGCCCTTCCTCTGATCCGTCAGAACAATACCCACAAAAAAACGAATCCTGTCTGTTGAGCATCCGCCTTCACTCGGTGAGCATTTGGTCAGTAATCCATCAGTATTGATAATGGCAAAAAAAAAACAGGAGTGGATCCAAAACAGAGATGACACATGAATGGAATCTTTGTATGTCTTCTGTGTTTTTTTACCCACTCGTGCTTTGGCTACCAAATCATAAGCGCATTCTGATGGGACCATACAGGCATTAGAGCTGCCACACAGACAGGATCCATTGTGTGTCTCACAATGGTGACATAGTGCTGGGGTAGCAGCAACATCAATAGACCACAGAGTGGCAAGGTGACATAGTGTGGAAGTAGCAGCAGCATCAGGAGACCACAGATTGAGCCGGTGACTGGGGAGGTGGGTTATACAAACAGTACCCGCTGACGATAGTTGGTGTAAGAAGGATCACTTGGCATCAGATGTGTGGCATCAGGCGGGTGGCAGCATCAGAATAGTAGCTGAGGCAGGTAGCCAGAAGAAACCGGTCTCTTTTGTCAAAGTGTTGGTGTGGCACCATGGATGATCTAGTCTGATGCATCAGACATTGGTGGATGGAAATCCTGGCTGATCCATGCCTAATTCATCTTGACAAAGGTCAGTCTCTCCACATTTTGGGTGAACAGGCGAGTTCTCCTTGGGGTAACTATGGCCTCCGCCACACTAAACACGCGCTCTGATGCCACATAACTGGCCAGGCAGGACAGCTTTTCCAGGGCAAACTTGACCAGTTGCGGCTACAAATCTAGTTTGGCTGATCAGTAGTGATGAGCGGCAGGGGCAATATTCGAATTCACAAATATTTGGTTGAATATTATTCATATATTCGCAAATTTGCGGTTATTTTCTTGATTGCAAAAATCGCCATATGTAATATGCACTTAATGCGCGCGCAGTACAGGTGTGGGTCACTATAGCTACATTTTTCAAGTTGCTAGATGTTTCCTGAGACTGGAGAAAATGGTTGGCATGGCAGAACATTACAATAGCTTTATATGCAGATAGAGTGCTCCGATGTATTCACGATTGCGCAAATTGGAATCTAATTATGTGCTATTTTTGTGCAATACGTGCAACTTCACATTTTAGCAGGTCTGACTACATATTAGTGATTGGTGCACTAAGTATTGTTGTGAACTTGTGACATCAAAGCATTATGTATGTATGTACATAGCATACATACATACATACAGCACTATGTACAGTTGTGTTCAAAATTATTCAACCCCCAATGCTGTAAAGGGTTTTAGGGAATTTAGTGTACATTTGTAATTGTGTTCAGAATGAAATCTTACAAGGACTTTTTAAAGAACCAAATGCAACTAAAATGACATCAATTGTTTTTGTAATACAGTATTAAATGTTTTTTTTGTGATTTCTTCATTGACACAATTATCCAACCCCTTAAAGACTACCACTCTTAAGAACAGAGGTTCATTCAAGTGTTTTCGATCAGGTATTGAAAACACCTGTGGATGTCAAGGAGCAGCAATCAAGCATACTAAGCACCAATTAGGCAGATTTAAAATGACTGTGATACTCAGCTCCTTCTAGACATTTACTGGTGTGTTTACAAACATGGTGAAGTCAAGAGAATGATCCAGGAAGACAAAAGAAGAGGTGATTTCTCTTCACAGGAAGGGCAATGGCTATAAGAAGATTGCAAAGATGTTAAACATACCAAGAGACACCATAGGAAGCATCAAACGCTACCTGGTCGTGGCAGAAAGAAGATGCTGACTTCGACTGATGTGCGCTACCAGAAGCGCAAAGTGGAGAAAAGTCCCCGTGTGACTGCTGAGGAACTGAAAAAAGATTTGTCAGATGCGGGTACTGACGTTTCAGCTCAGACAATAAGGTGCACACTGTGTAATGAAGGCCTCCATGCCAGAACTCCCAGGCGCACCCCATTGCTGTCTCCAAAGAATAAGAAGAGTCGACTGCAGTATGCCAAAAGTCATGTGCACAAACCACAAAAGTTTTGGGATAGTGTTCTGTGGACTGATGAAACAAAATTAGAACTGTTTGGGCCCATGGATCAACGCTATGTTTGGAGGAGGAAGAACAAGGCCTATGAAGAAAAGAACACCTTGCCTACTGTGAAGCATGGAGGGGGGTCAATCATGCTTTGGGACTGTTTTGCTTCTATAGGTACAGGGAAGCTTCAGCGAGTGTAAGGTACCATGAATTCTCTTCAGTACCAGTAGATATTGGATGAAAATGTGATACAGTCCGTCACAAACTTGAGGCTTGGGAGACGTTGGACCTTTCAACAGGACAATGATCCCAAGCATACCTCCAAGTCCACTAGAGCATGGTTGCAGATTAAAGGCTGGAACATTTTGAAGTGGCCATCGCAGTCACCAGGCTTAAATCCGATTGAGAACCTCTGGTGGGACTTAAAGAAAGCAGTTTCAGCGCGCAAGCCTAAGAATGTGACTGCACTGGAGGCTTTTGCCCATGAAGAAGGGGCGAAGATACCCGTAGATCGCTGCAAGACACCTGTGTCAAGCTATGCTTCACGTTTAAAAGCTGTTATAACTAGAAAAGGATGTTGTACTAAGTACTAAGATTGAATGTCACTTGGGGGTTTAATAAAACTGATAATGATGTGAGCACAGAAAAGACATTTGTGGTTATTTCATTATAAATGTTATGTTATATTTGTCTGACTTACAGGTGCCTCTTTGATTTAATTGTAAACAAGATGACTGAAATGATCAAAATCAATGTCAAACTGGCCAAAACACTCAATTTCAGTGGGGGTTGAATAATTTTGAACACAACTGTATGTAGCATGTATGTATGGACAGCAGAACCTATCACACTACCTAACACTCTGCACAGCTACACTATATCACAATCTAACCTACACTGACTATCTCCCACTAACTATCTGTATTATATAAATAAGCAAACTAACTAACTCACTAACTAACTAACTATCTAATGTAATGTGACACAGGAAAGCAGAGAGCACAGCAATGACACTGCTATCTCTCTCAGAACTGTAATAAACTGTAGAAAATGGCTGTGGGGAGGTTCTTATATATTAAAGGGGTAGGCAACTCCTATTGGTTGCTAGAGATGTTGCTAAGCTCAAACAAAGATACTGCAGCCTTCTCATTGGCCCACAAGCAAAAAGGGAGGTTACTGATGAAAAAAAAGGAGAACATTTGAAAATGCAAATATATATCACTATATTCTAAATATTCTCAAATTCTCGAAATTGCAATATTCGCACCCAACACTACTGCCCAGTAGTCCAGCGGATCTTCAATGACGGTAGGCAGCGTACACTCCAAGTATGCCACCACCTGCTGGTTCAGGTTCTGCTCTATGTCTAGCTGCTTGTGAGTAGTTTCTTCACTATGCGGGTGAAGAAAGCTGCTCATCAACGACTCTAGACTCAGGCTGCTGCTGATCGAGCTGGTACTGCATGGCATGGGCTGCCACTGGCTAACATTAAAGTTACACAGGGGAGTACCTCTGTCTGCCTGTATCATCAAGAAATCTCTTATGGCCTTTCTCTGTTCATACAGTCAGTCCAACATATGGAGGGTGGAATTCCAACGGGTGGAAACGTCGCACATCAGCCTATGTTGGGGGACGCCATTCTGCCGCTGTAGCTCAAGGAAGGTGTGCTTGGCGGTGTATGAGTGGCTAAAGTGCATGCAAAGTTTCCTGGCCATTTTTAGGATGTCTTGCAGATGGGTGGAAGACTTCAAGAACCGCTTGACAACCAGATTGAACACGTGTGCCATGCAAGGCGCTTGGCTCAGCCCTCTTTGATGCAGCGCCAACACAATGTTCTTCCCGTTGTCGGTCACCATGGTTCCAATTATGAGTTGTCGCTGAGAAAGCCAGGATTCAATTTCTTGATGATTGACATGGAGCGGTTCCTCCCCTGTGTGACTCCATTCGCCCAGGGAAATGAGGTGCAGAACAGTGTAACACCGCCATGCCCTACACATATGGTATGCGGAAGGTGCACTGTGAATTGGCCCTGCAGTGGAGGCTGAGGACACGGTGGAAGATAAGGATGCAGAGACGGACATTGTCGCAGAACCAACGGCGTGAGAATGTGGAGGTAGAAGCGGCGTCACCTGGCAACGTTGCTGGTGTGGCTGTGCAGGAACCACATTTACCCAGTGGGCAATAAAGGACATATATTGTCCTTGACCGTAGTTACAGCTCCACACATCGGCGCTGCCATGCACTTTGGCAGACACCGACAGGCTCAAGAACTGGCCCACGTTCTGTTCTACATATGTGTGCAGGAGAACGTTAAGCTTCTGCGCCATTGGATGGGTACACGCATACTGTTGTCTCTTGGCAATCGCTTCGGTGATCGATTGCTGATGGAATGACTGACTAGGAGGAGGAGGTTCAGGAGCATCAGGACTTGCAGATGATAAGAAGGACAGACAGCTTCCTTCGGCTGAGGTGGTGAAGCCTTGACTGCCTGAAATCCGGTGTGTGCCACTCGGTGATGGAGAGGTTGCTGTGTAGTGCTGGACCACCACATTGGAGCCACAGTTCTCCCAGGCCACTTCATGGTGATGCTGCATAAGTTGACGCAGGGCAGTGGTGTCAACCCTGGCCACGCTTCACCTTCTGCCCACAGATTCGACAAATGGCCATGTTCTCCTCCCCTGGTGGCTTAACAAAAACTGCCACCCTGCCGAGTAGGGGATTTTACCCCCAACACTCCGCACTGACAGACTACTACTGTCACTGCCTCCGTGAATCCCTGCACCACTACTTTCCGGGCCGGTAGGCTTCTATGAAGCGGATCGTCTACCCTGGGCACGTTTGGCTCATGACCTCGCACTGCTGCCACCCTGCTGACTCCTGGCCATGCTACCGACTTGATGGCTCTATCGCTACATCATGAGCAAGCTGCCACCCTCTTCTCCAGATGATAATGAAGCCCCTTCGTCACTCGGCTACACCATCATCAAGTACTGTCTGCACGTCACTGATGGCCTTCTCAGCGGTCTCTGAGCCAGGAGCCTGGCCGCTCACAACACCAGCTCCCAGGCCACTCTCCTCATCACTACTTGCTCACCTACTGGAGGAAGCGGCGGATGTCTCTTCCGGATCTTGGCTGGGAAGTAGCTGCTGACTGTCCTCTAGTAGCTCATCCTCGCTGTATTGTGGAACTGAGCCCATAGCATATACTACTTCTCTGGCTGAAGGAACAGAAAAGAACAGAGGCAGGTTGAGGACAGGTGAGGGCATAGGGCCTACTCCCGGGCCATGCCAACTAAGGGTTGTGTCTGACGAACCTACCGACTGTTGGCTGGGGGTGTCTTATGTCACTTGGGAAGAAGTCAAAGATCGAGTCAACCATTCAAGAACAGCTGAGTTGCTGGTCAAGACATGACCGCTAGCTGACACTGAGAGCTTAGGCCTCTAGAAGTAATGCCTGCTGCCACGTCCCCTTACTCTGCTGGGCCTGTGCCTGCGCCAGAACCGTTTAGGCCTGTGACCCTCCCCTGTGCAGGGCCTGTCACTTCTCTGTCTGACCTACTGTTAAATCAAATAAGTAAATAAAAATAAAATTAATACATGCGAAAAAGGGTTTATCACTTCACTGTACAACAGCTAATAAGCCCTTTTTTTCCCCCACTAATACACATCAACAAAAAAGGCTTTAGGCTTTAACTGCGGCCGTGAACAGCAAAAAAACATTTTTTTGCCACTAATACACGCCAAAAAAGGGCTGTAATTTTCGCACTTCACCACACAACGGCTAATAAGCCCCTTTTCTTTTCCCCGACTAATACACGCCAAAAAAAGCTTTAGAACATATAACTGCGGCCGTGAACGGCAATTAAATCTTTTTTTGTGCCACTAATGCACGCCAAAAAGGGCTGTCATTTTCTCACTTCACCACACCACGACTAATAAACCCTTTTTCTTTTTTCCCACTAATACACGCCAAAAATAGACTTTAGAACATATAACTGCGGCCGTGAACGGCAAATAATACTATTTTTTTGCCACTAATACACGCGAAAAAAGGCTGTAATTTCCCCACTTCACCACACTACGGCTAATAAACCCCTTTTCTTTTTCCCCACTAATTCACGACAAAAAAAGGCTTTAGAACATATATATATAACTGCATTGCAAAAGGGCTAATAAGACCCCAATAACAAGAACGGTTTACTGGAATTACAGAGGCATTGCAAACCTGAAATGAGCAGAAGTATAATGGCAATTTGGATCCCCAGTCAGTGCAGCAAGGTGTAATAGGATTGTTCCTATTACCCAGGCTGTACACTCCCCTATTGGACCCAGTTCTGCTTCAATACTGTGGAATAATTTCTCCCTATCCTTTCCCTACACTTCTAGTGCTCTGTGCCTGAACTTCTATTGAGCAAAATATAAGTTTTTAAGTCTTTCCTAGCACTGTCCCTAGCGCCTGCTAACGTCTCTTCCTGCACAAAGTACACTGAAAAATGGCTGAATACAAGATGGCTGAGGCTATTTATAGGGCTGTGACATCACAGGGCTGGCTGGCTGCTGATTGGCTGCATGCATTGCCATGTGGGGGATCCCTCGTTAACCGAGTTCCTTGCTTCATGTCCTAACACGTGCAGCAGCCATTTTTAGGAAAAAATGTGATTTGTTACCACGAAGAGTGAGGAAATTCGGATTTTGTGCAAATCGAATATTTCCTGAAATTCGGATTGAATTCCACTTTGTCGGCTTTGATTCGCTCATCTCTAAAACAGTCTTTGGTTGAGTATTACTACCAAGTTCCAAACTTGAAAGCAATGTCAACACTAGTAACATCTCACGTGGCATACATAGTACGAATGCGGTTTCCACTATATGGAGATAGTTCATGCCTCCATGTCATTAGGGTCTTCTATATGAAAAGTTTTTTTATAAGCCACAACTGATTTCCTACTTTGAAGGTAACCATTCTTGAGCTGGTCTTGGGAAAGAAGGAGACCGATGGTACATAAGCTCATTTATCCCTCAATTTGTTGCATAGCAGAAAACATGGGCAGATTCTATTGTATTTCAGCTTTTTTTAAGGGGCTTCATGTGTAAGTATGTAAAAGTCTAAGACTAGTACATTAACAGGAGTGGTATAGAGCTCATCATATCATCCTTGAACCTTGGAGAAGTCAAAATACATTGTTGAAAATAAAGGAGAGGTGACCATGCATGTGTATAGCTCTGACCATTCAAGTCTACAGAAGTTACAGGAACTACAGAACTGAACAGACATTTTTCATGAATATTGTATATAAAGTATGTCATAAATGTCTGAGAGGGAAAATCCCTCCATTGTTTGCCTACTTCTGGATGACATTACTATTATCATATCCTTTGGGCACCACATTGTCTACTTTGACAATCAGTTAAACCTATTTCGTCCTAAGTTTTCTATAATTTCCAACTCCACAATTTTTGCGAAAATGTAATAAAATAGCAAACCTAACTTCTATGTTACCTCATATATGATGATAATTGCCCACAAAAAAGGTGCTCTATGCACAGTCTGCTTATATTCCTTGTCACTAAAAAACATCTTCCTAAATGCATAGGCACCAAGTCCTGTGAGGCGTTGCACTGTGGGATGATAGCATTTTTTAGAGTGTCACATGCACAGGGATGGACTAGGAAATTAAAGTGGCCCTGCAAACAAAACTAAAAGTGGTCCCATAGATAAGGCCAAATTGACAGAAGGCAGGGCCAAAACAAGTAGGTGGGGCCAAAAATACCATATTAACCACCTCAGCCCCCCAAGCTTAAACACCCTTAATGACCAGACCACTTTTTACAATTCCGCACTACACTACTTTCACCGTTTATTGCTCCGTCATACAACTTACCACCCAAATGAATTTTACCTCCTTTTCTTCTCACTAATAGAGCTTTCATTTGGTGGTATTTCATTGCTGCTGACATTTTTATTTTTTTTTGCTATTAATCAAAAATGACCAAAATTTTTGCAAAAAAATGACATTTTTCACTTTCTGTTGGAAATTGTTTTCTTTTAAAACTACATTTCTATATACATTTTTCGCAAAATTTATTGTTATACATGTCTTTGATAAAAAAAAATCCAAGAAGTGTATATTTATTGGTTTGGGTAAAAGTTATAGTGTTTACAAACTATGGTGCAAAAAAGTGAATTTCCGCATTTTGACTTTCTGAGCACCTGTCATGTTTCCTGAGGCACTACAATGCCCAGACAGTAGAAATACCCCACAAATGACCCCATTTCGGAAAGTAGACAACCACTGATGGGCATAGTGAGTTCATGGAAGTTTTTATTTTTTGTCACAAGTTAGCGGAAATGGAATTTCATTTTTTATTTTTTACAAAGTCTCATATTCCACTAACTTGTGACAAAAAATAAAAACTTTCATGAACTCACTTTGCCCCTCACGGAATACCTTGGGGTTTTGGGGTGTATTTTTACATATACCCATACTGTGTGTGAAAAATATCTCAATTCACAGAGATATTTCTCTCATCCAGCATGGGTATATGTAAAAATACACCCCAAAACACATTGCCCTACTTCTCCTGAGTACGGCAATACCACATGAGTGAAACTTTTTTGCAGCCAAGATGCGCAAGAGGGCCCTAATTCCAAGGAGTACCTTTAGGATTTCACAGGGCATTTTTACGTATTTGGATTCCAGACTTCTTCTAACGCTTTGGGGGCCCCTAAAATGCCAGGGCAGTATAAATACCCCACAAATGACCCCATTTTAAAAATAAGACACCCCAAGATATTCCGTGAGAAGCATGGCGAGTTCATAGAAGTTTGTTTTTTTTGGCACAAGTTAGCGGAAATTGATTTTTTTTTTCTTACAAAGTCTCATATTCAACTAACTTGTGACAAAAAATAAAATTTTACATGAACTCACTATACCCCTCACGGAATACCTTGGGGTGTCTACTTTCTAAAATGGGGTCAATTGTGGGGTATTTATACTGCCCTGGCATATTAGGGGGCCCTAAAGCGTGAGAAGAAGTGTGGAATCCAAATACATAAAAATTCCCTGTGAAATCCTACAGGTACTCATTGGAATTAGGACCCCTTTGCACATCTTGGCTGCAAAAAAGTATCACTCATGTGGTATTGCCGTACTCAGGAGAAGTAGGGCAATGTGTTTTGGGGTGTATTTTCACATATACTCATACTGTGTGTGAAAAATATCCCTGTAAATGACAACTTTTTCCATTTTTTTATGCAAAGTTGTCAATTTACAGAAATATTTCTCTCACCCAGCATGGGTATATGTAAAAATACACCCCAAAACACATTGCCCTACTTCTCCTGAGTACGGCAATACCACATGTGTGACACTTTTTTGCAGCCAAGATGCGTAAAGGGGCCCTAATTCCAATGAGTACCTTTCAGGAGGGCATTTTTATGCATTTTTCTTCTCACGCTTTAGGGCCCCTAAAATGCCCGGGCAGTATAAATTCCCCACATATGACCCCATTTTAAAAAGAAGACACCCCAAGGTATTCCGTGAGGGGCATAGCGAGTTCATAGATGATTTTTTTTTTGGCACAAGTTAGCGGAATTTGATTTTTTTTGTTTTTTCTGACAAAGTCTCCCTTTCCGCTAACTTGTGACAAAAAGTTCAATCTTTCATGGACTCAATGTGCCCCTCAGCGAATACCTTGGGGTGTCTTCTTTCCAAAATGGTGTCACATGTGAGGTTTTTGTACTGCTCTGGCATTGGAGGGTCTCCAAATTCATTACATGTATGGCCAGCATTAGGAATTTCTGCTATTCTCCTTATATGGAGCATACGGGTAATGAGATTTTTTTTTTTTAATCATTCTTTATTTGTAAGAGATGGACATACAAATCAAAGATATCAACAACCAATGCACAAATTGGCAATACATACACAAATGTATTTTTTTCCTTTCAGCCTCTGGGCTGAAAGAAAAAATGAACGGCACAGATTTATTCATTCATTATTTATTCATTCGCATCGATGGATGAAAAAACCTTTGCCAAAAAATATGCAAAAAAAAAAAAAAAAGAGGAGCCTGGCGATTGCCAGGACATAGGGGCTCTGCCCAAACATCCATACCCACTTCAGCTCCTATGTCCTGGCAAATGTGATTTCTCCATTCACATCGATCAATCGATCGTTGTGGAGGAAGACATCTTTGCCAGATTTTTGATACAAAGTGTTTGCCAAATCATATGAACTCCAACACCTCTCCTCAGCTCATATGCCTGGGCAAATGTACCTGTACTGCGGAGAAGAAATCTCATCCTGCAGCGCGGCAAACTCCGATTTCAAGTGTCTTCTGACAGCAGCGCAAAGCTTCTCTCAGCATGCACATCAGAGCTGCAGCGTTTTCGTCGGTTGGTCCAGCTGGAAAATAAAGGGTGGTTAGGGGGAAAAAAAAAGAAGAAGAAAAAACAAGCAGCAGGCTCATAAATTTGAACGTTACAAACTTTATAAACCTGAACATCATAAAACTTTTAACTCAAGATTTCTTTTTCTTGCTACCTGTTTAATTTTTTCTTTTTTTTCCGCTCTTTATTTTCCTTGCAGAAACCTCTCCTCTCCCATGGGACAATGTGTAAAGTGTAAATCGCACAGAGAAGGTGCGAAGTACATTATGCACTTTATCCCAAGTGAAAGGAGACATTTCTACCATTTCACATAGCTGCAGTAGCACACTAGCACCCCTGTGTGTTAGGGTCTCTCAAAACCTAGTATCCTGAGAGTCCCTAGATCCTGAGTGTAAAAACTACCTTTGTCCTGCGGTCCCTACGTCCCTAAGTGTACCTGAGTGTGGTACTTCCGGAAACACTCCCCTAGGCATAGGAAAGGGTGGTCAGGGCAGTCATGACAGAAATAGCAGGTGTCACGCCTTATTCCACTCCTGCTACAGACACGACATCTTTTTCGGGGTGGCGGTTGGTTTATGGTACCAGCAACGACATTGGGAATATGTCGCTCGTGTAGACGGCTCACTACACTGGTGGTTGGGGCCACGGAACCTCCTAGATACAGGAGGTTCTCGTCTCGATGATCTCTTCCTGAAATTTGAGGAAGGATCCTGTTCTCCCAGCCTTACTGTAGAGAACAAAACTATTATATATAGCCAATTGAATTAGATATACAGACACCTTCTTATACCAGCGTCTGGTCTTTCGGGAAAGCAAATATGGGGCCAACATCTGGTCATTGAAGTCCACCCCTCCCATGAGCAAATTATAGTCATGGACCGAGAGGGGCTTTTCAATGACACTGGTTGCCCGTTAAATTTGGATTGTCGTGTCTTCGTGAATGGAGGAGAGCATGTAAACGTCCCGCTTGTCTCTCCATTTCACCGCGAGCAGTTCTTCGTTACACAAGGCAGCTCTCTCCCCCCTTGCAAGATGGGTGGTAACGAGCCGTTGGGGGAAGCCCCGGTGACTAGATCGCACGGTGCAACAGCAGCCAATCTGTTCTAAGAACAAATGCCTGAAGAGGGCCACACTTGTGTAGAAATTGTCCACATAAAGATGGTACCCCTTGCCGAATAAGGGTGACACCAAGTCCCAGACTGTTCTTCCCACTGCTCCCCAGGTAGTCAGGGCAACCGACCGGCTCCAGAGTCTGATCTTTACCCTCATAGACACGAAATTTGTGGGTATAGCCTGTGGCCCTTTCACAGAGCTTATACAATTTGACCCCATACTGGGCGCGCTTGCTTGGGATGTACTGTTTGAAGCCAAGGTGCCCGGTAAAATGTATCAGGGACTCGTCTACGCAGATGTTTTGTGCAGGGGTATATAAATCTGCAAATTTGGTGTTGAAGTGGTCTATAAGGGGCCGAATTTAGTAGAGCCAGTCAAAAGCTGGGTGGCCTCTGGGATGAGAGGTGGTGTTGTCACTAAAGTGCAGGAAACGCAGGATGGTCTCAAATCGTGTCCTCGACATGGCAGCAGAGAACATGGGCATGTGATGAATTGGGTTCATGGACCAATATGACCGCAATTCATGCTTTTTTGTTAGGCCCAAGTTGGGGAAAAGGCCCAGAAAAGTTTTAAATTCGGAAACTTGGACTGGTTTCCACTGGAAAGACTGGGCATAAGAGCTTCCCGAGTTGGCGATTATAAATTAAGTGGCATACCGATTTGTTTCTGCCACGACTAAGTCAAAGAGCTCCGCAGTGAAGAACAGCTAAAAAAAAAACAGTGCCGATCCGATCTGAGCTGTCTCCACCCAAATTCCTGAGTGGGCGGTGAAAGGGGGAACTAATGGTGAGGCTGAAGATGGGGGCTGCCTATCAGGGTTTGCCAGCACCTCAGGGATTCTAGGGGCTCTACGGGCATGTCTGTGCAGTGGCTGCAACTAGTGATGAGCGGCAGGGGCAATATTCGAATTCGCGATATTTCGCGAATATTTGGGCGAATATTAGCCATATATTCGAAAATTCGCAAATTCGTAATCTCCAGCCATTATTTTCTTGTTTGCGAAAATTCGCAAAAAAATTCGCATAAATTAGCATAAAAATTCGCATAAATTAACATAAAAATTCGCATAAACTGGCATTTAAGATACCTTTTAAATACCAGCTTATGCTAATTTATGCGAATTTTTAAGCTAATTTATGCGAATATTTATGCGAATTTTTTATGCGAATTTTCGCAAACAAGAAAATAATGCCATTATTTTCTTGCATGCGAAAATTTGCATATAAAAAATTCACATAAAGCGAATATTCGCGATTGCGAATATATTTTGCGATATTCTAAATATTCGCGAATTCTCGAAGTGCTGATATTCGCGATTAAAATTCGCAATTCGAAAATTCGTGATCAACACTAGCTGCAACGGGGGAACTATTGCACGTGCCACCGTACCAGCTTCAACTGCCCTTCTGGTGCTCGCCACTTCACCATCTTCTAAGGCAGTGCTGGTACTAGGTCCAGGAAGGGCTGCACTGCTGGTGTATGCCTCACCACGTAATCCGACAGCGCCAGCCCCACTCTGCTGTCCTTGAAGCGGATCCTGCGCAACCTGTGGTCTAGCGACACGGGGCCGGGTACGCCTGGTGGTATCAGGGGCCTCAATCTCCTCGTCCGAACTTTGGGTCAGACTGCCACTGTTTTCTACAGGTTCATATTCTGACCCACTAGATTCGTCAGATGAGAGTTCCCATTCCTCATCCGACTGGGTCAGAATTCTGTAGGCCTCTTCAGACGAATACCCCTTATTTGACATTTGGACAACTAAATTTAGGGGGTATTCCCTGAGACTACCCAAGAAAAAGAGCAAGCCTGTCTTACAAATGGGAGGCTAGCAAAGTACAGGAAGCCGCTGCGATTGATAAAAAAAATCAAAACTGATTTTTTTATCGCCGCAGCGCTTGTGAAGTGATTGTGCAGTGATAAAAAAAAAACATTTTGTCACTGTGGCGGGGCGGGCGTGGGTGGGAGGCGAACTAAGGTGACACTAATACTATTATAGATCTGACTGTGATCAGTTCTGATCACTTACAGATATTATAAAAGTACAAATGCTGATTAGCGAATCAGTGACTGCAGTGCGGTGGGCTGGGCGCTAACAGAAGCTAACTACCTACCAAAGGGGCCTAAACTAAACTAAACCTAACAGTCAATACTAGTGAAAAAAAAAAGTGACAATTTACACTGATCACTTTTTTCCCTTTCACTAGTGATTGACAGGTGATTGAAGGGGGTGATCAAGGGGTTAATTGGGGTGATGGGGGTGATCTGGCGCTAAGTATGTAGTGCTTGGTGTACTTACAGTCACATGTGCTCTCTGCAGGGTCCAACTGACGAAAAGGACCCAGCAGAGAGCACAGAAGCCATTTAACACATTATATTTATAAATATAATGTGTTAGATGGCTTTTGATTCATTTTTTCAAAAAATCATCAGCCTGTCAGCGCTGATCATTGGCTGGCAGGCTGAAGACCAACTCCATCTTAAACTTTTTACCGCCGCGCAGTGCGCGAGATGACGCACCGATGCGTCCAGCCAGAGAAAGGAGACCGCCCGCCGAAAGCATCCGTGCGTTAGTCGGTCCAGAGGAGGTTAAGGCAAAAAATACCACCCCAACAGAGGCAAATACCACAGTGAAACACAATATACTGCCCCAGCAGAACCAAATACCACAATGCATGATAAAATAATACCCCAACAGAGCAAAATACCTCTGTCCTCCTACTCCAGTTGCCTCGGGATGGCAATACAGCTGAATGCAGGAATCAGGAGGGGATCATCAGAGTACTTATTACTTGGCTGACGGTTGTGAGGATGGCTCAGGCGACCTCTTATGTATCGGGCCATCAAGGACACGCCGGAGGAGGATTATATGGGCTGGATGAGGCAGTAAAATTTTTCAATGAAGAGGTAAAGGCCATTGAGACTTCTTTATTTAATTTAGACTAAAACATGGGTGGAGAGTTGCAATTTCATTCTCCAAATGGTACATCCTGTCAACACGAAACTCACTGTTAAACCAGGCACAATGCCTTGTAAGGCTAGCTCAGGCAATTATAGTGATACCTTTCACTCTGCGAAAGCACTTTTGTTCATGGGCAAATTAGCAGTTAGGTGCACTGAAGGTGGGCCCAAGCCACCCTGTTCACCCTTGCTCTGCTTGTTTTCTATGCCAGACCCTCCCCCTCCTTCTAAATTGACATGGTTGGGTTCCTGCATAGTCATCTTGTGTGGCCAATCAATAAGGAGAGGAGGGGTTGGCATGGGAAGCAGGAGGAGCAAGAATGCAGAGTGGGGTTTGGGCCCACCCTCAACCCCCACCCTCAATCCCCACCCTCAACCCCCACCCTCAATCCCCACCCTTAGTGCACTTAACTGCTTATTTGCATATGGAATGTGCATATGCAGAATGAACCAATTGATTGCTAAGTGAAAGGTATTGTTACCTTCAACTGAGCTAGCCTTAGAAGGCATTGTGTCCGCCTTAAAGGTACAACCTCCGCAATGTGACTATGGGCATGTAGCCAAGCCATGCCCACCCTTGGCATTCAATGACCACATGATTTTGGGATAAAATCATACGACCATTGGCAACCAGCTGCACTTTTGGGCTGTACCTTTTCAGTTCATTTACTGCTGACACACTCCCTTTAACAGGTCTTTACAGTGAACCTAAGACTAGACACATAATAAGAGGCTATAATATTCACAGAAGAGGGCGGGGGGTTCGTATTTTCATTGAATGAATATTATTTCGAATCTTGTTAGGTTGTATGTATGTTCCTTTTACGAATGGGGGCGTTAACTGTTCATTTTTAATTTCTTCCTAAAAGATCTTAATATTCTCCTTTCAAGACTGGCACGTAGTTCTTGACCTGAAGGATATGTTCCTCCTCGTCTCTTCACGGTTTATTCCTCATTAAATAACTTGCACCAGTAAACTGCAGATAAAACATCCAATTAAGTAGCGATTTGCGTTAATGCCTTGGACGCACTGCTCACGAAGGAACTGTGAGGGAAGTGCAAATTACTGTTAAATTTGTAACAAATCTATCGAAGACGAGCACAGCGAGGAAATAACTAATTAATTTTTATCAAGAAATTCAGCAAGCAGGACTGTTTCAAATGTCTGTTTGCTTAAGGAATAGAACTTCCTCCTGCGTATGACTACTTTCTAGATGTTCTTTGTAATGTGAGCTACTGACACAATGCTGGTGGGTAGCATTCTCAATGAGGGCATACCTAACACCAGCATTACTGTAAATATATGTCATAGCCTCCCCCCAGGGTCGTTCCCAAGGCTGCACTCCCCTTAATTTATTCTAATAGATAATCCCACCATTATTGAACTTATGGTAGATCATTTTAATAATCATTAATATGCAAATGAGAAGCATTCCAATGACTATATTACTGGTCTCATTTGACTAGTGTTTATGTATAGTGCTTGTATGTATATAGCTTAGTCAGTAATTAGCACAGTTCAGTTTATTTTGATCCTTGTCTCTTCATTTAGCCATATGCAAGTCCATTTCTGACAAAGGGGGACATGCTTTGATGTGGACTTTAGGCCAGACACAAGTAGGTAGCAATCACAACCTAGATGCATATATAACAAACTCTGTGGTACAGTAAACAAAAGAACATTATAGTTTACTAAGAAACTGTTATGTAGACATCACAATTAGGCAAACTCAATTCAGATGTTGGTTGGATTTGAATCCATTCAGCAACTAAGCCCTCAAGACACAAGGAAAAAAGTTAATGGTCATCCCTTCAAATTAGTAGGCTCAGCTACTCCTGCCTAATAGGTACAGTATAGCAAGTAGTCTCTGTAGATAGTTATTAGCAGTAGAGTGGGTCATGCTTAAATGCGTTATCCGACCCCAAAAATGCCCCCTCAAATGCCCGGGCTCCTCACACAGATTGTACTTATCTCGCTCCCTGGCACCTGGGAGGCTTCTGATGCTCGCACAGCCGCTGCTGCATCTCCCTCTCATGCGGATCAAAACATCCGGCAACGGGGGCAGCCAATTTAGGCCGCAATGGGAACGAGCCTCCCTAGTACGCTATGTTTTGATCTGTGCGACGGGGAGATGCAGCAGCGACCGTGCAGGCATCAGACATGATGGGGGTGCTGGGGAACAAGGGAAGTACAATCTGTGTGAGGGGCCTGGGCATTTGGGGGGGCGGATTTTTGGGGTTGGATAACCCCTTTAAGTACTGCTCACTACTAGAGATGACTTGTCCAGCTATAAGTTCAGTTATGATTAGAGATGAGCGAACCCGAACTGTAAAGTTCGGGTTTGTGACGAATTTTGGGATTTTTTGGCACCCGGACCCGAACATTTTCATAATTGTTCGGGTTCGGGTTCATTGTTCAGCGGATTTTATGGCGCTTGTTGAAAAGCTGCTGGGCAGCCAATCAACAAGCGTCTAACTATTTTGCCCTTAGAAGCCATCACAGCCATGCCTACTAATGTCATGGCTGTGATTGGCTAAGTGCAGTATGTGACCTAGCCTCTACATAAGCTGGAGTCACGTAGCACCACACGTCACTCTGCTGCTCTTACTGTAGGGACAGGTTGCTGCTGGTGCTCTTAGGTAGAGAATAGGAAACAAGCTTAGCTGATAATATCTGATATCAGAATTGTGTTCACTCAGCAATCTACAACCTTTTTTATTCTTGTGGGTGCAAAGGCAGTGTTTTTTTATGAGGCCAGTGACAAAGACTGTTTTTTTTCTGTGAGTGGTTGGTGTCGGCAGCCATTTTGTGCAAGTGACACGAAATTTTTGGTCTGCTTGGTACTAGTGGTAGTGAAAGAATTTCATTTGCATCCGTCAGTTTCATTGGGGTTGAAGAAACCATATATTTTGTTGAAATAAATTCCGTCCTCAGCCTGCACAGGCGATCTGATAGTGAAAAACAATCTGTTAATTCATCTGTTTCACTGGAGTTGAAGAAAATATATATTTTGTTGAAATAAATTCCATCCTCTGCCTGCACAGGCAATCTGACAGTGAAAAATAATCTGTTAATTCATCTGTTTCACTGGGGTTGAAAAAAATCCCCTATTTTTCCTATAAAGTACCTTAATGCCTTGTACTGCAAATCAAATAAAATCAGTAAATTCAACTGGGACATTGTGGGTGGAAAAAACTCGAAACTTTTGGCACTAAGTATTACGCCAGGCTCTCTACTACTGCTAGTTAAAGAAATGAAATTATATTACTCAGTTTCATTTGTGGGTGAAGAAATCATATATTTTGTTGAAATAAATTCTGTATTCTGCCTGCACCGCCAATCTACTAGTGAAAAATAATCAGTAAATTCATCTGTGTCACTGGGGTTTAAAAAATCCTCTTTTTTTTCCTATAAAGTATCTTATTGCCTTGTACTGCAGATCAAACAAAATCAGTAAATTCCACTGGGATATTGCAGTTGAAAAGAAAATATTTTTTGCAATAAAGTAACCCTGAGGTCTGCGCTGTGTATCTCATATTAAAAAAATAAAAAACAGTAAATCCATCTATTAGATTGTGGGTGGACATTGCAACAGTTGCCAGTCATTCACAAGTGGCCTGGAGGTGGTGTTCCTGCTGCACTACATAGCTGACTTGGCAACATATATTCTGTAAATTAGGTTGCATACTGATTGTTGGGGGATCTATGCCCCTCATTTCTTTCAAAGTGTTGTGGCCTTAACCAATCTTTTATCTTTATCACACTACCGGGCCTATTGGGCAGGGAACAAAGTGTAATAAATTTATCTGTCACATAGATCTGTGACCTAAACCAATCTTTTCTGTTTATGACACGGGCATGGCATACCTGACAGGGAACACGTGTTATTAACTTTGTCTGTTACTTCGTTGGTTGATCGAAAAGAATCAGGAGGGCGTCAAATAAGGGACGTACCCCTTATTTGTTTACAAGTACCCCTGCACTGCATACCTGACTTGGAAATATATTAAGTAAATTTGTTGGCGTTGAGATTGTTGGGGGATCTGTATCCCTTCTCTCTGTGAAAGTACCCCTGCACTGCATACCTGACTTGGAAATATATTCAGTAAATTTGTTGGCGTTGAGATGGTTGGGGGATCTGTACCCCTTCTTTCTTTCAAAGTACCCCTGTACTGCAGAATAGACAGGGAACTTAATTCATTACCATTTGCAGTTACATTGTTGCCTAAGATAAAGTCTTTTTTTGGCTATGAAGCCAAAGGTAGTCCGCAACAACAATGTGTTTGGTTTTCTTTGTGTTTTTTTTTAAATAAATTGGGGAAGGCCACAAAATATAGGGAAATATAAAAAACAAAACAAAGAGTAAGTGCGCTGTGGTATAACAATGGTTGGGTGAGGCCAGTATACATGTCTATTCTGCATAAGGTATGAACAAGTCAGGTGGGAACCATGCCTGGTTGTTTTTAATGAATGTGAGATTGTCCACATTGGCTGTGGACAACAGGCTGCGCTTTTCTGTGATAACGCCCCCAACCGTGCTAAACACACATTCATTACTGCACTCCCCCAGTAATTTTTTTGCAACTTTCTAGCCGCCCCCATTCCTGTGGCTAGTAAAGATGGCTCTCTCAGACCAGGCCCGGCAGCTCTTCCATCTGTTTTCTACACTGTCTATACTGCCATTGTATATAATTTCATTGTATAATACTTTTGAGGGGGCCACTTTCCCTGCTTCCTCTGTAGCTACGCCAGGGCAGACTATTCCACCATTTTTTTTAAATGCTGCCTCTTGCTAAACATATCTGCTGTTGTTGTTGCTGGTTGTTGTGGCGTGGTGACAAAGCTTTTCCACATTTCGACTATGCTAACCTTGCCTTCTGAGGTGAGGGCAGTGACCCAGCTGCATTGATGACTTCTTCCTCCTCCTCCTGCTTTAGCCTTTTGCTTCCCCTGAGCCTCCGGTGTCAGGTATGAAGGCCATCAGCAGCGCGTCTACCAGCGTTGGCTTCTTCCGATCATGCTTCAGTGACGGAAATAAAGACGACACGTTTTCCTTGTAATGGGGATCCAGCAGGGTGTATAATCTGTGTCCTCCATATCCCCCACAGCCACGCTCAAGTGATGGCCATGAGCAGCTTTGGGTGCCACCCTACTGTGAACCTTATCCTCCAGAACTGTGCCCTGGCTAGACAATTGTGTAACTACCTGGTCTATGTTGGTGCAGGAACCCACCCTCCGAGCCAGCTGTACATGACTGGCCTAGTGGCCTAGTTAAGGGTAAGGCATGTATATAGTTTTTTTTGTTCATGTAGTTTATCTGACTTATAGTTATTTAAATATGTTTATAAGTAAATTAGTAAATAGTTTGTAAATGGGCATTAATGAGTGGTTTGAATGAAATGTGGGGGGGGGGGTGTAGGGGGGGAGGCTGGTTGGATTAATTTTCTCTTTTTTAAATGTTCCTTGTATAGTTTTTGTTACCATTAATAATACAAAGTCCTGATAACCGTGGAAATGTTACCCAACAATTTAACCGACAAATTTTATATAATTATTTGATTGTCACATCTGCAGCTCAGGCCCCAGGGGTCCTTGACCACCAATAAAAGTGAATTTGTCCCACCAGAATCTAAGAGCTGGATTAACTGAATTGATTTTCACAGTCAGGTGTTCAGGAATTTCTGCACTAACAAATTCAGCACATGTGCCGGGCAAGGGATGTGTGTCAAACCGGCCAGGCCCAGAGCTGCTACGAGGATCCCCCCATTATCGCAGACCACCAGGCAGGACTGGAGGCTCAGTGGCACCAACCACTCATCGGTCTGTTGTTCCATGCCCGTCCACAGCTCCTGTGCGGTGTGAGGTTTGTCCCCCAAACCGATGAGTTACAGAACAGCCTGCTGTTGTTTCCCCCTGCCTGTGCTGATGTTGGTGGTGAAGGTGTTATGCTGAGCAGATGAAGAGGTGGTACAGGAGGAGGAAGCAGAGTAGGAGGAGGAGGAGATGGCAACAGAAGCCAAAGTGAAATGCCCAGCAATCGTCGGTGGTGGAAGGACATGAGACAAACTGCTATCTGCCTTAGGCCCAACCGCCACTGCATTTACCCAGTGTGCTGTTAGGGAGATATAACGCCCCTGCCCATGCTTACTGTTCCGCGTACCAGTTGTTATGTGAACCTTACCACAGATGGCGTTGCACAGTGCAAACCTGATTTTGTCTGCCACTTGGTTGTGCAGGGCAGGGATGGCTCACCTGGAAAAGTAGTTGCGGCTGGGCAACCTGTACTGAGGGAATGCCACCGCCATAAGGTTTTTAAAACTCTCCATTCATCTCCACCAGCATGTATATAGTTTTGCTTGTTCATTTAGTTTATCTGATTGATAGTTATTTAAATTTGTAAATAGTTTGTGAATGAGCATTAATAAGTAGTGTGAGTGAAATGGGGAGGGGGGTATGTGTAGGGTGGGAGGCTGGTAGGGTTGATTTTCTCTTTTTTAAATGTTCCTTGTATATTTTTTTACTATTTATAATAAAAAGTCCTGATAACCATGGAAATGTTAACCAAAAGATAGGCACAGATAACGCGCTGTGCATACCTGATTTTGTCCACCAATTGATTGTGCAGGGAATGGATGGTTCACCTGGAAAAGTAGTGGCGGCTGGAAACCACATACTGTGGGACAGCCACCGCCATAAGGTTTTTAAAAGTCTCCATCCATCTCCACCAGACAGAATGACAGCATTTTAAAGGACCAGGAATTTTGAAATGCTGGCATTCAGGGCCAGGGATCGCGGGTGGGTAGGGGGGGTACTTCCTCTTTCTATTTCTCTTTCTCTGTTTGGGAGAAGAACAGCTGAACACTTCCATGGGATACGGTGAAGATGCTTGGTGACGGAGACAGATGTGGTGGCGTTGCTTCCACCTCCTCTGTTTGCTGGTTGGCTGGTGCCACTGCCACTGTCACTCACTTGGGCTCAGGTTTAGAACGTTTGTTTTTTATTTGAATGTATTTTATGTTTTTGTAAGTTATTTCCCTATCCAAATTTGTTTGCAGGGCACTTGTCCTACTCTTAACCCCATTTTGCTTCCTTTTCCAGCCCTCTAGCCCTTTCCAGGACTTTTTTACAGCCAATTTAGTTCCCCAAAGTTCGGGTCCCAATTGACTTCAATGGGGTTCGGGTCAGGTTCGGATCCCGAACCCGAACATTTTTATGAAATTTGGCCGAACCCGGCGAACCCGAACTTCCAGTTGTTCACTCAACTCTAGTTATGATGAAGTGCAAACATCAGACTACAAAGTTCCTAATTACTTAGCATATATGAAGGGTCTAGCTACATAGCGACGTGTCGCACTACAAGAAAGTCGCGCAACATTTAATGTAATGGATGGACTTCAATAGAGTTGCCATGGGACATGCTGCGACTGTGACACCACAGTCATAAAAAATCTGTCCAAGTTTGATTTTTTTATGTGACTGTAGTGTTGCAGTCGCAACATGTTGCATGCCACATTGTGACACCATTGAAATATGTTGTGCGACACATGTCGCCATGTTGCCGTACCCTTATGGTACTCTTTCACAACACTAACTAGTGAATGTCTGTCTCTGAGATGTGAGTAAAATAAGTATTTTATGGGAGCTTGATGGATTCGGTTTCTATGGCCAAGCAGCAAGAGCAATGCCAATCCCACCAATGGACTATTCGGTCACGGAAATATGTTTTCTGGAGTCTTCACGTCTTACTATCTAGAAGCTAGGTGGATTCGGTAAACATATTCTGCTCAATCCATAGAGTTAATTCCTGTAATGTTTTTTGGAGAAGAACTAATAGTCTGGGCCGGGGCTATTTATGGTTAGGGCTCCATAGTTCCAATGAAGGAAAATCTAGTTTTGTCCTACAAGGTTAAATCTCAGCCCATCTGCAGAGTATCGTACTTTCAGTTTCACACTCAGCCCTCATGTTGCTGCTCTGACAGTTGGATGTCTCTTAATTCTTGACAGCTCATAAACACTGGTTATAGCAAAATTTTTATCAAACTGATAAGATTATGGCTTAAACGAAAGCTCAGTATACAACTTAAAAGGAAAAGAGACTTGAAATGAAGAAAAGAATCTCAGGTTACCTCATATCCCCATTAGCCCCTACAGAATGAAGAGAAGGCACAGTCTTCATTCCAACAACTGAACATCTACTTTGACTTTCCTAAAACGTGTAAATAATGTTTCCTTGAAGTCTGCAAAGTAGGAGTTACACTTGAAAATCATTTATCATCCATAAAGAATCCTGACACTAGGATAGACTATGAACCACAACAATTGATATTCTCTAATAGGTATTTAGGGTTGCTATAGGGCAGGGGTCAATGTGGAGCAAGTATCCAACACAACTCTGAGAAGTTTGAGGATGGTGAGCCTGCAAGTGCCTGCTGGGGGATGATGTCAGGATAGTGATAGTAATCCTGTATGTGATTGCTGGGGTGGGATGAAGAGCAATCTTTATTTTATTTTTTTGGGGGAAAGGGGGGGGATGGAAGTTGATGAGACTAAATGTGAGTGCGGAGAAGTGATGGGGGTACAATAGGAAGCAAGCTTCTGACAATATTAGGGGGTGTTGGAGGATAGTGAGCCTCAGGGCTTTTTTTCTGGCGGAACGCACCGGAACGGCGTTCCGCCACCCACCATGGTTCAAATGCCCCCCAGCGGGGCAATGTGTGCAGCGGCGGCATGGCGTACATATAGGGGTCGCAGTTGTGACAGGGCCCGGCCCGGACAGCAGCGAGCACAGCGGATGGCGTCAGTCCCGCGAGACCTGTGAACTCTCGCGGCAGGTCTCGTGGGAACATGCGCGCGCCGTGCACGCCAGAACTTCAAATGAGAGGGACTTGGAGGCCGGAGCGCAGGAGAGGCGGTGACTCATCATCCAGACAGAGCCAGCCCAGGACAGAAGGAGCAGGTAAGTTCATTACAATTACTGTGGGGGCAAATTAATTAATATGGGGCAGTGTGGGGACCAATTAATTATTATGGAGCAATGTGGGGAAAAATTAATTAATATGGGGGCAGTGTGGGGACCAATTAATTATTATGGAGCAATGTGGGGGCAAATGAATTAATATGAGGCAGTGAGGGGACAAATTAATTAATATGGGGGCAGTGTCGGGGCAAATCAATTAATATGGGGGCAGTGTGGGGACTAATGAATTATTATAGAGCAATGTGGGGGCAAATTAATTAATATGGGGCAGTGTGGGGACAAATTAATTATTATGGAGCAATGTGGGGGCAAATGAATTAATATGAGGCAGTGTGGGGGGAAAATTAATTAATATGGGGCAGTGTCGGGGCAAATTACTTTACACCAGCTTGATAAATGACCCCAATTATGAGAAATCTAACGTGTCTGTGTAACAAACTCTGCAGAGATGAGATGCGGCTGGAGGAATTTGTCATGGCGGTCAGGGTCAAACGGAGAAGAAGAGGAAACTGGATGTAAGAGGTAGGTGGTGCTGGATTCCCCTATATGTACAGTGGGCTCACTACTGTCACCTGCGTCTCATCTCCCCTCCCCCCCCCAAGTATTTATCATAATCCTATGCCCGCCGCTCCAGTACAGTTATACAATGTGTAATTCGATTAATAATGATTAATGCTGCCCCCTCTGTAGTATAACATTCAATATATCCTACACTCACAGGGCCACTGTTATATCGTAATGCAGGCCGGCCGGGCAGACGAGTGGCAGCGTGACTGACTGACGTCACGTGCCTGCGCCGCCTGCTTCATTCATAAAGTAGGGTGGCCTGCATTACGATATAACAGTAGCCCTGTGAGTAGGATATATTGAATGTTACACTACAGAGGGGGCAGCATGAATCATTATTAATTGAATTACACATTTTATAACTGTACTGGAGCGGCAATGGGGCATCTGTGGATGGCTCTGTTATGGGGTGGGGTCTGTAGATGGCACTGTTATAGGATGTGGGGTCCGTGGATGACACTGTTATAGGATGGGGGATCTGTGGATGCCATCCACAGATCCCCCATTAACAGTGCCATCCCCAGATCCCCCTGTAACAGTGCCATCCCCAGATCCCCATTAACAGTGCCATCCCCATCTGGGGGATTTCTTTGCTGGGCTGGACTTTTATAGCCCCCAAATTTTACTTGCATCCCTGTTCTCTAAAGGGGCAGTTTTAGGGGGCGGTCCTAGGGGTGGGTAGGGGCGTGGCCAGGGGAGGGGGGGTGAGTTCCACCACCTTTTCTCTGAGAAAAAAAGCCCTGGTGAGCCTGCATGTGACTGCAGGAGGGACCTGAAAGTCTCCTTGTATGAACCACAGCCGGATCATCTTTGCAAAGAAAGTCAGGGACAAGGGTCAAACTAAATGGTAAGTTAACCTAATTCTTTGGTTTGTGTCACATACAGTTTTTATGACTTTCTTGTATTGCACGGCACACTGGGCACTTCCACTTATATTTGCTGACCACTGCTTTAGGGCGCCCAAAAATCACAAGCAAGTGAGCAGTCTAAGGCCCCATGCACATGATCGTATTCTTTAAGTGGACTGCAAATCGTAGATCCGCAAAATATGGATGCGAGTTGTGTGCCACATTTTATTTGTGGACCCATTGTTTTCAATGGATCCTTGGTCGGCGTTTCTTTTTGCGGAATGGACATACGAATGCAGAAAGCACAAGAATCATCCCTGTGCTTTCCACATTGGTAGGTCGGTTCTGCAAAAACATAGAACATGTCCTTTATGCAGTCCATGTATGTCATGCATATTTCGCAGATCCACTATTGGCGGACCACAAAATGGAAACAGTCGCGTGCATGAGGCCTAAAATACCAAATACATCCAAACCTTGAAAATATGATGCACTTGGTGCTAATTTTGAATTAACACAGAATTCAATCGGTAGTATCCGTTATAATTAATATTGAGGTTGGTTACATCAGCTCTTTATTGCACGGCAAAGAATACATGGGAAACCAGCTTAGATTTATGTAGTAGGAATGTCTCTGCCTTGCCGGTGGCAGCTCGCAAGTTCAAGTGACATTAACCTTGATTTTCAACACTTTTGCTAAATAAAATCATTACTCTTGGCTGCCGAGTGTGTAATACAGGGCAGCGCTCTACTGCCTAACGTACAACTTGGCTGCAATTAAAAGCAAAGCAAACATTCACCTTGGGTCAAGACTATGTAATTAGATTACATTCCTCCCTCAACTGAGAAAAGTGTCATTTCATTAGCACGCAGTGACTTCCTATCTACCTTGCACAATATGACATTTATTTTGGCTTCTACTCCAACGAGGCATCAGTTCTTCTAGCTGTAGTGAATTGCTTTTAGAGCCTTCAAGATATATGAAATACAATGGATGTGTGGACAATAATGGACATGTGTGAACCTGCAGGAATGCACGACCCATAGCACTGTGTTTTTGCTACTTAGGCTTCTCCGTCATGGATCTGCAAAAACGCTTCCGGTACAATAATACAACCGCATGCATCCGTCATGAACGAATCCGGTTGTATTATATAGCAAAGACGGATCCGTCAAGAACACCATTGAAAGTCAATGGGGGACGGATCCATTTTCTATTGTGTCAGAGAACACGGATCCCTCCCCGTTGACTTACATTGTGTGTCAGGACGGATCCATCTTGCTTCGTACCACATCGCGGACAGAAAAACGCTGCTTGCAGCGTTATTCTGTCGGGGATGGGAGGACAACCAAGCGGAGCAGAATGCATTTTGGTGCATTCCGTTTTGTTCAGTTCAGTTTTGTCCCCATTGACAATGAATGGGGACAAAACTGAAGCGTTTTCCCCCGTTATTGAGATCCTATGACAGATCTCAGTAGCGGAAATGGAAAACGCTAGTATGAAAGTAGCCTTACATGTATTGTAAGGGAATCCGTCAGCTCAAAAACACCCCCCAAACTAGAGTAAGTGGTGAAAAGTGTAAGTGACACAGAATCTGATTATGTAATTTATATCTTCATACTCACTTGTGTTCCGACAAACCAGCAGTAAAATTAATTGAGAGGACTCCTTTTTAAGAGTCCTCTATATTATGTTCGTGAGCGCAGGAGTCCTCTCAACACATTTACCTGCTAGTTTGTGGGAGCACAACATCAGAATGCACGTATGTATGAAGATAAAAATTACATACCAGATTAGACATCATTTACACAATACACTGCTGTTTCGGAGCCGACAAGAGGGTCATTGGACTATTTTCAAATTCAACAGTAGCAATACCAATAATTAGGAAACTATTTTACTATGTAGAAGATAGAAGGCTACTCAATTGCTGGATAATTAGGCAACCAAACAAGATTGCAAACTACTTTTTTAGAAAAGGCTCCCTACTGTACATCATAAAACTGTCTGGTCGTGGTCAACTGAATTTTAATTTTTTTTTGCAGTTTTTTTATGCATCCTTATGTTTAAAAGTCTAGTAAATTCTGAGATTCATTACAGAAAAATCACTTATTCATGCTGTTTTTCTTTTTCTATTTGTCAAAAACCAGCATGTTTTAGGTATGATTTTTTTTTCAAGATTTGTCCCTTTAGGCATCTCTATAGGAGTTGAAAAATGCCTTAAAGAACACCAAATGTATGCATTTTTTAAATTAAAAAGAAAAAAGTGTGTGTTTGAGTGTGGGGGGGGGATAAAAAAATGCATGGCCTTGTCCACGGGCTGTGCTTGGTACAGTGGGTATGCGCTTCAGTGGGGCTGAGCTGCAATACTAGACTCAAACCATGGACGAGTGTGGACATGTTTCTGGAATAGCTTGATAACCAGACCCATTAAATCCATGCATGATATATGCCATAGTTTGAGGTTGCTGCCCAGGTGAACAGGCAGCTGAATCTTGGGCGTCTGATCATCACAGACAACCACCACTTGAGTATTCTGTGTTCTCATGCACACATTGCAAAGCATTGTGAATAAAATACGTAATTGCCAGGATGCCAGTAGCTGGAAGCTGGTGCTGGGTCTAACAGGCCTAACAGTGACAATAAAAAAATTCCCCCAGTGGTCTTTTTTGCCTTTGATGGACAGAAATAAAAAACTCAAAAATAATAAAAGCTCCCCTCCCCCAACCAAAAAATAAATAAAATGACCCACCAGTCATTGTTATATTTACCAGACCTGATGATTACCCTTAAGTAGACATGTAATATACATCAATTACAAAAAAAAGTTGTTGTTACCATTTTATGAAAAATTAACTCATTTAGAAATTGATCAACCTAAAAACTTGAGCAAACCATCTAAAAAAAGATAGGACAGGGGCAACAAAAGACTGGAAAAGTAAGTATTACTTATAAAAAAAAAACATAGATGGGTCAATGAGATTTACAAATAACTGAATTCTGTTTTTACTTACATTTTTGTTTTTTAATTGCTCTAGGGCAGTGATCGGCAACTTGTGGCTCTCCAGCTGTTGCAGAACTACAACTCCCAGCATGCAAAGCCTGTCTATAGCTATCAGCCTACTGCAGGGCATGGTGGGAGTTGTAGTTTAGCAACAGCTGGAGAGCCGCACGTTGCCCATCACTGCTCTAGGGCTAAGGCAGGGGAGTGTAGGGGGTATTATACAATTCACACAGTTTACAATTTTTTTATTTATTATTATTATTAGTAGTAGTAGAATTCAGACTAGTAGTAGAAGTAGTAGTAGTATATTGAATTTTTTACTTTAGCTTGTCCAGAAACTATTGTTTTTTTTGTGTCAACATTATTCTACTTGATATTATTATTATATTAGTTATGTTTTAATTTATAGCAAAAAGCTATAAAACAGTCAACTCTAAATCCTATTATGCCTGTCTAGGTACATATCTGGCATATATTTTCCCTTCAGTAAAGCTGGAAACACATATGCAGTTTGTGGTGCAAATTTTGCAGCAGTTGAATACAAAAGAGATTCAAATTATCAGTCTTTTCTTTATACTTTTCCTTTTTTGGTATCCCCGCTTGGCTTTTGGCTAAAGAAAAGTGAATCAAAACTCCATGTGTGATTCCAGCCCTATAGCCTTTATCTCTGGCATTTTTTCTGTGCTCCTCTATATATCTTCTTTTTTTTTTCCTTTAAACACCATCGCAAAGTAATCTTACTGCAAAGTAAAAATGCTTCCTGAAAGACTTTTCAAGTCTCAGTAGCTCACTCGCTACATGCACATTTGTACAATGCTATTGTAGACCTATTATTAGCATCTTTTATATTCATAATCGAGGAGGTAGAAGCTTAAAGACAAGATACTGAGAAATAAGACTGTGCCCTACCCAAAAAGTGCTTGAATTCTAAGAGGCAAGAAACAGGATGGGTATGAGTGAACCTGGGAGAATAGTTTCGAAGGCAGCTTGGTTCAATATTATACCACTAACACCTCCATCTATTATGAAAAATAGATGAATGCAAATAAATGTGGTCAATAAACCTAAAAGACCTTGTAAATGATGACAAACAAAACTGTAAATAGCAATTCTATTCGGAAATAGAATGGGACACGTATACAATATCTAAAGGTGAGCCTCAATTGTGTTTAACCGGAAATTTATCGCTGATTATTTTTGTCTTTTAATTCCATTTTACAATGATTCTAATACTAAATATTATCTGGCTGTGGTTTAATACCTCAACGTAATTAAAAAACCAGCTCATTCTTTATGCAAATATGAGATATTCAACTGGTCAATGCGGTTTATGATTGGAATTAGACATTATGTCTCAGTGGAAAGTATGTTCTCAAGTGGCGTTCCCCCCTTTTTGAGATATGGGCATTTTTATGTGAGCAGAAATGAGTCACTAGGTCTGCCCACTTTTTCTCTTCATTTGGAGAACAGTGTTTAGTTTTCATTTCTTGTGTCTGACATCACAGGATTTTTCCTATGGAGACTTCACAACTTTTTAAATTATCTACGTGAGTGATAAATGCTCACAGTTACTGGGTAAATGATATTAGTAAGAAGCCAGAGAAATGAAACATTTTCAAATGTTCCTCGCGTTGAACTTTCATTTTACACAAATTATTATTTTTATTTGCATTAGTATTAATCATAAAAAAGAATAATAACCAAAACAATAATAGCATATGGCAGATAATAGCAATAGAACCATCGGCTCCTACAACATAAAATATAACAAATGATGATAAACTTTCTCTTCAAATTCATTATTCTGTTATTTTGATAGTGATTATTATTAATAAAGTATAAAATTGTATTAACAATAAAAATATTTTGAAAAAAGCAACAGCAACAATTTACAAATTATGAAGGAGCTATTAATTCCAGGCCTCTTCAAATGAAAAAGCTTTAAGTACATAGCAAGACAAATACAAGTATAATAAGCATGAACTAACTGAGACAGAAAATGGGACAAGACCCTACCCATGAGGACTTGCAATATACAAGGGAAGGGGGGGGGGTAGACAGTCGGTAAGGGAGAAGCTGCTCATCTGGTTGTGTAGCAGCAGAGGTGAGTTGCCAGGTTGCTTTTAAAGGTTTGGATGGGGGGTCTGATGTTCCAGGGTAGTGATTTCTAGACTATCGGGGATGCATAGGAGTAATCTTGTAGACAATTGTGTGAGGAGCTGACTAGAGGAGTACAAAGATGGTGGTCTTAGGAGGCTTGTGGGAAGGTTTCAGGAGTTAAGGTGAGAAATGTAAGGAGGGGACAGATTGTAGGAGGCCTTGTATGTCATTGTTAGTATTTTGAACTGAGGAACCAGAGAAGGGTTTAGCATAGAGAGGAAGGAGATGTACAGCAAGGGGTAAATAAAAAATTTGCTTTGCGATGAATTACTTAATCTCAAAGTGCATTTTTTTGCAAGTAGTGGGTGCAATGACAGGGAGCTGCGATAGAGCCACGTCCCATCATTGTACCCCTCAGATGTACATACAAGATCTCGGCATCTGAGAGTAATAATACAGTTTAAAATTAACAGAAAACAAACGGGATTTCGGCAGAGATCTTCAATCAAGATGGTGGTGGCCGGCCCATTGTGAGCAAATGGAGGAGGTATTATTTCTTTTGCTTTTTACACTATTTCAGGTTAAATCCTGAACAAGGAAATTCGGCTTTGCAGCGAATCGAATTTATCCTCAAATTCAGATCGAATTCCATTTCATTGGATTCGATTCACTCATCTCTAGTAGTCGTGATACTGATATGTCTTACCAGCTTTTTTATATATACATGTTTATGGTTCCTATGAGTTGTAGGATCCATATTGACCTGCTTATATACAGGAAGAACATAAATCTGAAAGCTGATCCCAGATCTTTCAATTAGACCACACCTCCTTAACGAAAACCATATTCCCATGGGAGTCCAAACTTGTTATGGCTTATGGAAATTTGAATGGCATCACTGCCTTTGTACAATATACTCTACATTATAAAGCGAGTAAAAGCCCAAAAAATAATACAGCGCTTTATGCGAAATTGAATATGAATATGAAAATTACAATTTTCTGTTTTTATTTGTACTGTTGGTCATACTGGGCCCCAGGACATAAAAAAGGTTGCACTGCTTTGCAAACCAATTTGTACTACTCCTTCATGGAAAGGGTTAACGTCGTCATCGTTGTCATTTGAATGGATTCTGGGGACTGCACCTTTAGAAGGAACAATTCCTTTATTTATCACTTGTAGCCACCCGCTAAAAATTGACACGGCCATAAATCAAGCAACAGAACCTGAAGGGGACTGCTTAGAAATTATTTATGAGGGATCCAGCCTTGTGTAATTACATATTTCCATCTGCAGAATAATAGACAGAGCATATATACAATGCTAGGAATGAATGCACTGCAACAGGGGCTAATTAATTCCAGCTTAAATAACTAGTCATTTAGTTCGACTTTACAATCGCTGCTATTACATGGATCTGAGACCCAAGGTTTAATATCACATCGCTGAACAGGTTGGAAGGAGAAGGTTTTGTACAACTGAATATTATAAAATACCTTTCACTGTACATTTATGATCAGAGGTGAAAAATGAAGCTCCTGGGTCCTAAAGCAAAATCTGCAACAGCACTCCCCCCCTCCTTCCAACCTACTACGTGCCTTTTGTAATAGCTGAGTGGATTTTGGGCCCCCACAGGCACCAGGGCCTAGGTGTAATTGTTCCTTCTGTAGCTCCAGTAGCTACATAGCTACACCCCTATATAGAATTGCCACGAAGTGGGGAAATAAAGTAGAAACGTAGCATTTATAGAAGCCTGTACAGAAGGCAAACACTTGGCATAAAATGAAATATGTACAGATTCATGCCACGGTTTCGATGTGCATCATTTCAAAACTCAAAACTGAGCTGTGATAAGAATCCTCTTGTTAGGCTCCTGCATGCTATATTCCATTACTGTCATCAGAGCCATAACTTACAGCTCCTGGGTCCCACTGCAAAATCTGTTAAGATTTTATCTTTTTACCATTTATCTGAAAATAATGGTGCAACATCTACCTCTGCACCCAGGGGCGGATTGGCCTTAAACCTTACAGAGAAATTTACCGGTGGGCCGATGCCCAGGGGGCCACCTGGGCCCTTCTCATGGCTGGCCAGTGGAAGCTTTTGGGGATGTATTTTGTGCTGTTGGAGCAGTATTTTGTGATGGACTGTGGTATTTGGTTCTGTTGGGGTGATATAATGTGCCACAATATGGTATTGCTGGCCCTGCCTTCCATCAATTTGGATCCAACTACAAAACAGGCCTACTTTTAGTGTTTTTTCCAGGGCCACTTTAAGTTCCCAGTCCGCCCCTGTCTGCACCCAGTAAACATTTCCCTATAGATCAGTGGTGACTAACTTCTGGCACTCCAGCTGTGGTGAAACTATGAATCCCTGCAATCTCCATTCATTTCTATGGAGTTCTGGGAACAGCCAAGTAAGTGTACTTGGGAGTTGGGATCTTAGGAGTTGTAGTTTTACCACAGCTGGAGTGCCAGAGGTTAGCCATCACAGCTATAGATCAACCTGTTATGCTTCTAAACTCTTCTCTATACATATCATTTTATGGGGGTGCTGCTACATAGGTGTCTCCCTCCCTCTGTAAAACCACTTAGGCGCCATAGTCACTATTGACAGTAGCATGTAAGAAGTTAATGAGCCAAGATTAGAGATTGGAGCTCCATACTGTATGTTACACCTGACACCCATTGTGAAAGGCATGGGAACAGCTCCTGAGCCTGCGCCATCCCAATGTTACCACTGTATAGGGTGGTGCAAGGAGTAGCTACTCCGTACACCGTACTACTACTACTCGGTGTAGAAAGAGAATAAATATAGCAAAAATCAACATCTAATTTAAATGGTTGCCAACCACAAAGATTTTAGTCAGATTGCCCCATTTATAGGACATTTCTGAGTGGTCTGGAGATGTTCATCGCATACCAGGCGTGGGCTTACTATGTCCAGTGTTTGGGATCATAGTATTTCGCAGGCATGGTGGTTAGCAGGATATATTTTTTAGCATGGTAATTGCTAGGTAGAGTCCTATTACACATAATACACATGGCAGTGCCTAAGGTTCTGGATTATGGACCTGTATGCACTCCATGTTTCATTGTATACTGTAATACTATGCATGAACTGTTATATACGATATCTAGTGGAATATGCCACTATTTTTCCATGAATACTTTAATAATAGCAAATGGGAAGTATGGGTACAATATTAAAGACTGATAACACTGAAGATTGAATGATGCATTATGACCTGACCAGGGTTATCATGGCTCGCAGGGAAGCAAAGGAAGTTAAGTTGGTTTGTGTACATAGTGTATTCACTCCCTTTAAAGAGGTTCTCCAGGCATTATCGAAAATACAAGCATGTCTTTGACCTTTTGAAGAAAGATGGCTACCCATCCGCCGCACCTGTGATGCCACCATCTCCTCTGCACTTGCATAGGCTGCAGCTGTATGCTTACACATCTAGTCGGGACCTGAGCAGAAGTATTAACAAAGACTAAGTATTAATAAAACCATCTTTCATCAACAGGTCCAAGCAATGCTTGTATTTTTTATGTCAGGAGAACCCCTTTAATTTCCTCTCTAAGAACCTAATATATTACTTAATTATGTAATATTGATTCTATCATTTGAAAACTGTAAATTAAAGTATGATCAAATGCTTTTGATCTCAATATATTCCTCCTTCGGCCCAGCCTACTAAGCAGAAAATGTATGTAACATCTTAGACAGTGGTAAAGATACTGCCTTAAGCCTATAAATCTGCTAGAAGATGAAACAGAGAACACTATACATTAGATGGGCATAGATTAAGATAAGCCTAACATCTAGCACTGTTACTGTACAGCTGGATTATACATACTAATGCCATAAAATGACCACTCATAATTTAAGTTGATTTATATTCTTCCTCTCAGTATCCATCCCTTCATCCCCTAATTTTTATTATATGAGAACGCAAGACAGGATTTACCCATTTCTTTCCCATATAAGCTTCGTTTGAATTTCATTATGCAAATTGCATTTGTTGATTGATGATATTTAGATCAAAATATATGTGATGTGCTAAAAATATAATAACATGGTATGATACTTAATAATACTCTGATCAGCTGCCACTTGCCTAACCAGCTCCACAGTTTAACCACTAAAGTGCATTCTAGTAACAACTGAGCAGATTTTATAATCAGTCCCCTCATAATCTAGGATGACCTTTGTTTTCAAGTGAATAATTACAACTTGCGGTCTATTAGATGATTACAATAATGACAGCAGCAGGAGATGACCGTTCTGACCTTGTGGGAGGCAATGACCTGTCTACTTGTGACCAGTGACTTGTTTGCTACCTCTGTGTCACTAAGAATGGAATAAGAATTTTGACTAGAACATGCAGGAGCTAATATAATGAAAAAAAAACTACAAGAAGAGTTCTCACCAAGCTGATAATTCCAATATGATGACCGACGTATTCCTATTCCCAACGGAAAGGGCCAGGTTTACACAATCCCAACATAAAGTAACATACCTAAAAAGAAAATCAGTTCAAACACACACTATAGGCAGGTATTACTACATGAGATATTAGAAAGGAGCAAATTACTCAAAATTTGATTAGGGTTTGATTCGTCCGACCTGGTCAACTGATTCAACGCAGGTCCAGATCAACTGGACTGAAAATTGTGGTATGACACTTCTGAGCTCTCCTAGGACTCATATTTTTTCTCTCTTTTCCCTCTCTTTTTTATTTTTTTTAATTATTTTTAGAATTGAGCAAAGTTTTGAATAATTCGATTCAGCCAAGAAATTCAATTTGTTACGAATTGATTAATCACAAACTGCTATAAATCAAAAATACCCAGGCATCTCAGTGTGAAGGCTTGGAAGTTGGTTAACTTAAAGAACAGACACCCAGCAGTAATGTCCAAGAACATCTCTTTACCGTCATTAAAGGTACTTTCACACTAGCGTTATTCTTTTCCGGCATTGAGTTCCGTCATAGGGGCTCTATACCGGAAAATAACTGATCAGTTTTATCCTAATGCATTCTAAATGGAGAGAAATCCATTCAGGATGCATCAGGATGTCTTCAGTTCAGTCACTAAATGTTTTTTTGGACGTAGAAAATACCGCAGCATGCTGCGGTATTATCTCCATCCAAAATTCCGGAACACTTGCCGGAATGCCGGATCCAGCATTAATTTACATTGAAATGTATTAGTGCCGGATCCGGCATTAAAAATACCGCACTGACGGATCCGTTCTTCCAGTCTGCACATGCAGAGACTTTTAAAAATGTTAAAAATAAATAATGGATCCGTTTTTTGGATGACAACCGGAGAGACAGATCCGTTATTGCAATGCATTTGTGAGATGGATCCGCATCCGGATCCGTCTACAAATGCTGTTCACTTGCATCCAGATTGCCGGCGACGGAACTGTCTGCCGGATCCTCACAACGCACGTGCCCTTACTGGGAGCTGTAAAATGATAATTGCCACCAAAATTATCTAGTCAAGCAACCCCATCCTCCAAAAAAAGAATCGACACATCTATTTTGTATTCATAGACACAGGAAAAAGGTAATCTATTTTTACGGACTGTCCAGATATTTATGGACAGTTGGCAACTCTGCCATGTACAAGATTCATAGCTAATGCCTTCTGTTAACTATACATTTGAGTGTTCAAAGCAGGCTGGGTCATCTGAATACTTCAGCTAGGAATAATGGAATAGTACTCAGGTACTATTTTGTTGGTTTTCGGAACTGTGGCTATGATAAAGAGGGACCACCGTGGGCATCCATATTGTGCCAATGTAGGTGAAATTCTTAGACCGGCACAAGACAAACCAAAGAGAAAGCATTTGCCAAGAAAGTTTTCATTAATCAAGAAGGAAAGTCGGAGGTTCGCAGAAAGAGCGGATTAGCTACTATGAATCTGGGTCGAGTTGGTGGATTGATTTTTATGGTTCATGCCAATAACCAACAAGACTCCTCCATGCTAAGTAGTTATTTGATGCCAGACAGTCCGCAACCAGCACCTTTGAAGGACAAGTGGCATTCAGCAATACCAGGTCTGTGATGCCCTTAGATGTCCAGGGCTGCACGGGCACTATACTGAAGGGATCGCTGCGTGTCTACCCTTGGCTGACAGGTGCGGATAAACCATTCAATGCCGTTCGTCATAGATTCACAGCCTCATGAAGTTAACTCGTAGTTTTATCTTTAACCATGGCCTAATACTGAAGCTATGTAATGCAATAGCTAACAGAAGCCATTCGCTAGATGTAGTTGGTGTGGCTGAGACATGGTTGGATTCTTCGCATGACTGGGCTGTAAATATTGAGGGTTTTACACTATTTAGGGTCAATAGTAAAGGTGGTGGTGTGTGCCTGTATGTGAGGAGTGATCTGAAGACAAGTGTGAAATCTGAAATTGTGGGTAAGGGTGTGGAAACCTTATGGGTGGAAGTTCAAAGTGATATAAACACAGAAAAAAATAATACTTGGTGTAACCTATAGACCCCCTAACATCACAGAGGAGATAGCAACTCAACTGTATAACCGAATAGAGCGGGCTGCATAGGCTGGTACAGTGGTCATAATGGGAGATTTTAACTTTCCAGACATTGACTGGAGTCATGGTTCTGCCTCAACCGCAAAAGGGAAAAATTCCTCAACTTGCTGCAGGACCACTTTATGAGCCAGTTTGTGGAAGCTCCCACTAGGGGCAATGCTCTGTTGGATCTGGTAATTTCTAATGATGCAGAACTTGTTGTAAATGTTACTGTTCAATAAACACTAGGTAATAGTGACCACAATATAATTATATTCCCCCTAAACTATAAGAAGTAAACTCTGTCGGGCAGAGCAAAGACAAAGAATTTTAAAAAGGCTAATTTCCCTGGGTTGAGGGCAGCATTTCAGGGCATGGACTGGGAGCAGCTACTGTCATATAATAATACTGAGGATAAATGGGAGAGCTTTAAATCCACATTGAGTAATTGCACAATTTATTTTTTATTCCTTTAGGTAACAAGTATAAACGGTTAAACTTAAACACCCCATGCCTTATAGCTACTGTAAAAAGGTAATTAAAAGGTGTCCTAAATAATGTTAAAGGGGAGGGGGTATTCACTGAAGATAAGAAAAAGGCAGAGTTACTAAATTGTTTTTTTAGCTCTGTATATACAAAAGAAGAGAAAGGAGCTGATATATGTGGTGCTGGGCTGTTAGTACATCTAGTAATATACTCACTTGGCTAACTGTAGATATGGTCCAAGATAAGTTAAATAAGTTAAGTTAAATGTGAACAAGGCTCCGGGTCCAGATGGATTACACCCAAGAGTGCTTAAAGTGCTCAGTTCAGTCATTGCTGTGCCCCTGTTCAATTTTTAAAGATTCTCTAGGTACTGGTACAGTACCAAGTTATTGGCGCAAGGCAAATGTGGTGCACATATTCAAAAAAGGATCTAGGTCCTTCACAGGTAATTATAGCCCAGTTAGTTTAACTTCTGTTGTGAGAAAAATGTTTGAAAATATTATAAGTGATAACCAACATGGGTTTACCAAGGACTGAAGTTGTCAGACTAACCTGATTTGTTTTTATGAGGAGGTGAGTAGTAGCCTGGACAGAGGGTCGGCTGTGGATGTACTGTTTCTGGATTTTGCAAATGCTTTTGGTACTGTCCCTCATAGATGTTTAATTGGTAAAGTAAGGTCTATAGGCTTGGAAAGTATAGTTTGTAATTGGATTGAAAACTGGCTGAAGGACTGTGTCCATAGAGTTATGGTCAATGATTTATATTCTGAATGGTCCTGGGTTATAAGTGGTGTACCCCAAGGTTCAGTGCTGGGCCCTCTATTATTTAATTTTATTATTAATGATATCG
The DNA here is from genome assembly GCA_033119425.1 of Bufotes viridis. Taxonomy (NCBI): domain Eukaryota; kingdom Metazoa; phylum Chordata; class Amphibia; order Anura; family Bufonidae; genus Bufotes; species Bufotes viridis. Next base: position 231,209,753 of record CM065594.1, read on the forward strand.
AGGATGGGATTAATAGCACCATTTCTATTTTTTGCAGATTACACTAATCTATGTAGTACTGTACAGTCTATGGAAGATGTCCATACACTACAAGCTGATTTGAACACTCTGAGTGATTGGGCATAAACTTGGCAAATGAGGTTCAATGTGGATAAATGTAAAGTTATGCATTTTGGTAGTAATAATCTCCGTGCTACATATGTCCTAGGTGATGTAACACTGGGACAATCACTTATAGAGAAGGATTTGGGTGTCCTTGTAGATAGTAGATTAAATAACAGCATACAATGTCAATCAGCTGCTTCTAAGGCCACCAGGATATTGTCATGCATTTAACAAGGCATGGACCCGAGGGGCAGGGATGTGATACTACTACTGTACAAAGCGTTGGTGGGGCCTCATCTGGAATATGCAGTTCAGTTCTGGGCACCAGTCCATAGAAAGGATGCACTGCAGCTGGAAAAAGTACAGAGTAGAGCAACTAAACTGATAAGTGGCATGGAGGGTCTTAGTTATGAGAAGAAAGATTAAAAGAAGTGAATTTATTTAGTCTTGAGAAGAGACAACTAAGGGGGGACATAATTAACCTATATAAATATATAAATGGACCATACAAAAAATACGGTGAAAAACTGTTCAATGTAAAATGCCCTCAAAAGACAACGGGGCACTGCCTCCGACTGGAGAAGAAAAAGTTCAGTCTCCAGAAGCGTCAAAGCTTCCTAACTGTAAGAACTGTAATATACAAAATAACTTTGGAGCTCTAGTTACGGGTCTTCAACACAGTGAAAGCCAGATATCCCTCAAAGGAAGGAAAACTGAGCAAAGGGGTGTCCCCATTCCAGAGATCACCAGATCCACCATATTAAGTGGCCCCTATGTTAAGATCCCGCTCTTTTACAAGCCTTAAGCCAGTTATCCATCCACAGACAGCTGTTTCGGGGTGTTACCCCTCGCACTGTAAGAACTGTGAATCTATGGAATAGGCTTCCTCAGGACATGGTCACTGCAGGAACAGTGGACAGTTTTAAAAAGGGTTTAGATGAATTCTTAAAAGTAAACAACATTAGTGCTTATGAAATCTGAGTCTCCTTCCTTCTGGGATTCGTATCCCCACCTATCCCTTGGTTGAACTTGATGGACTTATGTCTTTTTTCAACCGTATCAACTATGTAACTATGTAATGCAATAGCTAACAGAAGCCATTTGCTATGATAAATTTCGCTCCACTGCACAGTTGAACAGGGTGATATATTTAACCGTGGAGATTTATCAAAACTGGTGTCAAGAAAAACTGGCTTAGTTGCCCATAGCAACCAATCAGATTCCACCTTTCATTTTGCAAAGTGACTCTGCAAAATGAAAGTTGGAATCTGATTGGTTGCTATGGGCAACTGAGCTATTTTTCCTTTACATCAGTTTGGATAAATCTTCCCTATTAGCTGTATGAGTAAAACAATGGATTAATTCTTAATGTGGGTGCAGTAGAACGTCATGCACACAGGGATACACTCAAATAGCAGTCTCCCTCCAGTCTCCCTACAGTCTCATGGCACTGTCGCTGCACTCTCCAGTCCCTCTCTAATACTCTTTCTTAAACCAGTCTACAGCCGCACTGTCCCTAGACCATGAGCACTTGCGACATCTCTCCCTATGCTCAGATCACAGGACAATGGAGGAGACCATGTGGGAGGAACCTTTTATAGGGCTGTGACATCACAGGGGATGGCTATCAGTGGATTGACTGGCTGAACGGCATTATGGGTGATCTCACATTCCTGGGCTTCTTACTTTGTAACATGTGCAGCTCGATGGCACTTGGGGGCACTGTGAGTAGAACTGGGGGCACTGTAGATGGCACTAGGGGCACTGGATGGCAATGGGGCTCTGGATTGCTTTTAGGGGCACTGTGGATGGCATTTGGGGGGCACTGTGGATGTCACTGTTATGGAGACACTGTGGATGTCACTGTTATGGAGGCAATGTTGATGTCACTGTTATGGGAGTGTTGTGGATGCCATTGTTATGGGGATACTGTGGATGTCACTGTTACGGGCGCACTGGGAAAGTCACTAGGGGGGCACTGTGGATGTCACTTTGATAGGGACGTTGTATGGGGGCACTATGGATGGCATTTGGGGCACTGTGGATGTCGCTGTTAAGGGGGCGCTGTGGTTGTCACTGTTTTGGGGGATGCTGTGGATGTCACTGTTTTAGAAGCACTGTGGATAGTACTGGGGGCACTGTGTATGGCACTGGAGGCACTTTGGAAGTCACTAGGGGCACTGGATGGCAATGGGGGCACTGTGGATGTCATTTGGGGGCAGTGTGGATGTCTCACTGTTATGGGGGTGCTGTGGATGTCAGTGTTATAGGGGCATGGTGGATGTCACTGTTATGGGCCATTGACTTCTATAGGCTTGAGGTCTTCATTTTGAGGACCAGAATAGGATATGTTCTATATTTTGCAGAACTGACATACGGATGTGGAAAGCACACTGATGACGTCCATGTGTTTTCCACATCTGTATGTCAGTTCTGCAGTACATTTAAAATGTCCTATTCTGGTCCTCAAAATGCATACCTCCAGCCAATAGAAGTCAATGGCTCTGCAAAAAAAAAGTGGATTGCACAAGGACAATATCCTTGATTAGTAGATGCACGACATGAGAATCTTTGAAACGAGCAGTAGCATAACTACAAATAACTGCGCCGCACACCAAATTTTTGAATGGGGCCCCCAGAACAACTTCTTCACAACCCTCTCCTCCTGTACAACCCCCACTCCTGTGGCAAGTCAAGAACAGTCTCTCAGGCCAGGCCCGGCAGCCGCTTTGTACATTTCCTACAGTGTCACTGTATATAATGTCAGGGGGCTCTGACAATAAAATCTTTTAGTCCTCCTCCTGGGTGGGCGCCTTCTGAGTTCGGGCCCCAAAGCAGCCGCTTCCCTTGCCTCCCCTATAGCTAGAAACAGAAACAGCAGACCGTATCACAGATGATAGATTTAGATATAGAGGCACACCAGACATTATCTGACATGATATTCTTAGATACACACCAGACAGTATCACACAAGACGGGATTAGATAGACTAGCAGGATTCATGTGTGGGTGTAGTAACATGGCCACATGTAGTGGGAGTAGCTGTCACTGTGCAGTGCAGCCAGGCTTTATCAATAAAGTTACCTATTCAACAATATAGGAAACTAGGAAAGTAAACAGATCTGCCAGGATCACAGGTAGGTGGGCACAGATATGTTTTGATCAAAATATATTGACTGAGAGTCTCGGATTTTATCATATCAGAGTGAGGGCTTAGTCCATATATATAATGTTTGCATCTGTTGCATTATTATCTGTTTTCAGTGATTTTTTTTCATAAATGTAGCCATGAACATCCGCATATTTATTTATCATATCATGCAAGATGTTTTAATCGTAGTTTTTTTAAACTTTTCTCTGTGATTTTTGCTTAGATCTGCCAAGATAGTCTGATGTTCAGACAGGGGGAAAGACAGACATGAAAATACATGGTGAGGGGTGTTAGGAGCACATAAAAAGAATTTTGATTTTGGGACCAAACAACCTCTTTAATATTTCACATATTTCCTAGCCGTTCTATGTAATGCCTAAAAGCAAACTGGCAAGTATAAGTATAGTAAAATACTCCCTTCCAGAGGTCATCGCACAGCAACAGCACCATAAAATCAGCCAGTGCCATAAAATCACCCCCACACGGCAACAGTATCATAACACAAGTGAGGACAATACTTATCTCTTTTTTTTTTTTTTTTAATAACAACAAATGTAGTTTATTTTGAATTTTGTTTATCGCTATTCGAAATTCCATTGTCCAAAAACAAGAATGAACCTGGATCACACCTCCTTATGCTATGCTTTGATCTAATAACTGCTTCTCAGCATAAATAGCATTGCTTCTCAGTGTCATAATTAGTATACAGGCCCCTATGTTGCATGCTTACATGAGGCATTAGTACACATTTTGATCAAAAAGCATAAGCCCACTCACCACGACAAGGTTACCTCCTCCAGTGGGAACCTACTCTAAATTTGGCACGGCACTGCGTGGCAACCACTGGCGCCACAGCACCGCACCAGCAGACAGTGGGACCCAGCAGCCAAACAGCACCCCTGCTGTTTAGCAATGCCACCCTGGCACTGGGCCCCACCAACCCACCAGCACAGCACCACAGCAACAATGGCTGCCAGGTTTATTCTTGTTTTTGGATATTTTATAGTTCCTTTCCTTTTAATTGCACTCTGGTATTAGCACTCCTCCCATTCGACCAAGGTGATTTTAATTAGAAAGAGTCTGAATAAGGGTTTACAAATTCCTACCAGCTCTCAGTTGGAGTTCCTGAGAGCATATGATAAGGTGAGCTTAGACAACTGTTCACATGGTGCGGTGCTGAGTGGCGGCCATTGTTGCTGTGGTGCTTTGCTTGGGCCCAGTACCAGGGTGGCATTGCCAAACAGCAGGGGTGCTGTTTGGCTGCTGGGACCCGCAGTCTGCTGGTGCGGTGCTGTGGTGCCAGTGGTTGCCACGTATTGCCGTGCCAAATTTAGAGTAGGTTGCCACTCAGGAAGGCAACCTTGTCATGGTGAGTGGGCTTATGCTTTTTTATCAAAATGTGTACTAATGCCTCATGCAAGCATGCAACATAGGGGCCTGTATACTATTCATGGTGCTGAGAAGCGATGTTAATTATGCTGAGAAGCAGTTTCTAGATCAAAGCATAGCATGAAGAGGTGTGATCCAGGTTTATTCTTGTTTTTGGATATCAAAATTCCATTGTTGTCTTCCCTGGTCTCTTCCTTCGCCTTCTGTTATTCTGCTATTTTATAACAATAAGTGTAGTTTATTGAGGACATTTGCATTTCTTCTGTTTAACAACAAGTGCCAAATTATGAAGTGCCAATGTGTGAGAGACAATTAAGTGTGATTCTAGCCTTCCTGGTTGCAACAAGTGAGGACTGGTCTTTTTCTTGTTTTTCAGTAAGAAAGTTCTGTTCTTCTGTTATTTTATAAAAAGTGTAGTTTAATTTGCATTTCATTTATTGCAATTAGCCTTCCATGTTGCCACAAGTCACGACTAGTGTTGATCACGGATTTTCGAATTGCGAATTTTAATCGCGAATATGGGCACTTCAAGAATTCGTTAATATTTAGAACATTGCGAAATATATTCGCAATCTCGAATATATTTTTTTTAAATACAAGTTTATGCGAATTTTTATGCAAATGTTTATGAATTTTTTTATATGCAAATGTTCGCAATCAAGAAAATAATCTCATTATTTTCTTGATTGCGAAAATTCGCATATAAAAATTTGCATAAAATGTGCATAACAATTCGCATAAACTGGTATTTAAAAGATACGTCATGACGTATCTTTTAAATACCAGTTTATGTGAATTTTTATTCAAATTTTATGTGAATTTTTATATGCAAATTTTCGCAATCAAGAAAATAATGACTGCAGATTACGAATTCATGAATTTTCGAATATATGGCGAATATTTGCCCAAATATTCACAAAATATAGCGAATTCGAATATTGCCCCTGCCGCTCATCACTAGTCAAGACAATACTAATCAATTTCTCTTGTTAGTTTATTTTGCATTTCTTTTATTGCGATAGCATTTCATCTATTTTGCTAAATTTTTATTCATGTTTTCTGAACTTCTTAACATTTAAAACTAGTTAATTATTTTATACTTTGCCTTTGCCTAGAGTACTTGTCATTCTATATATTGCATAGGCATTACATATGCATTGCCTGTAATTTATATATAAATATATATTTATTTTTTCAAACTTATGCATCAGAGAAGAGCAGAGCCCTACTATATACAGTATGCCCTATAATGTTTTTTTTACATCCCATGAACAGGACCCATTCTGCATCTTCGTGATGGCTCGTGAAATTACTCCCTTGTTCTGAGCCATTCCATAAAACCGTCTATTGCTAGGCAGTCAGATGAGTATGAAGTATTCACTTTAAGAAGCTCAGAAAGCTTTTGCTGATTAAAGGTCACATCATCACACAGATAGTGATTTCAGATCAGTTGGAAATAATAAACCACATGCAAAATAAAGAAAAAGAACAGTTAGAATTTCAACACAGCAAAAGTCTTTTTTTTTTTGCGTTCTAAACTCCCATAATGGAAAATAGATATTATCTGGCGTTTTTCATCTGCTGTGTGTTATCTGAAATTACTCAGGCTGCAGAGCTTGGACTTAAATTAAAAGATTAATTTGCAAACTTGGTTGAGTGGATTGTTTAATTTTGTCACTTTTTTTCTTCAATAATTATTGTAAGCTGAGTTCAAATGACATTCAGAATAGATTTTATTTTGCAAAGTCAAAAAAGGAGTAAGGGTACTTTCACACTAGCGTTTTGGATTCCGTTTGTGAGATCCCTTTCATGGCTCTCACAAACGGTCCAAAACGGATCAGTTAAGCCCCAATGCATTCTGAATGGATAAGGATCCGTTCAGAATGCATCAGTAAGGCTCCGTTCCGCCTCTATTCCATTTTGGAGGCGGACACCAAAACGCAGCATGCAGCATTTTGGTGTCCATCTAAAGAGGCGGAGCCTAACGGATCCGTTTTTTTTTTTACAATGTAAGTCAATGGGGAGGAATCCGTTGTCAATGACACAATATGGTGCATGAAAACGGATCCGTTCCCCATTGACTTTTAATGTAATTCAAAATGGATCCGTTTTGGACTTTGTCATTTTTCTTTAAACCTAATGCAAACGGATCCGTTCTGAACGGATACAAACATTTTCATTAGAGGTGCGGATCCGTCTGTGCAAATAAACAGACGGATCTGCACCAACGCAAGTGTGAAAGTACCCTTAGTTGACCTAACCTATCTATACAATGTACAGCAAGGATTGTCTTAGGCCAGGTTCACCCAGGGCAATTTGCTATACTTTTTTTTTTTTTTTTTTAGAAGGAGTGGATTCAGGGAAGAATAGTGGTCATGCGTAAGTTGTAAGGGGAAAGACCTGCATTAAAATCATTTGCTTCCCCATGACACCATAGTCTACCATACTGTAGAAGCCATGCTTCTAGGTGAGAATATGTCCGTAAAATAAAGAAGTAGCGATTTAGATAATACCAGCAAAAAAAAGGGGTGTTGATGCCAAAAAAACAATAGCTTGACTGTTCACCTTGCAGGGTTGTGTGTAGTCACAATGGCTTTATTTGGCCTTCAAGATAGGTACAGTAGTCTCCAGGGTATTGCCTTCTGGTATTGTCAGAACACACTGCAGTGAAGAGGCAGCAATGGAAAAGAAGAGAAAATAATATCTCAAAAGTGCTTTTGTCACAAACTTACCTGTCTGAGCTCCTGTGCTGTAGTCTCTGGCTTTGGCACGTGAATCCAGGCCACGCTCCCCGATGATACAGTGTCCCTAGCAACAGAGCGCAATGTTGTGTTTCTCCTTGCAATGTGCGTGCGCTGGGGGAGATGGGTGGTGGGTCAAGTTACAGCTCAGCTGCCCTGTTACTTTGAAGATTGAAAACTTTCCTATGGAGCGCTGAGTTCCAGTTTTATGTGTGCTTTTGGATTGTATATGTGACCTCAGCTTGCTTTTGACCACTCTCTGCCTCGTGATTTGGTACTATGTTTGCTGTCTGGTTCTGATCTATTTGGCTATTTGACTACCCTCTGCCTCGTGATGTGGTACTGTGTTTCCCATCTGATTCTGATCTCGGCTTGGCTATTCTCGTTTTGGTACTTATCGTCCACCTGGTTCTGACCCATTTCTGTCCAACTCTGCTTTTGTGTTGTTTTTGTCTCTATGTGTTATCTGTCTTGCACCTTAGTAGAGTAGGTAATGTCGACCAGTGCCACCTAGGGCTTGCACTGCAAGTAGGCAGGGAAACTGGGCGGGGTTCCCTCCCGAATACCGTCACAGCTTCGAATTAAGGATGACTACTGCTCATTCTCTGCCATAGAAAGCACAATCCAGTTATTTTCAGCAAATCAAAGAATTTCTGGGAGTACAATATTAATGACTTATCATCAGGATAGGTTATCAATATCAGATTGTCAGGGGTTTGACTCTCGGCACCCCTGCCGATTAGCTGTTTAAAAGAGTGCAGCACTCAGATTAGCTCTGCGGCCTCCTCACAACATACCAAGCAAAATGCCTTACATTGTTTAGTGGCTGTGCGTGTTATTGCAGCCCAGGAGCATTGTCTTCAATGAGACTACTGAGCTTCACATACTCTAGGTCATTTGACTAAGGAACATGAAATCACCGGCCCAGGAATAAGCCACAGCTGATCAACTAGGTGCCAGGAGTTGGACCCCCACCAAACATATATTGAAGAGCTATTCTAAGGATAGATTATCAATATTTTATTCCCCAAAACCCCTTTAAGGTGGACATACCAATGTCTCATTCCTTAACTTCCCTCTTGGCTGGAGATATCTTGAGATGAGTGGCAACGTTTCATTACTCTGTGGAGCATTTATTTTTTTAAAGCTGATTATATTGCTCAGCTTGTGTTGGGATATCTCAAGCCAAAAAGAAAGATACTGAAGGGCACATCTGATCATTTTAGCCATCTGTCCCACAATGGCAGATAAAAAGGTGGATTACTCAATTTGAACATGCCCAATCCTTTGTGTGCAGGTCAGAAAAGCGACTTCCTCAAAAAGGAGTATGAAAGCTGCTAATCCATTCATACCCCATTTTGAATGGTAAAACACTGGTGACACAACAACATTTTTGTGCTCCATTTCCCTCCCACCAGTCCTCCCTCTGAGCACTCTCACAGAATACAGGATACATTTAAGAAAATTGTGAGATGTTGCTGCTTTAAGATGGATGGGTGGTATTGCTGGTAGAACATTAACAATATCCACAACTAATTCTTCTATAGTACAGAAGTCAAGGTTTCCATAGTAAATTTCTACTATTTTCTGCCAGAATTTGTCACTGGACATCTAGACTGTGTTAAAACCTTTGGTGCATTGAAATGATGACAATATTGGTTGTCACTCAGATTTCTGATACATATGTGTAATAGAGTTGAGCGAACCCGAACTGTATAGTTCGGGTTCGTACCGAATTTTGGGGTGTTCGGGACACGGACCCGGACCTGAACATTTTCAAAACAGTTCGGGTTCAGGTCCGTTGTTCGGCTTTTTCTTCCCGCTATCTGAAGGGCTGCACAGCAGCCAATCAGCTAGCGTTTTCCTTCTTGACCTAAGAAGCCATCACAGCCATGCCTACTAATGGCATGGCTGTGATTGGCCAAGTGCAGCATGTGACCCAGCCTCTATTTAAGCTGGAGTCACGTAGCGATGCACGTCACTCTGCTCTGATTAGTGTAGGGATAGGATGAAGCTGCTGTGAGGGCGAGATTAGGCAGGGAAAACTCAGCAAAAACACCTAATGAAGTGATCGATCTACAGCTGTGAATGATTTAACTTCTGCTAGTTAATTGCTCACTGTTTTTTAGGCTGCACAGAGCGTTTTTCTGTCACTTATTTTCTGGGGTGATCGGTGGCCATTTTGTGTCTTGCGGTGCACCAGCACAAGCTACCACCAAGTCCATCAATCCATCAATACTATTTTTTTTTTTTGCTATATATACACATCAGGGGCTTGGCTGTGCTTATTGTCACCATTAGAAACTCAGGATAGAAATATCTATATTTTATTGAGGGGTGAAATTCAATTGCGAAAATAGCAATCCCCTAAATCTGGTGTCCCAGCAGTGGCTCACCAAGTTTAATAGTGTCCGGCAAAGGATATATTATTTTCTGGGGTGAAATTCAATTGCCAAAATAGCAATCCCCTAAATCTGGTGTCCCAGCAGTGGCTGGCCAAGTTTAATAGTGTCCGGGAAAGGATATATTTTTTTTTGGGGTGAAATTCAATTGCCAAAATACCAAAACCGTAAATCAGTGGTTTGAGCTGTGGCTGGCCAAGTTTAATAGTGTCAGGCAAAGTATATATTTTGTTCTGAGGTGAAATTCAATTGCCAAAATAGCAATCCCCTAAATCTGGTGTCCCAGCAGTGGCTGGCCAAGTTTATTATTGTCCTGCAAAGGATATATTTTGTTCTGGGGTGAAATTCAATTGCCAAAATAGCAATACAGTAAATCTGGTGTTCCAGCTGTGACTGGACAAGTTTCATAGTGTCTGTCAAAGGATATGTTATTTTCTGGGGTGAAATTCAGTTGCAAAAATAGAAATACAGGAAATCTGGTGTTCTAGCTGTGGCTGGACAAGTAGTTTAATAGTATCTGCCGAAGGATATATTTTGTTCTGTGGTGAAATTCAATTGCCAAAATAGCAATACCCAAAATCTGGTGTTCCAGCTGTTGCAGGCCAAGTGTAAATCTGTCCGTAAAAGGGTATATTACACTCAGCGTGCATCTCCAAGTGTATTTCTTTCCGTTAATGGGTATATTACAGTAAATGTTAAAATACAGCATAATCCTCTACATTTGCACACACTGTTTTGCATCTCTAAGTGTATTTCTTTCCGTTAAAGGGTATATTACACAAAGTGTTAAAATACAAGTGCTGAAAGCATAATCCTATATGTTTTTTCACACGCTACTGTTCATCTCCAAGTGTAAATCTGTCCACAAAAGGATACCTTTCATCCAGGGCCTAAATACTAGGCCTACAATTGATATTCCCCTAAATCTGTGGTTACTGCTGTGCCTGGATTAGTGTAATACGGTACATAAATAGATAGCCAGATAATGTTAGGTGCCTGTAATAAAAGGCCTGAATTTGAATTCAATACATTGGGCCAAATAATTTTTTTCTTATTGTGGTGAACGGTAACAATGACAAAAACATCTAGTAAGGGATGCGGACATTGTCGCGGTGTTGTTAGTGGACCCTCTGGTGCTGGGAGAGGCTGTGGCCGTTCTGCCACAGCCACACGTCCTAGTGAACCAACTACCTTAGCTTCCAGTGCCCGCCAGAATTTACAGCAATATTTGGTGGGGCCCAATGCTGTTCTAAGGATGGTAAGGCCTGAGCAAGTACAGGCGCTAGTCAATTGGGTGGCCGACAGTGGATCTAGCACGTTCACAACATTATCTCACACCCAGTCTTCTGCAGAAAGCGCACTGAAAACCAAGCCCATCTTTCTGTCACATTACCCCCATGCATATCAGGGAAACTGTCTGAGCCTCAAGTTATGCAGCAGTCTCTTATGCTGTTTGAAGACTCTGCTGGCAGGGTTTCCCAAGGGAATCCACCTGGCCCTTCCCCAGTGGTGGAAGACATAGAATGCACTGATGCACAACCACTTATGTTTCCTGATGATGAGGACATGGGAATACCACCTCATCAGAGTCCGCACATCTCTGATGATGATGAAAAAACACAGGTGCCAACTGCTGCGTCTTTTGGCAGTGTGCAGACCGAACAGGAGGTCAGGAAGCAAGACTGTGTGAAAGACGATGCAGGGGACGATGAGGTCCTAGACCCCACATGGAATAAAGGTCGTGCCACTGACTTTCATAGTTCAGAGGAAGAGGCAGTAGTGAGACCGAGCCAAGAAATGCTTTACCTCAATTTTCGTAAAAAGAAAGCCTTGTTCGAACTCAAAAAGAACAAGGAAATAGTTATAAAAAATGCAGACAAGGGAGGGGGATAGTAGTTATGGATCACCAATACTATGCTTTGGAATCCAATAGAATTCTATCTGACCATGAATATTATAGAACACTAGACCCCACCCCAGTCTTCAAAAAATCCCTCTCTGAACTCATAGACAGAAGATACACCCTTAAAATCATAGACAAAAAAGAAAATCTGTTCTTAAACACAGCCCATTCATCCATGGCTAGGTTCTACTTCCTCCCTAAAATACACAACTCCTTATCAAACCCCCCAGGCAGACCTATAATTTCAGGAATCGATTCATTTACCAGTAATCTATCTGCATACGTTGATAAATTCCTACAGGAATACGTACAAAACTACCCTCTTATTTGAGAGACACTACACACCTTATAAACCTACTACAGTCTTTCCAATGGCAAAGCGACTTTATCTGGGTCACATTGGATGTTAACTACCTATATAGCAATATTCAACATAATTTATGGATTTTAGCTGTGAAACATTTTCTAGAGGGGGACAGCTCTATGACCAACTATCAAAAAGAGTTTTTAATGGATTCAATAGATTTCATCCTTCAGCACAATTATTTTGTCTTCAATGATTTTTTTTACATCCAAAAAAAGGGAAAGGCAATGGGGATGAAGTTTGCCCCTTCCTATGCAAACCTCTTTATGGGGCATTTGGAGGAACATCTAGGTCTGCTAACCCACTCCAAAATAAGATTTTATAGAAGGTACATTGATGACATCATTTTTATATGGGCAGGGTCCCCAGAAAAGCTACTCTCCTTCTATAGTGATCTTAACAAAAATGAATGGGGCCTCAGTTTTAGCTTAGAACAAAGCTCTACAGAAATTGTCTTTTTAGATTTACACCTCACCTCTAGGAATAACCAAATCATCACCAAGACACACTTCTAACAAGTTGATGCGAACAGCTATTTAAATTACAGGAATTTTCCCCACCCCAAATGGAAGAAAAATATCCCTTTTAGCCAAATGAAACGAATAAGGCGAAATTGCTCTACAGACCAGATGATGAAACAACAAATAAACTCTCTATGTCAACATTTCCATGAGAAAGGGTACCCCAAGAACCTGATTCAAGGTTCCAAACAAAGAACTCTAACACTCTCACAAGCTGATGCACCCAAAGAAGTAAACAGAGAAAAGAAAAAGGGGTGGAGTTCAATATGATTACTCGTTTCAACACGCAACATACCACGATTAGAAAGATTCTGACCAAACATTGGGGGTGTTACTAAAGGACCCAATACATAAGAGACTACTTCCCTCAGCTCCAATACTTATGTTTAGACGTGCTCAAACTTTGAAAAACATGCTAGCACCATCATGTCCAAAAATTCAGACCATAAACAAAAACATAACAGGATATGATAAAGAAAACGGGGGGTCGTATAAATGTGCATCCAAAAAGTGTAAATGCTGCTTTACAATAACACACAATAAGAAGGAGATAGACCTACCTGATTCTGAGAAAAAATATATGCTGAAACAAAGAATGAGTTGCAACACGAAAAACGTTATCTATTTGCTGACGTGTCCATGCAACCAGAAATATGTTTGGAGTACGACACAAACTTTACGAGATAGGATGAATGAGCATAGGTCAAACATGAATAGGGGGGTTCTAACACATAGTGTCTTGAGACACTTCTCCGAATACCATGACAAAAATGCATCACTCCTGTCAGTAACTCTGTTGGAACAGATAACATCTTCCTATCAACAATTAGCTAGGAAAGAAATGTATTGGATCTACAAACTCAATACATTTTCCCCATTTGGGTTAAATGAGACATTGGAGTATACGAACTATTGAAGAGTGCCAATACGAGATAGCCATATCACCACCATTTTCACTCTTCCTCATTTCTCCCTTCTACTTCTCCTCCCTCACCTCTTTGATCTAGATCCATTTATGTATCTAATTTTGATACATCCATCTATTTACCTGTAGATCTATTTCTGTATCCATTTTTGATGCATCCACATGCTGCAGGGCCTGCGCAATGACAGCAGAGTTGCCAACATTTTAACGTGTGCGGACTACAGGGTTGCCACCCTGCTGGATCCCCGGAACAAGACAATGTGCCCACCTTACTTCCTGCACTGGAGCGTGATAGGAAGATGCGCGAGTACAAGCGCACATTGGTAGACGCGCTACTGAGAGCATTCCCGAATGTCACAGGGGAACAAGTGGAGTCCCAAGGCGAAGGCAGAGGAGAAGCGAGAAGTCCCCAAAGCAGCTGTGTCACGGCCAGCTCCTCTGAGGGCAGGGTTAGCGTGGCAGAGATGTGGAAAAGTTTTGTCACCACGCCACAGGTAACTGCACCACCACCTGATACGGAACGTGTTAGCAGGAGGCAGCATTTCATTAACATGGTGGAACAGTACATGTGCACACCCCTCCACGTACTGACTGATGGTCCGGTCCCATTCAACTTCTGGGTCTCCAAATTTTCCACGTGGCTAGAGCTAGCCTTTTATGCCTTGGAGATGCTGGCCTGCCCGGCCGCCAGCATTTTGTCTGAACATGTATTCAGCACGGCAGGTGGCGTCATTACTGACAAATGCAGCCGCCTGTCCACAGCCAACGTGGACAAGCTGACGTTCATAAAAATGAACCAGGCAAGGATCCCACAGGACCTGTCCATCCCTTGTGCAGAATAGACATTTATAACTTCCTCCCCTTAACCATATATTCTTGTACTCCAGGGAACATCTTTATTGAATCCTCTTTTTTTAATTTTACCATTATTTTGCCGGGCAACCCAAAGTTGAATGAACCTCTCCTCCGTCTGGGTGCCAGGGGCCTAAATATCTGAAATTGGCCTTCTCCATTGGTGGGTGACATGAAGCCTGATTCTCTGCTTTGGGACCTCTCTCCTCTGTCTGGGTGCTGTGGCCTAAATAACTAAAAGTGGCCTTCTCCATTGGTGGGTGACATGATGCCTCTTTTGCTGCTATGGGACCTCTCGCCTCTGTCTGGGTGTCAGGGGCCTAACTTTCACGTACTTGCTTGCTGTCTTGGTGGCAGACATTTAACTATTTTTACTGTCTAATGACCGCCCCATTGTCTGGGTTTCAGGGGCCTATATGTTGTTTAATCAGTTGTTGTCTGGGTGGGAGATATTAAACTCTTTTTACTGTCTAATGACCGCCCCATTGTCTGGACATCAGGGGCCTACATAAATGATAATGGCCTGTTCCATTGCAGTTTGACTTGAGGCCTGTGTTGCTGTTAGGGGACCGCTCTCCACTTTGCGGGTGCCATGGCCCTGAGTCTGTGAATGAGGCCTGTGGCACTGTAGGCAGACATTTTTGGCTGTGATGAGAACTTCAACTCCCATAGCATTCCCACCTGATGCCACCCAACCTCCTATTCCACCTCCTCCTCCTCCAAGTTGCCAATTGATATTGGTTAATTTTTATTTATTTTATTTTATTTTAAGTCATTTCCATATCCACATTTGTTTGCAGGGGATTTACCTACATTTTGCTGCCTTTTGCTGCCCTCTAGCCCTTTCCTGGGCTGTTTTACAGCCTTTTTAGTGCCCAAAAGTTCGGGTCCCCATTGACTTCAATGGGGTTCAGGTTCGGGGTGAAGTTCGGGTCGATTTCGGATCCCGAACCCGAACATTTTCGGGAACCCTAACATCCAGGTGTTCGCTCAACTCTTCTAATGTGTAACATAAAGTGAAGCTTTTGATTGTGAAGAATCAAGAGTAAATAACAAATTTGTTCTTGAAATTATTTTGACCATGAAATTGCTGTAACACATTTTGGAAATTAAATACTATGTTCCCCAGACTGTATGCACACAGAAATATCCATGTCATGGTCAGGTGCGGCAGGACTTCCCCAGGTTCACCACAATTACTCAGTGTGAACAGCTATTGAAGAATATCTTGGTTACTGATCTGAATTACTTTTGTGGCTAGAAGTTTAACACGCAAAGGTTAATTGTGTGTGGGTTATTTAGTTATTAGTATACTTTGGTGGCAAAGAGGAATACCGTAAATGTTATATGATATAATATAGCATAAAATAATAATGTATCAAGCAAAATGGTATAGTATATTACAATATAATAAATGAACAGTAGTATATTACAATATAATTCTATATAAAATAATGATATAGTTTAATGCTGTATAATGTAACACCATTATTATATGACAACATAAAAAATATGATGTATTAGTATAACAGTATGGTACAATATAAAACAGTATGACATAGTAATATAATATAGTACAATAGAATCTAATAACTAGTGGATTACAATATAAACCAATATTATATACTGGTATATAATATTACAATATAGCAAATTAACAGTAGTATATCAGCACATCTCTGATGATGACGAAACACAGGTGCCAACTGCTGCATCTTTTTGCAGTATGCAGACCGAACAGGAGGTCAGAGAGGTATACTGTGTGGAAGACATTGCAGGGGACGATGAAGTCCTAGACCCCACATGGAATGAAGGTCGTGCCACTGACTTTCATAGTTCAGAGGAAGAGGCAGTGGTGAGACCGAGCCAACAGCGTAGCAAAAGAGGGAGCAAGGGGCAAAAGCAGAACAGCCGCCGCCAAGAGAGTTCGTCTGCTACTGGCCACCGCCACCAGGGACCAAGCACCCCAAAGGCAGCTTCAAGGAGTTCCCTGGCATGGCACTTCTTCAAACAATGTGCTGACGACAAGACCTGAGTGGTTTGCACGCTGTGCCATCAGAGCCTGAAGCGAGACATTAACGTTCTGAACCTTAGCACAACCTGCATGACCAGGCATCTATGTGCAAAGCATGAACTGCAGTGGAGTAAACACCTTAAAAACAAGGAACTCACTCAGGCTCCCTCTGCTCCCTCTTCTGCTGCTGCCTCGGCCTCTTCCTCCGCCTCGGGAGGAATGTTAGCTCCTGCCGCCCACCAAACAGAGGATGTGCCACCAACACCACCACCTCTGTCACCAACCATCTCCACCATGTCACACAACAGCGTTCAGCTCTCCATCTCACAAACATTGGAGAGAAAGCGTAAATTCACACCTACCCACCCTCGAGCCCTGGGCCTGAATGCCAGCATTTCTAAACTACTGGCCTTTAAAATGCTGTTATTCAAGCAGGTGGACACAGACAGCTTCAAACAGCTGATGGCGATGGCTGTCCCACAGTATGTTGTTTCCAGCCGCCACTACTTCTCCAAGAGAGCCGTGCCTTCCCTCCACAACCAAGTATCCGATAAAATCAAGTGTGCACTGTGCAACGCCATCTGTGGCAAGGTCCACCTAACCACAGATACGTGGACCAGTAAGCACGGCCATAGACACTATATGTCCCTAACTGCACACTGGGTAAATGTAGTGGCGGCTGGGCCCCAGGCGGAGAGTTCCTTGGCGCACGTCCTTCCGCCGCCAAGAATCGCAGGGCATCATTCTTTGCCTCCTGTAGCCTCCTCCTCCTACTCGGCTTCCTCCTCCTCTTCTTCCACCTGCTCATCCAGTCAGCCACACACATTCACCACCAAATTCAGCACTGCCCGGGGTAAACGTCAGCAGGCCATTCTGAAACTCATATGTTTGCGGGGCAGGCCCCACACCGCGCAGGAGTTGTGGCGGGATATTGAACAACAGACCGATGAGTGGTTTCTGCCGGTGGGCCTCAAGCCCGGCCTGGTGGTGTGCGATAATGGGCAAAATCTCATCGCAGCTCTGGGATTAGCCGGTTTGACGCACATCCCTTGACTGGCCCATGTGCTGAATTTGGTGGTGCATAAGTTCATTCACAACTACCCCGACATGTCAGAGATGCTGCATAAAGTGCGGGCCGTCTGTGCGCGCTTCCGGCATTCACATCCTGCCGCTGCTCGCCTGTCTGTGCTACAGCGTAACTTCGGCCTTCCCGCTCACCGACCTTATATGCCTGAATATCTGAAAGTGGCCTTCTCCATTGGTGGGTGACATGAAGCCTGATTCTCTGCTTTGGGACCTCTCTCTTCTATCTGGGTGCTGGGGCCTAAATAACTAAAAGTGACCTTCTCCATTGGTGGGTGACATGATGCCTCTTTTGCTGTTATGGGACCTCTCTCCTCTGTCTGGGTGTCAGGGGCCTAACTTTCATGTACTTGCTTGCTGTCTTGGTGGCAGACATTTAACTCTTTTTACTGTCTGATGACCGCCCCATTGTCTGGGTGTCAGGTGCCTATATGTCGTTTAATCATATGTTGTCTTGGTGGGAGATATTAAACTCTTTTTACTGTCATGACCGCCCCATTGTCTGGGTGTCAGGGGCCTAAATTTCACATACTTGCTTGCTGTCTTGGAGGCAGACATTTAACTCTTTTTACTGTCTAATGACCGCCCCATTGTATGCACAAAGAAATATCCATGTCATGATCAGGTGCGGCAGGACTTCCCCAGGATCACCACAATTACTTAGTGTGAACAGCTATTGAAGAATATCTTGGTTACTGATCTGAATTACTTTTGTGGCTAGAAGTTTAACACGCAAAGGTTAATTGTGTGTGGGTTATTTAGTTAATAGTATACTTTAGTGGCAAAGAGGAATACCGTAAATGTTATATGATATAATATAGCATAAAATAATAATGTATCAAGCAAAATGGTAGTATATTACAATATAATAGACGAACCGTAGTATAATACAATATAATTCAATATAAAATAATAGTATAGTTTAATGCGTATAATGTAACACCATAAGTATATAACAACATAAAAAATATGATGTATTAGTATAACAGTATGGTACAATATAAAACAGTATGACATAGTAATATAGTATAGTACAATAGAATCTAATAACTAGTGGATTACAATATAAAACAATATTATATACTGGTATATAATATTACAATATAGCAAATTAACAGTAGTATTTCAGAATATAATACATTTTATGATGTAGTGATATAGTATAATATAATATAATAGCATTAGTACATTACAATATAAAACAATATAATGTAGTAGCTAATGTAGTACAAAACAATAAATTAACAGTAGTATACGACAAAATAAAACAATATTGTTGTACAACTTGGTACAATATACTAAATTAACAGTAGTATATCACAATATAATACAATATAATAAAGTACTACAGTATAGTACAATATAATATACCAGTATGTTACAATATAAAACAGTATGACATAGTATACAATAACTAGTACATTACATTATGAAACAATATGATATACTGGTATAGAATACTACAATATAGCAAATTAACAGTAGTATATCAGAACATAATACATGATCTAGTAATATAGTAAAGTTTAATATAATATAGCATTAGTACATTACAATATAAATATGATGTAGTAGTGTAGTATAGTACAATATAATAAATTAACCGTAGTACAGTGCCTTTGGAAAGTTTTTTCCACATATTGCATCCGTCTGTTAGAATAAATAAAAAATTCCAGCTTTCCACCATCAATCTGAACTTAATACTAGAGATGAGCAAATCGAAGTTGATGAAGTGGAATGCGATCCGAATTTCAGAAAAAAATTTGATTCGCACCAAAGCGAAATTTTCTCACTCTTCATGGTAACGAATCGCATTTTTTCCAAAAATGGCTGCTGCATATGTTAGGACATAGAGCAAAGAACTCTGGGAACGAGGGATCACTCACAATGCCATGCATGCAGCCACAAGCCCCTGTGATGTCACAGCCCTATAAATAGCCTCAGCCATCTTGGATTCAGCCATTTTACAGTGTGCTTAGTGCAGTGAGAGACATGACAGGGACAGTGCTAGGAAAGACTTTATTGTGCTGAAAGATTTAGAAGTTCAGGGAAAGATTATTCAAGGTGTAGGGAAAGGATAGGGAGGCATCATCTACACTATAAAAGGAGAACAGGGTCCAATAGGAGAGTGTACAGCCTTGGTAATAGGAGCAATTCTATTACACCTTGCTGTACTAACTGGGGATCCAAATTGCTGTTATACTGCTGCTTTTAGGTTTGCACTTTATGATAGCTCAGTCATTCCAGCAAACCTTGGTGTGCAAGTTCTGTGTGATACAGCCATTAACGGGGTGTATTAATAGGAAATATACGTACGTCCTATTAGCCGTTCTGCGGTGATTTTACATTGTTATAAATTTTTTTGGAGTGTATTAATAGGAAATAAAAATACGTCTTACTCCTGTTCTGCGGTGAAGGTACATTGTACTACAGCCATTTACGGGGTGTATTAATAGGAAATATACGTATGTCCTATTAGCCATTCTGCGGCGAATTTACATTGTTAAACATTCTTTAGAGGGTGTATTAATAGGAAAAAAAATACGTCTTATTTGCCGTTCTGCGGTGAAGTTACATTGTACTAAAGCCTTTTTTGGGATGCATTATTTTAAATTTAAATTAATTATTTTATTATACAGTAAGTGACAAGCCGTTCAAAGGTAACGGGGAGTGGCCAAAATGTTTCTGTCGCAGGCAGAAGTAGCAGGAGAAGAAGGGGGATAGCAGCAGGAGTCACAGCGAGAGGCCTGAGCTCCCAGTGTCATCTAGTGGTCTTGTCTTGACCAGCAACCCAGCGGTGCTTGAATGGTTGACTCGGTCTTCGACTTTGTCGCAAGTGACATCAGACACCCCCAGTTAAGAGTCGGTGGGTTCCTCTGACACGACACTTAGTTGGCATGGCCAAAGCTTCTGTCATTTTCAGTTCCCTCAGCGCGAGAAGTATTAAATGCTGTAGGCTCGGCTCCACTTTTCAGCAAGGATGAGGCACTAGAGGACAGTCAGCAGCTACTGCCCAGCCAAGATCTGGAGGAGACATCCGCTGCTTCCTCCAGTAGGTGGGCAAGTAGTTATGAGGAGAGTCGCTTGGGAGCAGGTGTTGTGAGCGGTCAGGCTCCTTGCCCTGAGACCGTTGAGGGGGGCATCAGTGCCATGCAGACAGTAGCGAATGATGATCATGATGTAGCCGATCGCACTTGGGAGCCGGGTGAATTAGGGGCTTCATTATCATCATCAGGAGTAGAGGGTGGCAGCTTGCTGTGAGGCAGTGGTTGAGCGAGCAGAGTGGCAGTGTGACTGTGAGTCAGCAGTGTGGCATCAGTGGGAGGTCGGTAGTCAAACGTGCCTGGGGTAGAACACCCACTTCACAGGAGCCTACCGGCCCGGAAAGTACATGTGCAAGGGTCCACCGAGGCAGCGGTAGCAGGCAGTCAGCTCGGAGTGTTGGGGGGAAAATGGCGTACTCAGCGGTGTGGCAGTTGTTTGTTAGGCCTCCGGAGGAGGTGAAAGCCACCATTTGTCGTATTTGTCCCCTGGCCAGCCAAATTTAGCAGCATCTGTTCCAGGACATGAAGCAGTGGAATGACATTGTTCATCCCGTAGTCCTAGTGACTAGAGATGAGCGAACACCTGGAAGTTCGGGTTCGGGATCCGAACTTGACCCGAACTTTATCCCGAACCCCATTGAAGTCAATGGGGACCCGAACTTTTAGGCACTAAAAAGGCTGTAAAATAGTCCAGGAACGGGCTAGAGGGCTGCCAAAGTCAGCAAAATGTAGGTAAATCCCCTGCAAACAAATGTGGATAGGGAAATGAATTAAAATAAAATAAATAAAATTTAACCAATATCAATTGGAGAGAGGTCCCACTGCAAGGAATCATGCGTCATATCACCCACCACTGGAGAAGGCCACTTTCAGTTATTTCGGACCCAGCACCCAGACAGAGGAGAGAGGTCCCACTGCAAGGAATCATGCGTCATATCACCCACCACTGGAGAAGGCCACTTTCAGTTATTTCGGACCCAGCACCCAGACAAAGGAGAGAGGTCCCACAGCAAGGAATCATGCGTCATATCACCCACCACTGGAGAAGGCCACTTTCAGTTATTTAGGCCAGGCACCCAGACCGAGGAGAGAGGTCCCACAGCAAGGAATCATGCGTCATATCACCCACCTCTGGAGAAGGCCAGTTTCAGTTATTTCAGCCCAGCACCAAGATAGAGGAGAGAGTTCCCACAGCAATGAATCATGTGTCATTTCACCCACCACTAGAGAAGGCCACTTTCAGTTATTTCGGACCCAGCACCCAGACCGAGGAGAGAGGTCCCACAGCAAGGAATCATGCGTCATATCACCCACCACCAGAGAAGGCCACTTTCAATTATTTCGGCCCCACCACCCAGACAGAGGAGAGGTTCATTCAACTTTGGGTTGCTCCGCAAGATTATGGTAAAGTTAAAAAAATGAGAATTCAATAAAGAAGTGCCCCGGAGTACAAAAATACATGGTTGAGGGGGAGGCAGTTATAAATGTCTATTCTGCACAAGGGAGGCACAGGTCCTGTGGGATCCATGCCTGGTTCATTTTTATGAACGTCAGCTTGTCCACGTTGGCTGGTTCGACCTGGTGGGCACGTCGCATATGAGGCGGTGAGCGGGAAGGCCGAAGTTCCGCTGTAGCACAGACAGGAGAGCAGCGGCAGGATGTGAACGCCGGAAGCGCGCACAAACGGCCCTCACTTTATGCAGCAGCTCTGACATGTCGGGGTAGTTGTGAATGAACTTCTGCACCACCAAATTCAGCACATGCGCCAGGCAAGGGATGTGCGTCAAACCGGCTAGTCCCAGAGCTGCGACGAGATTTCGCCCATTATCGCACACCACCAGGCCGGGCTTGAGGCCCACCGGCAGCAACCACTGGTCGGTCTGTTGTTCAATACCCCGCCACAACTCCTGCGCGGTGTGGGGCTTGTCCCCCAAACATATGAGTTTCAGAATGGCCTGCTGACATTTACACCGGGCTGTGTAGGAAAATCCATGGCACACCAATAGTTGCTTTTAAGGGAGAATTTTAATATAACTTCTTGTTGACATAACACTCAATACATCCAAGAAAAGTTATTATAGGCAAAATTCGGTCATGATTATGTCCCAACGTTTCGGTCACGTGTGACCTTTTTCAAGGGATCTAAAATAGAAGTAAAATGTTTTTTAGTATGATTACAAAGTGTGATAAAAATCACAGGCATGGGAATACAGAGAATTCCATTGATTATGCATATAAAATCGGATCTTCTGATAAATCAACATGGAATTAAGGTGGAATAAGCTTAGTCATGTAGTGGTCCTTCTAATAAGAAAAAGTATAATCCTGTAGCCAGAGAAAAGGAGAGGCAGTAATATGGTACCACTCTGTCTAAGCTTATTTGGTTGCAGGGAACAGGCATTATATGAGAGCGACCTAGTAGCACAGTATGGAAAATTAAGGGACTACCATAACTAGCTGGTCAATTGTAAAGATGCTATAATCAGCTGTAAGAGAATATAATGTCTATATAGGTTACCTTAAGACCGCATTGAAGGAGACCTCGCTGGATGTACGCGGCGTTGCTTCCAGCCGCGCATCTATTTAAATGTATGGGCTGAAGGGATGAACGTCACTGCCGGGCGCGTGATTGTGCGCGTAGCGTGCGCATGCGCAATAGGAGTCAGTGAAGAGCGATGGCAAGTGGGAATTGCCCTTTATCTACGTGTTATCGTAAGTGCTGCAATCGCCGTTAGGGACACGGTCAATGCGTGACGCGCGCATGCGCTGTGCAAATCAGAGGATGGTGTGGGCAATGGGGAATTGCCCTCAATCCCTCAATCCGTATATTGGAATGATATGGTCTAATCCTGATAGAACTAAAGGATATAGGATTAAGTAAACACTAGAATCTAGTTATTAGTAATATAAAAAGACAAGAGGGTATCATGATTATAAAGGGAAGTTATAGGGAAGGGAGGGGGAAGGGAGAGGAAATATCTCACCCATGGGACCCAGGATCTATCGTATCTGTGAAAGAATTTTTTAAAAGTCAATATTCATATACCACAAAAGTTGGAAAAAGTAAACATAAGTTGGAAAAAGTAAACATAGCAAGAAGGGATAACGCCAATAACAATGATAATAATGACAGTGTCCCAGTGAATGAGGAGGATCACAAACATATATCAAGTCCTTTTGATGATAGTGTCCAAATCAATGATTAGCGTAAAAGTCACATTCCCGATTTAGCCCTCTTGGGCTTGGGCATAAGGTATCCAAGCGATGGATCCAGAATGACTCACGCTGTTTTAGTAGTAATGTCCTGTTGCCTCCTCTGCGTGGTATTGGGACTTGTTCCAAAACTTGAAATCGTAGCGAAGAAATGGGATGATTTTGTTGTTTAAAATGGAATGGTATTGGTAGGAGTAGTCGTTCCGTCCGTACAGTGGATTTGTGTTTTGTGATCCTGTCTTTGATGCGTTGCGTCGTCTCTCCGACGTAGGCGAGGCCACAGGGACATTTAATGAGGTATACGACGTGTGATGAATCACAAGTGTAGAAACCCTTAATCGGGTATTGTTTTCCCGAACGGGGATGTCTAACCATGTCGCCCTTAATGACGCTAGAACAATGGGCACAATGAAGGCACGGGAATGTGCCCACTTTTGGTGGACCTAGGAATCTTTGTTTGGGGAAATTGGTTAAAGTGCCGATATCTGCTCTGATCAGTTTGTCTCGTATATTATGAGATCTTTTAAAACATGTCCTAGGGGGTGTTTGAAATTCAGAGATAGTAGGATAGGCCTGGCCTAGGATGTGCCAGTTATGTCGGACAATACCTGTTATCTTATTCGCTATTCGTTAAAATGCATGGCAATCTTTTAGTAGTATCCCTGGGTTTTGTATTCTGTTGTGGTTGTGAAGAGGTGATATGTGTAGGGTATCCTCGTTGTGTAAATTTTAGACGCATTTCTTCCTTGCGGGTTTCTTGTACAATGGGATCTGTGACTATGCGTTCAACCCTAGTGAGTTGTGATTTGGGAAGTGAAATTTTGGTAGCCTTTGGATGATTGCTGGTATAGTATAATAGACTGTTGCGGTCAGTAGGTTTTGTGTAAAGGTCAAAGGTTATGTGTCCCTGTGAGTCAATCAGTACTGAGGTGTCTAGAAAATTGATTTTGTGACCATCACTCTGGATGGTAAAACCTAGTTCGGGGTAAATGCCATTGAGTGATTCATAGAAGAGATTAAGACTGTCAGGGGGGCCTGTCCATAAAAGAAAAACATCGTCGATGAAGCGTAACCAAATTTTGGCATATCTTTTGAAGAACGGATGTGTGTATACATGTTCCTCCTCAAAATGAATCATAAAGGCATTAGCATAGGGCAGGGCCACATTGGCCCCCATCGCGGTGCCCTGTTTTTGACCATAAAAGGTGTCGCCAAATAGGAAGAAGTTGTTATGTAGTACTAGAGTAAGTAGGGAAATGCAGAATTCTAGTTGTATCGAACTCAGGGAGGATTGTGTCATTAGTAGATGTTTAGTGGCTTTGATTCCTTTGTCATGTCTTATAGATGTGTACAAGCTATTGACATCAAGGGTGACCAATAAAGCTCCCGGTGAAGGTGGATATTGACGAAGTTTGTCAATGAAATCATTTGTGTCTAGTATAAATGAACATGATGTCTTAATCAATGGTGTGAGTATCCGATCAAGATATATGGAGAGGGGTGAAAGCACAGAATCAGTGGACGCAACTATGGGTCTACCAGGTGGGTTTTGAAGGTTTTTATGGATCTTGGGTAAAATATAAAAGACAGGTGTGATCGGATGTAGGTTAGTCAAGAATGTCATTGTAGCCTCATCTATTACTTGTAACTCTCGATATTGTAGGAGTAATGTCCTGATCTGTGATACAATTCCAGGTAGGATCTCTGCTGAGGGGTTTATATGTAATAGGGTCATTAAGTTGTCTTTTAACTTCATTAAGATACATGGATCGGTCCATGACCACTATCGCGCCCCCCTTGTCGGCTGGCTTGATTATGATAGACTTGTTGGTTTGTAATTCCGAAATTGCTCTTTGTTCCTCTGTCGAGAGGTTATGGGTATGTTTGAGTTGCCCTAACGATTGTGGCTGTAGGAGTTCTTTGATGGCTTGCTGGGTAAATGTAATGTAAGTTTCAACCGGATGGTAATTTTTAGGGGGCATAAACGAGCTCTTGTTCCGTAAGCCTAATGTTTGTATTGATAGGGGGCGATCAATGGTTGTGGTGGGTGTATCTGTGGCGTTGGTAGGTCTGTTGAAGTGGGCCCGTAGGCGAATAGTCCGGTAGAACCGTTGGAGTTCTTGTTCTAAAAGAAAAGTGTCTAATGGGTGTGAGGGGCAAAAAGATAGTCCCTTCTGTAATGTTGAGATCTGTGCGGGTAACAGGATAGTTGATGAAATGTTAATGACTAAATTGTCTCTGTTACCTGGGATCTGGTCTGTGCTCGGTGTCCTTGTTCTCCTCCTCTGGCTCCTCCGCGGTCGCCTCTTCCTGGTGGGTGGCGTATCCGTCCTCTGCCTAAAAAAGGTTGTGCCCGAGGGATTCTCTCGTTGTCTGAACCTGATGAGCTGGCTCCCGAAGAGTGGTATCGAAAACTCCCGGACGGTTGAAAATTAGGGTCTCTCCACCTGTAGATTTTGTTAAGGCGGTAATCTTCGGCGTCGCGTATGAACTTGGACCTCTTTATGGATTCTGTTTGTTTCTTATATTCGGATATCTGTTTGGATGTTCTGTCTTTTAAGGATTCCCACTCTTCTGGGTTTAGGATGGTAGAAAGCTGTTCTTCCGTTGTAGAGACTTGTTGTGTTAATTCGCCAATAGTATGATGGGCCTTCTCGATGGTTAAGAGCATTAAATCAAATGAACATTTGTTTAATATACTTTCAAATCGGTCACAAAAATCAGGATCTTCTTTAAATAGGGTTGGACGGAGATGGGACCGTAGTCCTCTTGGGATGCGGCCCAGTTTGTGATATTCCGTCAATGTGCTGCAGTGTAATTGGAGAGAGGTGAGCCGTCGTAGGTCGCGGGTATAATCCCTGGTTTTCCACTCCTGTGTGGGTATCTGTAGGAATTAATTCCCCAAGTTGACCTGTGAAATAATATTGTTGGCTTTTTCAGCGTCGTAGGAGAATGTATTTTGAGACATCGATGTAGGGTGCTTGATCTGCAGATTAGGTCAATTTCAGTATTATATGAGATCCGCACACCTTATTGGGTTAGTAGGTGCTCACAGAGAAAGTATCAATTCAGTGTAGGAAAATCCATGGCACACCAATAGTTGCTTTTAAGGAAGAATTTTAATATAACTTCTTGTTGACATAACACTTTGTATTTCAATACATCCAAGAAAAGTTATTATAGGCAAAATTCGGTCATGATTATGTCCCAACGTTTCGGTCACGTGTGACCTTTTTCAAGGGATCTAAAATAGAAGTAAAATGTTTTTTAGTATGATTACAAAGTGTGATAAAAATCACAGGCATGGGAATACAGAGAATTCCATTGATTATGCATATAAAATCGGATCTTCTGATAAATCAACATGGAATTAAGGTGGAATAAGCTTAGTCATGTAGTGGTCTTTCTAATAAGACAAAGTATAATCCTGTAGCCAGAGAAAAGGAGAGGCAGTAATATGGTACCACTCTGTCTAAGCTTATTTGGTTGCAGGGAACAGGCATTATATAATGCTAAGCTTATTCCACCTTAATTCCTTAATTCCTACACTGAATTGATACTTTCTCTGTGAGCACCTACTAACCCAATAAGGTGTGCGGATCTCATATAATACTGAAATTTACACCGGGCTGTGCTGAAGTTGGTGGTGAAGGTGTGTGGCTGACTGGATGAGCTGGTGGAAGCAGAGGAGGAGGAAGCCGAGTAGGAGGAGGAGGCTACAGGAGGCAAAGAATGATGCCCTGTGATCCTTGTTGGCGGAAGGACGTGCGCCAAGGAACTCTCCGCCTGGGGCCCAGCCGCCACTACATTTACCCAGTGTGCCGTAAGGGAGATATAGTGTCCCTGGCCGTGCTTACTGGTCCACGTATCTGTGGTTAGGTGGACCTTGCCACAAATGGCGTTGCGCAGTGCACACTTGATTTTATCGGATACTTGTTTGTGCAGGGAAGGCACTGCTGTCATGGAGAAGTAGTGGCGGCTGGGAACAACATACTGTGGGACAGCCATGGACATCAGCTGTTTAAAGCTGTCTGTGTCCACCAGCCTGAATGACAGCATTTCAAAGGCCAGTAGTTTAGAAATGCATGCATTTAGGCCCAGGGCTCGAGGGTGGCTAGGTGGGAATTTACGCTTTCTCTCCAAGGTTTGTGAGATGGAGAGCTGAACGCTGCCGTGTGACATGGTGGAGATGCTTTGTGACGCAGGGGGTGGTGTCGGTGGCACATCCTCTGTTTGGTGGGCGGCAGGTGCCAACGTTCCTCCCGAGGCGGAGGAAGAGGCCGAGGCAGCAGCAGAAGAGGGATCAGGGGGAGCCTGAGTGAGTTCCTTGCTTTTAAGGTGTTTACTCCACTGCAGTGCATGCTTTGCATGTAGATGCCTGGTCATGCAGGTTGTGCTAAGGTTCAGAACGTTAATGCCTCGCTTCAGGATCTGATGGCACAGCGTGCAAACCACTCGGGTCTTGTCGTCAGCACATTGTTTAAAGAAGTGCCATGCCAGGGAACCCCTTGAAGCTGCCTTGGGGGTGCTCGGTTCCTGGTGGCGGTTGCCAGTAGCAAGCGAACTCTCTTGGCGGCGGCTGGTGTGCTTTAGCCCCCTGCTCCCTCTTTTGCTATGCTGTTGGCTCAATCTCACCACTGCCTCTTCCTCTGAACTATGAAAGTCTGTGGCACGACCTTCATTCCATGTGGGGTCTAGGACCCCATCGTCTCCTGCATCGTCTTCCACACAGTCTTCCTCCCTGACCTCCTGTTCGGTCTGCACACTGCAGAAAGACGCAGCAGTTGGCACCTGTGTTTCGTCATCATCAGAGACGTGAGGACTCCGATGAGGTGGTATTCCCATGTCCTCATCATAAGGAAACATCAGTGGTTGTGCATCAGTGCATTCTATGTCTTCCACCACTGGGGAAGGGTTAGGTGGATTCCCTTGGGAAACCCTGCCAGCAGAGTCTTCAAACAGCATAAGAGACTGCTGCATAACTTGAGGCTCAGACAGTTTCCCTGATATGCATGGGGGTGATGTGACAGACTGAGGGGCTTGGTTTTCAGGTGCCACCTGTGCGCTTTCTGCGGAAGACTGGGTGGGAGATAATGTTGTGAACGTGATGGATCCACTGTCGGCCACCCAATTGACTAGCGCCTGTACCTGCTCAGGCCTTACCATCCTTAGAACGGCATTAGGCCCCTCCAAATATCGCTGTAAATTCTGGTGGGTACTGGAACCTGAAGTAGTTGGTTCACTAGGACGTGTGGCTGTGGCAGAATGGCCACGTCCTCTTCCAGCACCAGAGGGTACACTAACACCACCACGACCGCGTCCGCGTCCCTTACTAGATGTTTTCCTCATTGTTACCCTTCACCAAGCACCACAATAAGAAAAAAAATATTTGGCCCAATGTATTGATTTCAAATTCAGGCCTTTTTTTACAGGCACCTAACACTATCTGCCTATTTATTTATGTAGCATATTACACTAATCCAGGCACAGCAGTAACCACTGATTTAGGGAAATATCTATTTTAGGGCTAGTATTTAGGCCCTAGATGAAAGGTATCCTTTTATGGACTGATTTACACTTGGCCTGCAACAGCTCGAACACCAGATTTAGGGTATTGCTATTTTGGCAATTGAATTTCACCCCACAACAAAATATATGTTTTTGCGGACACTATGAATCTTGGCCAGCCACAGCTGAAACGACTGATTTATGGTATTGCTATTTTGGCAATTGAATTTCACCCCAGAACAAAATATATGTTTTTGCGGACACTATGAAACTTGGCCTGCAACAGCTGGGACACCAGATTCAGGGTATTGCTATTTTGGCAATTGAATTTCAACCCAGAACAAAATATATGTTTTTGCGGACACTATGAAACTTGGCCTGCAATAGCTGGGACACCAGATTCAGGGTATTGCTATTTTGGCAATTGAATTTCACCCCAGAACAAAATATATGTTTTTGCGGACACTATGAAACTTGGCCTGCAACAGCTGGGACACCAGCTTCAGTGTATTGCTATTTTGGCAATTGAATTTCACCCCAGAACAAAATACATGTTTTTGCGGACACTATGAAACTTGGCCTGCAACAGCTGGGACACCAGATTCAGGGTATTGCTATTTTGGCAATTGAATTTCACCCCAGAACAAAATATATGTTTTTGCAGACACTATGAATCTTGGCCAGCCACAGCTGAAACCACTGATTTATGGTATTGCTATTTTGGCAATTGAATTTCACCCCAGAACAAAATATATGTTTTTACGGACACTATGAAACTTGGCCTGCAACAGCTGGGACACCAGATTCAGGGTATTGCTATTTTGGCAATTTAATTTCACCCTAGAACAAAATATATGTTTTTGTGGACACTATGAAACTTGACCTGCAACAGCTGGGACACCAGATTCAGGGTATTGCTATTTTGGCAATTGAATTTCACCCCACAACAAAATATATGTTTTTGCGGACACTATAAAACTTGGCCTGCAACAGCTGGGACACCAGATTCAGGGTATTGCTATTTTGGCAATTGAATTTCACCCCACAACAAAATATATGTTTTTGCGGACACTATGAATCTTGGCCAGCCACAGCTGAAACCACTGATTTATGGTATTGCTATTTTGGCAATTGAATTTCACCCCAGAACAAAATATATGTTTTTACGGACACTACGAAACTTGGCCTGCAACAGCTGGGACACCAGATTCAGGGTATTGCTATTTTGGCAATTGAATTTCACCCTAGAACAAAATATATGTTTTTGTGGACACTATGAAACTTGACCTGCAACAGCTGGGACACCAGATTCAGGGTATTGCTATTTTGGCAATTGAATTTCACCCCACAACAAAATATATGTTTTTGCGGACACTATAAAACTTGGCCTGCAACAGCTGGGACACCAGATTCAGGGTATTGCTATTTTGGCAATTGAATTTCACCCCACAACAAAATATATGTTTTTGCGGAAACTATGAATCTTGGCCAGCCACAGCTGAAACCACTGATTTATGTTATTGCTATTTTGGCAATTGAATTTCACCCCAGAACAAAATATATGTTTTTGCGGACACTATGAAACTTGGCCAGCCACAGCTGAAACCACTGATTTATGGTATTGCTATTTTGGCAATTGAATTTCACCCCAGGACAAAATATATGTTTTTGCGGACACTATGAAACTTGGCCAGCCACAGCTGAAACCACTGATTTATGGTATTGCTATTTTGGCAATTGAATTTCACCCCAGAACAAAATATATGTTTTTGCGGACACTATGAAACTTGGCCTGCAACAGCTGGGACACCAGATTCAGGGTATTGCTATTTTGGCAATTGAATTTCAACCCAGAACAAAATATATGTTTTTACGGACACTATGAAACTTGGCCTGCAATAGCTGGATCACCAGATTCAGGGTATTGCTATTTTGGCATTTGAATTTCACCCCAGAACAAAATATATGTTTTTGCGGACACTATGAAACTTGGCCTGCAACAGCTGGGACACCAGTTTCAGTGTATTGCTATTTTGGCAATTGAATTTCACCCCAGAACAAAATACATGTTTTTGCGGACAATATGAAACTTGGCCTGCAACAGCTGGGACACCAGATTCAGGGTATTGCTATTTTGGCAATTGAATTTCACCCCACAACAAAATATATGTTTTTGCAGACACTATAAATCTTGGCCAGCCACAGCTGAAACCACTGATTTATGGTATTGCTATTTTGGCAATTGAATTTCACCCCAGAACAAAATATATGTTTTTACGGACACTATGAAACTTGGCCTGCAACAGCTGGGACACCAGATTCAGGATATTGCTATTTTGGCAATTGAATTTCACCCCAGAACAAAATATCTGTTTTTGCGGACACTATGAATCTTGGCCTGCAACAGCTGGGACACCAGATTCAGGGTACTGCTATTTTGGCAATTGAATTTCACCCCACAACAAAATATATGTTTTTGCGGACACTATGAATCTTGGCCAGCCACAGCTGAAACCACAGATTTATGGTATTGCTATTTTGGCAATTGAATTTCACTCCACAACAAAATATATGTTTTTGCGGACACTATGAATCTTGGCCAGCCACAGCTGAAACCACAGATTTATGGTATTGCTATTTTGGCAATTGAATTTCACCCCACAACAAAATATATGTTTTTGCGGACACTATGAAACTTGGACAGCCACAGCTTAAACCACTGATTTATGGTATTGCTATTTTGGCAATTGAATTTAACCCCAGAACAAAATATATGTTTTTGCGGACACTATGAAACTTGGCCAGCCACAGCTGAAACCATTGAATTATGGTATTGCTATTTTGGCAATTGAATTTCACCCCACAACAAAATATATGTTTTTGCGGACACTATGAAACTTGGCCTGCAACAGCTGGGACACCAGATTCAGGGTATTGCTATTTTGGCAATTGAATTTCACCCCAGAACAAAATATATGTTTTTGCGGACACTATGAAACTTGGCCTGCAACAGCAGGGACACCAGATTAAGGGTATTGCTATTTTGGCAATTGAACTTCACCCCAGAACAAAATATATATTTTGGGGGACACTATTATACTTTGCCAGCCACAACTGAAACCACTGATTTATGGTATTGCTATTTTGGCAATTGAATTTCACCACAGAAAAAAATCTATCGTTTGCCAGACAGCAGACATAATTATACTTGGCTAGCCACAGCTGGAACACCAGATTTAGGGGATTGATATTTGGGCAATTGTATTTAACCCCTTAATAAAATATAGAAATTCCTATCCTGAGTTTCTAGGGGTGACAATTAGCACAGCCAAGCCCCTGATGTAGGATTTAGCAAATAAAAACTAGTATTGATGGATTGATGGACTTGGTGGCAGCTTCTTCTGGTGCACCACAAGTCACAAAATGGCCGCCAATCACCCCAGAAAATAAGTGACAGAAAAACGCTCTGTGCAGCCTAAAAACCAGTGAGCAAGTAACTAGCAGAAATTCAATCATTCACAGCTGTAGATCGATAGCTAATGTCAGACAGCTTATAATGTGTAATCCTGGTGACAGAAACCCTTTAAAGCTGGGTTCCTAATGGTTGTATTGCTAGAATATAACGAATATCGCAATGCGTTGCGATTACAACTTAGTCAAATTTGTGAGATCGTGATTCTTACATCCGACAGTACATTTTAGCATGGAGGCGTTCCCATACACACAGGGAGTCGGCAGAAGCGGCAACAGGCATTGACTGGAGCGGGCAGGGAGCCAGGAATCCTCCGGGCAGGTAAGAACAGCTCTTGGGAAGTGGGAAGACATCCAGAGAGCAGCAAGGATTAACATATAAAAAAAAAAAAAAAAATGAATATTCAAAATTGCGAATATATAGCGCTATATTTGCAATATTCACGAATTATCGAATTTGCGATATTCGCAATAAAAAGTCGCTATTCGAATATTTGCGCTCAACACTACCCAGCAGAACCAAATACCAAATTGCAGCACAAAATATTGCCGCCCCCGCAGAAGTATTTAACTGTGTTACTATCAACTGTCTGGAGGATTTGAATTCAGGAGGGAATTCCCTTGTGGCCACCAGCCAGCAAGTATCTGATGTTCCTTGTGTTAATTAATACTCAGAGCATCAGATGTTAAGTATCTGGCTGGTGGCATGTGTCACGGTGCAGTTTACTGTGATGTGGTTTGCCGTGCAGGCTGGCTGCAAGCATTTTGCATACTGGCTGCGGGTCATTCCGTGTAGACTGGTTGCTTTTGGCTGCATGCTGGCTGCAGTATCTAGTGTGAACCTGCCCATGTGTGTGTGTTTTCCATTTGGCTGTATCGTCTTCCTGTGGGTATGTCAGGTTGGTTGGGCTCTTGCGTACTGGCTGCGGTGTTCTGTGCATGCTGGTTGCTAGGGGCAACGTCCTGTATCGCAGCTTGGTATGCTGTGGTTTCTGGTTACCCCTGACCTGATTTGGTACCTCCCTGTTTGGTTCTTATGGGGTTAACCTCCCCTGTTCAGTTCCTGGGTGTGTCCTTTCAGGTGCGCTCGTTAGGCTGTTATTTCTGCCTTTGAGCGTGGAGTGTTGAGGTCAATCTGTTTTGTCATGGCTTGTGGGTGTTTCACCCTTCTGCTCTGTCTGTCTATGTTTGCCTAGCCAGGTTTTGCACTTTGCTGCTGACCCAAAGGGTCCTGCCATCTACATCTCGGTATGGGCCTCCTGGCTCTGTATTGTTGTCTACTTGCCTTGTTCATGTCCTGTACCATGCCTTGTATCTGTCCTGTATCCTGCCTTGTTCATGTCTGTATGTGATGCCTTGCCCATGTCTTTGCAATGCCTTGTTTCATGCTATGTCCTAGTCTGTCCTTTATCTTGTCTTGATAGCCTAGCAGAGCTTATCTGCATCTGGATAGCCTAGCAGAGCTTATCTGCGTCTGTTCCTGTTCTTGTCTGTTCCTGTTCTTGTCTGTTCTTGCCTGTTTCTGTTCATGTGTGTCTGGCAGTCCTTACTGCTTCTGGTGTTCCATTCATGTCTGTCCATGTCCCCTTCGGAAGAGGCTTCCTGTGATCCCCAGAGGGGGAATGCTCAATGCCGAATGCCCAAGCCTGTCTTCTCAATGTACTGCTGGTACCTTGTTGGTATCTCCTTGTCTGCCGGTTACTAATGCCACTGACTTTACACTCTGGTTTACACTCTGAAGTAGCCCCTGGCAACTACCCTAGGATCAAGCCTATCCTCACCATAAGAGGCCCTAATGAAGACCTGGGTGTTGCTTAGTTATGCCCCTCCAGAGTATTGCTAGTCAGTGGCGTGTCAGTACATTGAGGTCT
Source organism: Bufotes viridis (assembly GCA_033119425.1). Lineage (NCBI taxonomy): Eukaryota > Metazoa > Chordata > Amphibia > Anura > Bufonidae > Bufotes > Bufotes viridis. The sequence goes on from CM065594.1 coordinate 231,244,310, forward strand.
CCCTGTTATATAATGTTCTTGGTTATCTTGTAATAATGTTCTGGTGTTCCTAGTTCAGGTTTAATGTATTCTGTTTTGCCTGATGTCTAGGAGGTTCCTTGTGGGACCCCCAACACGTGACAGCGTGATTGCTCAGATGATCTCTTGAGCAACGAACCCCCCAGGAATTTTCTCTGTAGAGTCTGTGGCACGTCCACCGCTCATTAGGCTCACTACCAAAATTAGGACATTAAAATGCTGTGTGAATGTGTGGGTGATAAAATAACAGACTATCCTACCTCAAAAGAACAGTTTGTATGACTCAAATAGATCCGTCTTGGTTTTGATCAGCGTTAATACAGATCAGTATGTCTTCATGATAACAAGTGCAAGCACAGTGTAGTTTCATCATGTAGTTATGCTGCCTTCTATGTACCCTACTATCTCCTACTGTAGATTAATGAGAATTAAAAGACAGATAACTGACAGTATGACTACATTGTCCCACTACACTGTGTTTGTAGTCTGTTACCATAGTGATACATAGCTCTGCATAGACGTGGTACAGGTTTTTAATTAAGACCTATTGCAAAGGTGCTTAATTTGCATTTTAGATACACAGGGACAATTTTTAAAAATGGCTGTCGAGATGGACAGAGCCTTAATGAACTTTAGAGATTGTGTGTTGTCACACATAAGTAGGTTTTGTTCGAGCTGAGTCCTGTAATCTGCATAATGTATCACCAGCACTATATACATTAGCAAATATATTAAAGGACATCTGTCAAAAGATTTGCACCTGCTGCATGTGCACTTGGCAGCTGAAGGCATCTGTGTTGGTCCCATATTCATATTCCAAGGAAATGGGGTTTGCACTCTTATACAGTAGATGTTGGTACTAGCGAAGGACTTTGCAACAGTCAATTTAGTTCAATGCATTAAAGTATTAGTTTATTGTAGAAAACAACCAAAATGCAGATCTAAAATTTGATCCAGATATGTGTAAATTAGACTTGAGAGTACCACAATGTCTGTCATACACTGGACGTTTCGGTCCAACAGGACCTTCCTCATGAGTAATATCTCTGACCAAGTATGATATATAGCATCATGTTAGACGACAGAGGGTTATTTTGGAACAGATATATGTCACTTTCGTGGCGTGTATCTGACGCAGATTCTGTCACACGCCATGTTGCAGCAGAAGCTGCGACTTCTTCCCCACTCATGCCAGGTCTAATAAAGGAGGTGTGTTGTGGACAAGGAAGAGGACGGGTCAGCAGGCCCGTCTCAGTCATAATTTTCTATGCCTGGTTTAGGCATAGAAAACGGTCTAAATGTAAGACAGCTTCCTTGCTGTCTTACATTTAGGATTGTCGGTGGATCCGCCAAAGTTATGTAGAGGCCGGCACGTCTACATAACTTGGCGGTCCAATGCCAGCGCAGGATCTTATTAAGACCTGGGTCCAAAACACTGGTCTTAATAAATGTGCCCCATAGTGCCTCATCATAATGGATGTTTTAAAATCATAAAATGAATATATGTAAACTAAATAGTAACCAAAACAGACTAGACATATAATAAAATCATCATACAATTGGTGATGTATCCACAGGTGAGCGTAAAATTAAAGCTGGGCACACTGATATGGTATAATAAATTGCATAATGTCCAAAGAAGATGAAGTGGTACTGCAAATAGACTACATCAGAAAGCCCCAACATTATAAGCAGCACATTACCTGTGGTATACTTCAAGCGATATACTACAAATGAAGATTTGCATGTGTAAAAAAACATTAATTGTGAAATGTTGCCTAGTTTTCAGATGGGTGACGTAATCACCCTTACTCACACTCGAGCACTGTGTACAATTAAAGTAGGGGAACGTACCATGTCACTGGCTACGTAGGAATTGCTGTTGTGGAATTTTACTGAAGCTACCAGTAGGCAGGGAACCATGACAGCAGGGAAGGCCAGACAGGTGCTGGTAGTAGGAGACTCTATCAATAGGGATACAGAATGGGCGATTTATCACAAAGACTGGGATCTTTAAATGGTGTGCTATCTCTCTGGAACTCAAGTTTGACATATCGCAGATAGGATTAATAGGTTACTGGGAGGGACTGGCAAAGACCAAGCGGTCATGGTCTACATTGGAACCAATGACAAAGTTAGAGGTAGGTGGAATGTCCTTAAAATTATTTTAGGGTTTTAGTTCGCAAGCTCAGGTCAGGAACCTCACTGTCACTGTGAGTAGAAATAAATGGAGAAAAAAACAATAATAAAATACTGATAGGAGTTTGTTATAAGCCCCCTATTATACCATTGTCGTCAGAAAATCTACTAAGGGAAACCGATGAGGTGGCAAATCATAATGAGGTTGTTATTTTGGGGGATTCGACTACCCAGACAAAGACTGAGAAACTGAAACTTGTAGATCTAATAAAGGAAACAGGTTCTTGGCAATAACCAAAGACAATTACCTTTCCCAACTGGTTCAGAACCCAACTAGAGGACACCTGGGAATTAGTGACCATAAAGTAATAACCTTCCAATTGTCATTTAAAAGAGTGTTTCTTCAGGGAGGCACAAAAATCCCGAACTTCCAAAAAGCAAAATTTGACCAGCTAAGAGAGGCCATTAGCCTCAATAACTGGGACAATGTCCTCAAAAATAAAAATGCCACCACAAAACGAGATACTTTTAAAAGCATTCTAAACTCTAAGTGCGATGGGTACATACCTTTTGGGAATAAAAGGATAAAGAACAGGGGGTTTCTAAGGGGTCAGTATTGGGCCCTATTCTCTAATATTTTATTAATGATCTTGTAGAAGGCTTGCACAGTAAAATATCTATTTTTGCAGATTACACTAAACTGTGTGAAGTAATTAACATGGAAGAGGACAGTATACTGCTACAGAGGGATCTGGATAGATTGGAGGCTTGGGCAGAGAAGTGGCAGATGAGGTTTAACACTGACAAATGTAGGGTTATGCACTTGGAAAGAATAATGCAAGTCACCAGTGTATACTAAGGGTGGGTTCACACTAGCGTTATGGAAACCGAATTTTGGGGTGTCCGTGACACGGACCCGAACCCGACATTTTCAAAAAAGTTCGGGTTCGGGTCCGGTGTTCGTCGATTACTTCCCGCTTTCTGAAGGGCTGCACGGCAGCCAATCAGCTAGCGTTTTACTTCTTGCCCTAAGAGCCCATCACAGCCATGCCTACTAATGGCATGGCTGTGATTGGCCAAGTGCAGCATGTGACACAGCCTCTATTTAAGCTGGAGTCACGTAGCGCCGCACGTCACACTGCTCTGACTAGTGTAGGGAGAGGATGCAGCTTCTGTGAGGGCGAGATAGGCAGGGATAAAGAAGTGATTGAATCATCTACCTTTCTACACCTGTGCATCAGAACAACTCAGCTGAGCTGTTCACTGAAAGTCACTATTTTGTTGAGACTGGCCAGAGCGATTTTTACTGGCACATGTAACTGGGCTGACCGGCGGTGGCCATTTTGGGACTTGTGGTGCGCCAGCACTTGCTGCCACAGAGTGTAAACCAAAGCTCCAAAGAAGTTAAAAATCTACACCTGTGAATCAGAACAACAGCGATTCAGCTGCTCAGTCAAAGTCAATTTTTTTCTGGCTGGGCAGACTGTTTTCTGGCACATGTTACTGGGCTGATAGGCGGCGGCCATTTTGGGACTTGTGGTGCTACAGCAAAAGCTGCCACAACGTCCATTAATCTAATGTAATAGTCGATTGTTTCATAGATATACTACATCAGGGGTTTGGCTGTGCTTGTGTCACCCATACTAACTGCAAAGATATTTAATATATCAGTGGTGAAACTGAAAGTAACCCACTTGGATAGCAAATCCCATGAATGTGCTGTTCCAGCTAGGCTAGCCAGTGCCACTACTTTGTCCAATACTGTCAGCCAGAAATATTTTTTTTTTTATGTGCCAGAAATATAAATTAGAAAAAGCTTTCACCGTAATAATAAAATTATTCTGGTGTTAGACCAGAAGAAGCACCCTGTTGTAATTAATACTGTAAAAAGGCTTAGGCAATATTTCTCCCAGTGTGGGAAATTTATCTAGCAAAACTAGCATTTTAACAATTCCGGTGTTCTGAAATACCAGCAGTCCTCTTGTAATTAATACCGCCAAAAGGCATTATATCGTCCAGTGTTGTAATTTTGGTGAAAAAAGGCCAATTTAATCAATCTGGTGTTTGTTAGACCAGAAAAACTAGGCCTCACGTTTTCACTCCTCTAAAAAGGAATTATATTTCCCCGTGTGGGGATCTATGTACCAAAACTAGCATTATAAAAAATCTGGTGTCCAATTAGCAGCAGTGTTCTTGTAATTAATACAGCCAAAAGGCATTATTGTCCAGTGTTGTAATTTTGGTGAAAAAAAGGCCAATTTAATCAATCTGGTGTTTGTTAGACCAGAAAAACTAGGCCTCACGTTTTCACTCCTCTAAAAAGGAATTATATTTCCCCGTGTGGGGATCTATGTACCAAAACTAGCATTATAAAAAATCTGGTGTCCACTTAGCAGCAGTGTTCTTGTAATTAATACCGCCAAAAGGCATTATTGTCCAGTGTTGTAATTTTGCTGAAAAAAAGGCCAATTTAATTAATCTGGTGTTTGGTAGACCAGAAAAACTAGGCCTCAAGTTTTTACTCCTGTAAAAAGGAATTATATCTCCCCGTGTGGAATCTTTGTACCAAAACTAGCATTATAAAAAATCTGGTGTCCAATTAGCAGCAGTGTTCTGGTAATTAATACCGCCAAAAGGCATTATTGTCCAGTGTTGTAATTTTGCTGAAAAAAAGGCCAATTTAATCAATCTGGTGTTTGTTAGACCAGAAAAACTAGGCCTCACGTTTTCACTCCTCTAAAAAGGAATTATATTTCCCCGTGTGGGAAACTATGTACCAAAACTAGCATTATAAAAAATCTGGTGTCCAATTAGCAGCAGTGTTCTGGTAATTAATACCGCCAAAAGGCATTATTGTCCAGTGTTGTAATTTTGCTGAAAAAAAGCCCAATTTAATTAATCTGGTGTTTGGTAGACCAGAAAAACTAGGCCTCACGTTTTTACTCCTGTAAAAAGGAATTATATCTCCCGTGTGGAATCTATGTACCAAAACTAGCATTATAAAAATCTGGTGTCCAATTAGCAGCAGTGTTCTTGTAATTAATACCGGAAAAAGGAATTATATCTTCCAGTGTGGGAATTTTGGGGCTAAAAAATAATATATTTTATTGTGGTGCGAGTTGAATCGCAACAATGAGGAAACATTCTATTAAGGGACGAGGACGCGGTCGTGGTGGTGTGCGTGGAGCCTCTGTTGCTGGCAGAGGACGTGGCCGTTCGGCCTCAGGCGCACAAAGTAGTGAAACAACTCCCTCAAGTAGCCGGCAGAATTTACAGCGATATTTGGTGGGGCCCAATGCCGTTATGAGGATGGTAAGGCCTGAGCAGGTACAGGCATTAGTCGATTGGGTGGCCGACAGTGCTTCCAGCACGTTCACCACATTGTCTTCCGCCCAGTCTTCTGCGGAAAGCGCACAGGTGGCACCTGAAAGCCGAGCCCATCAGTCTGTCACATCACCCCCATGCATATCAGGGAAACTGGCTGAGCCTCAAGTTATGCAGCAGTCTCTTCTTCTGTTTGAAGACTCTGCTCCCACGGTTTTCCAGGGGCGTCCACCTATCCCTTCCCCAGCGGTGGAAGACATTCCATGCACTGACGCACAACCACTTATGTATCCAGATGATGAGGACATGGGAATACCACCACAGCAGAGTGACCGAGTGTCTGATGATGACGAAACACAGGTGCCCACTGCCGCGTCTTATTGCAGTGTGCAGACTGAACAGGAGGAGGTCAGGGAGAAAGACTGGGTGGAAGACGATGCAGAGGACGATGAGGTCTTAGACCCCACATGGACTGAAGGTCGTGCCGCTGACTTAAATAGTTCAGAGATAGAGGCAGTGGTGAGACCGAGACAACAGCGAAGCCAAAGAGGGAGCAGGGGGCAAAAGCAGAACAGCCGCCGTCCAGAGAGTTCGCCTGCTATTGGCCAGCGCCAACAGGGACCCAGCACCCCAAAGGCATCTTCAAGGAGTTCCCTGGCATGGCACTTCTTCAAACAATGTGCTGAGGACAAGACCAGAGTGGTTTGCATGCTGTGCCATCAGACCCTGAGGCGAGGCATTAACGTTCTTAACCTGAGCACCACCTGCATGATCAGGCATCTACATGCAAAGCATGAACTGCAGTGGAGTACACACCTTAAAAACAAGGAACCCGCTCAGGCTCCCCCTGCTCCCTCTACCGCTGCTGCCTCGGCTTCCGCCTCGAGAGGAATGTTGCCACCTGCCGAGCAGCAAACAGAGGATGTGCCCCGACACCACCACCACCACCACCACCGTCACCTAGCGTCTCCACTATTTCACACAGCAGCGTTCAGCTCTCCATCTCTCAAACCTTTGAGAGGAAGCGCAAATTCCCACCTAGTCACCCTCAAGCCCTTGGCCTGAATGCCAGCATTTCTAAACTACTGGCCTTTGAAATGCTGTCATTCCGGCTGGTGGACACAGACAGCTTCAAACAGCTGATGGCCATGGCTGTCTCCCAGTATGTGGTTCCCAGCCGCCACTACTTCTCCAAGACAGCCGTGCCTTCCCTGCACATGCAAGTGTCCGATAAAATCAAGTGTGCACTGCGCAACGCCATTTGTGGCAAGGTCCACCTAACCACAGATACGTGGACCAGTAAGCACGGCCAGGGACGCTATATATCTCCCTAACTGCACACTGGGTAAATGTAGTGGCGGCTGGGCCCCAGGCGGAGAGTTCCTTGGCGCACGTCCTTCCGCCGCCAAGGATCACAGGGCATCATTCTTTGCCTCCTGTAGCCTTCTCCTCCTACTCGGCTTCCTCCTCCTCCTCCTCTGCTTCCACCAGCTCATCCAGTCAGCCACACACCTTCATCACCAACTTCAGCACAGCCCGGGGTAAACGTCAGCAGGCCATTCTGAAACTCTTATGTTTGGGGGACAGGCCCCACACCGCGCAGGAGTTGTGGCGGGGTATTGAACAACAGACCGACCAGTGGTTGCTGCCGGTGGGCCTCAAGCCCGGCCTGGTGGTGTGCGATAATGGGCGATATCTCGTGGCAGCTCTGGGACTAGCCGGTTTGACGCACATCCCTTGCCTGGCGCATGTGCTGAATTTGGTGGTGCAAAGTTCATTCACAACTACCCAGACATGTCAGAGCTGCTGCATAAAGTGCGGGCCGTCTGTGCGCGCTCCGGCGTTCACATCCTGCCGCTGCTCGCCTGTCAGCGCTACAGCGGAACTCGGCCTTCCCGCTCACCGCCTAATATGCGACGTGCCCACCCGGTGGAACTCCACCTTGCACATGCTGGAGAGACTGTGCGAGCAGCAGCAGGCCATAGTGGAGTTTCAGCTGCAGCACGCACGGGTCAGTCGCACTGCGGAACAGCACCACTTCACCACCAATGATTGGGCCTCCATGCGAGACCTGTGTGCCCTGTTGCGCTGTTTAGAGTACGCCACCAACATGGCCAGTGGCGATGCCACTGTTATCAGCGTGACAATACCAATTCTATGTATCCTAGAGAAAACGCTTAGGGCGATGATGGAAGAGGAGGTGGGCCAGGGCCAGGAGGAGGAGGAGGAGGATGACGGGTCGTTTTTAGCACTTTCAGGCCAGTCTGTTAGAAGTGGCTCAGAGGGAGGTTTTTGCAACAGCAGAGGGCAGGTACAAATGTGGCCAGCCAGGGACCACTACTGGAGGACGAGGAGGATGAGGAGGAGGTGGAGGAGGATGAGGATGAAGCAGGTTCACAGCGGGGTGGCACCCAGCACAGCGCAGGCACATCCCTGGTGCGTGGCTGGGGGGATACAGAGGATGATGACGATACGCCTCCCACAGAGGACAGCTTGTCCTTACCTCTGGGGAGCCTGGCACACATGGGCGATTACATGCACCACCTGCATGATCAGGCATCTACATGCAAAGCATGAACTGCAGTGGTACACCTTAAAAACAAGGAACCCGCTCAGGCTCCCTGCTCCCTCTACCGCTGCTGCCTCGGCTTCCGCCTCGAGAGGAATGTTGCCACCTGCCGAGCAGCAAACAGAGGGATGTGCCACCGACACCACCACCACCACCGTCACCTAAGCGTCTCCACTATTTCACACAGCAGCGTTCAGCTCTCCATCTCTCAAACCTTTGAGAGGAAGCGCAAATTCCCACCTAGTCACCCTCGAGGCCCTTGGCCTGAATGCCAGCATTTCTAAACTACTGGCCTTTGAAATGCTGTCATTCCGGCTGAGTGGACACTGAACAGCTTCAAACAGCTGATGGCCATGGCTGTCCCCCAGTATGTGGTTCCCAGCCGCCACTACTTCTCCAAGACAGCCGTGCCTTCCCTGCACATGCAAGTGTCCGATAAAATCAAGTGTGCACTGCGTAAGCGCCATTTGTGGCAAGGTCCACTAACCACAGATACGTGGACCAGTAAGCACGGCCAGAGGACGCTATATCTCCCTAACTGCACACTGGGTGGAAATGTAGTGGCGGCTGGGCCCCAGGCGGAGAGTTCCTTAGCGCACGTCCTTCCGCCGCCAAGGATCACTGAGGGCATCATTCTTTGCCTCCTGTAGCCTCCTCCTCTACTCGGCTTCCTCCTCCTCCTCTCTGCTTCCACCAGAAGACTCACGATTACCACACTTCAGCACACACCTTTACCATCAACAAACATGTCTAAACTCCTTAGCTCGCGGGACGGCTACCCGGCGTCAGAGAGTGTCGCATGCTGAACAACAACCACATGTTTGCTGACGGTGACGAGCATCAGAGCTGATTTGTGTGCAGGCATCAACGGTGAATCTCGTGGCAGCGTGATGCCTGATTTGGCAGGCTGCTGCTGCACACCACGGGTTGTTGCACAGTTATTGGGCATACCCAGCCCTGGCTACATCTGCTGCAAAGGCGGGCCGTCTGTGCGCGCTTCAGCGTTCACATCCTGCCGCTACTGCTCGCTGTCAGCGCCACAGCGGAACTTCGGCGCTCACGCTATATGCGGCGTGCTTGCGGTGGAACTCCCACCTTGCGCAGCTGGAGGAGCTGTGCGCAGCAGCAGGCTTTGGTGGAGTTTCAGCTGCAGCACGCACGGGTCAGTCGCACTGCGAACAGCACCACTTCGACCACTGAATGGGTCAGGCTGCTGCGAGTTCTGTTTGTGCCGCTGTTGCAGCTGTCAGCAGTGGCCATGGCCATCACTGCCTGGCGTGCCGGTGCGCAATTCTATGTCTCCAAGAAGCGTCTTGGGGCGATGATGGAAGGAGGAGGTGGGCGCAGCTCCAGGAGGAGGAGGAGGGGGTGGTCGTTTTCATTTGTTCTGTTAGCTGTGGAAGCTCGCATAGAGGAGGCTTTTGCAGCAGCGGCAGTGACAGCTGTGTAACTTGTGGACAGCTATTGGACCTGCTGAGAGGACGAGGAGGAGGTAGAGGAGGATGAGGATGAAGCAGGTTCACAGCGGGTGGCATGGCAGCCGCTGGGCATGCCGTTTGCGTGGCTGGGGGATACAGAGGGATCTGACGTGATCGCCTCCCACAGAGGACAACTTGTCCTTGCCTCTGGGAGCCTGGCACACATGAGCGATTACATGCTGCAGTGCCTGCGCAGCGACAGCAGAGTTGCCCACATTTTAACGTGTGCTGACTACTGGGTGGCCACCCTGCTGGATCCACGGTACAAAGACAATGTGCCCACTTTACTTCCTGCACTGGAGCGTGATAGGAAGATGCTTGCAGTACAAGCGCACACTGGTAGGCAGCGCTCCTGAGAGCATTCCCAACTGTCACAGGGAACAGGTGGAAGGCCAAGGCAGAGGAGGAGCTAGAGGTCGCCCACGCAGCAGTGTCACGGCCAGCTCCTCTGAGGGCAGGGTTAGCATGGCAGAAATGTGGAAAAGTTTTGTCTCACGCCACAGCTAACTGCCCCACCACCTGATACGGAGCGTGTTAGCAGGAGGCAACATTTCACTAACATGGTTGAACAGTACATCTGCACACAACTCCACGTACTGACGGATGGTTGGCCCCATTCAACTTCTGGGTTTCCAAATTGTCCACGTGGCCAGAATTAGCATGTTATGCCTTGGAGGTGCTGGCCTGCCCGGCGGCCAGCGTTTTATCTGAGCGTGTATTCAGCACGGCAGGGGCGTCGTTACTGACAAGCGCAGCCGCCTGTCCGCAGCCAACGTGGACAAGCTGGCGTTTATAAAAATGAACCAGGCATGGATCCCACAAGACCTGACCCTCCCTTGTGCAGAGTAGTCCTTAATAACTGCCTTAAACCATGTTGTCTTGTACTCCTGGCCACTTCTTCATTGAAAAATCAATTTTGAAATTAAGTAGGATCTTGGGGTGCAACCCAGAGTTGAATGAACCTTCCCTCTGTCTGGGTGCCGGGGCCAAAGTACATGAAAGTGTCCTTCTCCTGTGCTGGGTGATATGAATGTTATACTTGTGCTGTCTGACATGTCTCCTTTTGTGTGGGTGCAGGGGCCAAAGTCACTGAAAGCGGCCTTCTCCTGTGGTGGGTGATCAGAAATGCCTGATTCACTGCTGTGGGACCTCTCTCCTCTTTCTGGGTGCAGGGGTCAAAGAAACAAAAGGTGGCCTACTCCTGTGGTGGTTGACATGATGCCTGATTCTCTGCTGTGGGACCTCTCTCCTCCGTGTGGCTGCAGGGGTCAAAGTCTCTAAAGTGCCCTTCTCCTGTGGTGGTTGATGTGAAACTGATGCTTGTGCTATCTGACCTGTCTCCTCTGTGTCGGTGCTAAGGCCTAAGTCACTGAAAGCGGCCTTCTCCTGTGCTGGCTGATATAAATGCCTGAATCTCTGCTGTGGGACCTCTCTCCTCCGTGTGGCTGCAGGGGTCAAAGTCTCTAAAAGTGGCCTTCTCCTGTGGTGGTTGATGTGAAGCTGATGCTTGTGCTATCTGACCTGTCTCCTCTGTGTCGGTGCTAAGGCCTAAGTCACTGAGTGGCCTTCTCCTGTGCTGGCTGATCTAAATGCCTGAATCTCTGCTGTGAAACCTCTCTCCTCCGTCTGGGTGCAGGGGTCAAAGTCTCTCAAAGTGGCCTTCTCTTGTGCTGGGTGATGTGAAGCTGATGTTTGTGCCATCTGACATGGTTGCCGGGGTCCCATTAAATGGTGGCCTACTCCTGTGGTGGGTGATCTAAATGCATGATTCTCTGCTGTGAAAACCTCTCTCCTCCGTCTGGGTGCAGGGGTCAAAGTCTCTCAAAGTGGCCTTCTCTTGTGCTGGGTGATGTGAAGCTGATGTTTGTGCCATCTGACATGGTTGCCGGGGTCCCATTAAATGGTGGCCTACTCCTGTAGTGGGTGATCTAAATGCATGATTCTCTGCTGTGAAAACCTCTCTCCTCCGTCTGGGTGCAGGGGTCAAAGTCTCTCAAAGTGGCCTTCTCTTGTGCTGGGTGATGTGAAGCTGATGTTTGTGCCATCTGACATGGTTGCCGGGGTCCCATTAAATGGTGGCCTACTCCTGTGGTGGGTGATCTAAATGCATGATTCTCTGCTGTGAAAACCTCTCTCCTCCGTCTGGGTGCAGGGGTCCAAAGTCTCATCAAAGTGGCCTTCTCTTGTGCTGGGTGATGTGAAGCTGATGTTTGTGCCATCTGACATGGTTGCCGGGGTCCCATTAAATGGTGGCCTACTCCTGTGGTGGGTGATCTAAATGCATGATTCTCTGCTGTGAAAACCTCTCTCCTCTGTCTGGGTGCTGGTCCAAAATACATGAGAGTGGCCTTCTCCGGTGGTGGTTGATATGAAGCATGATTCCTTGCTGTGGGACCTGTATCCTCTGTCTGGGTGCTGGTCCAAAATAAATGAGAGTGGCCTTCTCCGGTGGTGGTTGATATGACGCATGATTCCTTGCTGTGGGACCTGTATCCTCTGTCTGGGTGCTGGTCCAAATTAAATGAGAGTGGCCTTCTCCGGTGGTGGTTGATATGACGCATGATTCCTTGCTGTGGGACCTGTATCCTCTGTCTGGGTGCTGGTCCAAAATAAATGAGAGTGGCCTTCTCCGGTGGGGGTTGATATGACGCATGATTCCTTGCTGTGGGACCTGTATCCTCTGTCTGGGTGCTGGTCCAAAATAAATGAGAGTGGCCTTCTCCGGTGTGGGGTTGATATGACGCATGATTCCTTGATGTGGGACCTGTATCCTCTGTCTGGGTGCTGGTCCAAAATACATGAGAGTGGCCTTCTCCGGTGGTGGTTGATATGAAGCATGATTCCTTGCTGTGGGACCTGTATCCTCTGTCTGGGTGCTGGTCCAAAATACATGAGAGTGGCCTTCTCCGGTGGTGGTTGATATGAAGCATGATTCCTTGCTGTGGGACCTGTATCCTCTGTCTGGGTGCTGGTCTGAAATAAATGAGAGTGGCCTTCTCTGTTGGTGGTTGATATGACGCATGATTCCTTGCTGTGGGACCTGTATCCTCTGTCTGGGTGCTGGTCCAAATTAAATGAGAGTGGCCTTCTCCGGTGGTGGTTGATATGACGCATGATTCCTTGCTGTGGGACCTGTATCCTCTGTCTGGGTGCTGGTCCAAAATAAATGAGAGTGGCCTTCTCCGGTGGGGGTTGATATGGCGCATGATTCCTTGCTGTGGGACCTGTATCCTCTGTCTGGGTGCTGGTCCAAATTAAATGAGAGTGGCCTTCTCCGGTGGTGGTTGATATGACGCATGATTCCTTGCTGTGGGACCTGTATCCTCTGTCTGGGTGCTGGTCCAAAATACATGAGAGTGGCCTTCTCCGGTGGTGGTTGATATGAAGCATGATTCCTTGCTGTGGGACCTGTATCCTCTGTCTGGGTGCTGGTCCAAAATAAATGAGAGTGGCCTTCTCCGGTGGTGGTTGATATGACGCATGATTCCTTGCTGTGGGACCTCTCTCCAATTGATATTGGTTAATTTTTATTTATTTTATTCTATTTTAATTCATTTCCCTATCTACATTTGTTTGCAGGGGATTTACCTACATTTTGCTGCCTTTAGCAGCCCTCTAGCCCTTTCCGGGAGTCTTTTACAGGCTTTTTAGTGCCCAAAAGTTCGGGTCCCCATTGACTTCTATGGGGTTCGGGTTCGGGATGAAGTTCGGGTTGAGTTCGGATCACGAACCCGGACATTTTCCGGAAGTTCGGCCGAACCTCTCGAACCCGAACATCCAGGTGTTCGCTCATCTCAAGTTATAACGGAAAAAAACGGAATCCATAAAATGGAGGACGGATCCGTTCTGCTGCCCATAGACTTGTATTATGACAGAATGCAAAACGGAAGCCTTTAAAAGGCATTCTGTTTGCTTTCCGTCATAATAGAAGTCTATGAGAAAGCATAACGGATCCGTCTGGTTCCCGTTATAGAAGAAGGAAAACAAAGTCATTTCGACAGGACTTTGTTTTCTGTCTTGCATAATGGGACCCAGACGGATCTGTTATGCTTTCCCATAGCCTTCTATTAGGATGGAGCAAAACGGAATGCCTCCTAAAGGCTTCCGTTTTGCATTCTGTCTTATGGATTCCTTTATTTTTCGTTATAATCATGTTATAACGGAAATCCATAACGGAAACCATAATGCTAGTGTGAATCCACCCTAAATGGAAAAAAACACTGGATAACACTGACATGGAAAAGGACTTAGGAATTTTACTAGACAGAAAATTTAACTGTAGAAACCAGTGTCAGACAGCTGCTGCCAAGGCTAATAAGATAATGGATTGCATCAAAAGGGGCATAGATGCACGTGATGAGAACATAGTCCTGCCACTTTACAATCCACTAGTCAGACCACACATGGAGTACTGTGTACAGTTCTGGGCTCCTGTGAACAAGGCAGACATGAGAGGGTTCAGAGGAGGGCAACTAAAGTGAAATTAGGGTTATTCACTTTAGAAAAAAGACGACTGAAGGGAGATCTAATAACTATGTATAAATATATCAGGGGTCAGTACAGAGATCTCTCCCATCATCTTTTTATCCCCAGGACTGTGACTGTGACGAGGGGACATCCTCTGCGTCTGGAGGAAAGAAGGTTTGTACACAAACATAGAAAAGGATTCTTCACGGTAAGAGCAGTGAGACTATGGAACTCTCTGCCTGAGGAGGTGGTGATGGTGAGTACAATAAAGGAATTCAAGAGGGGCCTGGATGTATTTATAGGGTGTAAAAATATTACAGGTTATAGTTACTAAATTTCCGGAGAGGTTGTTAATCCAGGGAATTGTTTTGATTGCCTGATTGGAGTCAGGAAGGAATTTTTCCCCCTAAAATGAGAAGAATTGACTGTAAGAACTTGTTAGTCATGTAAGCAAATCTCTCTTTCCTTACCCCTGGGTCAGACACTATACGCTTCAGCCTAGAAAATTTGGAGCATCGTAGAGATCTTTTAGTGATTCGTAGATGTCACCTGTTGTATTGCAAAAGACTGTTGTGGTCGGTCGGTTTGTTATAGAGAGCAACCGCAATCCTACCATTTTCGTCCATTTTGACCAAAGTGTCCAAGTAGTCAATTTCCTTATTACTCACATGTACTGTAAAATCCAATTCGGCATATACATGATTCATAAACTCAAAGAATTGTTGGACCATGGGTTTGAGGTCCCATATTTATATGTACCTGCATTGCTGAAAAAATGAGGCTTTAAGATGATTTAGGGCAAATGAGCTTCTAGGAGCAATCGGAGTGGTGGTGGTGGTGTGAGGGGACATTGCCTTTACACCTAGAGTCTCGTCTCTCTCTGCAACTGCTGTGCCCTCTCCACTTCGATTGACTTTAGGAGAAGTTAGGGTCAGATGTGATGATGTGATGGTCCTGTCAATTAAAGTGCTGAAGACACGGCAGTTGCAGAGAAAGCGAAGCCTGTAGGTGTAATAGAAAATCCTCTTTGCTCCTAGAGGCTCATTTGCATATATTAAAAAAAATTCTCAGAAATTTGGACACATATAACCATGGGACCAACACAGATGCCTTCAGCTGTCAAGTGCACATGCAACTGGTCAGCTAGTTTCATAGGTAAAGATCTTTTGACAGATGCCCTTTAAATAAGATTACTATTCTGTAGCTTTATTGCGTCTCACACCATCATTCACATAAATATATGTACAACTAATAAGGTAAGATAGTGTTCAATTGACTTTAATAGAGTGGTCAATGTACCAATCTTGCTTACCTCCCACCCAAATTTGTCTTTCTATACGTTCTTCAGCCACATTAAATTTAATAGAGCATAGCATTCAACAGTAATGTGCCATCTCATTATTAATAAAGCATAAAAGATGTGTATCTTTTGTGAACGATGGCATTATTGGCAGCCATTCAGAAGAAAGTGAAGGAAAATGTCAAATAAAAGTATTTGTGCCTTATTGTGGAGTTGAGATTCAGCATTCAGGATAAAATGGAGATTGATTCTCAGCCTTCTACAGAGATTTTCAGATATAGTGTTTTGGTATAAGGAAAAAGAGTAAGAATAATGTTCGATTAACTATATCATCATTACTAAGCAATCCACAGAAAATGGTGTGGTCAATGAGATTGGACTACTGGGGCTATTAAACTAGCAGTACTGTGATAGACATTGATGTAGTATTGCTAGCCGGCCAATCAGTTCAGTTGGAAGAACAAAGTGGCAGCTGTACCCAAAGAGCCCCTTCCTACTTCTTTTCCTGTTGACTCCACTTGGCTCTGACTGAAGGCCACATGATTGACCTGTTATAGTCAATAGTTGACCATGTGGCCACTGGAAAAGCCAAATGGATTTGACAGGACACAACGTGATAGACCATCAATGTCTGTTATCTGTCATTAGACATCTTATAACGTTTATTCATGTTACTAGGGTCTATATTAGACATTCAGGAACTCTATGAAACACATTTGTGACAAGTTAATTTTTGGACAGTATAGGACCCACATACTGTATTGTTCTTGTACAGGGGTCTTACTCTGTGTCACCAATCACTGACAAGTCATATTCTTGTAGACTAACATTTGGGGAAAAATGATCAATCTTCCCAAGATGCATAATAAGAACACCTATCTTTTCCACCTCTCGATTTTATCTTAAGTATCAAGTGTTGCAATTATCATTTAGGCCTTGTTCACACGTCAGTTATTTGATCAGTTATTTCCATCAGTTACTGTGAACCAAAACCAGATGCGGATCTAAAACACAGAGCAGTTGCCGATCTTTTCATTATACCTTATCTCTGTGTAGCCTCCACTCCCGGTTTTCGCTCACAAAAACTGATTGAAATAACTGATCAAATAACTGAGGTGTGAACAAGGCCTTAGTGTGCATTCACATCACCGTTTAGCTTTCCATTCTTCTGATCCATCAGAAGAAGAGAAAGAGAGAGAGAAAAAAACAGGATCCTGTAAAAAAAACGGATCTTATTGCATCAGTTATGCATAGAATTGCATAGGATCCGTTTTTTTTACAGGATCCAGTAAAAAAATGGATCCTGTTGCATCAGTTGTCATCCGTTTGAGCCATTTCCATTTGAGATTAATTTTTGTAGATGGAAACAGAACTGCATGCAGTTTTTTCCTGTGTAAAAAACGGATCTCAGACGGAAATGGCTCAAACAGATGACAACTGATGCAACAGGATCAGTTTTTTTACTGGATCCTGTTTTTTTTTCTTTCCTCTCTCCTTTCTTCTGACGGATCAGAAGAACGGAAAGCTAAACGATGATGTGAATGCACCCAAAAAGACTTTAATGCAATAGGGACGTCATAGAGGTTGGTCCAGAGAGATAAGAAAACATCGGTTTGGGCTCTGGGGGGACTCACATCATCCATGCGTTAAAGGATTGATGCTTACATTGGAATGTGTCTTTGTGCAAAATGCAGTGTGTTGTTCTTTGTAGTTCTACTTTGCTTTTGCATTGCAGCCATGGTAGCATGCACCTGAACTCTCTTTACATATAGTTTGGAGGAGCTGGTCTAACTCTCTTTTGCATTGTACAGTACATTTGGGGGATTTGCTTCCCTTGTTTAGAAAGTGCACTCACGCCCATCTGCCTTGTGCTTTTATTCAGAGTGTGATATAGCTGGACTCTACAATACATTGCCCTGAAATTTGTATGCCAAAAGCCCAAGAGAGACAAGACCATAGTGTAGGGCCAGTCTGCTAGAAGCCTCCTTAGATCGTAGATGGGCCCAACATATTCTTGTTAAAAAATGTAAAAGAGCTTCTAATTTTCATATACTAAGTATAGCAGTGATGCAGCTTACATTTATTAATGTTTTCAATGTTTGCATGTGTTTTGTGCACAAACCAGTGTGCTGCTACTTGTAGTCCTTTTCTGCTTTTGCATTGCATCCATTATAGCGTGTACCTGAACTTCCTTTATACATAGTTTGAAGGTGCTGGTCTAACTCTCTTTTGCATAAAATGATCAGCCATTTGTTCGAGTAGCTACCTTGGATACTACGATTCACCTGCAGTGGCCATGGGTCTAAAGGCCAAGAACCTAGTTGCCCTTCCATTTACAGGGCAGCTTTTGAAGGGAGCTATTTTTATGAGTCATCCCCTTCAAGATCCGAACATTTCTGAGCATTCATATTGTATTTGCCAATTGTACTTAAGCAAAACAATCAACAACGAGTAATTAAAATCCTGTTTATCATTTTATAAATGCATTGCTCATACTGTACAATTAGATTTGATCTCCTAAGCAGGAATGCATAGCCTCATAGAAGTACAAGGACTTACCTCCTGTCTTAATTACGTCCTGTGACATTGACAGGCTATGCACTCTATAATACCGGTTGCCAGCAGGTGCTCGCTGTCATCATCTGGTGCGGTGTGACATCATCAGAGAGTTAAACAATTACTTTTCACCGATTGGCTATGAGTGCACTGTTAAGAATTACACCGAGTCAGAAAAAAAAACAAAATTACAAAACTAATTATGGTTTTCTAACTCCTGCTGGAAGAAACACGGAACAGATTGTCTTTGTTTTTAATTAGGGTTCCGGCTGTTTGTTGATATTATAAATCGCATCAATTAAGTGTTTTCATCCAGAGACGGGAGGTTTTCTTCTGCGAGCTGCAGTTTGTTCAGGATTTAGAAAAGGGAAAAAATAGCACCAATTCCAAAAATAAAACACAAAGCTTTATTGAGGGCGATAAATAAATGGAGCACAAGATGGAAAACTTTCACACGAGTCAGGTGCAAGGCATAATTCAAAAGCTGAATGAAACATGAATGTTAAATGCTGGGGGTCATGGGGATCATGTTTTATTAGAATATGAGGCAAAAAGGAGATTTCTCAATAGATTTTAGTTTTGTAGGATCCATAAGCAGCGTCCCATTGCAGACCAACATTACAGTACATTGCAAAACTTAAAAATAAGTATGTAAAAATGTATATGCATTTACTGTATTTTACATGCACATGGCATTAATAGTCTATGTCCACAGCCACCACTAGATGGGGCTGGTGTCAATCTATTTATATAAAAGGAACATTCTAGAGACTATTCAGAGTAGTCTAGTGTGAGACAATAATGGAAGCACCTGTCCAATATGAGAGCTGACAGCTTAGCCTGTACTGGTGCAGGTACCAACCAGGGTAGAACAAGAAGGAACCAGAAAAACCTACAAAAGCAAAAAGCTTATAGACTCTAAGTCATATTGTCCACCTGTATAAAGTTTTCCATCCCTGGACATACTTACCCAGCAGTTTGACCCACATAGAAGAATCCACATACCACAGATGATACTGTGGAAACATGCAGCAATCAGTTCAAAAATGTCAGTCTGATGTTTAGGGTCCGCCCTGTGATTGCCTTGTCTAAAGAAACGTATGCACCCCGTGCCTGGATGCTTATGTACAAGTCAGCTAGAGAAGTGCAGTGTAAGGAAGATTGCTCTAAACAGGCACTTTGGCCTATTAGCTATTTGTGCAGCCGTGAAAACTAAAACATCTTTGAAAAGTGCACCAAACACCAGTCTGCATTATGCAGCTATAGAGGAGCTGTTGTTACAGAGGATCATATAGCACTAGAGATGAGCAAAAAGATTCAATACAAAAAGAATTCCAAAAGATTTTTGGAAAATTCTAAAGCTTTGCACAAGTCCAGCACAAATTGGTCAATATGGAGGCCACCATTTTACAGATGAGAAGACAGAGAAGAAGGCATCTGCCACCAAAAAGAGATAATTTTTGGACCGTTTTATAGTTAAAAAATATCAGACAGTGCGGTGTGTTTTTACCACCTGCTAACGTCCTTTTACCCATAACTATATATGTGACTGACATTACTAATGATGTCTTGGTGTTAAAGAGCATGAAAGAGGTTGAATAAAGTCCTAGGGGACTTCAGAGTGTCATGCATGACTTTTTAGGGCAACTGGGGCACTTTTGATTCAGTCTTAATTAATTCGGACTGTATCAAATCTGATGACCGATTCGACTGAATTGGAGCCGAAACGAATTGTGTGACAATCACTCAACTCTTTGATCTATGAGTAAGCACTATAGGGGTCAGTTATGAGTAAATATGCGCCATGTTTTAGTGTATATTTGGCGAAGATTTTGTTGCAAAGGTGATTTGCAGCAAAATATGAGACTTCTTCCCCATCCACTCCACGTACGCCAATTCTAAAAAAAGTACGTGGCATGGGCAAGAAAGGGGGTGGCCTGGCAGGCTCAACTCATTTATCATTTTCTACACCAGTTTTTAGCGTAGAAAATGTTTTAAATCTACATCGGCAAGGGAGTAGATTTAAGGCTCTTGTACGCCGGAGGTAGATGTGCCTCTACATAACTTAGGCGCATCAAGCACCAGCGCAGGGAGATTAAGACCAGAATGTAAAATGCTGGTCTTAATAAATGACCCCATATATACGCAAAAAGAGTTTCTAACATGGAGTTTCTAACATGTTAAATTAAAAGTCACATTTTAACCTTTGGGGTGCTGGACCACCACAATCTCTTTGAAGCTCCTCTACACTAGAGGTCCAGGGGAGGATTGGTGCTGCCCTACACTGGCCAAGGACTCTTCTTACACCATTTGTCTCTGGGTGAGATGTGCTCGTTCATCTTTTCTGTTCATCTCTATAGAACACCTGTAATGTTCAAAGAGTGTGTTCTCGAACTGGGGACCCGGTTCTATTATTTCCATATGCTGTAATATGGACTGGGTTCATTTTCATTTGAAAAAAATATAAAATAGACGCCAGTGATCCTAAAACCAGTTGATGATAATTAGTCAGCAGTGCTGCTGCAATCTATGGGGCTCCTATCAAAGCATCTAAGATGTAGCTGTATTATACTACAGCATCAATTATATGTGAAAAAAAGCAAAAGTAGAACATAAATTGACAATAGCTAAGGCCTGGCTAATATACCGAACCCATGAAAACCTACCAGATGTGAACATACAGAGACAGGGTGACTGTGGCCTGGTTTTCCCCAGCCTGGAAATTTCAGTGAGTCTTCTAGCACTATGCAGATGTATGTATGCGCATATGCTTGAGCTTGCAGCATCCTCATATATAAATATATATATATGTATATATAGGAAGGGAAGTATTTCCATTACAGCCATACCAAGCAGCAGTGGAAAAAATGAACAGACATTATAAAATAATTACAGAAGCATTTACATTCTGAATATGAAACCCCAACCGCCAGTTTCCATTTCTAAAGATGATTTTCTTAATGTATTTTTAATATCATTTGGAAGTGTAATGTGTGCCATGGGGGCTATAAAAGCCAGATCTCTGACCTATTTTTGTGGAAGGCGTGTGTTGTGGAAAACTGTATTATAGACACAGAAAGGAGCTTCCAACCGGAGCACAATCAATGAGGGAAAATCAATATGGATCAGAAATGTTTGATAGAACGAGCCGCTTCAATTAATGGCACTTCTAAAATACATAAAACTTTAAGGCCAACTTCGTGATCCGCAGATTACCTATGCAGAAAGTATAAAGGCTCGGCAATTATCAGAACCTATTTATACCTATTTTCTATGTGAGGTGGAAATGTGGTTACAATGATAGAACCTGTACAATAAGTCATCGACCAGTCTTGAATTCGTAGATTTTCAAACCTTACCTCTAATGGCAGGTATGTCCATAGGGGTTTCACACAACTTTCCACAGTCCCTGAATAAATCCAGAGTAAGGCTACATTCACACGACAGTAAAAAAAAAAAAAAAAAAAAAGGCCATATAAACGTACTGTCAGTTTTTCATGTTTCATGGCCATTCTGCATGAATGTGTGTATCCATTTCCTGGCCATTTGCTCTTTTTTATTGGCCGTTTTGCATCCGTTTTTCATGGCTGTTTAAACATATGAATATCAGCCGGTCTCGGGTGGGGCTCACAGGCACCTCCCACCTCCTATAGCAAGCATGGTTACATGCTGGAGGTCACTGGTGAGCTGTTTGTGAGTCAGGCCTTACACTCCCGTAATGCCCAACGGCCCCTGGTATCGCCCATACGGCACAGGTAGGTTGAGTGGTAGGGTCTCGGGCTACTTGAGAGACCTTGACGTGGTGTCCGAGCTTAAGACATGTCCTCCTATTAGGATGTGGCGAACTGACCTCTCAATTTTAACATCAGTGTGAGGGTTTAGTATTGCCGCAGAGTGCACCTGCCTTTGCTATAGTTACCCCCATAGAGTCATCCTGTATATAAAATCCCCCCAATAGGGTTTCCTGTATATAAAATGCCCCCCAATAGTGGTCCTCCAGTATAGAAAGGCTTCAATAATGCCCCTGGTATAAATTAGGCTCCCACAGCGGCACCAATTTTGCTGGGTAAAAAAAAAAATACCTCATCCACTTGAAGTGGCACATGAGGTCCTTGAAGTCTTCTACTACCTACCAGTGTGTTGCCATATAGTGAACATATAGCGCACAAGTATAACTGTACTGTTTACCCCAAAAAAACATTGATTCTGTGAAAGAATAGTTCATTACCACTACTGCATTGGATGGAGCATGCCAAAATATCTCTTTTGCCAGATTTCAGTTTTAGTTTTCCTTTTTTGCATTTTCTTTTAAATCTAAATCTGGAAGTGTAGTATGATGAAAAGTATGTACCTGAAAGTCCTCATTCATCCAGGTCATGGTATATCAGTAGTAATGTCAGAGCATCTGTCCTTGCTTCTCTGGAAAACAGCCTTCTGTGAATCTGTGAACACTAATGGGGGGTCATTTATCAAAATTGGGAAAAGTAGAACTAGCTTAGTTGCCCATAGCAACCAGTCAGATTCCACCTTTCATTTTTGACAACTCCTTTGGAGAATGAAAGGAGGAATCTGATTGGTTTCTATGGGCAACGAAGCCAGTTCTACTTTACACCAGTTTGATAAACCCCATAAATGTATGTGGCGCACTGCCACTCCTGCTCTCATACCTGTTCTGAGGGGGGCCTGATGGGTTTCTAAAGAGGGTGGGATTATGTAGGTAAATTGTGGGGTCTTCAAAAGAAGCGTGAGGGCCCTGCTCACAAGAGCTTACAATCTATGAGGAGACAGGGGTGACATAAAAGGTAAGTGCTTTGTACAGTGGTCCAGCCATCATTTAACACAATCTAATATTTAAAGCTAAGTGTGTGTATGTATGTATTTCTGCTAAAGGAATCAGCACCGTCACATTTACAATCACAAAATTTTGCACAGCTGCCTTCTGTTACTGGGGGAATGTCATAGACTATGTTTTGAGTGGAAATTTTCCCCCTGCGCTTTCCAATTATTTGCCAAAAAATATGCTTAGTAACCTAACCGCCAAACTACAGGAGCCATTGTCTGTTGGCTTTTGTGGCACTTAGCCTGGATATTCATCAGGTTGTATATAGCAACCAATCACAGCTCAGCTTCTATTTTGCTACAGGTCATTAATATGCGCTCTGATTGGTTGCTATAGGCAACAAAGGACATTCTTAGTATAAGACAGCTTATGTGTGAGTTAACATGATTTCGATTGCAACGCTTAGCCAACGTTGATGTAGAGGCTGATGTAACTCACATAAAGGGGCGGGTGCTGTGGAGTTTACCATTAAGGGGGCAGGGCACTGTGGAAGTAACTGTTAAGGAGGCAAGCCACTGTGGAGGTCACTGTTAAGGGGACGGGGTGCTGTGGAAGTCATTGTTAAAGGGGTGGGGAGATGTGAGCGGGTCACTATTAAGGGGGTAGGCTGCTGTGGAGGCGGGGTGAGATGCTGTGGTGGTCACATTTTAGGAGGCAGAGCGCTGTGGGGGGGTCAGTGTTAGGGGTGGGGGTCTGTTGAGTTCACTGTTATGGGGGATACTGTGGGGGATACTGTCGATATCTTTTAATGTCACACACAAACATTAAATTAAATAGATGAAATGTACCCATGCAAAGCTGGGTCCTTCTGCTAGTAGAAAATATAAAAAGCTGCAGTAGCCAGTTTGGCTTAGAGCATTCCAGAGAACTGGTGCAGCTCGGTATGGACAACCAGTGAAGTGACTAGCACAAGGCGGAGGCAATCAGAGTAGCGGTTTAGACAGATAGATGAGCCTGGCTGCTGTGTTCAGGATAGACTGGAAAGGTGAGAGTTTAGTCATGGGAAGACCAATTAGTAATGCATTAAGGTCATCAAGACAGGAATGGATCAGGATCATATTGAGAGTTTTTGTTGTTTTCATAGTTTCATAGATATACCTGATGATGTCTAGACAGCTGTGAATCTATGCTGTTCTGTAGACATGTGGATCTATCTGATGATATCTAAATAGCTGTGAACCCTACTGCTGTCTACACATTTGAGGACTTTATGGTGGACTATGTATATACGTTTTCCCTATGATGCCCTATGAATATTATGTACCGACGTACCAGTTACTGACTAAAATACAGTAAGTATATATCCCTATCACAATACGAATGGTGGAACATTTCAGACAAATTTCTCGAACCTATATTTATGTAATAAAGGGAAATCTATGAAGACAGTGGGATCGCCCTTGTCAGGGCAGCAGATCTGCTCTCAGGCATGGCAAGAGTGGGGACATTGAAGGGTTTTTTACTGGGGGTAATTTTTCATTTTTATGAATACTATTTAGGCCCCATGCACACGACCGTTGTTTGTTTCCGCGTCTGTTCCGTTTTTTTTCACGGATAGGATGCTTCCCCATTCATTTCAATGGGTCCGTCAAAAAATGCGGATGGTCAACCGTTTTTGTTCCGCATCCGTGATCCATGTTTTCATTCCGTCAAAAAAATAGTGCATGTCCTATTTTTTTCACATTTGCGGACAAGGATAGGCATTTTTACAATGGATCTGCCATAAAAATCGGATCCGTCAAAAAAAACGGTCCGTCATCCGTTTTTTTTGACGGACGCAAAATTTCAAGGAGGAGCGGACGTGGAGGCAGGCAACGATCGTGTGCATGTAGCCTAAAGGTTATGTTTTATGGGGTAATTTTTTGTCTGCTGTGACACGGACCTTTGGTTGACATTGGTATAAGGCTCATTGAGAAGATGTCAAGAGCTGAATCTAGAAGAATCTATGATTTTGGGAGCCTGATACCAATGGGATTGAACTCAGAATTAGAGATTTTCGACTTCCTGTAGTTGATGGGTCGTCCACCCATATATTCACGGAGGATCGCATGTCTGGCTGTTTATCAGCACTGTGATCCTCCCTGTATTATGGGTGTGCGTTACGCTGTTTCTTCCAACAATAGTAGATACCACAAGATATTGATTGTAAAAATGTAGGCTACTAATAGATATACAGATGAAAAACAGTTTGACGGACCGTATCTAGATGCTGTGAATAATATATATATCTCCTTATGCTGCAATTTAGGCGATTTTGTCCCTGAATGTGCCAGATTAACAATATGGCCGTAAGGCTTAATACACTTGAAAGTTGTGTAGACAGTTATTTGAACAACATGTATAAAGACAACACACATGTATTCTTTGATAACAATCACTACAAGTGAGAAATATATGTGTAAATTAGCCCAAAATTGGGATTAGGGATGTAATTTCAACAAAACATGATAGATAACAAGTCCAACTTGGAGAAATGAAAAAAAGATGAAAAAAACGCACTATGAAAGAAAAAAACGCATCATGGAAGAAAACACACACAATAATCGCATTAAAATCGCATGCATGATTATATATGAAAAATTTGTAAAACTTCATTGATTATGGAGAATACAAGCTAATGCATGCTGTTATAGCAATAAAGAACTTTATAAGGTCAACAGAAAAACTGTATATGTGAAAAATCCATACTTAAGGAATCCATATCTTTTTTTACATATGACCATGGAAGGGTAATAAAAACCCACAATCCACTTGTAAGGGGTGTTGCCACTGAAGAAGGGGAAAGCTATCCCCGAAACGCGCCTGGTAAATGTCTCACCCCACAAGAAACTGAGTCGTGATAATTACCTCGAGGATATCAAAAAAGACGCTTCGCAAAATTCGCCTTAATCTGCTGGACTTTCAGTACTGTGAGTTTAACCCACGTGACAAACTGATTCATGAATGAGACGCCGACGAAATAGAAGCCGGGACGCCGGTCTATATTCGGCCACGACAATTAACACAAGAAACTAAAAACCAGCTGAGAACAAAAGAAGGTAAGCCCAGGAATGTGGGTCACCAGTATTGACTTTTATGCGCAATTTGCGAATATTTTCAGGATTTATTTTTTTATGCAAACTTTTGTGATTATTTTCATTTTTTAAATATTGGATCTAGTGTGGTTGAATAGTGGGTTGGCCGCATTTAGAAGTGGATGAACGTATCTGTTTGTTGCCAAGCTTACTCTCGTCCGACGTCCACTAGAAAAGTCCAAATTACCATCTTGACACACCTGTGGACTTTATGCATTCCTACTGCGGCTCAAACTATCGCTACCTGTGCCATTTAGCTATACAAACATCCTATCATCTACTAAAGTAGGATCCATTACTTATGTGCTAATTTTGGTCACAAAAAGCTTTGCACAACAACAAAGAAGGATTTATACCATATAGAGACCTCAGGGTATCTGCATAATTTGTGGACACATATTTGGTTGAATCAGGTGATCAAAGACCTTGCGAGACATCACTAGTACCCTATTGTGCATATTAGGAATATTGTCTATATTGTTTTATCTATTTTTTATTTTTTTATGTGCATTTTTTATATTCCATTTTAATAGTATATACAGCTGTAATTAATTGCGAAGTTTATCCCGTGTCACTCCGTATGTGCTAGTGTGCCAATCTTCTACTGATATTAGCTAATTGAAGGGTGAATCAACACAGATTGTGCACCTTCCGTGTATGTGAGGCTAGTGAGCTATTTCCATCAACCTATTAAAAGCACAATATCAAAGGACCTGGAATCAAATACACAGATTACATTATTTGTTAGCCATTAGAGACAACAGCAGGTTGTATGAATGGTAGTGCCCTCTCTGAGGTACTACAGATTCTAGAGATGTTTTTGAGGTGCAGGCGACATGAGCGGCCAAGCGATTGAATATAGGGGATGGAGGAAAGATCAGTATCAAACATAACACCAAGACAGTGAGTGTGCTGTCCACTTGTCCAGGTGTAATGGTAGTGCCACATGCTGAAGTAGAAATGTCAGGTTTAGGTAGATAAGTAAATGGAGAAAATGCAAGTAGTTCAGTTTCAGATAGAGAGAGGACATGATGTTAGAGACAGTGGACAGACATTTACTGGTGTTCTGTAAAACAGCAGACTTATATGGATAAGTCTTTGTAAAGAAATGACTACTTTAATCTTAGTATACATTTATACAGTCAGTGCTAATATTTACCACAGCACTGCACATATCAATACTTGCTACTAGGGTTGACATTACTGTTTTCACACCTGGACCCGAACCCGAACATTTTCCTAAAAGTTCGGGTTCGTTGTTCGGCGATTCTTCCCACTTTTTGAAAGGCTGCAGGGCAGCCAATCAACAAGTGTTTCACGACTTTGCCCTAAGAAATTCCTACTAATGGCAAGGCTGTGATTGGATAAGTGCTGCATGTGACCCAGCCTCTATTTAAGCTGGAGTCACGTAGCACCATACATCACTCTGCTATTCTCAGTGTAGGGACAGGTTGCTGCTGCTGTGAGGGACAGATTAGGGAAGAAATCTGTTGAACTTGGTGGTGTTAAATAATCGAAATACAGCGATTATTGAGGGTGCTATGCTACATATTTGTACCCAGCCCTGAGCCCAGTGATACTGCAAAATCATTTTTAATCCATCTGTTAGTGAGGTGGGGGTCGGCTGCCATTTTAGCAACTGCAGTGTCCTGCATGTGTGCCAGGGACATTAGTCTAGTTATTTTCTGGTAGCTCAGTGCAGGAAAAATTCCTTTTTTCTGGCAGGTCAAGTCCCCCTACATTACCTAATTTATAATTTAGCAGTGGCATACTGCATTTCTGTAGTAGGGGGAAAAAACCCGTACTGTTGTTCCACAGAGCAGTTTTGCATACAACGCTCAAAAACCTATTTTAAAATTTAGCAGTGACATACTGCATTTCTGTAGTTGGGGGGAAAAAAACCTGTACTGTTGTGCCACAGAGCAGTTTTGCATACAACGCAGAAAAACCTATTTTAAAATTTAGCAGTGACATACTACATTTCTGTAGTTGGGGGAAAAAAGCTGTACTGTTGTTCCACAGAGCAATTTTGCATACAACCCTAAAAAAACTATTTTAAAATTTAGCACTGGCATACTGCATTTCTGTAGTTGGGGGAAAAAACCCATACTTTTGTTCCACAGAGCAGTTTTGCATACAACGCAGAAAAACCTATTTTAAAATTTGCAGTGACATACTACATTTCTGTAGTTGGGGGAAAAAACCTGTACTGTTGTTTCACAGAGCAGTTTTGCATACAACGCTCAAAAACCTATTTTAAAATTTAGCAGTGACATACTGCATTTCTGTAGTTGGGGAAAAAACCCGTACTGTTGTGCCACAGAGCAGTTTTGCATACAACGCTGAAAAACCTATTTTAAAAGTTATCACTGGCATACTGCATTTCTGTAGTTGGGGGAAAAAACCCGTACTGTTGTTCCACAGAGCAGTTTTGCATACAATGCTGAAAAACCCTTTTTTTAAATTTAGCAGTGACATTGTTGGTTTGAAAAATGAAATTTTTGGTGATAGTGACGTAATTGTTTTAAATTGCTCCGTTACACTGTTGTGTGAGCTAAATAAATTTATTCTGTTTATGACACGGGCACTGCCTTACTGTTAGTGAACTTAATTGTTGACTATTGGCAGATTGACACCTGAGATAAACCATCTGTTAGTTTGGTGGGTGAATGCAAATAATGAGAACGTCAAATAAGGGACGTGGACATGGTCGTGGTGGTGTTGGTGGAGCTCCTGTTGCTGGAAGAGGATGTGGCCGTTCTGCGCCAGCTACAGGTTCAAGTGAAACACCTTCCTCAGGTGCGAGTAGGCGACAGAACCTGCACCGTTATTTGGTAATCCCGAATGCTGCTCTACGGATGGTGAAGCCAGAACAAGTACAGGCGATAGTAGATTGGGTGGCTGACAATGCCTCCTGTTCCTTTACGTTGTCTCCCATCCCGTCCCCTGCTGAAAGCACAGAGTTGGCACCTGCAGCCCATGGTTATCTATCTTGCACCTCACCCTCTTGCAAATCAGCCAAGCGATCTGAGCCCCAAGTCATGCAGCAGTCTCTTATGCTTTTTGATGACTCTGCTGGCAGAGTTTCTCAGGGCCATAACCATAGCCCTGCCCAAGAAGTGGAAGAGATTGAGTGCACGGATGCCCAACCAGCTGTCTCTGATGATGATGAAACAAAGGTGCAAAGTGCTGCGGCTTTCTGCGGTGTGCAGACCGACAAAGAGGGCAGGGGTGAAGACTGGGTGGAAGATGATGTTGAGAACGATGAGGTCCTACACCCCAAAATATATCACTTAAATCCATGTTTTTCATGGGTGGGGAAAAAATCTTATTTTTTTAAGCCAGGAATTACCTTTGCGGCCAGCGCTGCATATGTGCCGGAGACAATAATATAGTTAATCTGTCTGGGAGTTCAGGGGTTGACATATTCCAATTTTTTGCTGTCAAGTAATGCTGCACGGCATAGGTGACAAGGACCAAAAATTTGAGAAATCTTTTTTTAAATTGTTGGGTGCAATATTACCATTTTTTCCGGGTACAAACCCCTGCTCTGCATTGGTGACAGTGAACGAAAATGCAGAAAATCGTCTTTTAAATTGTTGGGTGAAATATTACCATTTTTTCCGGGTACAAACACCTGCTCTGCATAGGTGACAGTGAACGAAAATGCGGAAAATCGTCTTTTAAATTGTTGGGTGAAATATTACCATTTTTGGTGCATGGGTGACAGGAACCGAAAATTGGAAAAATCTTCTTTTAAATTGTTGGGTGCAATATTACCATTTTTGCCGGGTACAAACCCCTGCTCTGCATAGGTGACAGTGACTGAAAATGCGGAAAATCGTCTTTTAAATTGTTGGGTGAAATATTACAATTTTTGCCGGGTACAAACCCCTGCTCTGCATAGGTGTCAGTGACCGAAAATGCGGAAAATCATCTTTTAAATTGTTGGGTAAATTATTAGTATTTTTGCCGGGTACAAACCCCTGCTCTGCATAGGTGACAGTGACCAAAAATGCGGAAAATCGTCTTTTAAATTGTTGGGTGAAATATTACCATTTTTGCCGGGTACAAACCCCTGCTCTGCATAGGTAACAGGGACCAAAAATTGGAAAAATCTTCTTTTAAATTGTTGAGTGCAATATTACCATTTTTGCCAGGTACAAACCCTTGCTCTGCATAGGTAACAGGGACCGAAAATTGGAAAAATCTTCTTTTAAATTGTTGGGTGAAATATTACCATTTTTGCCGGGTACAAACCCCTGCTCTGCATAGGTAACAGGGACCGAAAATTGGAAAAATCTTCTTTTAAATTGTTGGGTGCAATATTACAATTTTTGCCATGCATAAACCCCTGCTCTGCCTGGATTCCAGGGGCCTACATCTTTAAACATCGCCTGTTCCATTGGTGGGTGACATGAACCCCGTTTCGACGTGAATAAACCCCTGCTTTGCATACGTGACAGGGACCAAAAATTTTAAAAATCTTCTTTTAAATTGTTTGGTGCAATATTACCATTTTAGCCAGGTACAAACCCCTGCTTTGCATTGGTGACAGTGAACAAAAATGTGGAAAATCGTCTTTTGAATTGTTGGGTGAAATATTACCATTTCTGCAGGGTACAAACCCCTGCTCTGCATAGGTGACAGTGACCGAAAATGCGGAAAACCGTCTTTTAAATTGTTAGGTGAAATATTACCATTTTTGCCAGGTACAAACCCCTGCTCTGCATAGGTGACAGTGACCGAAAATGCGGAAAATCTTCTTTTACATTGTTGGGTGCAATTTTACCATTTTTGCCAGGTACAAACCCCTACTCTGCATAGGTGACAGGGACCGAAAATTGGAAAAATCTTCTTTTAAATTGTTGGGTGCAATATTACTATTTTTGCAGTGCATAAACCCCTGCTCTGCCTGGATGCCATGGGCCTACATTTTTAAAAATCGCCTGTTCCATTGGTGGGTGACATGAACCCCGTTTTGCTGAGAATAAACCCCTACTCTGCCTGGGTGCCATGGGCCCACATTTCTAAAAATCGCCTGTTCTATTGGTGGGTGACATGAACCCCGTTATGCTGTAAATTAACCCCTGCTATGCCTGGATGCCAGGACCCTACATTTTTATAAATCGTCTGTTCCATTGGTGGTTGACATGAACCCCGTTTTGCCGTGAATAAACCCCTGCTCTGCCTGGATGCCAGGAGTCTACATTTTTAAAAATCGTCTGTTCCATTGGTGGGTGACATTAACCCAGTTTTGCCGGTGAAAAACCCCTGCTGTGCATTGCTGACAAGGGACCAAATTTGGTAAAAACGTCTGTTACTGATTTAAATATGCGTGACTACAAACGCACGCTGGTAGACACGCTGCTGATGCCTCCTCAACCTCCTACTCCACATCCATTTCCTCCTCCCAGATCAAGATTGTTATTTTAAATTTTTATTTATTGTATTTTAAGAAATTTCCCTATCCACATTTGTTTGCAGGGCACTTACCAATATTGCTGCCTTTTGCAGTCCTCTAGCCCTTTCCAGGACTTTTTTACAGCCATTTTAGTGCCCAAAAGTTTGAGTTCCCATTTACTTTAATGGGGTTCCGGGTCAAGTTCGGATACTGAACCCGAACTTATTTGTGAAGTTCGGCCGAACCCGTGGAACCCGAACATCCAGGTGTCCGCTCAACTCTACTTGCTACCAATCTAAATTAACCAGTATGTTTTTGGTAGGAAACCAGTATACCCATAGGAAACCCAAGCAAACACAAGGATAGCATACAGACTGTATGCAGACGTTGCCTGTGGTTGGATTCAAACGCAGAACCCTAGTGCTGCAAGGCAACAGTGCTTGCTAACCACTGAGCCACCCTGGTATAGAATACAGCGAAAAAGAACTAAACCACATATGCATTTTACCAGTGTTTTACCTCAACTTCAGAACAATTCCAGGGGAATAGCATCGGCTCAACTTTACAACAATTCCAGGTGAGTAGTATCCACCCTTGGATCCATACCTTGAAGTTATTATAATAGAGAGCACTATGTGCTTCTCCTCATTTCCTATGTAGATTTATAGATTGATTGATTGATATCAGGGACTGTTGTCTTGCTTTTCCCACTTAATTGCTTTGGTTTCCTAGCCAGTTAGCCCTAACCAGTTTGGCTTAGGGCTAACTCTAAGGGTGTTATTTAGTCATCCGGTATTCACCCTTTAATTCCAATACAGGGATTTGGACTTTATTGTGGGGGAGCTACCAGGTTGCTACTTCTTGGGATAGTTCCGGTGAAACACTGTGGAGCACAGTGTGAAGGTCAGGGCAGGCAGCGTACAAGTGTATCTGTGAAAAAAGTCCAAGGTTAGAGCAGGTGTCAGTAGGGCATTCTGAGAAACAGACTAAGGTCAGGGCAGATGCCTATAAGTCAGAGTGAGTAGTCAGGCTGGAATATGGTATACATGTAGTGAGACAGAGAATACACCATTTGCTGGTTTCTAGAGACTAGGAAACTTAAAGCTCAGGCACTCTCTCACTGGAGAAGATTTCTTAAATAATCTGGAGTGGCCAGCCATAGAGTGGGGAAGAATTTGGATGCACATGCACTGGCCCTTTAAAAAGATTGAGTGCTTGTGCCCTAAGAACAGGCGTGGAGACCTACAGGAAAGCATCCAGGCCACAGCCTCCAGAGGACACTGTCAGTGCCAGTGGTCAGTAGCACAGCCAGCTGGAAGAGGAGCAGCGGGACCAAAGCAGAAGACAAGGACAGGCTGGGTAATCAGCACAGCAACGGGCCGAAAAGGAGGAACAAGGCAGATGTAGGCAGGTGACAGCAGCACAACATACATGAATATAGGGGTAGTTTACACTTGTACATCATTCTACTCCTAAGTGGACATGTACCTATTTTATTTAACTTAATAAAAAAGAATTTGCATATCAGTTTTTTTCTTTTGGAAGTCACAAAAATATAAAATCATCCTTCTATAAAAAGTAGATTATATCATCAGTGAAACTTTATGCAAATGTTATTTTTCAATCTTTCGGCAAAGCGGTGCCATGTACAATCTATGCATCATTTTTTAATGCTGA
Organism: Bufotes viridis; assembly: GCA_033119425.1. Lineage (NCBI taxonomy): Eukaryota > Metazoa > Chordata > Amphibia > Anura > Bufonidae > Bufotes > Bufotes viridis. The sequence continues at coordinate 231,277,156 of CM065594.1, forward strand.
TTTATTTTTTTACAACACTCTGGCTTCTATTCATTTGAAAACATGTTTTCAAAAGGTTTTGTGAACATTGAATTCTGGGTGAGTCATCACCCTCCCTGGTAAAAAGATGAAAAAAGTAATAGATGAAAAATCAAGGTTTACTAGTCAACTGGCCAGGATTAAGAAATTCAGTTAAAGAAGAGCATTATAAAATCATTACAACATCCTATGGTTACATTCACATGACCATGTGTGTTTTAAAGTCCTAAAATTGCAGATCTGTAAAACACGGATACCGGCCCCATGATAGAAATGCCTATTATAGTCTGCAATTGTGGAAAAGAATAGGACATTTTTTGCGGGGCCACGGAACAGAAGTACAGATGCAGACAACACACAGTGTGCTGTCCATATCTTTTGTGGCACCATTGAATTTAATGGGTCCACATCCGTTGTGTGAATGTGCCCTAATACTTAAAGATAGAATGACATAAAAGTAAAGATAAAATATGGAGAAAATAAATCTAAATGCCACTGGAATAAAAAGCTAAAAGAGAAGATACAAAGTCAAGAAGGTGCCAACAGATGAGACCACTCATTGTCACCAGTTTCCTACATCTTAAAGGGGTCTTCTATTCTGTGGTAACTATCGGAAAATCCATACTTACCTGCTCCCCATCACTTCATTGTGGCTCCCTGGCTCTCTGGGCTGGTCTTCCAGTCACAGTCTGGATGGGGTCACATGCACTGCTTCAGCCAATGACTGGCCTTAGTGGACACCCATCATTGATGTGCCAATTGAGGACATATCACCGCTCAGGCCAGTCATTGGCTGCAGTGACACATGTGACTCCATCAATCCGGAGGTTTTAAGACAAGAGCAAAGGAGCCGGAATGGAGCGACAGGGAGCAGGTGAGTATGGAATTTTCCACAGGTACCACAGTCTGGGGTAGAAATTTAAGAAAAAAGAGCTTCCGAAAAATCCTAAGGTGCCATACACAGTAGACAGAACCTGGTAGAACCTGCAGATTGAGTTTGCCCGATTACCTAACATCTGTATCAATGGCCACAGTAGAATATTCCCTTCCCCCTATTAAAACTAACATGCATAATCAAATGAGCATGCATGTTAATGGTAGACTTTACATGATTGCAATACGCCTATATGTGTGCCAACTGTCTATGACCCCTGCAATTAGCATCTATATAAATACTTGTAGGATGTATTTAATCCGGAGCCATGTACATGTACAGCAGTGGATTAAAGATCCTGCTTCTGTTGGGTCTATTGTCTCAGGGCATAAGAGAGCTGCATGGCCTGCATGCTCCCACAAACCCCTGTTTTGCCCTGTAACTGTGTACGGTATATCCCAGTTACATTGCAAAGGGCAAAAAAGACATATAGACATAAGTTATCAAGTGCCAAAAATAAAAAAGTTTAAAGAATAAAAATTGCAAATAAAAAAAGGAAAAAATAATTTAAATAAAGCCCACTCCAACCACCACCACTGTCAACTGAAGGCATCTGTGTTGGTTTCATGTTCATATGTGCCTGCATTGCTTAGAAAAATTATGTTTAAATATATGCAAATGAACATCAGCACAGCATAGCGCAACAGAGGCGCTACAGTTACACCTAGAGGCTCACCTCTCTTTGCAACTGCCACGCCCCCACACTTTGATTGATTTTTAGATAAAGTCAGGGCCAGGCATGATCACATTTTCACTGCTTGGCTCTGTCAATCTAAGTGGAGAGGGCATGTTAGTTGCAGAGATAGCTGGGTATATAAACCATCAAAAAATGTGGTGATAAGAAAGCAGGATGCGCTCATACCCATATGCAGTTGTGCATTTCTATAGGGGAGCACATCCTGCACTTGTAGTCCGTTGCTAATGGCAATCACCAGCAAAAAATGCATACAATGGATGATGCCAGCAACGGACTACAAGTACCACAATGGACATCCTACATAAGATGAAATTTATGTGGATGTGGCAAGAATTCAGAACAAACACAGAACCAGAGATAGGTGCACACTGCCGTCACACTAAACCCTCACACTGATGTTAAAAATTGAGAGTTAGTTCGACATATCCTACTAGGAGGACATGTCTTAAGCCTCGGGCACCAGCGTCAAGGTCTCTCAAGTAGCCCGTGGGCCCTAACACTCACCTACCTGCGCCATATGGGCGATATCAGGGCCAGTGGGCAATTACAGGAGCATTAGGACGACTCACAAACATCTCCTCTGTTACCTCCAGCATGTAGCCATGCTTGCAATGGGAGGTGGGAGGTGTCTATGAGCCCTACCCAAGACTGACTGATATAGCCCAAAGCCTAGCAGGTGCACCCAAATGTGACCTGAAGATGAAAAACAGGCACATTTAAATTGGAGTTTATACACCTCCGTACATATATATATATATATAAACCATCAAAAATGTGGTGATAAGAAAGCAGGATGCGCTCATACCCATATGCAGTTGTGCATTTCTATAGGGAGCACATCCTGCACTTGTAATCCGTTGCTAATGGCAATCACCAGCAAAAAATGCATACAATGGATGATGCCAGCAACGGACTACAAGTACCACAATGGACATCCTACATAAGATGAAATTTATGTGGATGTGGCAAGAATTCAGAACAAACACAGAACCAGAGATAGGTGCACACTGCCGTCACACTAAACCCTCACACTGATGTTAAAAATTGAGAGTTAGTTCGACATATCCTACTAGGAGGACATGTCTTAAGCCTCGGGCACCAGCGTCAAGGTCTCTCAAGTAGCCCGTGGGCCCTAACACTCACCTACCTGCGCCATATGGGCGATATCAGGGGCCAGTGGGCAATTACAGGAGCATTAGGACGACTCACAAACATCTCCTCTGTTACCTCCAGCATGTAGCCATGCTTGCAATGGGAGGTGGGAGGTGTCTATGAGCCCTACCCAAGACTGACTGATATAGCCCAAAGCCTAGCAGGTGCACTCAAATGTGACCTGAAGATGAAAAACAGGCACATTTAAATTGGAGTTTATACACCTCCGTACATATATATATATATATAAACCATCAAAAATGTGGTGATAAGAAAGCAGGATGCGCTCATGCCCATATGCAGTTGTGCATTTCTATGAGGAGCACATCCTGCACTTGTAATCCGTTGCTAATGGCAATCACCAGCAAAAAATGCATACAATGGATGATGCCAGCAACGGACTACAAGTACCACAATGGACATCCTACATAAGATGAAATTTATGTGGATGTGGCAAGAATTCAGAACAAACACAGAACCAGAGATAGGTGCACACTGCCGTCACACTAAACCCTCACACTGATGTTAAAAATTGAGAGTTAGTTCGACATATCCTACTAGGAGGACATGTCTTAAGCCTCGGGCACCAGCGTCAAGGTCTCTCAAGTAGCCCGTGGGCCCTAACACTCACCTACCTGCGCCATATGGGCGATATCAGGGGCCAGTGGGACTGCAACGGACTACAAGTGCAGGATGTGCTCCCCTATAGAAATGCACAACTGCATATGGGTATGAGCACATCCTGCTTTCTTATCACCACATTTTTTGATGGTTTATATATATATATATGTACGGAGGTGTATAAACTCCAATTTAAATGTGCCTGTTTTTTATCTTCAGGTCACATTTGGGTGCACCTGCTAGGCTTTGGGCTATATCAGTCAGTCTTGGGTAGGGCTCATAGACACCTCCCACCTCCCATTGCAAGCATGGCTACATGCTGGAGGTAACAGAGGAGATGTTTGTGAGTCGTCCTAATGCTCCTGTAATTGCCCACTGGCCCCTGATATCGCCCATATGGCGCAGGAAGGTGAGTGTTAGGGCCCACGGGCTACTTGAGAGACCTTGACGCTGGTGCCCGAGGCTTAAGACATGTCCTCCTAGTAGGATATGTCGAACTAACTCTCAATTTTAACATCAGTGTGAGGGTTTAGTGTGACGGCAGTGTGCACCTATCTCTGGTTCTGTGTTTGTTCTGAATTCTTGCCACATCCACATAAATTTCATCTTATGTAGGATGTCCATTGTAGTACTTGTAGTCCGTTGCTGGCATCATCCATTGTATGCATTTTTGCTGGTGATTGCCATTAGCAACGGACTACAAGTGCAGGATGTGCTCCCTATAGAAATGCACAACTGCATATGGGTATGAGCGCATCCTGCTTTCTTATCACCACATTTTTGATGGTTTATATATATATATGTACGGAGGTGTATAAACTCCAATTTAAATGTGCCTGTTTTTCATCTTCAGGTCACATTTGGGTGCACCTGCTAGGCTTTGGGCTATATCAGTCAGTCTTGGGTAGGGCTCATAGACACCTCCCACCTCCCATTGCAAGCATGGCTACATGCTGGAGGTAACAGAGGAGATGTTTGTGAGTCGTCCTAATGCTCCTGTAATTGCCCACTGGCCCCTGATATCGCCCATATGGCGCAGGTAGGTGAGTGTTAGGGCCCACGGGCTACTTGAGAGACCTTGACGCTGGTGCCCGAGGCTTAAGACATGTCCTCCTAGTAGGATATGTCAAACTAACTCTCAATTTTTAACATCAGTGTGAGGGTTTAGTGTGACGGCAGTGTGCACCTATCTCTGGTTCTGTGTTTGTTCAGAGATAGCTGGGCCTCACGGAGTTAGGCAATGACCCCGTTGCTCCTAGCGCCTCATTTGCATATATTAAAAAATTATTTTTCTCAACAACGTGGACACATATGAACATGGAACCAACACATATGCCTTCAACTGCAAAGGTCAGCCACTTTCAGGTACCAAGCTGCTGATAGATGCTCTTTAAGGCATTTTCAGGCCTGGTCACAAAAGGCCTAATGAATGCGACCACCCATAGAGAGTTTGATGTCAAGCGATGACATCACTATCACGTTCCTTTATTATGTCAATTCTGTTTTACTTTAGACAGAAAAACACTTCCTCATTCTTCACTCCTAGGGACCTGAGACAGCAGGCAGACAGTAAATCCACTCTGTGGAGCTCACAGCATAAATCACAGTTTTACCCAGTATTTCTAATCATTTTTCTCAGCCTGACAAGTGTTTATAGAGAAGTGAAGACTGTATTGCCTTGTTTTGGCACATTATACATTCTTCACTTTTTATTGCGACTATCATATAAACTATCAAATAAAGCTGGGCTCCTTATATAGTAAGTGTCACTGCCTTGGTTCTCTTTGTATTCTGGTGGGTTGCATTTAAAAAAAAATCCACATATTGCTTAAAGAAGAATTCCTGCAGAAAACCAAGTATAATAGGAGTTGTAGTGTTGAGCTGATATTGTGTTTTTTAGTATATGCAGTTTCAGTATATGTTTTTTTCTTTTGTTGTAGTGTACATTTTACTTGGGTGGGAATATTTTTGTCTTTTAACTTGCTTTCTTTTATCACTGTTTGACGTAGACAAGAACACAACATAAAGCTGAACTAGAGGATGGTTATGTTGCACCAGGCTAGACTGGCAATAGGTCCTTCTAGGAAACTTCATGGTGGGTCATACATAGCGGGCTACCAGCACCCTCCTCAGTTCCTATTCCTCTTATTAATACTGTAATAGATTTTCCAGGGCCAAGACAGGGTACATAAAGACCTGAAGCATCCAGCGTTAATTAACCAGGCTGGGAAGATCAATTACAGTATTAGTAACATTATACTGCAGTAATACTCAATTAGGTCAGTGGACCGACAAAGATCCCTTTAGGGGTCCTAAACTAAATATCTTTATTGTTACAAATCTAAAATCACAAGACCTACAGGGTGTGGTAAGGTGCAAGGTGTCATTTGCGATGGCAGGTACGTGTCACCGAGGTTGCTGGCCTCGGTGAGGTGAGAGCCGGGTTTTTGTCTGCAGCAGCTAGTGCTGTTTGACTCTTTTAAATAGCATGGCTGCAAAGCCGATCCGGGCCGGCTCTTACTGGGAGCAGCTAAAGAGTAGGGTGGGTGGCTGCTCCCCACGGTCCAGTCCGAGTTTTGGGCTGGGTATAAAACACAGCCATCAGCTGTGTCTGTGTGTGATTATCCTGGAGCCTGCTAACAGGACTGAGGAGTTCTCTGTGCTGGAGGACGGAGCTCAGCAAGGTGGTGTTTCCCTGCAAACTGAAGGAGGAATCGCCTGCGGCTGAACCGACTGCTAGGTGTGAACCGCACTTAAACCACCCAAGGTGACTGGACCCTGTGTTGGCCTGTTTTTGGTTTTGCCACATGATTTCTGTTGTGTGTGAACTGTCACCAAGAGACTGTTTTCATTTCTGGTGTGCAAGTGTGAATAAAACACTGTTTGATGCACAATCTGGACTCCTTGTTTTGCCTCTAAACTGCACCCGCACCGCTGTCTACCAGAGCGACTCCCCACATTTGGTGTCGGATGCGGGCATGCGCAGTGAGGCTGGCGTGAACGCCGAACTTTGTTTTTGCTGAGCAGAAGTGAATGTCCTATATTAGGCCGGCAAAGTTGCAGCCTGTGATCCCCGACAAAATGGAGGCGGCTGTGAAAGCCCTCATAGAGGCTAACGTGCAGCAGCGGGAGACCAACCAGCTACTGCTACAGCACGTGATGGCGTTGCAAGCGGCAGGAGCGCCCCACCGCGTCCACGATGCCCGGAAAGCTGTCCGTGCCGCGATCCCTAAGATGACCCCCTCGGATGATGTGGAGACCTATCTGGCGGTGTTCGAGAAGGTGGCCGTGAGGGAGAAATTACCCCGAGAACAGTGGGCAGAGGTCGTCGCTCCGTTCCTGGCGTCTGGACCCCAGCAAGTATTTTTGACCTCCCAGATGACCAAGCCGCTGACTACCCGACCGTGAAAGGTGAGATCCTGGCAAGACTGGGGGTGAACGTGTTAGTCCGGGCTCAGCGGGTCCACCAGTGGAACTTTAATACGGCTGAACCCGCCAGGCCGCAGTATTATGAGTTGCTGCACAGGTTGCAAAAGTGGCTGCAGCCTGAGGTTCTAAGTCCGGCTGCTATGCTGGACCGTCTGCTGGCTGACATCTTCTGGAGGGCCTTGCCGTACTCCCTGCAGCACTGGATCGGCCAGGTGTCACCCACTAATGCCTTGGACATGGTCGACCTGGTCGAGCGCTATGAGGCCACAAAAACCTTGAAAGGAGGTGTTGTTGGGAGGGGGCCGGTCAAACCCGGAGGTCTCCCATCCAGTCCCGACGACTGGTACCCGAGAAACCTGCTCGGGGTGTACCCCTGTAGACCCGGCCCCGATAGTCTGCTGGCGGTGTCACGAGCCTGGCCATGTGAGGGCCGACTGTCCACAGTGGGGAGAACCCATGGAGACCAATTATGGGTACCGGGCTTCCATGTATGCCCGGAGACTGTGTGCGACCGGCACCCCGAGACCCTAGACAATCGTCATCTGTGCCAGGTGCAAGTCGGTGATAATCTTGCAGTGGCGCTGCTGGACTCAGGGAGCCTAGTAACCCTGGTAAGTGCTGCCCTGGTACAGCCCTCCCAGTATACGGGCCGGAAAGTTGGGGTGGTGTGCATACACGGAGACTTAAAGGACTATCCCACGGCTGTAATGTCTCTGTCCACGGCGGCCGGCACATGGACTTGTGAAGTGGCGATCTCCGCCAAGCTACCGTATGAACTAATAATTGGAAGAGACTTCCCTGGTTTTCCGTCACTATGGCCTGAGGTGAAAGTGACTAATAGCCCTGAGACAGGGGTAACCCTAGCAGAGTGGCCTGGTTCCTGTGGGAGGCCAGAGCCCTGGGAGCCCGAGTCCGAAGGGCCTGCGGTAGGGGTGACCACCACTTCTGTGATAGAGGGGAGACAACCCCACTGAGTGTAATGGTGGGAGACACGGAGGACTTGCCACCGGGACCTGAGTTGGCAGACCTCAATGTCTCCGGGAAAATTTTGGGACCGCACAACACCGGGACCAAACCCTAACCAGAGCCTGGGAAAGTGTCATAATAATTGATGGTAAACCCCAGAAACCTGGGGCTGAATTAATGTTTCCGCGATTCATTGTCCTTCAGGATATGTTGTATCGGGTGAACCAAATCCGAGGTGAGCCTGTTGAACAGTTGGTGGTGCCCACAGCGTATCGCAGGCTTGTCATGGAGCTTGCCCACCAACATGTTCTTGGGGGACACCTGGGGTGGCAGAAAACCCAGGACCGCATACTGCAGCGGTTTTATTGGCCCAGTGTGTTCAAGGAGGTAGAGAATTATTGTAAGTCCTGTCCCACCTGTCAGATAACTAGCCCCCAGCCACATTTCCGTAGTCCTCTGGTACCGCTTCCAATTATTGAGGTCCCGTTTGAGCGAATCGCTATGGATCTAATTGGGCCTGTACCAAAATCTGCCAGGGGCCACCAACACATTCTGGTAGTTCTCGACTATGCCACTCGGTATCCGGAGGCGGTGCCTCTGCGACATACCTCAGCTAAACTCATTGCCAAAGAGTTAATGGAAATGTTTTCCCGTGTGGGCCTGCCAAAAGAGGTTCTGACAGACCAAGGGACCCCTTTTATGTCCAAAGTAATGAGGGAACTGTGTAAATTATTGCGTATAAAGCAGTTACGGACGTCCGTTTACCATCCACAAACGGACGGTCTTGTCGAGAGGATTTAACCAAACTTTAAAAATATGTTAAAGAGGGTGGTGTCTAGAGATGGGAAGGACTGGGACCTGCTTCTGCCCTATCTCATGTTCGCAGTGCGAGAGGTGCCCCAGGCCTCTACTGGGTTCTCGCCCTTCGAACTGCTTTATGGCAGAACACCCTCGGGGCCTGTTGGATATCGCCAAGGAAGCGTGGGAACAACAGCCTGTCCCCCACAAAAGTGTCATTGAGTATGTCACCCAGATGCAGGAACGGATGGAAAAGGTGTTGCCGCTGGTCCGGGAGCATATGGAGGCAGCGCAACAAGCCCAGAGTAGGGTGTACAATCGTCAGGCTCGAGTGCGGGGCTTCAAGCCGGGAGATCGGGTGTTGGTTCTGGTACCCACCCTTGACAGCAAGTTCCTAGCTAGGTGGCAGGGCCCCTATGAGGTGATCGAGAAAGTAGGGAAGTAAATTACAAAGTACACCAGCCAGGGCGGCGCAAGCCGAGAGCAGGTGTACCACGTGAATTTACTAAAGCCGTGGAAAGATAGGGACACGGCCGACGACCACAGCCCCGGCCAGGGCTTCTAGGTGAAAAGGGTCCAGCCCCACAGTTCGAGGCCTGTGAAGCAGTAACCACGGTAAAAATTGCAGACAGCCTGTCTTCCAAACAAGTTCAGGAAGTCAGGGAGTTCATCAGTCGGAACACGGATGTGTTCTCGGACCTCCTGGCCGCACGTCTCTCATCCAACATGACATCGTCACTGAGCCTCAGGCCAAGATCCGGTTAAAACCATACCGGGTACCCGAGGCTCGGCGGCGGGCCATCGCGGAGGAAGTGCAAGTAATGTTGAAGCTTCGATGTCATTGAGGAGTCGAAAAGTGAGTGGGCCAGTCCCATAGTCCTAATACCCAAGCCGGATGGGACGTTGCGGTTCTGCAACGACTTTCGCAAGTTAAATGAAGTATCCAAGTTTGTGGCGTATCCCATGCCCGAGTAGGCGAGCTGGTTGAAAGTTTAGGACAAGCCCGTTATTTTCTGTGCTGGACCTCACTAAAGGGTACTGGCAGGTACCCTTAGCGAGTCGGCTAAGGAAAAACCGCATTTGTTACCCCGCAGGGCCTGTATCACTACAAGGTGTTACCCTTTGGCCTGCATGGCGCCCCGCCACTTTCCAAGGTTAATGGACATAGTGCTGCGACCACATCGTCGGTGCGCCTCGGCCTACTTAGATGATGTAGTCATCCACAGCACCGACTGGGAAAGCCATTTACCCAAGGTGCAGGCGGTAGTGGATGCCCTGAGGAAAGCCGGACTGACCGCTAACCCAAAGAAGTGCTCCATAGGGTTAGAGGAGACAAAATATCTGGGATATGTAATTGGGCGGGGAGTCATCAAACCTCAGGTAACTAAGGTAGAGGCCATTCGTAACTGGCCCCGACCGGTCACCACCAGGCAGGTAAAGTCGTTCCTGGGGATTGTAGGTTACTACATGAGGTTTGTGCCCCACTTTGCCACAATAGCAGCGCCATTGACAGACCTGTTGAAGGGGCGAAAGTCTGGGAGGGTTAGCTGGAGTGAGAAGGCGGAGGAGGCTTTCTCCGCGTTGAAGTCGGCCCTGTGTGGGTCCCCGGTTTTGGTGACACCCGACTTCAACAAGGAGTTTGTCGTACAAACCGACGCCTCGGAGGTAGGCCTCGGTGCGGTACTGTCGCAGGAGGTCAACGGGAAGAACATCCCGTTGTCTTCCTGAGCCGTAAGCTCAGTCCCGCCGAGTCCAGATATAGTATAGTGGAGAGGGAGTGCCTGGCTATCAAGTGGGCACTCGAATCTCTCCGCTACTACCTGTTAGGGAGGAGGTTCCGTCTGGTGACCGACCATTCCCCCTCAAATGGATGAGTCAGGCCAAGGAGAGGAATGCTCGGGTCACCAGGTGGTTCCTATCTCTTCAAAATTTCAAGTTTTCCGTGGAACACAGGGCAGGCCGCTTGCAGGGCAACGCAGATGCCCTGTCCCGCGTCCACTGCCTCACGTGTGTTCACCCCTCAGGGTTGAACAAAGGGGGTATGTGGTAAGGTGCAAGGTGTCATTTGCGATGGCAGGTACGTGTCACCGAGGTTGCTGGCCTCGGTGAGGTGAGAGCCGGGTTTTTGTCTGCAGCAGCTAGTGCTGTTTGACTCTTTTAAATAGCATGGCTGCAAAGCCGATCCGGGCCGGCTCTTACTGGGAGCAGCTAAAGAGTAGGGTGGGTGGCTGCTCCCCACGGTCCAGTCCGAGTTTTTGGGCTGGGTATAAAACACAGCCATCAGCTGTGTCTGTGTGTGATTATCCTGGAGCCTGCTAACAGGACTGAGGAGTTCTCTGTGCTGGAGGACGGAGCTCAGCAAGGTGGTGTTTCCCTGCAAACTGAAGGAGGAATCGCCTGCGGCTGAACCGACTGCTAGGTGTGAACCGCACTTAAACCACCCAAGGTGACTGGACCCTGTGTTGGCCTGTTTTTGGTTTTGCCACATGATTTCTGTTGTGTGTGAACTGTCACCAAGAGACTGTTTTCATTTCTGGTGTGCAAGTGTGAATAAAACACTGTTTGATGCACAATCTGGACTCCTTGTTTTGCCTCTAAACTGCACCCGCACCGCTGTCTACCAGAGCGACTCCCCACAAGGGATAGGTTAAAACTATCAGGAATGAGGAGGGTGTGACGGTTCCTCATTTGCAATTGGTGCCACCTCACATTACATAGACCATTTGTTTATTCCATTGGCTATTGCTCCAAGCCCCTGACGAAGCCGCATCACGGCGAAACATGTCGGGTGGAGGAGTGTTAGGCGCTGCATTTTAGGCAGGAATGGAGGGCTAATACGGCCCATGAATGTGTGTGACCACCACTGTTTGTTTAGGGGCAGATATCTTAGGCCTGTGAGACACCTAACAGAGAGATAGCTCTCAGGGACAGGAATTAAATGTAGTGTGTTGGTACTGAGCCGCAGTTCCTACACAACAGAACTGAGTAGTGCTCTTGGTCTGAATGTGAATCGACTGTATGTGATTTTCCCCCATCATACAATCCTATTACCATTGGCAATAAGTGCCACGGGTTTGTGCGAGATTGAGTGCGATACTTACCAATTCTAGTGTCATAATTCCAACGGTAATAGACACCATTAAGAGTGTGAATGAGAAATAAATTCCCACTCCTAACTGTACCACAGAGTGGCCAGCAGAGACTCAATAATAGTTGTGTCAGCTCAAATAAAATTAATAACATTGCCAGCACTCTCAGCAAGATAACACTCAATGGTAGCAACCTAAGTTGCACCTAATTGTGCACCAATGAACTCCTAGTTTTGCACAGCAGTACTACACATGCAAACTACACCTGATCCTTAATGTAGCCTAGCTATCCCCAGGTTTATGACAGGCCCGGTGCCCATGGAATAAACAAATGGTCTATGTAGTGTGAGGTGGCACCAACTGCGAGTGTTGAACCGTCACTCCCTCCTCATTCCTGATAGTTTTAACCTATCCCTGTAGGTCTTGTGATTATAGATTTGTAACAATAAAGATATTTAGTATAAGACAGAGTTCAGACTAAGCAGATATGCATCTACACTCATAAGTGCATAACCATAAGGCGAACAAAGTTGGTTAAACTTAAAATGGCTGCACAATACATCATAAACTGATAGCAAAAAATAGAAAAAGGGGCTCATTCCAAATAAAATGGAATGAATGAAGCACTTAGCGCACATTTTTGATCAAAAGTATTTCGGGCCCAAGTACCGTGTCAAGGTGGCTTCCGCACAAGGGTCCCTAACATTACAGATACTGCCTCTCATAGACTTACTTGTGAGTGTAGATGCACTTGTGAGTGTAGATGCATATCTGCTTAGTCTGCGGTGAATAGATAGCGCACCACGCATTCACGCATACTTCACAGCTATGGGACTGATGAAAATAGCCAACCACTGCTTGAAGGGGTTGTCCCACGAAAAATCTTCTACAATTTTTAAACCAGCACCTGGACCTGAATAATTGCATGTAATAAAAAAAATTGTATAGCTACTGAGTCATTCAATAAAATGTATCTGTAAAGTGCCACTTCATTTCTTATTTCTTTGACCAGGTCATTAAAAAGGCCAAACATGCTCAGTTTCATCTTTCAACTTCTCTTAAGCTGTGATAGAGAGAGAGCTGCAGTCGAATGGACACACCCCGTGAGCTGCAGGAGAAAAGATACGCCCCCTGAGCTGTAGCATAAAAGACACTCCCCTTGAGGTGTCAGCTATAAATCTAGCAGAGCAATAAATGGGAATATCTCTGGATCCATGTGAGGTACAGAGTTGGTTCTAACTTTGTTAGAAAGGTATTGGCATGCACTATATAGTGTCTGATTTTTTACATTATTCATGGGATAACCCCTTTAACTATTTTCAGAACTCCCATACAATTAAATGTAATAGGTTTATTGTAAAGCTTGAAACATGTCATCTCACCGCCTCCTCCCTCCTTTCCTTCATTGCACAGTGACTTCTACAAATGATAAAAAGGATGCTCAGTCTCCTACAGAGGTCAATGATTAATTTGGTGACTTACTGTAGATTTCCTATGCCTTACTGACCTATAGTAATAAGGATGAGCAAACTAGTTCGGACTGACTGCAGACGAACCCAAATCTTTTCCGATTCATTTTGGACAAATCCACTAAAATGAGGCATAGCACCACTTCAGTGCATATGTTGGCGGAAAAAAACACTAGGGAGGAAGAAGAACGTTTCTCACAAAACCCTGAGAGGAAGTGGGGAGAGGGCTTGCTCTGATTGGCTCCCAGGCTGCAGCAGGCCGGGAGGTGCCCTAGCAAAACGTCATTTTGTGCTTGGCTCTGAACGAGGGTGGTTGAGTCTCACAGTGTCTGCCAGATATATGAGGAACGGAGCCTGTCAGCCAGGGAGTGAGATGAGAGGATCTGTGGCTGCTGTTCCTCCTAGCAGAACTGCAGCTACTGCAACCCACAAAAGCAAGGAAATACTTGATTTTTTTCCCATTTTCACAGAAATCCTTTCCTTGTGGTGGGGGGTGTAATAAGCAAAACCTGTACAACACGTGTTCTACCATCAATCTAGACCGGGGCGTACATAAAAATCATTTGGCCCCATAGCAAAAATCTGAATTGGGCCCCCCTAACTCCATCCACTACACACCCAGGCCACGACGGGAACGAGCCTCCTAAAGATGCTGTGAAAGGGCACAAAGATGGGCATAACTACTCTGACGGACACAGTCAGGTGTGCATAACTACAGTGAGGGGCAAGAAGGAGGACAAAACTACTGTGAAGAGGCAGAAAGGTGTGCATACCTACTGTGAAGGGGCACAAAGATGGGCATAACTACTGTGAAGGAGCCCAACGTTGGGTCAGGGAGGCTTGTTCCCTTTGCGGCCTGCTATTGGCTGCCCCTCAGCAGCCCCCAGTTGAAGGATGTTTTGCGACGGGGAAATACAGCGACGGCTGCGTGGGTATCAGGAGCAACGCGGTTGTCGGGGAGCAGGGTATTACCTATATGCAGTGCCTGGGCATTTTGGGGGGCTTTATAGGGGTTGGACAACGCCATTAACTCCTTGCTGCTGATGCTTAGTGTGCACGATGTCCCCCCCCCCCCATGCACACACACCATGGAGTTGGGATGGGCTGCTGGGCACACTGACCTCTATATAATAATGAGCCTTATATAGACAACAGTGTCCCCCCCCCAACCCCTCAGGTAGTCTGCTTGCTGCTGCCCTCTGTCTTCCCCCCACCAAGAATCCATTCCCCCATTAACTTTTTTTTACTCACTGCTGAGCTGACTGTGGTCAGGTGGCACACAACAGGGGCAAATGTTTTCCTGGACTGGCAGAGGTGATTCTGGGGCTGTTGGACTCCATGGCTGAGGCAGGGTGGCTGAGGCAGGCAGCTAGTGAGTGCAATATACAACTGCCCCTGCGCCCGCTGGCACAGTTCTGTCTGCTGAGCCTGCTGCGAGTGATACACTGGCCAATCAGCAGCAGAAGCTTTGCACTGCTAAATGCTGTCTGGCCAGTGAGCAGTGCACAGCAGACAGGCGCTATGCTGGAGCCTGGATGTCACTGGTGAGTCAGACAGAAAGGGTCATCGGTGCATGACTTGGGGGAAGGGGGCCCGGAGCAGAGGGGAAGCAGGGCCCAGGATGGAAGACGAGTGGGCTGCCTGTGTCAATACCTGATAACTAGCAATCATAAAATAGGGGGCGGGGCCTTCCATGCTCTCCAGACCCCCCCCCCCCAAAAAAAAATATATATATATATATTCGGGTTAAATCTGCTTATTATCTCCACAGTTCAGTTCAATTTTTTTTATATATATTTTTTTTTTGGGGGGGGGGGGGGTTGAAGTTAATGGAACCAGCCTATAGGTGATCAGTACACAAATACACACTAAGGCACTACACACTAACAGTTTACCTGCAATATTATGAGTCAGGTCTCAATCGTCCGTTTCCATTTATTCTATATCCACATGTTTAAAATTACTTTTTTGGGGGACTGTTCAATTTAATTAAACCAGCATATATATACGAGATTACTACGTGAAACACAGGGTAGTGCATCAATCTACCTGTGAGTGTTAATGTGAAATTGAGCATCAAGCCTCAATCGTCCATTTCCGTAATGGGTGGAATTTACATTTTTTGGGGATTGTTTACTATTTACCACAGCAATGCACAGCCTAGGGCAGGGATGGGCAAACTGCGGCTCTCCAGCTGTTGTAAAGCTGCAACTCCCACCATGCCCTGCTATGGGCTGATAGCTGTAGCCAGACTGGGCATGCTGAGAGTTGTGGTTTTGCAACAGCTGGAGAGCCGCAGTTTGCCCATCCCTGGCCTACGGCAGCAATTTACCTGTGAGCATTAACATGAATTTAAGCATCAGGCCTCAATTGTCCGTTTCTGTTTATTCTATATTAACATGGTTGGTATTTAATTGTTTTGAGGATTGTTCAATTTAATAGAACCAGCATATATAACTACAACAAACACAGGGTAGTGCAGCGATCTACCTGTGAGTGGTAACGTGAAATTGAGAGTAAAGCCTCAATTGTCAGTTTCTGTGAATTCCATTTCCAAATGGTTGGAATTTAATTTTTTGGAGTAATGTTCAATTTAATTAATATATAATCCAAAAAGTGGGCAGCACACCAAAAAAGATGAAAAAAAGACAAAAAACTTTTATTCACCCATGTGGAAAAAGCAACGTTTCGGCCTTTTTTCATTTTTGTATATATATATATATATATATATATATATATATATATATTAAAGCAAAACACAGGGTAGGGCATTGATCTGAGAATGATATGAAAAATTGAGCATCAGGCCTCAATTGTCCATTTACATGAATTCTAATTTCACACATTTGGAATTTCAATTCAATGAAACCAGCATGTATATGTGATTACTACAATAATACGCAGGCTAAGGTAGCAATTTACATGTGAGTGTTAATGTGAATTTAAGTGTCTGGCCTCAATTGTCTATTTCTGTTTATTCTATATCCACATGGTTGGAATTTAATTTTTGGGGGGGATTTTTCAAAAAAGCATATATACTTGATTACTACAACAATACACAGGGTAGCACACAAAATTATCTGTGACTGATAATCAATTTCCAATTTTTTTTTTTATTATTACTATTTATTTATTTATTTATTTATTGGGGGGGGTTATCGTTGATTATATATAAACCAGCTTAATTAAAACAACAATACATAGGGACAGAATATGGGTAGTAGCAGCACCAGTTATCCAGCCAGACCTAGTAGTAGTAGGCTGCAGTTATCAGTGCTGGCTTCGGAAAGGCACAATATTATTGTTGAGGAGAAAGAGGATGAGATTGTGGATAGTATGGCTCACTCCTCCTCTTAGTCGCAGGAGGATGATGTGGAGGTGATTTTGGAGCCCAACTCTGTTCCATGGAGCCAGGGGTCACAACATTCCTCCTGCTTCTCTTCCATGCAGCCCCCAAAATGGCTTTTAGTGGTGTCCTTTCTGTCTCTTCCTAATGAGGTGCCTTCATTTTTCTTAAGAAGTGGGAAGAAAACCCCACCTCACCCGTCGGAAGATAGTCAAGAAAGTCAAGAGAGTTTCCCTATTGATGACTTGTGTGAAAGCCATCACTGTTTGGGCTGCCCTGAGGAGGACTTTGGGGAGGAGGCTGGAAACCCCATGCTGACCTGTGTTGACGGTGGTGGTAATAGTGGCACCTGTAGCCACAGCATTGGCGGTGGGGGCAGAAACAGTGGGAGTGGGGGAAAATGCGAGCAGGGGAGGGGGCCCAGGAGCCCACCATGATATCTCACAGTCTGATAAAAGTGGCAGGAAGAGTGAGGACTCCGGTGACGATTGTGTGCTGGACAGGACCTGGGAGCCGGATCGGGGTGTTAAGGAGGAGACAACACCAGTGAAGGACGGTGACGGAAGCAATAAAGAGCAGAGGCCACATACCTCTTAAAGGTACCATGTCTGCTTCGGGATCTGGTGATTCCACTGGTACTGCAGATGGGTTAGGCCCAAAACGTGCCAGAGCTAAGCTTGGCTGCCTGCAGCTCTGTGTGAGCAACTCCTGTATGGTGCTTTTTCTCGACAAGGTGTGCACAAAACCACAGCGTTGTGCAAGATCTGCTGGATTAAAATAAACTATGGCCGTTCAACCACACTCATAGCTACTAGAGGTCTATTGCACCACATGAAGCGACATCACTGGATCCTTTCAGAAAATACAACTGGCCAAAAGTCAGTCCTCTTTTTCCTGGCCCTCTTTGTGGTAGCCAGCCTGCACGTCCTAGTAATATAGAATCTTCATCATCATCACCTTCTTCTTCTCCTGCTAAGACTTCTTCTTGTCATTGACAATGGCAAAACTGAGGGGTATTAAAAAAAAAAACATCTGTAGCAGCACTATCTGATAAACATACTAGTTTATAATATAATACATAAACCTATGAAAGGTCCTCTTTAAAGACTTTTGAACTGGTCATATACACCTCTTCACTCAACACTGCTGTACTGTTGGCCTGGCTGCTGTTGAGTAAAAGATTGATTTAGCTTTACCTGTATTTCTCTTTGTTTGCAGTACACTAACTACTCTGGAATATGTTGCTGCTTTATGCATAAAAGTGGTTATTGTGACTATTATTTTTATTGCATGTTTGTAACTTTCAAATCACAGAAAAGAAAAAATAAATAAATAAATAATTTGAAGCGAGTGCTGAATTTTATGCACATTTGCAGGTTCCACCTAGAAAAATAATTTTTCGGTACTTAGATATTAATGGCCAATCCTCAGGATAGGTCAATAATATCAGATTGATGGGAGTCTGACACCTGACTTTTTTTTTCGGGCAGCCTCCAGCGCTGGAAACTATACAGTGGTCAGAAGGGTCCTCTGCATAGTTTCCAGTGCCGATGTACTGCAGTGGTTTCAGTATATGCTGTTGATAAAAAAAATTTAAGCTAAGGATGGAAACATAATGGCCTGGTTTACTGCTAGTTGATACCTACAGTGAATCTACCATGTGGGCGTTAGAGTTTTCCGTCTCATAGAAACTTATCTATATAATCTAATTTTAGAAATGGGTCACAATTGGATAAAATATCAGTATCATTACTGCACGTAAAGGTCACCAGCATGGATGTTGAAACAATCTGTTATAATTACCACAGTCTACATATAAGTATCAGTATTGTTCCACATTTATATCTGGACCTGCTGCTGGATTTGTTGGTAAACCTAAAGAGGTTATTAATCTGTCCATAGTGATACTACCATTACAGAGAGCAGTGGACTCCTGCTATTTCTCTGTATTCTGCCTGAGCTTCTCAGCCACACTCTGCTTGTGAACCAAAGCAATGGTTAACTCTATCCTGCAACTGGACTTAATTGATGAACTCAGAAGCCACCCAAGGGAATGTATTGCACCTCGTTCCAGTCCATTTATGTGTCCTTGTGGATTCTGCCCCTCGTCAGCATTTCCAAGTCAACTTCAGGTTTTGACTCCTGGTCAAGTCTTTCTGTTCTTGACTCTTGTCCTACCTCCAGCCTGTGTCTTGATAATAGTTACCGGTCCGGTTTCTACACTCCAGGCCTGTGTCCTCTTACTCTGACATTTCACAGTTACAACCTTAACTTTGCTATTCCACAGTTGTCCACCTGATTGTCTTACGGATTGTTCGTGTATTAACTGCATGTTTCTTTTTTGTTGTAACGACCTACAGGGGGAGAACTGGAAGGAGGGGAGTGGTAGTTGTGGCACTGATAGGAGTTGTAGTGGTTCATGGTGGCTGTCCTCACTCCAATGCTCCCAGTGTCCGGGCAGTGAATGCAGGACACATCCTTTCTTTCCTTGGCTTTTGAGAGCTCCTGTTAGGTGGGGTGCCTGATATTAGGTAGATGGGTGCAAGGCAGAAAGGTAGATGTAGGGGCCGGCGGATGGATTGTGAAGTCAAAGACCAGGCCCATTTGGTTTCAACAAATAAAGTCTCTCTTTACTGAATAGACAATAGTAGTAGTAGTTCATGTAGCAGCAATAGAACTGTAACTGTAAAGAACTGTAGGTGTCTACCAATAGTTGTCTATAGAAGGGTAAGGACCCTCCCTGAGTCTTACTTTGTTCACTTTGCAATCTTCCCAAATAACCACAGGCATGCAATTCCGATCTCATTAACTCTTTTTGCAGTTCCCAGTTGCAGGTTACAGATGGCCAGTTTGTCTCAAAGTGTGGTGGGTACCGAAACATCCTTTCCACAGCAGTAAAGTCTGATTTCCATTCCCTCGTATAACACATTGACTTCTCTTTGGCCAGTGGTTTTGCAGCCATTATGAGCCCTGACTATGCCAGTCTCAGTGCCCTCTTGCTATGACAGCCACAGTGCCTAACCACTTTGCAAACAAAACAATAGCTGATCTCAGGGAGACCAGCTACAAAAAAACACTGCAGAGCCTCATTTAAGAGTCTCGGCATAGCATACCAAAGTGCAAAGCTCCCTGGCAAAGAGTAATATGCAAAATAAATTTGGAGCCCCAGTATTGGGTCTACAACACAATGAAAGCCAGATATCCCTCAAAGGAAAACCGAGCAAGGCATTGCTCCTGGTTAGCCAGAATCCTACTCCACACCGATGAGGGGCAACACCCCGAAACAGCTGTCTGTGGACGGATAACTGGCTTAGGTCTTCCTGTCACATCCTTAAAGCTTGTAAAAAAGCGGGATCTTGACATAGGGGCCACTTAATATGGTGGATTTGGTGATCTCTGTAATGGGGATACCCCTTTGCTCGGTTTTCCTTCCTTTGAGGGATATCTCGCTTTCATTGTGTTGTGAACCCAATACTGGGGCTCCACATTTATTTTGCATAATCAAGTTGCAAGCCACAATGATTCATCACAGTGACCCCTGGCAATGCCAGCCACAAATCTCCCTGACTATGCCAACCACGGAGCAGTAGTAGGAGTCTGGAGTTAAACTGGCATGGATCTGTCCTGTGCACAGCATGGAGGGGGATGGAGTGTGGCTATAAATGTTCTGGCAGGGCGGGCACTGTACATTTTTATTCTGCTGTGTGTACCTATGTGTATGTTATTTGCACATTGAAGTCATATTTTACAGAAATATGTGTGTAAGATGTGGCAGATGCAGCAGAATATAGGAGCACAAGATCGAGAAGAAAAAGTGTGTCTAAAGCCTCATGCGCATGACTGTATTTTGGGTCCACGTCTAATCTGCATTTTTTTGCTGATTATATGCTGACCCATTAATTTCTATGAGGTTGGAAATAACGTGGACAGCGCCCTGATGTCATCGGTCTGCTGTCTGCATCAATGAGGCCATACCACAAAGTATAGAACATGTCCTATTCTTTTCGCAGAGAATAGGCAGTTCTATAGGTAAATGCGGCATGCACACAGCCAGTATCCGATATTTCACGGATCTGTGCAAATACACACGGTCATGTGCATGTAGCCTAATGGTACAAAAAATACGGTTATGTCAGTGTCACTCATTACTTGCTATTGCTGTATTAAGGAGTGTCATATACCAATTTTTAAGCAGAAGTAATTCAGACCAGAACTGAATTTTTTGAAAAATTTAACGAATCCGACACAAAAAAAATTTCAAGAAATTTGCTTGTCTCTAATCTGAGCACCCAATTCTACTTTAAAGAATTTTCTTTATTCTGGGCAACCATTGGTAATTTTGTATGCTCGAAGGGAAGTGGTACACCATGAAAAGGCTTAAAAAAACACTTCAAAGACTTCTCTAAATTATCTTGGGAATCATCGGTTTTAACTTTTCTGCCTTCCTCAGAATATTCTGCTTGCTTAGATTTAAAACTGATATAATAAATTAGCAACATGAAAGTAAGATAAATCATGTTTCTTCATAAAAAACCATACAGTTATAGTTATTACATATTTCATGTGGACATTCAGGTAGATCTCTCTAGTTTTTCCATAAGCTATGGGAAAATATTGCATTTCTTACCCTCTCGTGTATTGATCTACTAACTAAGCCTTTAAAACTACTTAGAACATGACCTACTTTTTATTTTCTTCTATGGTATATAATAAACTAAGTGCGTCATAAAACAAAGTTTGTGCAGTCTCACGGCCCAATGTGTTTTCCTACAGTATGCACATAAAAAAACCATGAAACTGTATCTGTAATGGTTTCTATGGGCCTCCTAGCAGTGTTAGCAAAAAAAAAAGACATGTCAGCATCGACGCCAGTACATCAGATCGGACATTTGTAGTGTCCAGGAGGGGCCTAATTAACTCCCCTGCTCAACTGAGTTCAACAGCAACAACATAATGATGTCAACATGACACAATTTTGCAAATATCACTGACCACGAAGGATCTTCTGACCTCATACCTTTCATAGAGGAGTGCATTACTGAAGATTGCCGCCATAGTAATTTGATGGGGTTGTATGGATTTTATAGGTTCCACCCGAGGTTGTGTGGGTTTCCTCCAGATACTCCAGTTACCTCTAGGCTATGTGAGTTATGCACAGCACAAGTTGCAGCAGAGGTGTAGTGAGTTATAGAACTAGAACCAGTCCTTACATGAATCAAGAGATCCCCCCATTTGTTGCTCAGATTGATCTGCTAGATGTATTTCTGCTGCAGCTCTCTCCCTCTAACTGTTGCAGCTTCTATCAGTAGATCCAGCCATTGGCAGTAGAAGGATGGAATTGAGCATGTGTGACCACTTCCTCAATGTTACTGAGGTAACATGAGGTACCAAGAAATAAGGACAAGAACAAACTGAAGGTAGCGCTATACAAATACATTTTATTGAATAACTCAGTGGCTTTACTAAATTTTACTTACATGCAATTACAAAAATATTCAGATCCAGGTGCTGGCTTAAAAAATGCAGAATATTTTTTGTGGGACAATAGGAATATTGAAATTTGCTTCCCACTGGTCCTTTAAGATGGGAGGTACAAAGCAAGCAAATTAGGTTTCATTTATTAAGTGATATACGCCACTTTGTGTGCCATGTATCAGTTGCAGATTTTGTCACAAGCCATTTTGCAAAAAATCTGCGACTTTCACCCGCTCACGCTACTTTGCCAACAGGTCTGGAAAAGGGGGCATGGCGGGAAGGAGGGCAGGGCGGCAGGCCTGTGTCATTCATCATGTTCTCCGCCAGATTTTGGCATGCAAAATGACTTAAATCTATGCCAGCAAGGAGCCGGTGTAGATTTAAGATTGTCGCACGTCCTTCTGGAGGAAGCGCAACAGTTATGTAGAGGCCGGTGCCTCCAAATAACTTTGCCTCTTCCTCCTGCATTAACACCGGCGTGTAAATCGCATCACATCTAAAACTCAGCAACAAGAAGAAGAACATCTGCCTCATGGGTCATCTACCAGAGTTCCAGTGTAGTTATTTTGTGATAATAAGATAATTTTACCTGCATTGTGAACCAAGAAACTGTTATTATGTGTGAAACAATTAAAAAGCATCAAGAATACAATAAAAAAAAACGTAAGCATTTCTTACAGCTTGCTCCATGTACCTATGTTTGCTGGTATTTTATCTTATACTAGGCTCTGGAATCTTCTGCATAGCTTAGTGGTCGAGCTCATCCCTCCCTTGAAACGGCTTCCAGGCTTTCTTGTTTCCTCAGCTCTTTACTGCAGCCTACACCAAACAAAATTATTTTTAGCTTGTTCAGATTCTTACAATAGGTCCGTTTAGCACAGCTGTGGCATTTATTGGGAAGATAAATAGCATTTTCCATTAGAAGTCTGTTGAAAATCCTTATTCTTTTGCCAGACAGTGAAATAAGGATTTCAGCCTCAGCCAATCAGACAACTCTGCTGCACAATTTAATATGAAATGTTGAGGTACACAGTGGCTTATAAATGCTCCCTCCATCATTGGATTATTATGGAGCAGGGCTAGAAAGCCCAGTTGTTAATGGACCGATGCCAAGAAAGCTTTTATCAACAAACTCCGTAAGTGTTTCTATGGAGTTTTTTTTTCTTCTTGGATTCACATTTTACTTTTTGACCTACAAAGTTGTAAGAATCTCTGTGTTTGTACTGCATATAGAAGTTGTGAGTAAGAAAATACAGTAGAAAGGACTCATTCTGCAATGACCTGGTGGAGAGGCAGAAATAATGGGAGTGGTATTGCAGATAGGAGTTGTGGTAGTCACGGAGAGATCCCTACGGCCATGCAATAGAATGATGATGTGGGTGGTAGTGCGGTGCGAACAATGATGAGGCCAGATCTTGTTGCAACAAATCCACTGTACTTTACTGAGGCTATTCAGGAGATAAAAATTGTCTCTAAAGGGGGAGGCACTCTGCTAACACTGTACCACACGGAGACCTAAATGCACTACACACCATAAAAATGTATTCAAAACACAAACCATTCATATAAGATATGTAGCTATATAATACCAGGTGTATACTGCGGGGCAGAGTGGGGAGAGAAGACCGCTTTTAGAGATCTCTACAAGTGGTAACGTAAAAAAATTCCTCCTTGATTCTAACAGTTAAATATGTTAAGTATATGAAAACACTGCGGAGACGATTATATCAAACGCAAGAAAAGTGAAGAGGTTTCTCTGCATGGTGGAACTTTTTTTGAGGAACGTCCTATCATTCATTGAACAATTATATTTAGAGGTACCACACTATAATATGGAGTTGGAATACTCCAAGGCAATTTAAATCAGTATAGAGGGACGTTTATGCCAGACACTCAAAATTGAACTTAGATGGGCCTATGCGCCCTTATGGTACATTTAGTTTATGGTTTTATATAGCTACATATCTTATATGAATGGTTTGTGTTTTGAATACATTTTTATGGTGTGTAGTGCATTTAGGTCTCCGTGTGGTACAGTGTTAGCAGAGTGCCTCCCCCTTTAGAGACTATTTTTATTTCACATGTACAATACGGTATAGGGGTGAACCGAGGGAAGTGCACCACGGTCAGATTTTGAAGTTTGGGTGAAGCCGCTGTATTAACATTTCTTGACTATTCAGGAGATAGGTCACACAAGCCCTGTATACATCCAATGCAGTCTTTACAGCAGGCACCTACCATCCCCAAAGGTGTGGATGGAAGATGGGGGGCTGGGTCCCTATACGTATAGTCTGCACAAACTTTCCTTTCACTGCCTAAGGCTGGGTTCAGACTTGCGCGTTTTACAGCGCGTTCTAACGCGCTGTAAAACGCTCAACACATGAAAAACAATGCTTCCCTATGGCCCTGGTTTTCACTTGAGCTTTTATACAGCGCGTTTAAACGCGCTGAAAAACGCCCTACGCTCATAAAAGTTCTTGAGCTTCTTTGGGGCGTTTTGTCGTGCGTATTGTGATTGATGCCAAGTAGTCAATCACACAAACGCGCGTACGACGCGCATTTCCTATTTGCAAAAACGCACTGTAATACGCGTGAAAGAAACGCGCGTTTTACGCGCGTATCAAATACGCGCAAGTCTGAACCCAGCCTAAGAGATGCACTGTCTCTGTCTGTGGATATATGTAGATACCCCTGTATCCTCAGTTGGATACCATTAGAGATGAGCAAAGTTTTGGAAAATTCGAGTCAGCTGCTTCGCCAAATTTTACCCAAAGATTAGCATATTTTGTAAGTAGCGGATGCAATGACAGGGAGCGGCTCCCCATCATTGTACCCCTCATATGGCGCGTTCATACATGATCGCTGCATCTGAGAGTAAAAAAGTGTAAAATTAACAGAAAAAAAAATGTAGCTTGAAGATTTGACGCAATCTGCTTGCCTGCTCTAGTTATTCTGGTCCTGCACGCTAGCTACTGGGTGTCCATTTTCTCATCCGCAGCTTGTTTACTTCCTCTCAGTCAGTCATTGGCTGCAGCAGAGCAGGTGACCATGCCTATGCTTGGGAGGAAGTAAAGAAGTTGTGGACCAGAAGATGGACACACAGGACCCAGTGCACAGCACCGGAGAAGCAGATAGCATGTAAGTATGAGTCTTTTCAAAGTGGAGGCAGGCTGTAGGCATCAGTTAAAAGTTGGGTAATCCCAGACAAACCTTTTAATGACAGCATTATTGTACTGCAGGAGACCTTAATAAGTATGCTAAAATAAGGCTCTGTATATATCTCCACTATCCCAGTTCTTTTGGCAGGGACTCTTTGAATAACTGTATTATTTAAATTACATTAGTTATCTTGTATTAATTGTAGCAGTATACAGAAGTAAAATATCCTTAACTGCAGTTATCTAAAACTCCTCACTCACTCTGCCTGTTCTATCTGTGCATGCTAACTCTCCAGTGAAGTTCTATGAGATGTCGCTTCACACTGGTCTCCCTGACTCTTGCATGTAAGAGCTGACAGAGGAGAGAGAGATAACAGTAGAGAGGGCAGATAGGCTCAAGCCTCATCTCATAAGAAAACATGGAGACCCTGCAGTGTGAGGGAACAGCAGTTCTGTGT
Organism: Bufotes viridis; assembly: GCA_033119425.1. Classification (NCBI taxonomy): domain Eukaryota; kingdom Metazoa; phylum Chordata; class Amphibia; order Anura; family Bufonidae; genus Bufotes; species Bufotes viridis. Next base: position 231,302,766 of record CM065594.1, read on the forward strand.
CACTAATCTGTCATGGCTGCCTGCATACAAAAAAGTACAGTGTGGGGAGACTCCACCTCTGTATCCAACCCCTTCCAAACTCTTTAAGTCTAAGACAGCAGTAGTAATGTCAAAGTGACAGCGACATATATGTCTATGGGTAAACAGGTAGCTGGTGGGTGACTAATATTCCGGTTAATAACACAGTGCATTAAAAAAAAGTCCAAAATGTATCCCTTTATAGTGGCAGATGCCTGTTTATCCTGCCCTGCCAAAATATACACTTCATTTTTGCCGAGGAGCAATGTCTTTTCATAAATTAGGTGCACCCTCTGGCAGTCCATGTGTCTAAAGAGAAATCTTTGCCAGCCACCTTTTCAGAAAGTGGCAAGGGCAATATAGAAACCATCAAAAAATGTGGTGATAAGAAAGCAGGATGCGCTCATACCCATATGCAGTTGTGCATTTCTGTAGGGGAGCACATCCTGCACTTGTAGTCCGTTGCTAATGGCAATCACCAGCAAAAAATGCATAGAATGGATGATGCCAGCAACGGACTACAAGTACCACAATGGACATCCTACATAAGATGAAATTTATGTGGATGTGGCAAGAATTCAGAACAAACACAGAACCAGAGATAGGTGCACGCTGCCGTCACACTAAACCCTCACACTGATGTTAAAAATTGAGTTAGTTCGACATATCCTACTAGGAGGACGTGTCTTAAGCCTCGGGCACTAGCGTCAAGGTCTCTCAAGTAGCCCGTGGGCCCTAACACTCACCTACCTGCGCCATATGGGCGATATCAGGGGCCAGTGGGCAATTACAGGAGCATTAGGACGACTCACAAACATCTCCTCTGTTACCAAGGGCAATATAGAACCCTGGAGTTTTAAACTTTTTTACGCAGGGGCGTAGCTAACGGCTCATGGGCCCTGGTGCAAGAGTTCATCTTGGGCCCCCCTTCCCTCAGTGCTTTGTGTGTCTTCCTATACGGCACAAGGGTCTTTGGGCCCCTTTATGCTCCTGGGCCCGGTAGCGACTGCTACCTCTGCACCCCTTATAGCTACGCCCATGTTTTTACGCCAGAATGCTGGTGTTGAGGGGGATTATAATTCCTCAGAATGTTTTTTTCTGCTGTCATTAAACTATCATCAAATCTTCATAGTCCTTATCTTCTGATATTTTCAAACTGTGTGGGACGTCCTTTCCTTTGCTTCTCTGCCACACGTGCTCCTCTCCTGGTCAAGGGCCCATATTGGCTCAAGAGATCCTGGTTAACTCCTTTGATGTCATGAGCAGGAGGACCTTTTGGAAGCTTCCAAAGATCCCACATCTAGTGACACAGGACTTGTCTACACTTACACCAGCTACAGTTGACAGCTTGGAGGTTGATCACTCCCTTTTGACCAGCCCGGAACATTTCCGAAGCAGTAGTGAACACCTTCCTTAAATCCAGAGCATATACAACCAATAAGGTATACTAATGAGTCAAGAATGTTTTTTACTTATGGTATGATAGGAAGCATGTGTCCCCTCAGTCCCCCACAATCCAAAACATTCTAGATTTTCTACTGGAGGAGTTTGACAAGAGCTTAAAGCCTGCCACCATTAGGATGAAAATTTCTGCCCTGTCGGCTTCTTTAGCGGAGATACGATGCCCCATGGTATTGACCCTGTAACGAAAGGAAAATTTTGTGTTGCTTTAGACCAACTATGTAAAGTTCCCATATAACCACCACAATGGACATATTAAACATCTATCCCTCAAGTTCAGTTTTTTTTGGTGGGCATATCATCTGCCAGGCATTTTAGTGAGATCCATGCCTTGGCCTGTGCAGATCCCTACTTAATGTTCCTGCACATATTCCTAATATATTCTCAGATACTTCTGTTTTGTGCTGGCTCTGCAATAAATTTACTGGTACCTATTTACAGCTCTGGTAGGAATGTGGTGTAGTACTAGGTCCTTAGAACCAGGCCTTTCAAAACTTTGCCATTATATTATGGAACCCAGTCCTACTTATGTACATCTTTCTCTTGACATGATCATCCACACTTCCCCCTTTACACATACAGTAGGTTTACCATTACTTACTTCTGCATTTGTGCTAGGCAGAGATTAGCCGCTTCCTGAAAGAAACCTTGTGCCCCTTCCTTATCTAATATAATCAAAGGTGTTAACAAGATATGTTGGTATGAGAGGATATCTGCATCAGCCCAGGGTCAGACTTCCTCTATTTACTATACACAACTGTAAGAGTAGCTATGATCGGCACTTGTTTCATTGAAATGTTACCTATCTCTTTTATTAGTTTTTTATTTTTTTAGCATTTTGAATTGTTTATGTTACTGTTTTTCATTCATTTTTGACATTTGATTTGTGTAAGATTTATTTACACTTCCACTTGTATCAAGCATTCCTTGTCACGTTTGTATTAATAAGTAAATTAATCAAAACTATGTTTAAACAATTATATTTTTTTCCTGCAGGAAAAAGTTGTTTTAAGAACTTTGCAATCTTTTCAAGTTAAAGTGCCCTCCTTCAACAATATAAATCAGCACATTGAGTTGCCAGTGTTTTATTCAAATCCTTATCAAAATTACACTCATTAGATGCTGGCAGGGTCTTAGGGGGTCTACCTGGAACATGCCAACGAATTCATGAGAACAGTCTACCACATTACTTTCTTGGCCTCTTTTTTGCTGTGTTGTTTCTATGGATACTCCATCTTTCACAGGCCAAGATGATGTTTCTAAAAAATACTTATAAGCAGAATGCGCAATTCAACACTTACACTTGACTAATAGTGGTATTACAATGCCCAGACTTCTGGCAGTGCAAGCATCGATAGAAGATAAATCCATCACTGATTGCACAGGCCGATGCATACTGATTGTGGGAGGAACAATTGCTACCGCAGTCATTCCTCCTGTTCTATTCATTATCGGCAGCACATGTCTGATTAGACAGGAAGAGGTGCTGCCAATATTCGAGCATCTTTCATCCTGATGATCGTTCATCATCCTGATGATCCTGAATAATTCCGATCAACTGATGAACGAACATTTGCTTATTCATCATCTCACCTGCGCTGCTGCTGGCTTATACGAGATGTTTTTGGGAACAAGCATTCGTATTCCCAATAATTGGACCTAAATATTGCAGTGTAATAGGGCCCTAAACGTCTTGCAATACACAAAAGTTGCAGAGACACAAAACAAAAGATGGTGGGAGAGGGTGACAACTTGGACAGTCATGAGCATTTTTTTGTCTTTTTCAATACCATTGCCACACCTATACTACCAATTATCTTTCACTTCTATACCTGTCTGAGCACAGTCACCCATTAGAGAGAAACAATCGAAGGTGAACAATTGTATAAATGATACTCAATGCATGTAAACGTTTGTCATTATCATTGGCATTGTGTCCATATGTAAATCTTATCTTTAATCGACTAAACGGTTATCTACTCATCTAAACCCAGCATTACTCAGGATAGACTAAAGGTACCTTTACACAGGGCGATGTTCGGTACGATTGAGCGACAAATGAATCTTTTCTTGATGTAGTGAATGTTTCAACAATTACCCTTTAGACCCACCAATTATCATTCCCAAAATTGTCATTTCTATTGCATATTCCATCATTAGTAAAGCAGACTGTTGCATTTACACAAAGTGAAATTTGAGTGGCATTCAGTGAACGATTCCTGTTTCCACATATGAAATCGTTAACGTCCAATGATGATTTTTGTGCCACACAAACGATTGAACCAACGAGAAATCTACTAATTGTCGGTTGTCACTATATCGTTCATTGCCTTTACAGTGCTCGATAATCATGCAGTTTCGGTTGATTTAACAATAACTTACACGATAATCGGCTTGTGTAAAGGTATCTTAAGTGGGATAAGTTATTCAGGGCATCCAGATGCATAAGAGAAGCTATTATCATCTACTATGAGCAGAAGGGTCTTACTCTTGACTCTCTTTGTTATGTCCACCTCATGGGCAGAGAAAAACTGTGTTCCGATAGATCAGATTTGCAGGACAGCAGCTTGGAACTAATCTTAAACCTTCCAAAGACACTATAGGCTGGGCATCCATAGAATCGGAGAGTCAGCCTTTGGCAGGGTAGTATTGCAAAACCCCCATTGCTGTTGCTTCTGTTAGACATTAAACAAATTGAAATTTTTACTTGCCATAAATTCTCTTTGCTTTAGTCCAGAGCAGCAGCATTTCTCCCCCACTCCACGCCCAATAAAATCTAAAGCCTTTTCGTCAGCCGACCTTCAGTTCCTCACTATATTTTATTAGAGGCACACAAGAGGGGGGGGGGGTTAAGTTCTTATAGGACTGCAATTAATTAATTGACATATCCTGTCACATCTTTCAGGACGAAAGAATTCCCCATTGACGCTGCTGCTTTGAACTAAAGGAAAGAGAATTTATGGTAAGTAAACATTACCCTTTTTTGATATATGGGGGTGGGGGGGGGGTTAGGTGGCCCGCATTTTCGACTATTTATCTATTTTGTCAAAGTGGCTGTAAAAACCCTCTCCCTGGTCCTGGCACCTCCAAGCGTTACAAGGACAGATCACTGATTCAATGAAAACTGTACAATGCTTACTTTTCCCTGTAGTGGCGCTGCAGTGAAATTTAACACTTTTGATCAGTTTCCCCTACAGTTGATGGTCTTATCAGCAGGACATAGCCGTGTTCACATTCATGTCATGACGCTTGAAGGATCTCTCCGACTAATAATGGATTTCCTCAGGGTTCTGTCAAGATTTCAGCTGTGTGCTGGTTTTGATCTCCCTTGGGGATAGCATGAGCAGAGCCTTTTATGTGCAGAGGAGCTGCAATATCAGGAAGGCAACGTTCCTTCCTGACAACTGGCTGCTTGTTCAGTGGGGGTGAAATACTGCATTTACATGCAGCAATTACCTCCACAGTATGAGAATAAGCGATATACATCTGCATTGTTTCTGGGCAGCAGAGTGTTGTTTAGACAGAATGATCTGCTGCCCAGAAATGGTAATTTACGTGCCTGCACGAACAACAGTTTTAGTGACTTAGTTCATTGGGTTATCAGCTGCACCTTTAGACGGGCAGATTGTCAGGAATGAGAGTTCGCAGAAATCTTTGTTCCTGATTATCTGCCCGACTATCAGGACGTGTAAATCCGCCATTAGATTTATCCTAGGTTGATTAAACCACTACCAAACTTGCAATGTCTAGCTTACATTCCTACTTTTATCCAGGAATGAACATATGTCAGTTATATTAAAGTCAGAACATAAGAAACATTACTCACTTTATTGTGTGGGTGTTTACTGTGGAAAAATCTATTTTCCTTATAATCTGTCATAGCAAGTGCTGTATACCTTACAGTATGTTTAGTTCAGGTAATAATGATGGGCGGCAGTGTTTGTCGACTTCAGTCCTGCCGGTGATGTGCTTATTGTAAAGTAAAATAAAGTAAGAGGAGTGAACATTAAATTAGGTGTTGTGGGGATTCGCTCTGGTAGACAGGATAAGCGGACGCAGTATAGAGGCGACAACCAGTTCTTACATCAAACAGTTCAGTGTTTATTCACACTCTTGGCAAGTTCATAAACAAAAAGTCACATTCAACACAAAAAGTCACCTTGTGGTTTTGGTGTTAGTTCACACCCTGCTGGCAGTTCTGCCTCAAAGAGTCCATGAAAAGGCTTTAGGCGGCCTGTTTCCCTTCACACGTGTCTCAGTCCTACAAGCCAGGCACAAGCCTCATATCCCAATACAGAGATATTTTCTGCTGAACCCAGCTGTCTTTTAAAGGCAGCAAGGTGTTGCCAAAACCCGGACCAGCACCTGAGATCCAGTCCGGTGTTTGACCCCCATCTGGCTGCTAATCAGTCCAGCAGCACACACTGGGAGGAAAATACCTGCCTCCCCATACAACTTCGTTCACTGTGTCACAGTGTATACAGGAGCATCTTAATAAATTAGAATATCATCGAAAATTTACCATATTTTTCGCTTTATAAGACGCACTTTTTTCCCATCAAAGTGGGGAGGGAAAGTCAATGTATTATATAAAGCGAACGTGCCCAGAAATATGGCTGTCACATTGCAGGCTGATATTTAGAGACGCACCTCCAGTTTTAATAATGTGAGCGCCGCCCTCTAGTAGGAAGTGTGGGTGGCGGTTATTGAAGCTGAATGCCTCCAGCGCGCATGTCCCAGCCGGGTCCTGCTTCAAGGCAAAGGAGAGCGATTCTCCTCTGCACTGCTGCCCTGTATGTTGAGCTGATTAGTGGTGAGCATGCCGGGAACTGATGCTCCGCCACTGCTGTAAGAGAAAGATGGAAGGAAGGAGCATTATGGAACCTCCGGCACCCCGAGTCAGCACTGCTTTCCCCGGGAACTACTGGGCTGTCTCCACCTGAAACCTGGTGAGTGACAGCCTGGATATGAAGAAGGGGAGCTCAAGGGCCGATCTGGACAAATACGTATTACATATGGCGTTAACCTCTGCTCATCTATAGGAATACACCCATGTACTGCAGTACATGGGTGCACTCTTAAGGATGAGAGGGGTTATAGTCACATTTAATATAAACACTGTCCAGAAGCTGTACTATTATTGGCCTAAGTGTTAAGTGTGTGCATTAAATGTGACTATAACCCCCCTCATCCATAGGAATGCACCCATAAACTGCAGTACATGGGTGTGTTCCTATAGATGAGGGGACTTATAGTCACATTTAATATAAACATTGTCCAGGGATTGTACCTTAATTGACCTGTGTATATTAAATGTGACTATAAGCCCCCTCATCTATAGGAACACACCCATGTACTGCAGTACATGGGTGCATTTCTATGGGTGAGGGGGTTATAACACTTAGGTCAGTTACAGTACACTGGAAAGTGTTTATATTATATGACTATAACCCCCCTCATCCATAGGTAGGCACCATGCACTACACATATTTTAGCCCACCTTTTGGTTGAAAATATATTTTTTTTGTTATTTTCCTCCGCTAAAACCTGGGGTGCGTCTTATCTTTAGGTGCGTCTTATAAAGCGAAAAATACGGGAATTTATTTCAGTAATACAATTCAAAAAGTTAAACTCATATATTGTATAGAATCATTACACACAGAGTGATGTATTCCATGCATTTAGTTCTATTAATTGATGAGAGGAGATGAGAGAAGTTTTGAAAAATTGGATTTGTCAGCTTTGCCAAATTTTGACAAGAAATGATTACGAATGACTCTGTCACAAACAGCGTTCCACTGTTTGGAACAGGCGCAATGGCGGGGAATGGCAATCGTGTCACCTTCCCCCACCCTCCCCGTCATTCAATCCCTCGGATGCCACATTCGATGGTCACAACCCACCAAAGGACCTGCGGCGAGCGTGATGATGTCACCGTAGAGACTGCTGGATCTTACATCTCCTTGCATTTCAGTCTACCTCACGTCAACCTGCATGTGCTGTCTAAAAGAGAAACTGTCTGTTGCCAGGGCCGCACTGCTAATTAGGCAAGGTGAGGCGATCACCTCAGGCGGCGCTGCAATAGTGACAAGTGGGGCGCGGTAGCCGCAGTGCAGCAGGAGTGGAGATGAGCACTTTAGTGTAGAAGCGCTCATCTCTATATTCATCTGTATCGCCATCCTCAGAACAGTGATATAGATGAATGGTACGGCGGGGCAGAGAAGAGGCGTCTCCCTTTCCCGTTCCTCTGATAGGCTGCAGGCTTAGTGTCTGTAGCCTATCAGAGGCCTGTGCAGGTGGAACGATGATGTAATCAGGCTGCCTGAGCCGTACAGTGTGGGACACAGGCCAGAAGAGGCCTGCATCACATTTCTGGCAGCCTCATGGAGGTAAGTATTAGTATTTTTTTATATATATATATATATATATATATATATATATCACAATGCATTAAAGGAGAGTGATGGGGACATTTACGGGCACTTCTTATTGGCACATTATGGGGGACATCTATTGATGGAAGAAAGAAGGGGAAGTGGGAGTGGAGCACTATGGGTGCATCTATTGGGGGTACTAAAAGGGTATTTTATACTGGCACATTATGGGGAGCTCTATGAGGGCATTTACTGGGGACTCTGTATAGGGGCATTTTATACTGGGACACATAATGGGGGCACTATGGGGGCACTAAGTAGGGGTATTTTATACTGGCAAATTATGGGGGACACTAAGGGCATCTACTTGGGCACTATATAGGGGCATTTTATACTGGTACATTATGGGGGCACTATGGGGAAGGGGGGAGAGGAGCACTATGGGGGCATTTACTTTTGGCACTATATAGGGGTATTTTTTACTGGCACATTGTGGGGGCACTATGGGGAAGGGGGAGAGGAGCACTATGGGGGAATTGACTTGGGACATTATATAGTGTATTTTATACTTGCACACAATATGGGGGCACTATGGGATTATTAGCTGAACTGGGGGCACTAAAAGGGGGTATCTTCTTTTTTACTGGCACACAGAACAGGGGCATTTTTTGTACTGATGCTCATTTTAAGGGGGCAATTTTCTACTGTCACCTTATAAGGAGAATTATTACTACTGGGGGCATAATTGCTGTGTGGGGTACTATAGAGGCATAAATACTGTGTGGGAATACTATGGGGATGCAGCTGCTATTGTTCCTCTTTGCCCTTTACAAAAGTTGGGGGGTATGCTACATCGCATCTTACAATACTGTAGACTTATGTTTACCAACCTGTGGCTCTTGAACTGTTGTAAAACTACAGCTCCCTTTCTGCACCGACAGCCTGCAGCCATCATGAATGATGGTATTGGCACTTGTAGTTTTTCAGCATATACTGTATTGAAATAAGTGCTGTATTAAAATGAAAGCTGTGCTGTGATTGGCTTCTATGGGATGAGAGGCAGAGTGAGGAGCGACGTCTCAGCAGTTACATTAGTGTATACATTTGATGCCTGCTGTGTCAAACACACGTTACTTTATTAGAACTTGTTAGAGATCTGTAGGCTGGACTTGACAACACCCCAGTATTTTAAGTTGGATCAAGAACAGTGTATGTGCCAACTTTGTTGAGGTTCCTCAAGGCACACGCAGGAGCCTGTCAAGAACAAGCAAACCAACAAACAAACATACTTTTGATATATGTATATATATATATATAGATATATATATATATATATATACACACAGTATAATTCTATGTCACTATATCACTAGTTGGTGTATTTAAGAATAGATAAAATTGCATTATGAAGGTGAACTGTATGTTACTTTTGAATTCATCTTTACAATAAAGAGGTACATCCATTACAATAACAATTCCTCCATCGTCCTATTGTCTCCTTTTCTCTTGGCAACTAATACTAGTACCATCATAACCCCCCAAAAGGAGGACACCATGCCAGGGACCACTTCTCTGCTGCTGAATTCCGCTCCAGCTGAACTGATCACTTAATGGTGACATCAGCCCTAGATAATTTTTTGTAGGACTCAGAAAGAAAACATGTCCGTGAAAAAGAGGACATATGGTCACGGTCACCCTAATACATCTCTTGTCTATACAGCTGTCCCTATGTCACAGTCAACCTTTCCGTCTGACTTTTAACTGTCCATCCTTTTAACTGACCTCTTTCTTCACTGTCACTGTTAGTCTCTCTCTATAAGGGCCCTTTACATGGGCGAATGAGCGTTCATAGTAATGAGCGAAACGCTCGTTCATCGTGTAATAGATCAGTTGTACGGGCTGTGGGGAGTCGCTCTGGTAGACAGCGGTGCGGGTGCAGTACAGAGGCCAAAGGGAGTCCAGAAGGTTCAGCAAAACAGTGTTTATTCACACTTGCATAAACAAAACAGTAAACAGTCACTTGGTGTTAACTCACACTCAGCGGAAAACGTGAGGCAAAACAAAACAGTCCAATGCAGGTTCCAGTCACCTGGGAGGTTTAGGTGCAGGTTCGCACCTGGCTGTCAGCCCAGCCGCAGGACAGACCACCTTCAGGCTTCCAGGAGAAACACCACTCTGCTGAGCTCTTTCCTCCAGGTCAGAGAGCTCCACAGCACTATTAGCCGCTCCAGGACAATCGCACACCACCTGCTGGTGCTGGCTGTCTTTTAAAGGTCAGGGAAAAACCGGCCTGGACCGTGGGGAATAGGCACCCGCCCAACTCTTTGCCTACTCCCAGTAAGAGCCGGCCCGGATTGGCTTTGCAGCCAAACTAAATACAAATGTGTCAAGCAGCACTAGCTGCTGCTGACACGTACCTCCCGTCGACCACGGTACCTTGCACCCTCTTACACACCCCCCCTTTGTTCAACCCTGAGGGGGTGAACACATGTGAGGCAGTGGACGTGGGACAGGGCATCTGCGTTACCCTGCAAGCGGCCTGCCCTGTGTTTTACTAAGAACTTGAAATTTTGCAAGGATAGGAACCACCTGGTGACCCGAGCATTCCTCTCCTTGGCCTGGCTCATCCACTTGAGAGGGGAATGGTCGGTCACCAGACGGAACCTCCTCCCTAAGAGGTAATAGCGGAGAGATTCGAGTGCCCACTTGATAGCCAGGCACTCCCTCTCCACTATACTATACCTGGTCTCGGCTGGGGTGAGTTTACGGCTCAGGAAGACAATGGGATGTTCTTCCCCATTGACTTCCTGAGACAGTACTGCACCGAGACCTACCTCCGAGGCATCCGTCTGAACGACGAACTCCCTGTTGAAGTCGGGTGTCACCAAAACCGGGGACCCACACAGGGCCGACTTCAACGCGGAGAAAGCCTCCTCCGCCTTCTCACTCCAGCTAACCTTCCCAGACTTTCGCCCCTTCAACAGGTCTGTCAACGGCGCTGCTATTGTGGCAAAGTGGGGCACAAACCGCATGTAGTACCCTACAATTCCGAGGAAGGACTTTACCTTCCTGGTGGTGACCGGTCGGGGCCAGTTACGTATGGCCTCTACCTTAGTTACCTGCGGCTTGATGACTCCCCGCCCAATAACATACCCTAGATATTTGGTCTCTTCCAACCCAATCGCACACTTCTTTGGATTGGCGGTTAGTCCAGCTTTCCTCAGAGCATCCACTACCGCCTGCACTTTGGGCAAATGGCTTTCCCAGTCGGTGCTGTGGATGATTACATCATCTAAGTAGGCCGAAGCGTACCGACGATGAGGTCGCAGCACAATATCCATTAACCTTTGGAAGGTGGCGGGGGTGCCATGCAGGCCAAAGGGTAACACCTTGTAATGATACAGGCCCTGCGGGGTAACAAAAGCGGTTTTTTCCTTGGCCGCCTCCGTTAAGGGTACTTGCCAGTATCCTTTAGTGAGGTCTAGCACAGAAAAATAACGGGCTTGCCCTAAATTCTCAACAAACTCGTCTACCCGGGGCATGGGATACGCATCAAACTTGGACACTTCATTTAACTTGCGAAAATCGTTGCAGAACCGCAACGTCCCATCCGGCTTGGGTATTCGAACTATGGGACTGGCCCACTCACTTTTCGACTCTTCAATGACATCAAGCTTCAACATTAATTGCACTTCCTCCGCGATGGCCCGTCGCCGAGCCTCGGGTACCCGGTATGGTTTTAACCGGATCTTGGCCTGAGGCTCAGTGACGATGTCATGTTGGATGAGAGACGTGCGGCCAGGGAGGTCCGAGAACACATCCGTGTTCCGACTGATGAACTGCCTGACTTCCTGAACTTGTTTGGAAGACAGGCTGTCTGCAATTTTTACCGTGGCTACCGCTTCGCAGGCCTCGAACTGTGGGGCTGGACCCTTCTCAGAACATACACAGAACCAGAGATGGGTGCACGCTGCCGTCACACTAAACCCTCACACTGATGTTAAAAATTGAGAGTTAGTTCGACATATCCTACTAGGAGGACGTGTCTTAAGCCTCGGGCACCAGCGTCAAGGTCTCTCAAGTAGCCCGTGGGCCCTAACACTCACCTACCTGCGCCATATGGGCGATATCAGGGGCCAGTGGGCAATTACAGGAGCATTAGGACGACTCACAAACATCTCCTCTGTTACCTCCAGCATGTGGCCATGCTTGCAATGGGAGGTGGGAGGTGTCTATGAGCCCTACCCAAGACTGACTGATATAGCCCAAGGCCAAACAGGTGCACCCAAATGTGACCTGAAGATGAAAAACAGGCACATTTAAAATGGAGTTTATACACCTCCATACATATATATATATAAACCATCAAAAACGTGGTGATAAGGAAGCAGGATGCGCTCATACCCATATGCAGTTGTGCATTTCTGTAGGGAGCACATCCTGCACTTGTAGTGCGTTGCTAATGGCAATCACCAGCAAAAAATGCATACAATGGATGATGCCAGCAACGGACTACAAGTACCACAATGGACATCCTACATAAGATGAAATTTATGTGGATGTGGCAAGAATTCAGAACATACACAGAACCAGAGATGGGTGCACGCTGCCGTCACACTAAACCCTCACACTGATGTTAAAAATTGAGAGTTAGTTCGACATATCCTACTAGGAGGACGTGTCTTAAGCCTCGGGCACCAGCGTCAAGGTCTCTCAAGTAGCCCGTGGGCCCTAACACTCACCTACCTGCGCCATATGGGCGATATCAGGGGCCAGTGGGCAATTACAGGAGCATTAGGACGACTCACAAACATCTCCTCTGTTACCTCCAGCATGTGGCCATGCTTGCAATGGGAGGTGGGAGGTGTCTATGAGCCCTACCCAAGACTGACTGATATAGCCCAAGGCCAAACAGGTGCACCCAAATGTGACCTGAAGATGAAAAACAGGCACATTTAAAATGGAGTTTATACACCTCCATACATATATATATAAACCATCAAAAACGTGGTGATAAGGAAGCAGGATGCGCTCATACCCATATGCAGTTGTGCATTTCTGTAGGGAGCACATCCTGCACTTGTAGTGCGTTGCTAATGGCAATCACCAGCAAAAAATGCATACAATGGATGATGCCAGCAACGGACTACAAGTACCACAATGGACATCCTACATAAGATGAAATTTATGTGGATGTGGCAAGAATTCAGAACATACACAGAACCAGAGATGGGTGCACGCTGCCGTCACACTAAACCCTCACACTGATGTTAAAAATTGAGAGTTAGTTCGACATATCCTACTAGGAGGACGTGTCTTAAGCCTCGGGCACCAGCGTCAAGGTCTCTCAAGTAGCCCGTGGGCCCTAACACTCACCTACCTGCGCCATATGGGCGATATCAGGGGCCAGTGGGCAATTACAGGAGCATTAGGACGACTCACAAACATCTCCTCTGTTACCTCCAGCATGTGGCCATGCTTGCAATGGGAGGACCCTTCTCACCCAGAAGCCCTTGCCGGGGGCTGTTGTCGTCGGTTGTGTTCCTATCCTTCCACGGCTTTAGTAAATTCACGTGGTACACCTGCTCCGGCTTGCGCCGCCCTGGCTGGTGTACCTTGTAATTTACTTCCCCTACCTTCTCGATCACCTCATAGGGGCCCTGCCACCTAGCTAGGAACTTGCTGTCAAGGGTGGGTACCGGAACCAAAACCCGATCTCCCGGATTGAAGTCCCGTACCCGAGCCTGACGATTATACACCCTACTCTGGGCTTGTTGCGCTGCCTCCATATGCTCCCGGACCAGCGGCAACACCCTTTCCATCCGTTCCTGCATCTGGGTGACATACTCAATGACACTTTTGTGGGGGACAGGCTGTTGTTCCCACGCTTCCTTGGCGATATCCAACAGGCCCCGAGGGTGTCTGCCATAAAGCAGTTCGAAGGGCGAGAACCCAGTAGAGGCCTGGGGTACCTCTCGCACTGCGAACATGAGATAGGGCAGAAGCAGGTCCCAGTCCTTCCCATCTCTAGACACCACCCTTTTTAACATATTTTTTAGAGTTTGGTTAAACCTTTCGACAAGACCGTCCGTTTGCGGATGGTAAACGGACGTCCGCAATTGCTTTATACGCAATATTTTACACAGTTCTCTCATAACTTTGGACATAAAAGGGGTCCCTTGGTCTGTCAGAATCTCTTTTGGCAGGCCCACACGGGAAAACATTTCCATTAACTCTTTGGCAATGAGCTTAGCTGAGGTATGTCGCAGAGGCACCGCCTCCGGATACCGAGTGGCATAGTCGAGAACTACCAAAATGTGTTGGTGGCCCCTGGCAGACTTTGGTACAGGCCCGATTAGATCCATAGCGATACGCTCAAACGGGACCTCAATGATTGGAAGAGGCACAAGGGGACTACGGAAATGTGGTTGGGGGCTATTTACCTGACAGGTTGGACAAGATTTACAATATTCTTCTACCTCCTTAAACACACCAGGCCAATAAAACCGCTGCAGTATGCGGTCCTGGGTTTTCTGCCACCCCAAGTGTCCCCAAGAACATGTTGGTGGGCAAGCTCCATGACCAGCTTGCGATACGCTGTGGGCACCACCAACTGTTCAACAGATTCACCCGGATTTGGTTCACCCGATATAACATTTCTTGGTGAACGACAAAGCGGGAAATATTAACTCAGCCCCTGGCTTCTGGGGTTTACCATCAATTTCCACCGCATTCTCCCAGGCCCTGGTTAGGGTTTGGTCCCGGTGTTAGGCGGTCCCAAAATTGTCTCCGGAGACGTGGAGGTCTGCCAACTCAGGTCCTGGTGGCAAGTCCTCCATGTCTCCCACCATTACACTCAGTGGGGGTGTCTCCCCTCTATCACAGAAGTGGTGGTCACCCCTACCGCAGGCCCTTCGGACTCGGGCTCCCAGGGCTCTGGCCTCCCACTGGAACCAGGCCACTCTGCTAGGGTTACCCCTGTCTCAGGGCTATTAGTCACTTTCATCTCAGGCCATAGTGACGGAAAACCAGGGAAGTCTCTCCCAATTATTAGTTCATAAGGTAGCTTTGTGGAGATCGCCACTTCACAAGTCCATGTGCCGGCCGCCGTGGACAGAGACATTACAGCAGTGGGATAGTCCTTTAAGTCTCCGTGTATGCACACCACACCAACTTTCCGGCCCGTATACTGGGTGGGCTGTACCAGGGCAGCACTTACCAGGGTTACTAGGCTCCCTGAGTCCAGTAGCGCCACTGCCAGATTATCACCCACTTGCACCTGGCACAGGTGACGATTGTCTAATATCTCGGGGGTGCCGGTTGCACACAGTCTCCGGGCATACATGGAAGCCCGGTACCCATAATTAGTCTCCATGGGTTCTCCCCGGTGTGGACAGTCGGCCCTTACGTGGCCAGGCTCCTGACACCGCCAGCAGACAATCGGGGCCGGGTCCACAGGGGGCACACCCAGAACAGGTCTCTCAGGTATCAGACGTCGGGACTGGATGGGAGACCTCCGGGGTTTGACCGGCCTCCTCCCAACAACACCCCCTTGCAAGTTTTTTGTGGCCTCATAGCGCTCCACCAGATCAACCATTTCAAGGGCATTAGTGGGGGATACCTGGCCGATCCAGTGCTGAAGGGGGTAAGGCAGGGCCCTCCAGAACATGTCGGCCAGCAGACGGTCCAGCATAGCAGTCGGACTTAGAACATCAGGCTGCAGCCACTTTTGCAACCTGTGCAGCAACTCATAGTACTGCGGCCTGGCGGGTTCAGCCGTTTTAAAGTCCCACTGGTGGACCCGCTGAGCCCGGACCAACACGTTTACCCCCAGTCTGGCCAGGATCTCCCCCTTCACCGTGGGGTAATCAGCAGCCTGGTCATCTGCTAAGTCAAAAAAAACTTGCTGGGGTCCGGATGCCAGGAACGGAGCGACCACCTCGGCACACTGGTCACGGGGTAACTTTTCCCTCACGGCCACCTTCTCAAAGACCGCCAGATATGTCTCAACGTCATCCGAGGGGGTCATTTTTGGGATCGCCGCACGGACCGCTTTCAGGGCATCATGGTCGTGGTGGGACGCTCCTGCAGCTTGTAACGCCATCACGTGCTGTAATAGTAGCTGGTTGGTCTCCCGCTGCTGCATGTTAGCCTCTATGAGAGCCTTCATAGCAGCCTCCATGTTGCCAGAAATTCCTGCTTGCAACTTTGCTGGTTTAATATATTCCATGCATTCGTGCCCAGCAAAACAAACAAACTTCGGCGTTCACACCAGCCTCACTGCGCATGCCCGCATCCGACACCAAATGTGGGGAGTCGCTCTGGTAGACAGCGGTGCGGGTGCAGTACAGAGGCCAAAGGGAGTCCAGAAGGTGCAGCAAAACAGTGTTTATTCACACTTGCAGAAAACAAAACAGTAAACAGTCACTTGGTGTTAACTCACACTCAGCGGAAAACGTGAGGCAAAACAAAACAGTCCAATGCAGGTTCCAGTCACCTGGGAGATTTAGGTGCAGGTTCGCACCTGGCTGTCAGCCCAGCCGCAGGACAGACCACCTTCAGGCTTCCAGGAAAAACACCACTCTGCTGAGCTCTTTCCTCCAGGTCAGAGAGCTCCACAGCACTATTAGCCGCTCCAGGACAATCGCACACCACCTGCTGGTGCTGGCTGTCTTTTAAAGGTCCGGGAAAAACCGGCCTGGACCGTGGGGAATAGGCACCCGCCCAACTCTTTGCCTACTCCCAGTAAGAGCCGGCCCGGATTGGCTTTGCAGCCAAACTAAATACAAATGTGTCAAGCAGCACTAGCTGCTGCTGACACCCAAGAAAACCCGGCTCTTACCTCACCGAGGCCAGGAACCTCGGTGACACGTACCTCCCGTCGACCACGGTACCTTGCACCCTCTTACAGGGCACAAAAATCGTCATTGGCCAGGCAGCAGATCGTGCAGTGTAAATACGTTCTGCTGCCAGAAAACAGCTAGTCTGTATGAGGACGAATGATGGCATTAGCGATCATTCCTCCCCATACTGTGGAGGTGATCGCTGCATGTAAATGAAGTGGTCTCCTTCCTCTGCTAACAAGCAGGCGAATGTCAGGAAGGAACACTTCCTTCCCAACAATCGCCTGTTGTATCGTCCTTTGTAAAGGGACCTTAACTTTCACCCATCTTCCTCCATATGTCCTCGACTTTGTCCTTGCACCCATCCCCCATGCTTACTAGGGTGACACAAATACTTTAGTCCAGGCTAGAGCCTATCTCCTTCCAAGGCCCTCTATACATACACACATGAGTGTGCACATCCAGTCACAACCATATCAGTCAATCTCCCATGTCACATTACAAACAGTAACCTACAGTGACATAAATAAAACTCTTACAAGCCAATACTAGAAGTGTCTGGTAGCGGCTCTCACCTTGTTCCCCATTGACAACACATGTATGCTCAGTCAAACCGAATGTCTATGGGTATAAGGAAGTCGGAATAGATAGCTGTCAGCCAAAATATCATTTGGTTCACAGCTATTAAATGCATAAAACTACCTTAACCCCGTAAGGACACCGCCCTATTTAACCCTAAGGACCAGGCCATTTTTTCAAAATCTGACCAGTGTCACTTTATGAGGTGATAACTTTAAAACGCTTGTTCCAACTTCCTATCCAGGCCATTCTGAGATTGTTTCTTTTTCCGTCACATATTGTACTTCATGACAGTGGTAAAATGAAGTTGAAAAATTTCATTTTTTTAAATAAAAAAATACCAAATTTACCAAAAATTTTGAAACATTTGCAATTTTCCAAGTTTTAATTTCTCTACTTCTATAATACATAGTAATGCCGCCAAGAAAAGTTGTTGATTTACATTCCCCATATGTCTACTTCATGTATCGATCATTTTGGGAATGCCATTTCACTTTTTGGGGATGTTACAAGGCTTAGAAGTTTAAAAGCAAATCTTGAAATTTTTCCGAAATTTTCAAAAACCCACTTTTTAGCGACCAGTTCAGGTCTGAAGTCACTTTGTGAGGCTTACATAATAGAAACCACCCAAAAATGACCCCATTCTAGAAACTACACCCCTCAAGGTATTCAAAACTGATTTTACAAATGTCATTAACCATTTACGTTTTCCACAAGAGTTAATGGCAAATGGAGATAAGATTTCAGAATTTCAATTTTTTGGAAAATTTTCCATTTTAATCAATTTTTTCCAGTAACAAAGCAAGGGTTAACAGCCAAACAAAACTCAATATTTATTGCCCCGATTCTGTAGTTTGCAGAAAAACCCAATATGTGGTCGTAAACTGCTGTATGGCCAAACGGCAGGACGCAGAAGGAAAGGAATGCCATATGGTTTTTGGAAGGCGGATTTTGCTGGACTGGATTTTTGACACCATGTCCCATTTGAAGCCTCCCGGTGCACCCCTAGAGTAGAAACTCCATAAAAGTGACTCCATCTAAGAAACTACACCCCTCAAGGTATTCTAAATAGAGATGGCCCAAACTATCCGCCGGCGAACAGTTTCCGCCGAACATAGCTTGTTCGCGTTCGCTGTGGCGGGCGAACACATGCGATGTTCGGTCCGCCTCCTATACATCATGGTTGAGCAAACTTTGACCCTGTACCTCACAGTCAGCAGACACATTCCAGCCAATCAGCAGCATACCCTCCCTCCCAGACCCTCCCATCTCCTGAACAGTATCCGTTTTAAATTCATTCGGAAGCTGCAGTCTTAGGCTACATGCACACGACCGTTGCCTGCCTCCGCGTCCACTCCTCCTTGAAATTTTGCGTCCGTCAAAAAAAACGGATGACGGACCGTTTTTTTTGACGGATCCGATTTTTATGGCAGATCCATTGTAGAAATGCCTATCCTTGTCCGCAAACATGAAAAAAATAGGACATGCACTATTTTTTTGACGGAATGAAAACACGGATCACGGATGCGGAACAAAAACGGTTGACCATCCGCATTTTTTGATGGACCCATTGAAATGAATGGGGAAGCATCCTATCCGTGAAAAAAAACGGAACAGACACGGAAACAAACAACGGTCGTGTGCATGGGGTGAGAGGAGGGACAGTGTAGCTGCTGCTGATTTAATTGGGAAATCGATAGCTAGGCTAGTGTATTCAGTGTCCACTCCAGTCCTGAAAGACTCATCTGATCTCCGCTGTAAGGACAGCGTCCTGACAGTACCCCAAAAATCCCTTTTTAGGGCTGCAACATTAGTCTGCTTTTTTTTTTTTCTCCATATATATATTGCAGTTGCCTGGCCTGCCCATGTGTGAGGGGATGCAGGCCCACAGACTGTAGTGTGCCCACTGCCAGTGCCCACCACTGTCGTCCCGTGTGGCACAGGACTTTGCATCAAAAAAAGGCATTTAATTTTTACACTTTAGTGTAATTTCAGTTGCTTGCCTGCTAGTGTGTGTCAGGCCGACTTCCACTGACTGTAGTGTGCCCACTGCCAGTGCCCACCACTGCCATTCCGTGTGGCACAGGACTTTGCATCAAAAAAAGGCATTTAATTTTTACACTTTAGTGTAATTTCAGTTGCTTGCCTGCTAGTGTGTGTCAGGCCGACTTCGACAGACTATGGTGTGCCCACTGCCAGTGCCAACCACTGATACCGGGTGGCAAAGTAGCTTGCCGATAAATAAGGCATTTAATTTTTAGACAGTAGTCTAATTTCAGTTGCTTGCCTGCTGCCAGTGTGTGTCAGGCCCACTTCCACAGACTGTAGTGTGCCCACTGCCAGTGCCAACCACTGATACCGGGTGGCACAGTAGCTTACCGATAAATAAGGCATTTAATTTTTACACATTAGTCTAATTTCAGTTGTTTGCCTGCTGCCAGTTTGTGTCAGGCCCACTTCCACTGACTATAGTGTGCCCACTGTCAGTGCCCACCACTGATACCGGGTGGCACAGTAGCTTGCCGATAAATAAGGCATTTATTTTTAGACAGTAGTCTAATTTCAGTTGCTTGCCTGCTGCCAGTGTGTGTCAGGCCCCCTTCCACAGACTGTAGTGTGCCCACTGCCAGTGCCAACCACTGATACCGGGTGGCACAGTAGCTTGCCGATAAATAAGGCATTCAATTTTTACACATTAGTCTAATTTCAGTTGCTTGCCTGCTGCCAGTGTGTGTCAGGCCCACTTCCACTGACTATAGTGTTCCCACTGCCAGTGCCCACCACTGATACCGGGTGGCACAGTAGCTTGCCGATAAATAAGGCATTTCATTTTTAGACAGTAGTCTAATTTCAGTTGGTTGCCTGCTGCCAGTGTGTATCAGGCCCACTTCCACAGACTGTAGTGTGCCCACTGACAGTGCCAACCAATGATACCGGGTGGCACAGTAGCCTGCCGATAAATAAGGCATTTATTTTTAGACAGTAGTCTAATTTCAGTTGGTTGCCTGCTGCCAGTGTGTGTCAGGCCCACTTCCACTGACTGTAGTGTGCCCACTGCCAGTGCCCACCACTGATACCGGGTGGCACAGTACCTAGCACGTGTAGTACCACTTATCTAAAAAAAATGACAGGCAGAGGCAGGCCACCCCGCAGGGGCCGTCGTGGTCGAGGCCATGTACCCTGAACCCGAAAAATTCTGAGGACATAGTTGACTGGCTTAGACAGGACACCCAATCTTCAACAGCTTCCGCTAAGAACCTTGACACACCATCCTCCTTCAGCTCAGCTTCGGTCACCTGCTCTCAAGTTACCACGCTCCTGCCCACCGCCACCACTACCACCACAGCCACCACAGCCGCTTCACTTAATCCGTCAAAGGAGTTATTTACACATCAGTTGGATGCAATAAGTGATGCGCAACCATTATTGCCTGATGATGTAGATTACAGGGTGATGATGATGATGATGATGATGTTGTACCCGCTGCTGCTTCCTTTGCTGAGGTGTCAGATACAAGTGAAGCGGTTGATGATGACGATGTGTCCACGGATGCCACGTGGGTGCCTGCTCGAAGAGAAGAAGAGGGGGAAAGTTCAGAAGGGGAGACAAAGAGAAGGAGGAGACGAGTTGGAAGCAGGGGGAGGTCGTCGCAAGGAGTTAGTGGCACAGTCAGACAGCATGTATCGGCACCCGGGGTCAGCCAGACAGCACGCCAGTCAACTCATGCTGTTGCCACCACCAGAATGCCGTCATTGCAAAGTTCAGCAGTGTGGCATTTTTTTTGTGTGTCTGCCTCTGATAACAGCAATGCCATTTGCAACCTGTGCCAAAAGAAACTGAGTCGTGGGAAGTCCAACACCCACCTCGGTACAACTGCTTTGCGAAGGCACATGATCTCACATCACAAACGCCTATGGGATCAACACATGAGTACAAGCAGCACACAAACTCAAAGCCACCATGCTTCTCCTGGTCCAGCATCTTCAGCCACGTCAACCACTGCTGTCCTGCCTGCCCCCTCTCAACCAACCGCCACTCCGCCTCTCACCTTCAGCAGTTCCTGCTCATCTGCCCACTGTCAGGTGTTTGTTAAGGAAATGTTTGAGCGTAAGAAGCCAATGTCACAGAGTCACCCCCTTGCCCGGCGACTGACAGCTGGCTTGACGGAACTCTTAGCCCGCCAGCTTTTACCATACCAGCTGGTGGAGTCTGAGGCCTTCAAAAAATTTGTCGCTATTGGGACACCACAGTGGAAGGTACCCGGACGAAATTTTTTTTCAAAAAAGGCAATCTCAAACCTCTACTATGTTATTGAAAAGGAAGTCATGGCATCTCTGGCATACAGTGTTGGGGCAAGGGTCCATCTGACCACTGATACCTGGTCTGCAAAGCACAGTCAGGGCAGGTATATCATGTACACTGCGCATTGGGTCAACCTGCTGACGGCTGACAAGCATGGAATGCGTGGCTCTGCAGCGGAGTTGGTGACACCGCCACGATTTGCAGGCAGGCCTTCTGCCACCTCCTCTACTCCTACTCCATCCTCTTCAATATCCTGCTCGGCTGAGTCCTCTTCTGCTGCGGCGTCTGGCTGCACATCAACTGAATCCCCCCAGCTCCCCAGGGGCTATTCCACATCCAGGATATGACAGTGTCACGCTGTCTTGGGGTTGACTTGCCTGAAAGCAGAGAGCCACACAGGACCAGCACTCCTGTCCACCCTGAACGCACAGGTGGATCAGTGGCTGACCCCGCACCAACTGGAGATCGGCAAAGTGGTGTGTGACAATGGAACAAATTTGTTGTCGGCATTGAATTTGGGCAAGTTGTCACGGCACATGTGTTGAATCTCATCGTACAACGCTTTGTGTCTAAGTACCCAGGCTTACAGGACGTCCTCAAGCAGGCCAGGAAGGTGTTTGGCAATTTTAGGCGTTCCTACACGGCCATGGCGCACTTTTCCGATATTCAGCGGCGAAACAACATTCCAGTGAGGTGCTTGATTTGCAACAGCCCGACACTTTGGAATTCAACACTCCTAATGTTTGACTGCCTGCTCCAACAAGAAAAAGCTGTCAACGAGTATTTGTATGACCAGGGTGCTAGGACAGCCTCTGCGGAGCTGGGAATTTTTTTGCCACGTTACTGGACGCTCATGCGCAATGCCTGTAGGCTCATGCGTCCTTTTGAGGAGGTGACAAACCTAGTCAGTCGCACCGAAGGCACCATCAGCGACCTCATTCCATTTGTTTTCTTCCTAAAGCGTGCCCTGCGAAGAGTGCTGGATCAGGCTGGAGATGAGCGTGAAGAGGAAAAGTTGTGGTCACCATCACCACCAGAAAAAGCCTTGTCATCATCGCTTGCCGGACCTGCGGCAACGCTGGAAGAGGAGTATGAGGAAGAGGAGTCAGAGGAAGAATGTGGCGGCTTTGAGGAGGAGGAAGACCAACCACAGCAGGCACCCCAGGGTGCTCATTGTTGTCACCTTTCTGAGACCCATGGTTTTGTACGTGGCTGGGGGGAAGAACAGACCGTCAATGACATCAGTGAGGACGAGGAATGGGAAATGAGTAGCTCTGCATCCAACCTTGTTCAAATGGGGTCTTTCATGTTGTCATGTTTGTTGAGGGACCCTCGTATGAAAAGGATGAAGGAGAACGACCTGTACTGGGTGGCCATGCTACTAGACCCCCGGTATAAGCAGAAAGTGGCAGAAATGTTACCAAATTACCGAAAGTCGGAAAGGATGCAGCAGTTCAAAACTAAACTAAAAAATATGCTTTACACAGCTTATAAGGGGGATGTCACAGCACAACGGGAATCTAACAAGAGAAGAGGTTAGTGTAATCCTCCTCCTACCACGGCGGCAAGGACTGGACGATTTACAGATGTGTTGTTGATGGAGGACATGCGGAGCTTTTTCAGTCCTACACATCGCCACAGCCCTTCAGGATCCAGCCTTAGAGAACGACTCGACCGACAGGTAGCAGACTACCTCGCCTTAACAGCATATATCGACACTCTGAGGAGCGATGAACCCCTTCACTACTGGGTGTGCAGGCTTGACCTGTGGCCTGAGCTATCCCAGTTTGCAATAGAACTTCTGGCCTGCCCTGCTTCAAGTGTCCTGTCAGAAAGGACCTTCAGTGCAGCAGGAGGCATTGTCACTGACAAGAGAAGTCGCCTCGGTCAAAAAAGTGTTGATTACCTCACCTTCATAAAGATGAATGAGGCATGGATCCCGAAGGGACTGACAGTGGGGGATACATTTGACTAACAAAAGGCCTGATGAGTCTGACATGCCTTGGCCTCAAAATGGTCCCCACTCTGCTGTATTTAATGTCTGCATACCGGATGACTTTCGTGAATTCTCCGCCACCAACTAGGGTTCAAGCCGCAATGATTTAGTCACTTTTCTTCCTAGAAAACATCAATTTTTCCGGCCGCTGCTACAACAGCGGCTGCAACAATGCCATTATTTTTCAGACATGTCTACAGGCCTAATTTTTCTGTCCTATGGTGCAGCACTGTGGCTGCAAAAACAAACCAAAAAAAAAAGGCACATACAAGTGTCAATTCCCCTTCGTGATCGTTACCTTGTTGTGGTGAAGGGGCTTGCGTATCACAATGAAGCAATCATCACCTCTATGAGTGTGTTGGCAATGTTGCCACACCCCAGATGATAAGGCCGTTGCTTCATTATGGTCAGACCAAAAGCGATCGGACGGCTGGATAATATTTCATCGAAAAAACATTTATTTACCTTTTTCTTTTTTTAAAGTTGTATGGGTTTTTAATACATAAAATTAAAAAATCATAATAAAGTCTCTTAATAGTTTATTAGAAATAATGCAGACAATAAAAAAAAATCCCCATCAATTCCTATACAAAGCAAGTACAGAGCTCAGAATTAAATTATTTCATGATGTCGTAATGGTTCGTTAATTCGACAATGGTAATCAATTCGACACACGTCCCCGGATAGGGTACGTATCAGGGATTAAACTGATAGGAATAGTACTAGTTAAGACACCACTCATATATGGTGTCACAGCACATTGCTCTGTGCACGCGCAGTGCCCCAATTTGGGAGTAAGAGGACCGACCAAGCTGCTTTTTCCATCTCCCGGTTCCTAAAATCAATTCAGTTTGGTGTATGAGAGTTTGGTCTGTCACTGTGAAGGCAGTCGAAGGTACCCGGCCTAAATTTTTTTTTCACAAAAGGCAATCCCTGATAGGGAACTGATGAGAATAGTACTACAGAAAATACCACTCATATTGAGTGTGACAGTAAATTGCACAGTGCAGACGCAGTGACCGTGGATTAAAACAGAGTGGAGGGAGCCAGCGTTTTTAACCATCTCCCCGTTCGAAAAATCAATTCAATAAATGGCCCCCAGATTGGGGACGATAGAGGGATTAAACTGATGAGAATAGTACTACAGAAAATACCACTCATATCGGGTGTGACAGTAAATTGCACAGCGCAGACACAGTCACCGTGGATTAAAACAGAGTGGAGGGAGCCAGCGTTTTTTATACCATCTCCCCGTTCGAAAAATCTATTCAATAAATGGACCTCAGATTGGGGACGTTAGAGGGATTAAACTGATGAGAATAGTACTACAGAAAATACCACTCATATCGGGTGTGACAGTAAATTGCACGGCGCAGACGCACTGACCGTGGATTAAAACAGAGTGGAGGGAGCCAGCGTTTTTTAACCATCTCCTCGTTCAAAAAATCAATTCAATAAATGGACCCCAGATTGGGGACGTTAGAGGGATTAAACTGATGAGAATAGTACTACAGAAAATACCACTCATATTGGGTGTGACAGTAAATTGCACGGCGCAGACGCAGTGACCGTGGATTAAAACAAAGGGGAGGGAGCCAGCGTTTTTTTAACCATCTGCCCGTTCGAAAAATCAATTCAATTCACCTTTCGGGGACTCTTGGTGTTGTACGTGGCTGGGTGGAGGAAGACCTTCAATGACATCACTGGGACATGGCTAGCTTGGTATCCAACCTTGTGCAAATGGAGAGTTTGCAGTTGTGCAAATGGACTGTTTGCTGTTGTTTGCGGTGCATTAAAAGGAGAGTTTGGTCTGTCAATGTCTGTGAAGCGGGCGTAACCCTTACACTACCTGATCGATACAACATCATACCTGATCGTATACACACACTGGATGTTTTAAAGCATATTATTCCAAACAATTTAGGAATGTTAGTTGATTTATGCCCTTTATGGATTAAAACCCGACTCTGTGTCCACTACGTAATTTTCCATGGGAGTTTTTTCATGGATCCCCCTCCGGCATGCCACAGTCCAGGTGTTAGTCCCCTTAAAAAAACTTTTCCATCACTATTGTGGCCAGAAGGAGTCCCTGTGGGTTCTAAAATTCGCCTGTCTATTGAAGTCTATGGCGGTTCGCAATGTTCGCGAACATTTGCGGAAATTTGCGTTCGCCGTTCGCAAACGGAAAATTTTATGTTCGCGACATCACTAATTCTAAACCGGTTTTACAAACTTTGTTAACCCTTTAGGTGTTCCACAACAGTTATTGGCAAATGGAGATGAAATTTCTGAATTTAAATTTTTTACCTTGCCTTACGAAAAGTGCAATATAGAGCAACCAAAAATCATATTTACCCTAAAATAGTACAAACATAACTGCAACCTTATCCCGTAGTTTCCAAAATGGGGTCACTTGTTTGGAGTTTCTACTGTAGGGGTGCATCAGGGGGGCTTCAAATGGGACATAGTGTCAAAAAACCAGTCCAGCAAAATCTGCCTTCCAAAAACCATATGGCGTTCTCTTCCTTCTGTGCCCTGCCCTTTGGCCATACAGCAGTTTACGACCACATATGGGGTGTTTCTGCAAACTAGAGAATCAGGGCAATAAATATTAAGTTTTGTTTGGCTGTTAACCCTTGCTTACTGGAAAAATTGATTAAGATGGAA
Organism: Bufotes viridis; assembly: GCA_033119425.1. Classification (NCBI taxonomy): domain Eukaryota; kingdom Metazoa; phylum Chordata; class Amphibia; order Anura; family Bufonidae; genus Bufotes; species Bufotes viridis. Next base: position 231,329,006 of record CM065594.1, read on the forward strand.
AATTAGCAAAAAAATAGCTGTTTTGGGACTTTTTTTTTTTGTTATCTACATCGTTGAACTGACAGGTTAGATTGTGTGCTATTTCTATAGAGCAGGTTGTTATAGATGCGACAATACCAAATAAGACTACTTTTTGGGGTTTTTGTTTCAGTTTCACATAATAAAGCATTTTTGAAAAAAATTATTTTTTTGTGTCTCCACATTCTGAAAGCCATAATTTTATTTTTATTTTTTGGGCGACTGTCTTATGTAGGGGCTCATTTTTTGCGGGATGAGATGTTGGTTTGATTGGCACTATCTTGGGGTGCATATGACATTTTGGTCGCTTGCTATTACACTTTTTGTGATGTAAGGTGACAAAAATGGCATTTGACACTGTATTTTTTTTTTTGCTATATTCACCTGAGGGGTTAGGTCATGTCATGTGTAATTTTTATAGTGCAGGTTGTGATGGACGCGGCGATACATAATATGTATACTTTTTATTTATTTAAGTTTTATACAATAATTTCATTTTTTAAAATAAAAAAAAATCATCTTTTAGTATCTCCATAGTCTGAGAGCCATATTTTTTTATTTTTTTGCGCGATTGTCCTATGTAGGGGGCTAATTTTTTTGCAGGATGAGAATGGTACTATTTTGGGGTGCATATGACTTTTTGATCGCTTGCTATTACACTTTTTGTAATGTAAGGTGACAAAAAAATTGCTTTTTTGACAACGTTTTTATTTTTTATGTTTACGGCGTTCACCTAGGGGGTTAGGGGTATTAGATTATTTATAGAGCAGGTCCTTAAAGACGCGGTGATACATAATATGTATACCTTTTTTTATTTATTTAGGTTTTACACAATAATATCCTTTTTGAAACAAAAAAAAAACATGTTTTATTGTCTCCATAGTCTGAGAGCCATATTTTTTTCAGTTTTTAGGAAATTGTCTCAGATTGTGTATAATTTTTCCGGGATAAAGTGATGGTTAGATTGGCACTATTTGGGGGGTCATATGACATTTTGATCGCTTTTTGATCACTTTTTGTGTTGTAAGGTGACAAAAAATGTCTTTTTGACAAAGTTTTTATTTAAATTGTTTTTACATGGTTAATTGAGGGGTTAGGTCATGTGATATTTTTATACAGCAAATTCTTATGGACGTGGAGATACCTAATATGTCTACTTTTTATTTTTTTTTACATTTAACACCAAAAAGCATTTTTGAAACAAAAAAATCATGTTTTAGTCTAAAAGCCATAGTTTTTTTATTTTTTTGGGCTATTGTTTGGGCAATTGTTTCAGGTAGGTGCTCATTTTTTGTGAGATGAGATGGCGGTTTGATTGGTACTATTTTGGGAGGCATATACCTTTTTAATCACTTTTAGTGATGTAAGGTGCCAAAAAATGGCTTATTTACACCAATTATTATTTTTTTTTTGATGGCGTTCACCTGAGGGGTTCGGTCATGTGATATTTTTATATAGCAGGTTTTTACAGATGCGACGATACCTAATATGTGTAGTGTATTTAATTTTTTTAAATTTTTATTCAGTGATATGTGTTTTTTTTATTTTTACTTTTTTTACCCAGACCCACTTGGTTCTTGTAGATCCAGTGGATCTGGTGTCTATATAATATAGTACAGTACACTGTAAAGTGCACTGTGCTGTATTTTTTTACTTTACAAAGTCTGAATAGACCTTTAGCAGGTCTATTCAGACTTTCAGTGCCATGGAGAGAACAGGACGCTTCTGAAAGCGTCCTGCTTCCATAGCAACCATCACCCGCTGCCAGAACAGAGCAGCGGGTGATGGGGAGAGAGAGGGGCCCACTCACTCTGCGATCCCATCCTCTTGGGGGGCTGCAAAGGCACAGAAGCCCCCCGATGGGTCAGCTCCCTCCCTGTTAACTCCTTCCATACAGCGGTCCGTACGATACGGGGGCGGGTCACAGGACGCCCCTGGGCATTGTAACAAGGTACCTGATGAATGATTTCAGCAGGTACCTTGTTCCGATCACTGCCGGCTGAGCAGCAGTGATCGGAAATACTCATGACGTACCGGTACGTCATGTGTCCTTAAGGATTCGGGAAACATGCCGTACCGGTACGTCATGTGTCCTGAATGGGTTAAAGGGGTTTTCCAGAAGTTCAAAGTTGATGGCCTCTCCTCAGGATAGACCATCAATATCTGATCTGTGGAGGTCCGATTCCCAGCTCCTCCACCGATCAGCTGTTTGAAAACGCCGGTGAGTGCTGCAACTTCTTCCTAGGCTAGTAATCAGTCACATGCTCTATTAAATGGGCCTGTGCTGCAATACTAAGCACAGCCACTACACAACATAGGTATAAGCAGCCTGTACCTGATGAAGGGGATCTGATTCTCCAAAACACATCGTACCATCTGCTAATAAATTCTGTAGTTTCTACTAATACAACGGGCTAGTTTCTTGCGCCGTGGGATTGTCCTCTGCTGAACCGTTTGCCTTCTTGTGGACTCCAGGCATCCCCTCTCAGAAGTACCTGTATCCTTGGCCGCATACCATCCACCTCTGGGGGCTTCAAATACCCTCCAATGAGCCTACACTAGCATTGTGCCTACTGCTAGCACAACCCCACAAGGTGAGCCTCCACTTGGAGTCATTTCTTTACTGCCATCTTTACGCTATTACCCTATGGTAAGCCTGTCTTGTGTTCTTTAGCAAAAACACCTCCTGCGTATCCAATTGACTACACAACATATGGCGCAGTGCTTTAGAAGTTCTGAGAAGGCTGCAATGCTCACAGCAGCGCCACAGCCTCCTCCAACAACTAATCCTGAGGATAGGCCATCAAAGTCAAACTACTGGAAACCCTTTAAAGGATATTGAGTCTGTAAACTGGGATGTGCTTGACATACAGTATTTTGAGATTTCTCAGTTATGGCTCATTTTTTATTCACTTTTTAGTCTATTCTTTTGGTTGAAATCTGTAACATATAATTAATAATGCATACATATTTGAATACTCATTTGAATAAAATAACTTTACATAAATATAAATATGTAACAGCTCTTGGTAGTAATTTTGGAAGTGAATTTATAAAATTGAGCAAGTGATTTATTCCGCTAGGTCAGAGAATACAACGTGGCCCCTTCTACTGCTGTTACGGAGGACCCGTCACCTCTCCTGACTTGTCTGATTTAGTAAATAATCGTATTCCCTATGAAATAAGAGAGCATCTTTTCTCATAACTCATTGGGTTGTGCTGTTCCTTCCCACATTCTAAGAGCCATGTCGGCACCCGCCACGTAAAGAGCAGACTCAGCGCAGCAGCTCAGTGTGCTTTCTGCATCCATATGTCTGTTCTGAAAAGGGATAGAACACGTCTTATACTTGGCTGCAAAATGCGGACCACGGACCCATTGAATTCATTGAGTCCGCAAAAAAAAAAAACGTTGCAGCATGAACGTAACACGAATGTCATCCCTATTTCGTGGATCTGTATTTTGCAGACAGCAAAATACATCAAAGTCAAACTACTGGAGGCCTAGGCCTGTTTTTGAGGAGGCCTAACCATAGGAGTTGTAAAAGTATCTGATCCTCGGGGGTGGAAAGGGAACTTAAAGTAACCTTGAAAAAAACCTAAAGTAGCCCCACGTTGTAGGACAGTCCAGATTGACAGAAGACGGGGTGACACAAGTAGGCAGGGTCAACACAAGCCAAAGGTAGGCAGGGACAACAGAAGTAGGGAGGGCCAGCAATATCGTAGTGCACCACAAAATGTTGCCCAAGCAAAACTAAATACCACAATGCAGCATGAAATACTGCCTTAACACCATACTGAGGAGGGTAAAAAAGTTGAATTCAGGAGGGCACCTGGCTGCTTGCCAGTTGCCTAAGTACCTCCTAGCAATACCTAATGTTGCAAGTATCAGATTGTTATGTACCTGGACGGTGGCCACGAGGAGGTCTCAGGGGCCTCCTGGGCATCGGCCCACCAGGAAATTTCCCTATAGGATCTATGGCCAGTCTGCCCCTAACACTCCTCTACATTTATTTTGTTGTATCTGACACTTATATGTGTTCCTTGTATTTACTGTACAAGAGGCAATATCCACATTTGCTTATGTCAGGGCACCTGGACATTGTGGCAAACTGTGCGGAAATTTGTCACAATCTGGTACATTTATGGAGCAATTTGCCACATCTACCTAGATCTTCAGAAATCCTCTGAAACTAGCGCATCAAGGGGTGCGGCTTACCAGAAAATGGGCGCGGCTTCACTTAAAGGGGGCATGGCTTACTATGCAACATTTGGCGCCAAACTTGAGCTACAATTCTAGATTCAAATTCAATATCATCTAAGTCAATCAACAGTGGTTATAGTGTCTATCCCTGCACCACATTTATCATCCAGCTTGAGCCTCTGTGATAAATCTGGTGATAGTCTAAGCCAGAGATGCCCAACCAGCTGTCACAAAACTACAACTCCCAGCATGGCTGGACAGCCTACAGCTATTAGGGCATGCTGGGAGTTGTAGATTTGCAACAGCTAGAGGGCCGCAGGTTGAGCATCCCTGGTCTAATCTTTTCTTAGGGGGTAATATATTAATATTATATTAAAATATCATATATTAATATAGTAACATAGTTTGTAAGGCTGAAAAAAGAAATTGTCCATCCAGTTCTGCCTGTTATCCTGCAAGTTCATCCAGAGGTAGGCAAAAAAAAATGTGAGTTAGAAAGTTAGAAACCAATTTTCCTCATTTGAGGGGTAAAAAAATTCCTTCCCGACTCCAATCAGGCAATCAGAATAACTCCCTGATCAACATCCCATCTCTAGTAGCTATAGCCTGTAATATTATTACACTCCAGATATACATCCAGGCCCCTCTTGAACTGTTTTAATGAATTCACCATCACCACCTCCTCAGGCAGAGAGCTCCATCGTCTCCTTGTCACAGTCGCAGCCTAGTATAAATAGATCATGGGAAATCTCTGTACTGACCCTTGATATATTTATACATGGTTATTAGATCTCCCTTTTTTCTAAAGTGAATAACCCTAATTTTGATAATCTTTCAGGGTACTGTAGTCCACCAATACTTTAGTTGCCCTCCTCTGAACCCTCTCCAGCTCTGCTATGTCTGCCTCGTTCACAGGAGCGCAGAACTGTACACAGTACTCCATGTGTGGTCTAACTAGTGATTTGTAAAGCGGTAGGACTATGTTCTCATCACGGGCGTCTATGCCCCTTTTGATGCAACCCATTATCTTATTGGCCTTGGTAGCAGCTGCCTGACACTGGTTTCTATAGCTTAGTTTGCTGTTCACTAAAATTCCTAGATCCTTTTCCATCTCAGTGTTTCCCAGAGTTTTACCATTTCGTATGTATATCTGTCTTTCATTATACCTTTCCATGTGCATAACCTTACATTTGTCAGTGTTAAACCTCATCTGCCACTTCTCTGCCCAAGCCTCCAATCTATCCAGATCCCTTAGCAGCAGTATATTGTCCTCTTCTATGTTAATTACTTTACACAGTTTAGTGTCATCTGTAAAAAAATATATTTTACTGTGAAAGCCTTCTACAAGATCATTAATAAATATATTGAAGAGAATAGGGCCCAGTACTGACCCCTGCGGTACCCCACTAGTGACAGTGACCCAATCTGAGTGTGTACCGTTAATACCCACCCTCTATTTTCTATTACTCAGCCAGTTACTTACCCACATACAGACATTCTCCCCCAGTCCAAGTATTCTCATTTTATATACTAACCTTTTATGTGGGTAGTATCAAATGTCCACATAGAAATGTCAAGATATCTATTGATCCACCGCTGTCAAGTCTAGAACTTACCGCCTCATAGAAACTGATTAAATTTGTTTGACGTGACCGATCTCTCATGAAGCCAAGCTTATACAGTGGTATATGCTTATTTTCATTGAGATACTCCAATATAACATCTCCTAGAAAACCTTCAAACAGTTTACCCATGTAGATATAGACCGGTCTATAGTTTCCCAGCTCTGTTTTTGACCCCTTTTTGAAAAGTGGCGCCACATTTGCTATGTGCCAATCCTGTGGAATGTTCCCTGTCAATATACAGTTCTTAACTATCAGAAATAAGGGTCTGTCTATGACATTACTGGGGAATTTACTTTTTCATTCTGCATTTCATCTACCAGTTTATTTTCCTCAATAACTACAGTGGAGAAAAATATATTTAATAGCTTTGCTTTCTCATCATCGCTGTCTGCAACTCCCCCCTCATCATTCTGTAAAGGGCCAACACTTTCAGATTTATATTTTTTATCATTTTTTAATTGAAGAACATTTTACGGTTAGTTGTACTCTCTTTGGCAATTAACCTCTTTGTGTCCAGTTTGGCTGCTTTTATCTGCCTTTTACATTTTCTATTTTTTTCTACTTTTTTGTCATTTATTACTTTCTTTACATTTCTATTTATCCACGTTGTTTTTTTTTGTTCCTCGCCCTTTTATTCCCATACGGTATGTACCTCTCACAATTAGAGTTTGGGATGCTTTTAAAAATATTCCATTTTGTGGCTACATTTTTATTTTGAGGACTTTGTCCCAGTTAGTTAGGCCTATGGCCTCTCTTAGTTGGCTAAATGTTGCTTTTTTAAAGTTTGGTATTTTGTGCCTCCCTGAAGAAACACTCTTTACAATGGCAATTGGAAGGTTATTATTTCATGGTCACTATTTCCCAGGTGTACCCCAACCTGCACATCTGTTGTTCTGTCAGGTCTATTGGTTAATACTAAGTCCAGTATGGCCGTCCCTCTAGTCGGGTCCTGAACCAGTTGGGAAAGGTAACTGTCTTTGGTTATTGCCAAGAACCTGTTTCCTTTATGAGATGTACAGCTTTCAGTTTCCCAGTCTACTGTATCTGGGTAGTTGAAGTCCCCCATAATAACGACCTGCATTATCTGTTTCCCTTAGTAGTAGATTTTCTGTTGTTTTATTATTGTTTTTGCTTCCAGGTATTTCTACCCACAGTGACATGTTCATATGTGACTTTTTGCTCTTTTTTTTTTTGGAGTGTCTGCTTCGTTTGAATGCTTTTTGTTTTGATTTAACAACAAATTTACAAAATACTGCACATTATTTTTTAAATTTGTCTCAAGAAACAACCATTAGAGTTTTAAAGAATAAAGTTAAATTATATTTAGTATAAAGGGTCTGTCAATTTGTATGCCATGAGGGGACTCGAGTACACTATTTTGCAACATTTTTGCAGGAAGTCACAATGATAATTCTTGCTAAAAATGTACTTCGGACTTCCACCCACAAAATTGTGCAAACCACCCTATAACTGGCACAAATGCATCATAAATTTGGCGCAAATACCTACTCCATCAACAAAACTGGCAAAACCACTTCACTTTTCTGGCGCAGCATGCTTGATACATTACCTTGTAAGTTTAAGCCTTCTATACAGTGCCTCTACTTAAACAAATGACATTATATTGTAGTACTGCCAGAGCTTTTATCATACACTGTACCTATTACGGACATGGCATATATCCCCTGGGATACGTGTTATGTGGCATGACCATCTTCGGGAAAGGGATACCTCTTTAATGTGGAACTCTTATTCATTTTGTTAGAGAGGAGGATCGAAGTAGTAGTGGCTCTAGCTGTTACAGTCAATCACAGTGGGTGATTCCACTATATGGGAATGTACCCTTAGAAGCACATAATTATATCCAATGACAGAACAACAGATGTGCAGGTTGAGGGACACCTGGGAAATAGTGACCATAAAGTAATAACCTTCCAATTATCATTCAAAAGAGCATTTCTAGAGGGAGGAACAAAAATACCAAACTTCAAAAAAGCTAAATTTAGCCAACTAAGTGAGGCCATAGGCCTAACTAACTGGGACAAAGTCCTCAAAAATAAAAATACAGCCACAAAATGGGATATCTTTAAAAGCATCCTAAGATCTCATTGTGAGAGGTACATACCATATGGGAATAAAAGGTTAAGGAACAAAAAGAAACAAATGTGGATAAATAGAAATGTAAAGAAAACAATAAATGACAAAAAGAAAGCATATAAATCACTAAAACAGGAGGGTAACGAGGAAGCACTGAAAAACTATAAGGAACAAAATAGAACACCTAAAAAACAAATAAGAGACGGCAACTAGAGACCGAGAGATTAATCGTCAAAGAGAGTAAAACTAACTCTAAAATGTTCTTCAATTATATAAATGTTAAAAAGTGTAAATCTGAAGGTGTCAGCCCTTTAACCGCCTGCCGACCACCTAACGCACGGATGCGTCCAGCGGCGGCAGGTTTATTCTTCCTGGACGCATCCGCACGTCATCTCGCGATAGGCGAGATTTCCTGTGAACGCGCGCACACGCGCGCGTTCACAGCCGCGCGCAGCTCTGCAGTTATACTGCAGCCTGCCAGCGATGAGCAATCGCTGGCAGGCTGTAGAAGTAAAAAAAAAGGAATTAAACAGGTATATCAGACGCTGTTTTGTTAACAGCGTCTGATATACCTGCTACCTGGTCCTCTGGTGGTCCCATTTGCTGGGATCGACCACCAAAGGACCAGGTAGCTCTGTAAAGTAGCACCAAGCACCACACTACCCCCCCCCCCGTTGATCACCCCCCTGTAAGGCTCCATTCAGACGTCCATATGTGTTTTGCGGATCCACGGATCCGCAAAACACGGACACCGGCAATGTGCTTTCCGCATTTTGCAGATCCGCACATTGCCAGAACTATATAGAAAATGCCTTTTCTTGTCCGCAATTGTGGACAAGAATAGGACATGTTCTATATTTTTGCGGAACGAAAGTGCAGACCCAGACAAAGTCTGTCCCATAAAAATGAATGGGTCCGCAATTCCGTTCCACAAACAGGATTGCGGACGTGTGAATGGGGCCTAAGGGTCCCTTATCACCGCCAGTTAGTTAGCTACTTGTTAGGTAGTTAGCGCCCAGCCAACCGCACCGCAGTCACTGATTTTGGCAGAGATTTTTTCATCCACATTGATCGATGCGAATGAAGAAATCTGAACGGAGGCTGAACGGAAAAAAAAATCTCATTCCCGTACGCTCAATATAAGGAGAATAGCAGAAACTCCTAATGCTGGCCATACATGTAATGATTGCGGAGACCCTCAAATGCCAGGGCAGTACAAACACCCCACAAGTGACCCCATTTTGGAAAGAAGACACCCGAAGGTATTCCGTGAGGGGTATGGTGAGTTCATGTAAAATTTTATTTTTTGTCACAAGTTAGTGGAATATGAGACTTTGTAAAATAAAATATATATATCAATTTCCGCTAACTTGTGCCCAAAATTTTTTTTTTCTGTGAACTCGCCATGCCCCTCGCGGAATACCTTTCTTTCCAAAATGGGGTCACATGTGGGGTATTTATACTGCTCTGGCATTTTAGGGGCCCTAAAGCGTGAGAATCCAAATGCGTAAAAATGCCCTGTGAAATCCTAAAGGTACTCATTGGAATTTGGGCCCCTTTGCACATCTTGATGTTCTCTATCTTCGTTAATTCTAGCAAGCCAACCAATAGGAAAGCTGTAGCCTGTTCAAAGTGTCATTCCCAGTACACGAATATTACAATATTCACGTGCTGCGAATGACACTTTGAACGGACTATAACTTTCCCATTGGTTGGCTTGCTAGAATTAACAAAGATAGAGAATGTTGCGGAGCTCCAAGACATAGCATCAAAATCTCCGCTTAAATCCCCTTGTAGCTGAAGAAGCAGGTCAATGTCCACGAGACAATTCCCCCAATAACTGGACGACACACAGTTTGGGAGTCAACTGACTTTACTAGGCACACACCTTCAAACCTCCAACAGCCTCATTTACAACCAATAGTACATAGATTACAATAATACAAGGAAGGGGGGGGGGGAACCAATAGCAAGGGCCGATGGGAGGTCTAGGAGGGACAAAGCAGCTAGTTTAAACAGGTCTTGCAGGGTCCCTGTGACACCGCCCGACTCTTGGGAACAATGGGACAGGAAAAGGGAAGAGGCACAGACAATCAATACATTTACATAACCTGCAACAATAATGGGCACAGGGTGAGTAAAATACAACAGACGTCTGGTGACTCACACATAATTGGTTTGGTAAATGAATGGGGGGGGTGAGTGTACAGACAGCCGAACATAAATTAATATAACAAGGTCAATCTGCTACAGAGAACATAGCGCTATATTTTCTATCTTCGTTAACGGTATCTTATTCTTGGGTTCAGATTGAAAAAAAACAAAATACGAATATTTGTTTTTTTTACGAATATATGTGACTATATTCTAAATATCCGCGAATTAGCGAAGTGCCGATATTCGTAAAAAAAAATTGCTATTCGAATATTCTCACTCAACACTAGTTATTAATGGTACACACTCAGATTGGGTCACTGTCACTAGTGGGTTACCTCAGGAGTCAGTATTGGGCCCTATTCTTTTCAATATATTTATTAATGATCTTGTAGAAGGTTTGCATAGTAAAATATAAATTTTTGCTGATGACACTAAACTGTGTAAAGTAATTAACACTGAAGAGGACAATATACTGCTACAGAGGAATCTGGATAGATTGGGGGCTTGGGCAGATAAGTGGCAGATGAGGTTTAACACTGACAAATGTAAAGTTATGCACATGGGAAGAATTAATGCAAGTCACCCATACATACTAAATGGTACAACACTCGGTAACATTGACATGGAAAAGGATCTAGGAATTTTAATAAACAGCAAACTAAGCTGCAAAAACCAGTGTCAAGAAGCTGCCGCCAAGGCCAATAAGATAATGGGTTGCATCAAAAGGGGCATAGATGCCTGTGATGAGAACATAGTCCTACCACTTTACAAATCGCTAGTCAGACCACACATGGAGTACTGCGTACAGTTCTGGGCTCCTGTGAACAAGGCAGACATAGCTGAGCTGGAAAGGGTTCAGAGGAGGGCAACTAAAGTAATAACTGGAATGGGGCAACTACAGTACCCTGAAAGATTATCAAAATTAGGGTTATTCACTTTAGAAAAAAGACGACTGAGGGGAGATCTAATTACTATGTATAAATATATCAGGGGTCAGTACAGAGATCTCTCCCATCATCAATTTATCCCCAAGACTGTGACGAGGGGATATCCTCTGCGTTTGGAGGAAAGAAGGTTTGCACACAAACGTAGAGGGGATTCTTTACGGTAAGAGCAGTGAGACTATGGAACTCTCTGCCTGAGGGGATAGTGATGGTGAGTACAATAAAAGAATTCAAGAGGGGCCTGGATGTATTTCTGGAGTATATTAATATTACAGGTTAGAGCTACTAGAGATGGGTCGTTGATCCAGGGAGTTATTCTGATTGCCTGATTGGAGTCGGGAAGGAATTCTACCTTCTACCTCACAGGGTTTTTTTTGCCTTCCTCTGGATCAATTAGCTGGGCCGAACTGGATGGACAGATGTCTTTTTTCGGCCTTATGTACTATATTACTATGTTACTTATGCATTACATCTTCCCTTTTTTATCTCCATACGGTCAGAACCAGAAGGACGACTTGTTTATGTCACAACTTCTGCCTCTCAAACAAGTTGGCTCCCCCTTGGACGGCAGCAGGGGATGTGAAGCACTGGCTGCAGGCAGCAAGGCATCTTGTGCAGGCAGGCAGTGAGTATAACATGATGCCTCTGGTGCAAAAGGGACACTAAGGCACCTGGTGTAGTGGGGCACAAAAATTCCCCTATGCCTATCTCTTGTATGCCTACTCCTAATTGAGCCAGCAAATGAATTAAGCACCAGCCAATAGGAGAGTGGAGCTGTGTACAGGTGAATAGCTGATGGGCATGAGAAGGAAGATGGATACTGCCGCAGCTCAAGATGCAATTGAAGTGTAGCCTTTCTCCATAGGGAAGCTAACAAGACCGTACTAGTGTTGGGTGCAAATAATCAAATCGTGAATATTTATGGTGAATATCGGCACTTTGAGAATTCGCAAATATTTAGAATATAGTGCCATATGTTCGTATTCGAGAATATTTGTCATTTCTTTTCCATCTGAACACATGGTTCCTCCCTGCTTCTTGCTTGTGGGCCAATTATAAGGCAGCAATGTCTTTGTCTGAGCTTAGCAACATCCTTAGCAACCAATAGGAAAGTTGCCTACCCCTTTTTTACAGTTATGAGAGAGACAGCAGTGTCATTGCTGTGCTCTGTATTTTGCTGTCACATTACATAGTTAGTTAGCTTATATATGTATATATAATAAATATAGTTAGTGTGAGATAGTCAGTGTAGGTTAGATAGTGATATAGTGTAGATGATAGGTTCCACTGCAGGGTGTTAGGTAGGGTGATAGGTTCTGCTCTCCATACATACATGCTACATACATAGAGCTGTGATGTCACAAGTTCACAACAATACTTAGTGCACCAATCACTAACATGTAGTCAGACCTGCTAAAATGTGAAGTTGCCTGTATTGCGCAAAAATATGCACATCAATTACCTTAAACACCCCTAATGACCAGACCAGTTTTTACAATTCTGCACTACATGCACAGCCGATTTGCGCAATTGCAAATATATTGGAGCACTCTATCTGCATGTAAAGCTATTGTAATCTTTTGCCATGCCAACCATTTTCTCCAGTCTTAGTAAACTTCTAGCAGCTTGAAAAATGTAGAAAAAGTGACCCACGCCTGTATTGCACGAGCAATACGCAAATATTACACTGCCGATTTTCACAGTCAAGAAAATAATCGAAAATTCTCGAAGTCACAAATACATATTGGATATTCACCCAAATATTCGCAAAATATTACGAATTCGAATATTGCCCCAGCCGCTCATCACTAGACTGTGCCAACAGGCCTGGAGTAGAACTACAGCAGCTGCAGCCAACAGCAGAGCTATGAAAGGAGGTAAAACAAAAGGCAGAAGGCATTGGCTTGTATGGAGCTTAGGTATCCACATGCTATCTTTCAAAATGATGGGTAGAGATAAGCGAATTTTAAAAAAATGTGATCGGTTCGCCGAATTTTCCAAAAAGATTCGATTTGATCTGAATTAATTTGTGGCGAATTGTGCCAAAAAACTGCTATTTCCTGGCTGCAGAGAGCCTGTATAGTGGTGTAGAACACTGTGCCTTGTAGCAACACGTATAGTGAGCCTGCTGTGGTAGTGAAATAATACTGTTAGTCAGTATGACACGCAGGTGACAGGCGTCGGTCTTAGAATCACTGCATACTTCACTTCTTTGGGCAGTTATGGGACCAAAACTGACCAAATAACTCAAGTGTGAACTCAGCCTTACAGGTCGATTTTAGCGTCAGGTATAAAGAACCTTGCAGAGGCCCAAGATCCAACTATAACATGAAAGAGCGCGCTTCTTTTACACCGCCGTCAGCTGATTCAACATAGATGTCTACAGAACCTGTTTTATTAAATGATTATACAAGTAGAGCCCCTTGACACAGTGGAGAGGGTCAAAAATAGAACAGAAAATAAAAAAGGTTGAAGACAGCACGTCCATTAGCAGTGAAGATTTATTCCAGATGCAACGTTTCGGCAAACAAATTAGCCTTTCTCAAACATGCTTGAGAAAGGCTAATTTGTTTGCCGAAACGTTGCATCTGGAATAAATCTTCACTGCTAATGGACGTGCTGTCTTCAACCTTTTTTATTTTCTGTTCTATTTTTGATCTTCCATGTTAATAGGGACTTTTTTACCATCCCTAGAAGACGTGCACCCAAGATATATTTTTTGGCCGGAGTGCTGGATCCACCATCACTGTTCTACAGTGGAGAGGGTGTCAGCAGTAAATTTGTGTTGACGTCACTGATTATTTTGCCCTTCCTCTAATCCGTCAGAACAATAACTCCCCAAATAACAGATCCTGTCTGTTGAGCATCAGCCTTCACTCAGTTAGAATTTGGTCAGTGATCCATCAGTACTGCCAATGCCCCCCAAAAAAACAGAGTGGATATAAAATAGAGATCATACGTGAATAGAATATTTGCATGTCTTCTGTGTTTTTTAGCCACTCATGCTTTTGGCTACCAAATCATAAGCCAATTCTGATGGGACAAAACAGGTCTTACAGCTGCTACACAGACAGATCAAACAGATCAGAAGAAGGGTCAAATAAATGATAATGTCAACCAGGCCAAAAATGCAAAATAGTGGCCCAGTCATAAAGTGGGGATGGTGGGAATAGCATAAGAAGTCCACCGAGTGGCCTAATGACACAGTGTGGAGGTGGCAGCAGCATCAGGAGACCAAAGAGTGGCAAGGTGACATAGTGTGGAGGTAGGAGCAGCATCAGGAGACCACAGAGTGGCAAGATGACATAGTGTGGAGGTAGCAGCAGCATGAGGAGACCACAGAGTGGCAAGGTGACATCGTGTAGAGGCAGCACCAGCAGCAGGAGACCACAGAGTGGCACAATTACAGAGTGTGAAAGTGGCAGCAGAAGCATGAGGAGGCAACAGAGTGGCAAGGTTACAGAGTGTGAAGGTAGCAGCAGCATGAGGATGCCACAGGGTGGCAAAATGACAGAGTGTGGAGGTGGCAGAAAAAGCAGCATCAGGAGACCACAGAGTGGCATGGTGACATAGTGTGTAGGTGGAAGAAGCATCAGAAGACCACAGAGTGACAAGGTGACATAGTGTGGAGGAAGCATCAGCATGAGGAGGCCACAGGGTGGCACAATGACAGAGTGTGAAGGTGGCAGCGGCAGCATGAGGAGGCCATAGAGTGGCAAGGTGACATATTGTTGAGGTAGCAGCAGCATCAGGAGACCACAGAGTGGCAAGGTGACATAGTGTGGAGGTGGCAGCAGCAGCATGAGAGGCCATAGAGTGGCAAGGTGACATACTGTTGAGGTAGTAGCAGCATCAGGATAACATAGAGTGGCAAAGTGATATAGTGTGGAGGTGGCAGCAGCAACAGCATGAGGTGTCCAAACAGTGGCACAATAACAGACTGTGGAGGTGGCAGCAGCAGCAGCATGAGGAGGCCACAGAGTGGAAAGATGACAGTGTTGAGGTAGCAGCAGAATGAGGAGACCACAGAGTGGCAAGGTGACATAGTGTGGAGGTAGCAGCAGCATCAGTAGACTACAGAGTGGCATGGTGACATAGTGTGCAGGTAGCAGCAGCATCAGGAGACCACAGAGTGGCAAGGTGACACAGTGTGGAGGAGCATGAGGAGACCACAGGGTGGCAAAGTGAAATAGTGTTGAGGTAGCATCCGCATCAGGAGACCACAGTGGGGCAAGGTGACATAGTGTGGAGGTAGCAGCAGCATGAGGAGACCACAGAGTGGCACAATGACAGAGTGTGGAAGTGGCAGCAGCAGCATGAGGAGGCCACAGAGTGGCAAGGTGACATAGTGTGGAGGTGGTAGCAGCTTCAGGAGACCACAGAATGGCCAGGTGACATAGTGTGGAGGTGGCAGCAGTATCAGGAGAACACAGAGTGGCAACATGATCTAGTGTGGAGGTGGCTGCAGCAGCAGCATGAGGAGGCCACAGGGTGGCAAGGTGACATAGTGTTGAGATGGCAGCAGCATCAGGAAACCACAGTGTGGAAAGGTGACAGTGTGAGGTGGCAGCAAAGATAAGGAGCGCTACAGAGTGGCAAGGCACATAGTGTGGAGGTGGCAGCAGCATAGAGTAAATAGAGTGGCAAAGTGACATAGTGTGAAGGTGGCAGATCATCAGAGGCCTCTAGGAGGGCAAGGTGACATAGTGCTGAGGTGACAGCAGCATGAGGAGAGCACAGAGTGGCAATGTGACAGTGGTGGAGGTGGCAGCATCAGGAGGACACAGAGTGGCAAGGCAGATATAGTGTGGAGGTGGCAGTGATTAGAGGCCACAGAGTGGCAAGGTGACACATAGTGTGGAGGTGGCAGCAGCATGAGACCACAGAGTGGCAAGGTGACATAGTGTGAGGTCGAAGCATGAGAGCTACAGAGTGGCAAGGTGACATAGTGTGGAGGTGGCAGCAGCAGAGGAGACTACAGAGCTGCAAAGTGACATAGTGTGGAGGTGCAGCAGCATTGTGAGGCCACAGAGTGGCAAGGTGACATAGTGGAGGTGGCATGAGGAGAACCATACAGAGTGGCAATGTGGACAGTGGAAGTGGCAGCAGCATCAGAAGTCCACCGAGTGGCCTAATGACACAGTGTGGAGGTGGCAGCAGCATCAGGAGACCAAAGAGTGGCAAGGTGACATAGTGTGGAGGTAGGAGCAGCATCAGGAGACCACAGAGTGGCAAGATGACATAGTGTGGAGGTAGCAGCAGCATGAGGAGACCACAGAGTGGCAAGGTGACATCGTGTAGAGGCAGCACCAGCAGCAGGAGACCACAGAGTGGCACAATTACAGAGTGTGAAAGTGGCAGCAGAAGCATGAGGAGGCAACAGAGTGGCAAGGTTACAGAGTGTGAAGGTAGCAGCAGCATGAGGATGCCACAGGGTGGCAAAATGACAGAGTGTGGAGGTGGCAGAAAAAGCAGCATCAGGAGACCACAGAGTGGCATGGTGACATAGTGTGTAGGTGGAAGAAGCATCAGAAGACCACAGAGTGACAAGGTGACATAGTGTGGAGGAAGCATCAGCATGAGGAGGCCACAGGGTGGCACAATGACAGAGTGTGAAGGTGGCAGCGGCAGCATGAGGAGGCCATAGAGTGGCAAGGTGACATATTGTTGAGGTAGCAGCAGCATCAGGAGACCACAGAGTGGCAAGGTGACATAGTGTGGAGGTGGCAGCAGCAGCATGAGAGGCCATAGAGTGGCAAGGTGACATACTGTTGAGGTAGTAGCAGCATCAGGATAACATAGAGTGGCAAAGTGATATAGTGTGGAGGTGGCAGCAGCAACAGCATGAGGTGTCCAAACAGTGGCACAATAACAGACTGTGGAGGTGGCAGCAGCAGCAGCATGAGGAGGCCACAGAGTGGAAAGATGACAGTGTTGAGGTAGCAGCAGAATGAGGAGACCACAGAGTGGCAAGGTGACATAGTGTGGAGGTAGCAGCAGCATCAGTAGACTACAGAGTGGCATGGTGACATAGTGTGCAGGTAGCAGCAGCATCAGGAGACCACAGAGTGGCAAGGTGACACAGTGTGGAGGAGCATGAGGAGACCACAGGGTGGCAAAGTGAAATAGTGTTGAGGTAGCATCCGCATCAGGAGACCACAGTGGGGCAAGGTGACATAGTGTGGAGGTAGCAGCAGCATGAGGAGACCACAGAGTGGCACAATGACAGAGTGTGGAAGTGGTTCCCAAACCACCCATAATGTAATACACCACTGAGCGACAAAAACGAAATTCGAGTTAACATGTCATTTATACTGCGTGGTGAGTGGGATAAAAAAATTCCTGAAAAATATGCTTAATCTATAAAGTCAGAAGTAGCAGGTTAATATCAGAAAAAGTAGAAATATTAAAAGAGCATCTGTCACCATGATCAACCATGTCAGCTATTAAAACATGCATATTGCCCAGTAGGGTTGATATGATAACAATGACTAAAATTAGCCCTTTTCCCCTGCAATCAGTAATACCGATGCAGAGATTTCATCTTTAGCCGTATGCAAATGGGGTGCTGAGGCACTGAGGGGCTAGCTCTATCTATCTCTTTTGCCACTTTCCTTCCCAGTGAGATTGACAGAGCCAGTCATCCTCATGGCTCCAATGCCTGGCTCCGAAATGATCTAGTGGTTATATTATCGGCGCATGTGCAGTGAGGATTTCAGAGCGGGGAAGACCACATTAGATCTTCACTGCACTGGTGCACACATAAGATTTCAGGGCCAGGCATTGGGAAAAAGAGTGGAAACAGGGAAAGCGGGGCTCTGAGGGGCTAGGCCACCTCCTTGATGCTCCGAGCACCTCATTTTAATATAACTAAAAGTAAGAATTCCTCAGCATTGGTAAGCCTGGTTCAGTCGAGTTGATCATGATGAAAGATGCTCTTTAAACAAAAAAACAAACAAACAAAAAAAAAAATTATATATATATATATATATATATATACATACTGTGGGGAAAATAAGTATTTGATACACTGGCAATTTAGCAAGTTTTCCCACCTACATAGAATGGAGAGGTCTGTAATTTTTTTCATAGGTACACTTCAACTGTTAGAGACTGAATTTAAAAAAAACAAAACAGAAAATGACATTGTATGATTTTTAAATAATTAGTTTACTTTTTATTGCATGAAATAGGTATTTAATACAATAGAAAAACATATGAGATTAAATCATTGGCGAGCACTCCAACTGGTAAGTAAAAGTCATAAGCATTTATTACAATAATCTAATATATCTTGTACATTTATATATAGTAAAAAAACTCGCATGCAAACAACGGATCAAATAAAAAATGGATAAAAAATTGGATAAAAAATTAGATAAAAAATTTCATACATTCATTGTAATCATAGCAATATAAGATAAAATCCCGGTGGATCTCCAATCGGATATATTGGGCCCTGATTTGGTACTGTATATGCCTAAAACCGAGGTTGTTGGACTAATGCCTAAGTATCAGAGTCTCCCCCATATTATTAAGCCAGGATTATATTGATTCAATTGATGGTTGTTCACTGCGCTGGCATATGGCACACGCTTTGAGAACTCAATGTTGTTTTAGTCCATATAAGATTCTCAATCCCCAGTCCTTTAGCATATAAGTCAAAGTGGTTATTTCCTCTTACCTCTCCTAGATGAGTCAAGAGGTGGGTAGAGACACCACACGTGTCAAGCGGAGATACCGTGCTTACCCGGCAAGTTCCCCTGAGGTCTCGCGATATTGAGCGTGATTTCTCCTTATCGCCTAGGTGACGCGTTCCTCAAACGGGGATATATTCGTACATGTTGCGAATTGTATTTGTCTTACAGCATGGCCATGCTTAGACTGTATGGAGGTCTTTCGTGATGGGCGATCCAAACCAGACGCGTTTCAGGATATCTCCGATCCCTTCCTCACTTGATTAAGTTGGCAGGGATTTTGGTCCACTCCTCATACAGATCTTCTCCAGATCATTCTGGTTTTGGGAGTCTGTTGCTGGGCTACATTGAGTTTCAGCTTCCTCCAAAGATTTTCGATTGGGTTCAGGTCTGGAGACTGGCTAGGCCACTCCAGGACCTTGAAATGCTTCTGGCTGTGTGTTTCGTGTCATTGTCATGCTGGAACAACCAGTCATGACCCACCTTCAATGCTCTTACTGAGGCAAGGAGGTTGTTGGCCAAAATCTTGCATACATGGCCCCATCCATCCTTCCTTCAATACGGTGCAGTTGTCCTGTCCCCTTTGCAGAAAAGCACCCCCAAAAAATGATGTTTCTACCCCCATGCTTCACAGTTGGGACGGAATCCTTGGGGTTGTACTCATCATTCTTCTTCCTCCAAGCACGGTGAGTGGAGTTGATATCAAAAAGTTCTATTTTGGTCTTATCTGACCACATGACCTTCTCCCATGCCTCACCTGGATCGTCCAGATGGTCTTTGGCAAACTTCAAACGGGCCTGGAAATGTGCTGGCATGAGCAGGGGGATCTTACATGCCCTGCAGGATTTTAATCCATGACGGCATAGTGTGTCAATAATGGAAATCTTTGAGACTGCAGTCCCAGCTCTCTTCAGATGCGAGTTGCGAGATCTTGCATGGAGCCCCGAGGAAGATTGACAGTCATCTTGTGTTTCTTCCATTTTCTAATAATTTCACCAATAATTTGTCCCTGCTGCCTTTTTTTTTTTTTTACAAAATGGTTGTATCTTAGGAGAACGCCACCCCATATAAATAATGTTCACAGGGCAGGTATTCGGAGTGTTGGTTTAAAATTTATGAAGCCATCTTGGGGTCACATATATCCAATGCAAGATCATAAATTTGGTAACTCTCTGAGAGGGGTTCCTTAAATGATTACCAACTGTCAAATAGCTCTTCCATTGTTCCTCAGTTAAAGTGCCTATATCCTTTTCCCATGAATCCATACTTTTACACCCTACCTCAGTGCTTATAATTTCCCTAAGTTTATTATAAAAGTTGAAACAAACCTGTGTGGACAGTGTCAATAGCGAGGGAAAACACTTCCGTTTTGTCCCCATTCATTGTCAATGGGGACAAAACTAAAGTTAACGAAACGGAATGCACCAGAATGCATTCCGTTCTGTTTGGTTGCATCCCCATCGCAGACAGAATAACGCTGCAAGCAGAGTTTTTCTGTCCGCGATGTGGTGCAGAGCAAGATTGATCCGTCCTGACTCCCTAAGTAAGTCAATGGGGACAGATTCGTTTTCTCGGACACAATAGAAAACGAATCTGTCCCCCATTGACTTTCAACGGTGTTCATGACGGATCCGTCATAGCTATAGAAGATATAATACAACCAGAGCAGTCATGGCTATTTTAAAGATAATACAACCGGGTCCGTTCATAACGGATGCAGACGGTTGTATTATCATATCAGTAACAAAAGCATTTTTGCTGATTAATGACGGATCCAGCAAAAACGCTAGTGTGAAAGTAGCCTAACGAGTTCAAGCAGGTGCAGTTAATACAGGTAATTAGTGCAGAAGGGCTTCTTAAAGAAAAACTAACAGGTCTGTGAGAGCCAGAATTCTTGCTGGTTGGTAGGTGACCAAATACTTATTTCATGCAGTAAAATGTGAATTCATTTTTTAAAAATCATATATTGTGATTTTCTGGATATATATCCATCTATATACATATATATATATATATATATATTGACACACACACAAGGTATATTCATACTTAGGTAAGTCATACAATGGTTACTAGTGCTGCTTTTTAATTTTTTAAAACCTGAAAAAAGCCTCAATAAGTCAAGGTTGATGGAGGAAAATAATGGTGCAGTAGTGGGGGTGGCAAATAAAATAAATGTATTTGTTTCTGCATTACTTTCTGTAAAGACCTAGAAAAATACAGTCTTGCTAATCATAGCGCTCGAGTGCTGAAATTTGTGGCCTCTGTAAACTGCTGTTTAAAAGCTAAAATAACTGCTTATGTAATGGGAGGACTGGGCCATAAATATTGTGTAAAACACACTGCAGAGCAGATTTTAAAAAATGATTTGCAATTGAGAGTCCATTAAGGGAGTTTACTGTGGCTGATGTCAGGGTGGAACTGCTGCAGAATTGTAAAAACCTTCCATGTGTTTTTTTTACTATTATTTTACTAAAAAAAAAAGAAAGTGAAACACTGAAACCTTTCTCCTGTAAACAATTCATATTTGATAGATTGAAACCACTCGGGGTAATGCACCTCTGCAGTTAAAGAAGAATCCCTTAAGAGGAATCTAAAGATTAAACACATCTCCAGAAAGGCTGGAGAGAATTCTTCTATGTTCTTGTGTGTTCTAGGGATGGTGGGTGGCTTGGAGCAAACATATATCCAGTCAAACAAGGAAAAAAAACTAAAAGGGACCTGATTTCTGGTATTTTTCATTTATCTATTTAATTGACATGCCTAAGGCCTCTTTCAGACGGGCGTTGCGGGTGCACTCCGTCAAACAGTGCGGGTGCGTTGCGGGAATTGCCGCAATTTTTCCTTGCGAGTGCAAAGCGCTGTCATGCG
Source organism: Bufotes viridis (assembly GCA_033119425.1). NCBI lineage: Eukaryota > Metazoa > Chordata > Amphibia > Anura > Bufonidae > Bufotes > Bufotes viridis. The sequence continues at coordinate 231,350,616 of CM065594.1, forward strand.
TTTTGCACGCGCGGGAGAAAAATCGGCACTTTTGGTACCCAGACCCGAACCTGCACTTCTTCACAGAAGTGCATGTTTGGGTCAGAAATTGTCCCGCTGGTATTATTTCACATTATAACATAGTTATAATGTAAAATAATACCCTTGGCCATCTCCCTAATGTTGAACCCGGTGCAGAATGGGTTAAAAATAATAAACTAATCATAACTTACCTGGTCCATTTGATCGCGAAGCCCGGCCTCCTCTCCGTTAGCTTGAAAGATGTAAAGGACCTGTAATGATGTCACAGCATCACATGGCCCAATCACCTGCTCCATCACTATGGTGATGGAGCATGTGATTGGTCCATGTGACCACGTGACATCATCCAAGGTCATAAGCACTATCCACAGCCTGAGGATAGTGATTAAGGACCTTGGATGATGTCACATGGTCACATGGACCAATCACATGCTCCATCACCATAGTGATGGAGCAGGTGATTGGGCCATGTGATGTGACGTCATCACAGGTCCTTTAGATCATCGATGCTGCAGGGAAGAGAGGACAGATCGCGACTACGCGATCAAGTGGCTAAGGTAAGTTAACTTTATTATTTTTAACCCTTCCTCATCATTTAACAATGCATTCTTTATTAAGAATGCTATTATTTCCCCTTATAACCATGTTATAAGGGGAAATAATAGAGATTGGGTCCCGTTGCTAAGCAACAATGCGGGAAAGTCGCAACGCATCCGCACTTGGTTGCGGATGCTTGCGATTTTCCCGCATCCCCATTCACTTCTATGGGGCCTGCGTTGCGTGAAAAACGCAGAATATAGAACATGCTGCGATTTTCACGCAACGCAGAAGTGATGCGTGAAAATCACCGCTCATGTGCACAGCCCTATAGAAATGAATAGGTCTGGATTCAGTGCGGGTGCAATGCGTCCTCCTCACGCATTGCACCCGCGCGGAAAACTCGCCCGTGTGAAAGGGGCCTAAATGAAAAGCAGTCAGTTTACCTAAGGTTTGCAGCCCATACAAGATTAGAGGGCAGCACACAGTTTGAGTTCTGACTTCTGTGCCTTTTGCTGTGTGAAATTTGTACGGAAAAGCCGCAGCATAAGGCCTCAAAACACGACCCCTGGATGACAGTGGCAGCTCTGGCATGTTGCTGCAGCTGCTACCACCCCCAACCCCCCCCCCCCCCATTGTTCTGCTGCTACTCGTGCCAACTACAACATAATTTATGCCACTGCCCATTCCACTGGAGGGTCCAGGCAACTGTCTGTTGGCCATAGTGTATAACAACGGTATTGCTAACATTACAGATTAACTATGAATGTCGGTGCACTTGACAGTGATGCGCTTGGCGAAATAAACTCCCTGCAGTCTCCCTGCACTCTCCCTCTCCAATATTGTTCTTTAGGCCGGGCGCTGTGATGTTATCACTGATGATGTCACCGCACCCAGCCAGTTTTCTTAAACTTCGGACCTAAAACCTCTTTGAAGTGAATGTATTTATGCTGTTACTAATTAAAACTAGATAGTGTTTCTTCTTTATAATCAGTTTTTTATTTTCTGATTGCAGATTTTTTATAGTGACATAGTGATAGGCGTGGCTATGCAGCGTACTGGCACGGAACGGTAAAGAAGACGGGCAGCACTTTTCATCTGCCCCATCATGACAGCTGCTATCTCAGAGGTGACTGGAGAGGTGCGGACAGCCCCATCAACAAGGTCGGCTCCCCCTGTCAGGTCCTGGTCGTTCTGTGTGTGCTGCAAGATGAGGCATAGAGGGAGACATAGAAAGAGAAAGTAAAAGTATCCTCGGTGAAGTGAGGAGCAGGATGCTCTGCTTTAGGTATTGTGTGTCCTCAGGGGGAATAAGTAAAGCAACAGTCTGTGGGTTTCTCTCACCCCACACAAACACCTGATAGGGGAAAAGCTTGAGCTTTTGTAGATTGTTGTACCATACTTAATAAAAATCCCCTGAAAATAAGCCATAATGTGTTTATCTATCTATCTATCTATCTACTATTTTTTTTTATCTTTCATTGTAGTCCTGCCAGTGGTGAGATGAAAAAGGATTGGTACAGAAATAAGCCTTAAAGGGGTTCTTCAGGCTTTTAAATATTGATGATATTGATGATACTCAGGATAGTGAAACAAATAGTGTGTAGAGCAGCACTTCTGTACCTTCTAGACTCCTTTAGACATGCAACAGCCCATCCAGAACACCGGATCCACGATGCTCCATAGGTAAATATTCAAATAGAATGAATAGACCAATGATATCAAGTGGATTTCCATTACCAAACCCACTTAAATCACTCCTCTATCGGTCCGTCGAGCACAATTTTTTTGACGACCGCCGCTCCATGTCTCCACCCACTCATGATGTCATCTACAGCTGCAATGGCAGACCTGTGACCACACCTCACCGTGATGTCATCACATCATGTGATCAACTTCCGATCACATGATCGCAACATACGATTCCTTCTGCCCTATCCAGCTACTTTTTTACATGACTAAACATCACTATGGGGACCAATATATAAACAGCTCACTGTCGAGGAACTAGGTACTAATGGAGATATCCATCATCTAAACAATAAATTTATGTGGGAATTAATCACCTATAAAAAAAAATCTATATTACGAATATTGCAGATTGCCAACTGTATATCTTTATGCATGGTAAGGTTCCAATGCCGAGCACTCTCCACCTATATAAACAAAATAAATGGGAAAATATTAAAATCAATTTAAAAACAATTTCATACTTATTACCTATAAAATATACTGACAAAGATACATTATTCAATGCCACTTACATTGAATTCTATATTTAGTCCATAGGGTTGCAGTGATCTCAAGGTGAAGATCCATTTCAATTCTTTCTTCCTCAAGATTATCTCTCTGTCACCTCCTCTTCTTAATACCCCTACCGAGTCAATTACCCTGAAATCTTTGGCTACTGGTTTGTCCAGCATTTTCTTCCTGATGGTACTTTTATGCTTATTAATACTCTCTTTCATTTCCATAGTGGTTTCCCCTACGTAGATTAAGCTGCAAGGGCACTGAATTATATATATATCACTTCCTTCAATCTACATGTATAATAACTAGAGATGAGCGAACTTCTATTTTTAGTTTGGTGTCCAAAGTTCGGGTTCGGGTTATCGTAGCATCCCGTTATGGATTCCATAACGGCATTTGGAATCCATAAGGGGCTGCTTCATTGAACCCGAGCCTTGGACAACCCTAAGGACCTAGGGTGACGTCACCGTCATGTGATCAGTGCAGGGGGCGTGGCTCAGCACTGGATCACCTCTTATGATAGATGAAATCAGTCTAACTCTTCAATTGTGCCAGTCCAAATCAGAAAAATGTCATCAATGTAGCGCCAACAGCACAGGATCCTCTCCATGAAAGTTGATTGTACACAAGCCTGTCCTCCACATCCGCCATGTAGATGTTAGCGTACTTTGGGGCCACATTTGACCCAATTGCAGTACCACTCTTTTGTTGGTAAAAGGTGTTGCCAAAGAGGAAATAGTACTTCATAAGGACCACCTCCAGGAGTTGGAGGACAAACCGTGCACCAATAGGAGAGAAACCTGTGCCAGCAAGCGTCACACCGACAGACCTTAAACCATTATCATGTTCTATTAAAGTATATAATGAAACTACATCAAACAAAACCAGAAAAAAATGGGGTGGAACTACAATCTCTTGTACAGTAGTTTCAGAAGAAAGTGACTGGTATCCTTAATGTATGAGGGGGTATTTACTGTACAGGTTCGGAGTATTCGATACAAAAAGATGGCCACATTACTAAATATAGATCCTCTCCCCAAGACTATCGGCCTACTGGGAGGATCCATAAGACTGCGCATTTAACATCATGAGACACCAAGCTGGATGAAGGTGCATGAGGTGAGGAGTCCATCGCTGAATGCTCTCCATATTATGATGAGCGATATGTTAATTATGTTTAGTAATACATTGTGGTGTTTGGTGGCTTTTCAAGCCTGGGTTTGGTAATGGGAATCCACTTGATATCATTGGTCTATTCATATTGTGGGTGGTATCGGATGCCCTATAAATGTTTTGGGATAGCATTTCATACTATGCTTGACAAAGACTAGATGGTAGTCGAAACGTTGCTGCTTTTTATGCATCTCTTTGTACATGTTTTCATGGACTAACTGCTAATAAAAGATCTTTGGACGAAAATGCTGCCATCAACTTCTATTTGAATACTATCCTCAGGTAAGGTCATCAATATCAGATTGGCGGGGGTCTGACACCCAGCACCCCTGCTAATCAGCTGTATGGGGAGACGGTGCGCGTGTGCCGTATCCCTTCCTGTTCGCTGCTGCTGTCCCATAGACATACAGCAGCTGACAGGAACAGTGAAGGGAGAGGGCACGTGCGCACTGCATGCACCGTCTCCTCGTACAGCTTGTGTCGGACCCCCCGACCTGATATTGATGACCTATCCTGAGGATAGGTCATCAATATTAAAAAGTCCGGACAAGTTCTTTGACCTATTATTAAGCTTAGTAGCCAGTGCGAAAACTGCAGAATTTTAGGATATTTTTTTTTAAACGTAGACATGAAAGATCTAAAAAAAAATTGAAATAATAGGTCATGTTCTGATGACACATTCCCTTTAAGGCACATAACATTGTTTGCTATGTATTCTGACTTTGTATTGATATACTGTATTTGCTGATATTTGAACATCCAAATATGTTCACACCTGTCATGTTAGCAGCATTGGTTGCTTAGGTTGGGTTTGGCTTTTCTATTTTCTCTGTTATATTGTCCAACAATATAAAAGGACCTACATTAGTACAATATGAACACGCTTGATACAGATTTTTTGATGTCTACAGTAGTAAGATGATGATCCAGTTTGGACCCATGTGCATAGTTTAAGTTATAAAGAGCAGGAACCCCAGCTCAGGACCCTTTAGCTTAGGCCTCTCACAGAGGTGTGTTGAGCCTGTAATGTACCTCTGCACACCTTTGACTTCATAACTAGTGATCTAGTGATGAGCAGCAGGGACAATATTCAAATTTGCGATATTTCGCGAATATTTGTTAGAATATTCGTTATATATTCACAAATATTCGTATTTGTAACGAAAAAACCTATTGTGGGTCACTTTAGCTACATTTTTCCAGCTGCTAGAAGTTTTCTGAGTTTATTCTGACTGAATTAGAATATTCTTCATTATTTAATTTATTTCTTCTTATGCAAAAAATCGGCAATGTAATATGTGCGTTAATCGAGTAAGAGCAGGTTATAGGCAACTTTCCTATTGGGTTGGCTTGCTAGAATTCACAAATATGTACAATATAGTGTGATATATATTCGTAAAAACGAATATTCGTCTTTTTTTTTCCATCTGAACCCATTACATTTACTACTCTAATGGTTTCACAAGAAAAAAAAGGGAATATTTGTTTTTACGAATATATATCACACTATATTCTACATATTTGCAAATTCTATCAAGCCAACCCAATAGGAAAGTTGCCTATAACCCGCCCTTTTTTGATTAACACGCATATTACATTGCCGATTTTTCGCATAAGAAGAAATAACATGTAATGAAGAATATTCTAATTCACTAGATATTGCAGCCTTCTCACACTGGCCCACAAGCAAGAAGAAGGCAGGTAATGTGTTCAGATGCAAAATAATTGACGAATATTCTTTTTTTACAAATATATATCACTATATTCGAAATATTCGTGAATTCTCGAAGTTGCGATATTCGCAATCAAAATTCGCTATTCGAATATTCACGCTCAACACTATTCATAACAGTGAATGCTCCATCGCATGCTGAATGTCTCCCCTAGAAGCAGCTCATTATGTATGATATCTGACTGAGACTATATGGCAGGAGACAGAGGACATATGGCTCTGCACTAGGGAACACAATGTATACTGCTGTGCCAGAGAGGAGAGTCAATATAATTATTACTTTGGAGGAACTAAAGAGAATGCGTCATCAGAAAATGATCTATTATTTAAATCAGGTTTTTATGTTTAACATCTTTTTAAAGAATATTTGGTGATGGTATATTTAATTTTCAATGTCACTTTCTATATTTAAACAAAAAACATAAAATTCTGCACTGGCCACTAAGACTAATAATAGGCTCCCCTTCTTGGTCTCTACAGATCAGTTTACTTTAGTTACCTGCTTTTCTGTCATTTTATCCTGCCTGTATTGATATCACCTCTGTGTACAGATAAGAGAGGATTCTCCATTCACAATAGGTGATTGTAAGAGCTTCTCTATTCTTTCCTTGTACAATGACCTCTGAACATGTCACATATCATGCCTAAAAAACTCTCCCATAGAAGTCACAGAGGTCCCCTCCTGTCCATCGTGTCTATGGCCCATAGGGCTGCCATAAATACATTTTCTTAATGCTTTGTAAATACTGTTAAGAACAGCTCAGGCAAGATGGACGCCCCCCATAATCATGTTCAGGAAATAGAATAAAACAATCTGCAATCAAAAAAAAAAAAAAAACTGATTAGATAATAAGGAGATGCGTTGTTATCAGGTTTTAACTGGCAGAATATTTTCTTTAGTGATTTTTCCTTTTAAAATTGCTATGTTACAAGATCACCCAGTATGGTTGTTAATTAATACATACATTTCCTCTACAAGGTAAATCTTTGCCTGTCTGCATCCTTGCTACAATAAAGGGGGTTACAGCAGCTACATTCACAACCATTCTGACATTTAGGGCTACCCTTTTAAAGGGGTTTTCCGAGAGTACAGAATTGATGACCCTCAGGATAGGACTTCAATATCTGATCAGTGGGGGCCAAGTTCTGGCACCTCCACTGATCAGTTGTTTAAAGAGGCCATGGCTCTCCAATGAGTGCTGTGGCTTCTTCTCACCATACCAAGCACAACGCCATTCATTGTATAGTAGATGTGCATGGTATTGCAGCCCGAGCTCCTTCACTTAACTGGGACCAGGCTGCACACAGGCGATGTGAACGATGAACGTGACATCACTGGACTAGTAAAAGGCTGCAGCACTCATGTACTCTTCAAACAGCTGATCGTCAGGCTGTCAATCAGACATTGAGGACAACCCAAAAAACCCTTTAAGAATATGGTATTCATTCAGTCCCATAATATATGTTCTGAAGGTGCTCCAAGTAGTGAGGTATTAAATAAAAGAAGCCTATCTAATACAATGTATCTTTTGTACCTGCTTCTGGACTGCAACTGTACTGATGTATGCTGCAGTGCGGTGAGTCAGAAGAAATTCACGATAGAGAACAAAAAAAGGATAAGATGATATTTGCAGAGGTTTGGAAAGATTTGGAGAAAAGCAGAACGAGTGATACAGAAATTGCAATGTGTAAGGATAAGATGGATACACATTTTGTTATCTCTTTGCTCTTCTTTACCATCTTACGACTGACTGCCTGCAGCGTTTTCTGCATCAAATATCTTGCTGCAGTAACAACTAACAAGCTCTTGTGTGTACACGTATGGAGATGAACAAGGACAGAATTAGTGGGCGGGGGGGGGGGGGGAACTGCCTGGAGGCCCTGGAGGACAGGAACCTCAGGAGAAAACTAAAAGCTTCCAGAATTATTTAGTAAGGTATGGTGGTATTGTTTGAGAAATAAATTGCAGTAATATTTGGGCTCTTTAGCTTGAGGAGTATGTTAGTAAGAAATAGGCATAGGATGGAAGGGAGTATGACAGTGGAGAAGACTATACAAGGATCAGGGAAACAGGTAGCTGCCTAGGATATCAGTGAGGTAGGGGAAGCAATTTGAATATAAAAGTGCCCTTTTAAGGGGCTGTCCCATGTGGGAGATTTATGACATATCAATAGGATAAATGTCGGATAGGTGTGGGTCTCACCTCTTGGACCCGCTCCTATATTAAGAATGGGGACTTGCTGTGAGCAGAGGGAACTCCACACACAGATGAGCAAGTGTTCTCTGCTATTTTTAGAAGTCTCATAGTAGTAAAATCAGTTCTTCAGATAGGACTGTATTCCAGAGGTGGGTCTGCACCTATCGGACACATATTTTATCCATATTCCATAAATATCCCTTTAAATTTCTTTGTACAACCAAGCTGTTGATAACCCTGCACTTGCTGGTCTGAAATTCCCAGACTAGCTGCTGGATGGGATGCATCTTATCAATAGAGATGAGCAAATAGAAGTTGACGAAGTGGAAATCGATTCAAATTTAAGGAAAAATTCGGTTCGCACCAAAGCCAAATTTCCTTATGCTCCGTGGTAACGAATCACATTTTTTCCTAAAATGGCTGCTGCACATGTTAGGATATGGAGCAAAGAACTCTGGGAATGAGGGATCACCCACAATGCCAGGCAGGCAGCCAATCAGCAGCCAGCCAGCACTTGTGATGTCAAAGCCCTATAAAACTCCTCAGCCATCTTGGATTCAGCCATTTTCCAGTGTACTTGCAGGGAGAGACGTAACAGGGACAGTGCTAGAAAAGACTTTATTGTGCTTAAAAATTGGTTTAGAAGTTCAGGGAAAGATTATTCAAGGTGTAGGCAAAGGATAGGAAGGCATTATCTACACTATAAAAGGAGAACAGGGTGCAATAGGAGATTGTACAGCCGGGGAAATAGGAGCGATTCTATTACACCTTGCTGCACTTATTGGGGATCAAAATTGCTGTTATACTGCTGCTTTTAGGTTGTTTGCACTATATAATACATCACTAATTCCAGCAAAACTTGCTTGTGATTGGGGTGCAAGTTCTGTGTGATACAGCCATTTACGGGGTGTAGTAATAGGAAAGATACATACATTCTATTAGCCTTTCTGCGTTGATTTTACATTGTTTTAATTTTTTGGGGGGTGTATAGGAAAAAATATAAATCATAATTGCTGTTCTGCGGTGAAGTTACATTGTACTACAGCCATTTACAGGGTGTAATAATAAGAAAGATATGTAGGTCCTATTAACCGTTCTGCGTTGATTTTACATAGTTTTTTTGGAGGGGTGTATTAATTGAGATGAGCGAATCAAAGTTGACAAAGTGGAATTCGATCCAAATTTCAGCAAAAATTCGATTCATGCCAAATCCAAATTTCCTCATGCTTCGTGGTAACGAATCACATTTTTTCTTCCACATTATAAAAGGATAACAGGGTGCAATTGGAGAGTGTACAGCCTGGGTAATAGGAGTGATTCTATTACACCTTGTTGCACTTATTGGGGATCCAAATTGCTATTATATTGCTGCTTTTAGGTTTGCACTAGATAATACATCTGTAATTCCAGCAAACCTTGTTTGTTATTGGGGTGCAAGTGCTGTGTTGCAGGGTGTATTTATAGTAAATATACATACGTCATATTAAACGTTCTGCGGTACATTTAAATTATTCTACAGTTTATTTTGGGGTGTATTAGTGTAAAAAAAGGACGTCTTAATTGCCGTTCTGCGGTGCAATTAGATTGTACTACACACTTTTTTTAGGGTGTTTTAATAGTCTAAAAAGAATGTATTATTTGCCGTTCTGCGGTGCAGTTACTTTGTACTACAGCCTTTTTTGGGGTGTATAAGTGTAAAAAAAAAGGACATCTTATTTGCCGTTCTGCGGTGCATTAACTTTGTACTACAGCCTTTTTTGAGGTGTATAAGTGTAAAAAAAAGTTTGTGTTATTTGCCGTTCTGCGGTGCAGTTACTTTGTACTACAGCCTTTTTTAGGATGTATAAGTGTAAAAATGTACATCTTATTTGCCGTTCTGTGGTGCAGTTACATTGTGCTACACACTTTTTGGGGGGTGTTGTAATAGTATAGGAAGTACATCTTATTTGCCATTCTGCAGTGCAGTTACTTTGTACTACAGCCTTTTTTGGGGTGAATAAGTTTTAAAAAAAAAAGTATGTACTATTTGCTGTTCTGCGGTGCAGTTACATTGTTCTACAATTTTTTTTTGGGGTGTGAAAGTGTAAAAAAAAGTATGTGTTGTTGGCCGTTCTGCGGTGAAGTTACATTGTACTACACATTTTGGGTGTTTTAATAGTAAAAAATTATTCATCTTATTTGCCGTTCTGCGGTGCTGTTACTGTACATTGTACTATAGCCTTTTTTAGGGTGTATTAGTGGAAAAAACAAGTATGTTTTACTTGCCGCTTTTTTGGAGTGTAATAATTTCCTTTTAATGTAATTATTTTATCTAACAGTATGTCAGACAGACAAGTGACAGGCCCTTCATAAGGAACGGGCAGTGGCCAAAATGGGGGGGGGAGGCAGCAGGAGTCGCAGCGAGAGACCTGAGCTCCCGGTGTCATCTATCGGTCGTGTCTTGACCAGCAACCCAGCGGTGCTTGAATGGTTGACTCGGTCTTCTACTTCGTCGCAAGTGCCCTCACCTGTCCTCAACCTGCCTTTGTCCTTTTCTGTTCCCTCTACTAGAGAAGTATTATATGCCGTAGTCTCCACTCCACTTTTCAGCAAGGACGAGCTACTAGAGGACAGTCAGCAGCTACTGCCCAGCCAAGATCTGGAGGAGAGATCTGCCGCTTCCTACAGTAGGCAGGCAAGTAGTAATAATAAGAGTCGCATGGGAGCTGATGTTGCGAGCTGTCAGGCTCCTGGCCCGGAGACCATTGACATGCAAACAGTAGTGGATGATGATGAAGCTGATCGCACTTGGCAGCCGGGTGAAGAAAGGGCTTTATCATCATCAGGAGAAGAGGGTGGCAGCTTGCGTGTGAGACAGCGGATGAGCCAGCAAGGTGGTAGCATGGCTGGGAGTCAGCAGGGTGGCAGCAGTGGGAGGTCTGGAGCCAAACGTGCAAGTGGTAGATTGCCCACTTCACACGAGACTACCTGCCCAGGAAGTATCGGTGCAGGGGTTCACAGGGGCAGCGGTAGCAGGCAGTCAGCATGGAGTATTGGGAGGAAAATTCCATACTGGGCGGTGTGGCAGTTTTTTGTTAGGCCACCGGAGGAGGTGAACATGGCCTATTGCCGAATTTGTGGGCAGAAGTTTATGCTACATCTGAACTGTAAATTATATATTACTATTACTATGGTGCAACTGTATTACTTGTAAAAATTCTTTATTGCCTTTTCTCTTGCATAAATATAAATTCAAAAAATCTTAATAAAAATAATTTTTTAAAGAAGGTGAAGCATGGACAAGGTGCCAATGTTGGCACCACGCCCTGCGTCAACACATGCAGCGTCACCATAAAGTGGCTTGGGAAAACCGTGGCTCCAATGTGATGGTCCAGCCTGCCGCAGCAACCGCTGCATTACCCAGTGGCACACACCCAATTTAATGCAGTCAAGGCTCCATCACCTCAGCCGAAGGTAGCTGTTTGTCATTCCCATCTTCTGCTGGTCCTGATGCTCCTGCTACTCCTCCACCTACTCCTTGTCAGTTATTCCATCAGCAATCGATCACCGAAGCGATTGCCAAGAGACCACAGTATGCGTGCACTCATCCAATGGCCCAGAAGCTGAACGTGCTCCTGGCCAAGTTGCTGGTGCTGCAGTCCCTCCCTTTCCAAGTGGTGGACTCAGCACCTTTCAGAGAACTGATGGCTTGTGCCAAGCCAAGGTGGAAAGTCCCAAGCCGTCATTTATTTGCCAAAAAGGCAGTACCAGCACTGCAAACAAATGTAGAACAGAAGGTGGGCCAGTCCTTGAGCCTGTCGGTGTCTTGCCAAAGTACACTGCAGCACCAACGTGTGGTGCTGTAACTATGGTCAAGGACAATATATGTCCTTTACAGCCCACTGGGTAAATGTGGTGGCTGCCCAGCCACACCAGCAACTTGGCCAGGGGATGCCGCTTCCGCCTTAATGTTCTCACACAGTTGGTCCTGCAACAATGTCCACCTCTGCCTCCTTATCCTTCACCTTGTCCTCAGCCCCCACTGCAGGGACATTTCACAGTGCTGCTCCAGCATACCACATGTGCAGTGCACGGAGGTGTCAAGCTGTTCTGCACCTAGTTTGCCTGGGCGACAGAATCACACAGGGGAGGAACTACTCTGCGTCCATCAAAAAATCGAATCCTGGCTTTCTCCTCCGCAACTCAAAATCTGAACAATGGTAACTGACAATAAGAAGAACATGGTGTCGGCGCTGCGTCAAGGAGGGCTGAGCCATGCGCCCTGCATGGCGCATGTGTTCAATCTGGCAGTAAAGCGGTTCCTGAAGTCTTCCACCCATCTGCAAGACATCCTGAAAATGGGCAGGAAACCTTGCATGCACTTCAGCCACTCGTACACCGCAAAGCACACCCTCCTTGAGCTGCAGTGGCAGAATGGCATGCCCCAACATAGGCTGAAATGCAACACTTCCACCCGTTGGAATTCCACCCTCTATATGTTGGACCGATTATTTGAACAGAGAAAGGCCATAAACAATTTCTTGATAATACAGGCAGACAGAGGTACTCCCTTGTGTAACTTCAATGTTAGCCAGTGGCAGCTCATGCGTGATACCTGCCATTTGCTCAGGCCCTTTGAGGAGGCCAATTTATTTATCAGTCATCAGGAGTACAGGATGAACAACGTCATTCCACTGATTCATGTCCTGGAACAGATGCTGCTAAATATGGCTGGCCAGGGGACAGGAGACGTGGTGCCTAGATCTCACGGCCACATGAGCCCTGTGGGGGATGAACTAGAAGAGGAGGAGGACATTCGAGAACAAGCAATGAGTAGAGAAATGGGTGGTTTTTCTACACAGGTGACAGGAAAGGAAGAGCAGCCAGAGGAGCTACTGGGCGATAAGGAAGAGGAGGCAGAGGACATAGACACACCGTGGCAGTATGCATTGGAGATGGAGGGAGTCCTCACTACCGGTCCAAAATGGGGGCCTTTTTTGCACCCGCTGAGAGGGAGGACAAACTGAACTACGATCGAGACATCCTATGTGGTCAGTTGGCCACTGCCTATGTGCGCCATTGCCCATCCTCATGCAGGTCTTCCCGGGGAGGCCCTCTGTGCTCACATTCCAGTAAGGGGACTAAAAAGTACAGTGAACCAAGTAACAAAAAAAGTTAATAAAAATATTTAAATTAAAAAATTCAAATCGCCTTCTTTTCCAATTTTACACATAAAATAAAAAAAAAAAAACGCTATTGGTATCAGCGCTTCTGAAAAATTGAATTGTCCCCAAAAATATTTATTATATTCGATGACTACATATCGGAAAAAAAATTTGCTTTTTTTTTTTGGGCACGTCAACCCCCCAAAAAATAGGATAAAATGTGATCAAAAAGTGATATGTACACCAAAATAGAACCAATAAAAACTACAGCTCGCCCTACAAAACAGTGAGCCCAACACAGCTCTGTAGATGGAAAAATAAAAAATTTCTCGCTATCATAATATGTTAATTGAAAAAAACATATATATTAAAGGTTTTTATTTTTGAAGTAGTAAATATAATAGAAATTATATGAATTTGGTATCACTATAATAAAATTGACATGCAGAATTAGGTTGTCATGTCATTTTTAGGACATAGTGAACAATGTAAAAACACAACAAAAAACATTGCAGATTTGTGTTTGTTTTTTTCAATTTCACCCTACAAAGACAATTTTTTTCCATTTCCCAATATAAGCTATGATCAATTAAATTGAGCAATTAAAAAAGTACGTGCCGCACGAAAACAAATAATCCATCACTGAAAATGTAAAACGTTATGGTTCTTGAAAGGTAGGAGAAAAAATAAAAAATGCTAAGTTTTTTAGGTGCATGAAAGCATTAAAATGGTTGCATATCCTTGTATACCAATATACAGTCATCATACCAGAAGCTAAGCAGAATTATAATCCACTTACTATGTTAGCAGCCAGTAAATATCTGATTAACTCTTCATTGTTCATAATTCTTTTTTCATGTTAATTTGCCTTTCAAACAAAAGACAGGAGCTGTGCGCAGAGCATCAAATCGTTACTTCCCAGGCCAGTGTCAGTGGCCACTGGTGAATAATAAATGAGACAGGTCAACTTGAAAAGTAATTACAAGTATATAATGAACCCTGCGCCAATGTATTGATCAGTGTATACTAACAAGGCCAGAACCACCACAATTAATTATATATACTGCCGCGTCTGGCTGTCTTGAAGCTGAGCCTTGTGAGGCAGGGGAACGCTATGGCACACACATGTAGCTTCTAACCCCAATGACCGAACAATCTTTTAATTGACTTCCTCCCAGGGACTGTAGGTCTATAACCCTATCTGGAAGCGAAGGCAGAGAATTAGAGGTTAATTTGCTTAACAGATAGCTAGGTAATTACGGATTGCACTTCAGTCCGTTGCCTGATTCATCCAACGTTGTTACTATGATACCTTAAACTCACAATTTCTCTATTTCTGTCAATTATTTCTGTGGATGTAAGAGCATCATGAGCTTTAAAGGTCATTGCAGGTATCTGAAGATAAGTGTAATAAACTATTTACTACTCAAGTGTCCTCAGCATTTTGGCACAATAGAGGTAACAATTTGTAAGGTTGACTTTGACCTATATTGAGCTGATCAGTGCACAAGGACCTAGAATAAAACATCCCTGAGACAACGAGTATTTGATAACCTCACAAGGAGAATTGAATACTATTAATAATCTATAAATGCAAGAGGTTATATGTGGACAGGGGTTGCCTTCACCACTACACATACCAAGTAAATGCTTGGAGCCCCAGAAATTAAGGGGCCTCCTGCAGGCCACAAGGCTTTGCCTGAAAAAAAAATGACTACAGGGGTGGAAATACCACCTGTGCAGCTAGCTCAGTTGCACAGGGGCCCAGGGGGGGCTATCCCAGCTATAAAGCAGTAGCAGAAGAACCCAGGCTGTATTGCTAAGCTGAAAGTGGGCTTATTTGGCCAATGTGGGCAGAGCTTTAAAGGCTGATGGGGTGGAACTTAGTAGTGCGACTGAGTGGGGCTTATTTGTACAATGACGTGGAGCTAAACAATGCAAACACCCCCCCCCCCCCCCAAACATACCTTGAAACCACTAGGGCAAATTAATACCCTATTTCCACACTATGTAACAAAATAAGTGTTATTTTTCAGTGTCCCCACAATCATGGTGTTCTCAGTGGTATATGAGCAATGGCCCTAGTGTTGGTGGTTTGCCTATAGATGTGTTTTCTAGGTGCTGAGGAACTGCCTCAGTGGTGTTATCTTTCGCTATGTATTTTTTCTCCTTTCTTGCGTAATCCCAATTTAGTATGAATTACATTATTGACAGCGCAGTCCATCTTGTCTAATGTATGCAGTCCTGGAACAGCTGTTTGAGGGTGCATACGTTTGTTCAAAATGTGAGCAAATAGCCCATTTGGAATTGCACATGATCTAACCGGGGGAGTTTTAACACTGAGAAGTGTTGGTAATTTGGAACAGAGTTTGCTGGTCACTGAGCAGGCACTCAATGGGGTAGTATGGAGGATCAGGAAAGTGAGGTCAGTTCAGGGAGAGCACTGCTGCAGCCAGACACTACCTCTGCCAGTCAGGGGAATGTCAGCTTCAGTAAGCAGGGGAGTGAGGGGACCAGGAGAGCAGGTCTGACGAGACAGGTGCTGGTAGTGGGAGACTCAATTATTAGGGGTACAGATAGGGCAATCTGTCGCAAAGACCGGGATCGTCGAAAGGTGTGTTGTCTTCCAGGCGCTCGAGTTCGACACATCGCGGATCGGGTTATCAGATTACTGGGACGGGCTGGAGAAGATCCAGCAGTCATGGTCCATATCGGAACCAATGACAAAGTTAGAGGTAGGTGGATCGTCCTTAAAAATGATTTTAGGGATTTAGGTCACAAGCTTAGGGCAAGGACCTCAAAGGTAGTATTTTCTGAAGTATTGCCTGTACCAGGAGCCACACAAGAAAGGCAGCAGGAGACTGGGGAGGTTAACAAGTGGCTCAAGAACTGGTGTAGAAAAGAGGGATTTGGGTTCCTGGAGAACTGGGCCGACTTCTCTGTCAGCTACAGGCTCAATCATAAGGATTGGCTGCACCTCAATGGGAAAGGGCCAGCTGTTTTGGGTGAGAAGATGGCTAGAAGGTTGGAGGAGTGTTTAAACTATGGACTGGGGGGGAGGGTAATTATGTTATAGGAGGGGAAGATAATGCAGATAGAGACCTGGGCAAGGTAATGGAACAGGGGAGGAATGGAAGGAGGGACCAGAACAGTTCAGAAGTAAAGGTGTAGGGTAAAACATATACATAAACCTCTGATTTGTATGTTTACTAATGCCAGAAGCCTGGCTAATAAAACTGGTGAACTGGAATTAGTGATGTGTGAGGAGAAATATGACATAGTGGGAATAACTGAGACATGGCTAGATGATAGCTATGACTGAGCGGTTAACGTACAGGGTTACAGTCTGTTTAGAAAGGATCTCCAAAACCGGAGAGGGGGAGGGGTCTGCCTTTATGTAAAGTCCTGTCTAAAGCCCACATTCCGAGAAGATATAAGTGAGGGACGTGAACATGTGGAGTCACTGTGGGTAGAAATACATGGAGGCAAAAACAATAATAAATTACTAATAGGAGTTTATTATAAACCACCTAATATACCAGAGTCCACTAAAAATCGACTTCTAAACTAAATAAACGAGGCGGCAATTCATAATGAGGTTGTCATTATGGGGGACTTCAACTACCCAGATAAAGACTGGGAAACTGAAAGCTGTACATCTCATAAAGGAAACAGGTTCTTGGCAATAACCAAAGACAATTACCTTTCCAAACTGGTTCAGGACCCAACTAGAGGGACGGCCAAACTGGACTTAGAGTATTAACCAATAGACCTGACAGAACAACCAATGTGCAGGTTGGGGGACACCAGGGAAATAGTGACCATAAAGTAATAATCTTCCAATTGTCACTCAAAAGAGTGTTTCTTCAGGGAGGAACAAAAATACCAAACTTCAAAAAAGCTAAATTTAGCCAACTAAGCGAGCCCATAAGCCTAACTAACTGGGACAAATTCCTTAAAAATAAACATACAGCCACAAAATGGGATATTTTCAAAACCATCCTAAAATCTAATTGTGAGAGATACATACCTTATGGGAATAAAAGGTTATGGAACAAGAAAAAAAACTATGTGGATAAAAAGAATTGTAAAGAAAGCAATAAATGACCAAAAAAAGCATTTAAATCAATAAAACATGACAGGAGGGGTGTAACGGGAAGCCGGCGACATGCTCTCCCTGCAGCACCGCCGGCATCCCGCTTGTGAGGAGCAGCGAAGAAGCGGCCGGCGTCCTTGTATCCATGGTAACAAGGGGACTGGGAGGACCCGGTCGCACATGCCTCCTCAGTGTGGCTGGCGTCCTCCATCCCCTAGACAACGAGCAGGGGGGGAACTGAACGCCAATGTCAATGAGTCAGCGCTCAGGTGTATAGATATGCTGGACATGGGTCACATGACGCTGGCCACGTTACGTGACCCATCAATTAGAGCTATTTAAACAGGCAACCTGCTGGCCACAGGTTGCCTGTGATTGGTCTTGTTACCTCACTAGCGTTCTCTGCATGTGTGACTTCTGTTTGTTTGACCTCGGGTTGAATTTGACTTGTGGTACCCCTTGTACTGACGCGTTCTCTTGGCTCCTGAACCCGGCTTGTATTGACTTCGATATTGTATTACCCCTTAGTGCCTGTATTACCTCCGGGCTCTTGACCTCGGCTTCCATTGGTTCTGTTTGCTGTTTCTTACCCGGTCTGGGAAGCTTTTCGCTTCCGTGTTTTTGGTCTTTGTCAATTGTTTTCTCCCTTTGTTGTTTTTCCTTCCTTTAGGCCTCTGCACATACGTAAGCTAGGGACTGCCGCCCAGTTGTACCCCGTCGGTTAGGATGGACTGTGCAAGTAGGTAGGGATAGAGGAGTTCAGGGCTGCACTTATCCCCTACCTGTTTGTGACAAGGGAAGCAAGGAAGCATTGAAAAAATAGAATAGAAAAACAAATAAAAGCAACCAAACTAGAGACCGAGAGATTAATTGTCAAAGAGAGTAAAACTAACCCTAAAATGTTCTTTGAATATATAAATGGTAAAAAGTATAAATCTGAAGGTGTTGGACCTTTACAGAGTAATGAGGGCGGAGTTGCAGACAGCAATGAGGAGAAAGCAAAGATATTAAATCTTTTTTTCTCCATTGTATTTAGTCAGGAAAATAAATTATCAGATTTAATGCAGAATGTAAAAGTATATTCCCCATTAAAAGTGGCCTGTGTGACCCAAGAAGAAGTACAGCAGCATCTTAAAGATTAAAATAGACAAATCACCTGGTCCAAAGGGCATATTCCCCCCGTATCCTAAAATAATTACGTAATGTTATGGACAGACATTTTTTTCTGATATTTAAGGAATCTATAACGACAGGGAGTGTTCCACAGGATTAGCGCTTAGCAAATGTGGTGCCATTATAAAAATGGAGTTCAAAAGCAGAGATGGGAAACTATAGGCCGGTAAATTTAACATTTGTCGTGGGTAAACTGTTTTCTAAGAGATGCTATCTTGGAGTACCTCAATGAAAATAAGCAAATAACACCATATAAGCATGGCTTCATGAGGGATAGGTCATGTCAAACTAACTTAATCAGTTTCTATGAGGAGGTAAGTTCTAGACTTGATGAACACGAATCAATGGATGTCGTATATCTAGACTTGTTTGGAATAAACAGATGGCTCACTCTGGATGACCACGGCTGCTGCTCGGGTTCAGAGAAACACCCCTGGTTCTTGAGTATATAAATAATGGAAGAATTGAACCGGCACTCAAGGCAGTTGGAGATTATGCAAAAAAAAAAAGTAAATTTAATTAGTACAAATCAATCATATAAAACACAAACTATAAATGAAAAATAAAATAGTAAAAATAGTTAAAAGATAGCATGTGGTCTGCCTAGGACTTTAGATTAGCAGTCATATAATAATCGCGCACGTAGTATAATGTATCTGGTAGCAGTATCCAATTTTCTGAAAGGATTCTATGCAATGTATATAATAGGGCCAAACAACGTATATAACATATATATATAATGTATATCTAGACTTCTCCAAAGCATTTGACACTGTACTACATAAAAGGTAAGTATATAAAATGAGAATGCTCGGACTGGGAGAAGATGTCTGCATGTGGGTAAGTAACTGGCTCCGTAATAGAAAACAGAGGGTGGTTATTAACGGTACACATTCAGATTGGGTCACTGTCATTAGTGGGGTACCACAGGGGTCAGTATTGGTCCCTATTCACTTTAATATATTTATTAATGATCTTGTAGAAGGCTTGCACAGTAAAATATAAATTTTTGCAGATGACACTAAACTGTGTAAAGTAATTAACATGGAAGAGGACAGTATACAGCTGCAGATTGATCTGGATAGATTGGAGGCTTGGGCAGAGAAGTGGCAGATGAGGTTTAACACTGACAAATGTAAGGTTATGCACATGGGAAGGAATTATGCAAGTCACTAGTACATACTAAATGGTAACACACTGGGTAACACTGACATGATAAAGGACCTAGAAATTTTGATGAAGCGCAAACTAAGCTGTAGAAATGCAGCTGCTGCCAAGGCCAATAAGATAATGGGTTGCATCAAAAGGGGCATAGATGCCAGTGGTGAGAACATAGTCCTACCACTGTACAAATCACTAGTCAGACCACACATGTACTGTGTACAGTTCTGGGCTCCTGTGAACAAGGCAGACATAGCAGAGCTGGAGAGGTTTCAGAGGAGTGCAACTAAAATAATAACTGGAATGAGTGGACTACAGTACCCTGAAAGGTTATCAAAATTAGGGTTATTCACTTTAGAAAAAAGGCGACTGAGGGGAGATCTAATAACTATGTATAAATATATCAGGCGTCAGTACAGAGATCTCTCCCATCATCTATTTATCCCCAGGACTGTGACGATGGGACATCCTCTGCATCTGGAGGAAAGAATGTTTGTACACAAATATAGAAGAGGATTCTTTATGGTAGGAGCAGTGAGACTATGGAACTCTCTGCCTGAGGAGGTGGTGAGAAGAGTTCAAGAGGGGCCTGGATGTATTTCTGGAGTGTAATAATATTACAGGTTATAACTTATAGCTACTAGAGAGGGGTTGTTGATCCAGGGAGTTATTGTGATTGCCTGATTTGAGTCGGGAAGGAATTGCTTCCCCTAAAGTGAGAAAAATTGGCTTGTATCTCACAGGTTTTTTTTTTTTTTTGCCTTCCTCTGGATCAACTAGCAGGATGACAGGCTGAACTGGATGGACAGATGTCTTTTTTTAGCCTTATAAACTATGTTACTATGGCTTCATAGTTGAGCAACTGCTTAAAATGGTCTATTCAGTGTTGTAAGATGGTAGCTTCATCATTCAGGAGAATTCCATATTGAGACTAGTGATGAGCGGCAGGTGCCATATTCGATTTCGACGAAATTCACGAATATTCGAAAGAATATTCGTTTCATATTCGTCGAAATCGAATATTCGTCATTATTCTAGTTATCGCGATTAATATGCGATTTAAATAATCGCGTATTGTGATTTTAACTTAGGCTACTTTCCTATTGGTTTCATATCTATAATTATAGAGAAGATGACGAATATGACGAATGTATTCGTCATATTCCTCAAAACGAAGATAACAAAGTATTCTCCATCTTCGTTTTAGCAACCTATTCGTCAACTTCGCTAATTCTAGCAATCAAATAGGAGGGTTGACTATAGAGACAGCTGTGTTTAATTCGCTATGCGATTATATTACTTAGCTTTTTTTAATAGAATAATTGTATTACTTGATAATTATTATAATTATTCTATTTATTAAAAAAAAATTATATAATCGCATAGCGAATAAACACAGCTGTCTCTATAGTCAACCCTCCTATTTGATTGCTAGAATTAGCGAAGTTGACGAATAGGGTGCTAAAACGAAGATGGAGAATACTACGTAATCTTCGTTTTGAGGAATATGACGAATACATTCGTCATATTCGCTAATTCTACCAAGCCAAGAACGTCTCCATACTAAAATGTACTGTCGGATTTGAGAATTACATTGAAATCGCAATGTGATTAATATAACTTGAATTAATCGCATTGCGATTTCTACTTAGACCTGGTTTACTATGGTTGGCTTGGTAGAATTAGTGAATATGACGAATGCATTCGTCATATTCCTCAAAACGAAGATAACAAAATATTCCTCATCTTCTTTTTAGCAACCATAGTAAACCATGTCTGTTGAAATCGCAATGCGATTAATTCAAGTTATATTAATCGCATTGCGATTACAACTTAGCAGTGCACTGCTATCTTACATATTAGGCTAGAATTAACGAATATGGAATATAGCAGCAGTGCTAAGTAGAAATCGCAATGCGATTACTTCAAGTTATATTAATCGCATTGCGATTTCAACTTCGAGCTGGGTTTATAATGGGTCAGCTTGCTAGAATTAACAAAGTTAACGAATATGGAATATATTATAGCAGTGCTAATTGAAATCGCAATGCGATTAATATAACTTGGAGTAATCGCATTGCAATTTCTACTTAGCACTGCTGCTATATTCCATATTCGTTAATTCTAGCCTAATATGTAAGATAGCAGTGCACTGCTAAGTTGTAATCGCAATGCGATTAATATAACTTGAATTAATCGCATTGCAATTTCAACGTAATTCTCAAACCCGACAGTACATTTTAGTATATGGAGACGTTCCCATGGTGATGGGGACTCTCCATGAGCACGGAAGTCGGCAGAAGCGGCAACGGGCACTGACTGGAGCAGCCAGGAAGCCAGGAATCCTCAGGACAGGTAAGAACTACTTTTGGGAAGTGGGAAAGAAAAAAATATAACTAAAAAAAAAAAAACACGAATATTCGAAATAGCGAATTTATACCGTTATATTCAAAATATTCGCGAATTAGAGAAGTGCCATTATTCGCGATAAAAATTCGCTATTCGAATATTCGCGCTCAACACTAATTGAGACCAGATAGTGGGGAAGGACCATTTGCAAGCCCATTGCCATTGCATGCCTATTGCAGCCAACAAGCCATTAATATAATGCATGGATAAGTAGGGCCCTCTAGAGGGGAACTTCATACGCTGGACACAGTATTTTGTGAAGGATAAAGGTAGAAAGACTGTGGAGCTTTGACAGGGGCCATAAAACTTTTAATGTGGGGAAGTCATAGTGCAAGTGACAGCCACACGATCTTGATGGTTCTCTGATCTCGACAACCGGAGATCTCTGTCCCACTGCAACTTTCTTATGCCAATTGCCAAAGCAACCGTTGTAAAAAAAATCATGTCTTAGGCCTTATTCACACAGAACCGCAAAACACGGAAACACGGATCCGCAAAACACGGACGGATGCAATGTGCTTTCCGCATTTTGCAGACCGCACATTGCTGGCACTATATAGAGAATGCCTTTTCTTGTCCGCAATTGCGGACAAGAATAGGACATGTTCAATTTTTTTGCGGAAACGGAAACACGGATGCGGAAACACGGATGCGGACATCACATAGTGTGCTGTCCACATCCATTCCTGCCCCTATGAAATGAATGGGTCTGCAAAATTGCGGATGGGATGCGGATCCATTTTGCGGATGTGTGAATTAGGCCTTATTCCACCTATTTTCCAGACTGAGATGTTGATTAATTGAGGACTGAAATGTTGGATCGCAGTTAGTTTGGAACTTCTTCTTAAACCTTGTTTGTCAAGGTTGACACTGCCAGGAAAACAAGACTCCAGGTGACATAGCTTTAGGGTTCATCAACCTCACGATTGCTACAATGTCATGATTTTAGAAGGGAATCACCATCACGGTTGGTGATGTTGTTAAAAAAAATAAAACTCCAACAAATGTGCAGCAAACTGGATTCTGATAAAAGTAGAATCTGCAAGCAATGAAAACCTCCTTGAGGCTACCACCCAAAATTGCATTGAGAAGGGGTCTTCTAGGAACAGAGAATGGGCAGTAGTGATGTTGCGAACATAAAATTTTCCGTTCGCGAACGGCGAAAGCGAACTTCCGCAAATGTTCGCGAACCGGGCGAACCGCCATAGACTTCAATAGGCAGGCGAATTTTAAAACCCACAGGGACTCTTTCTGGCCACAATAGTGCTGGAAAAGTTGTTTCAAGGGGACTAACACCTGGACTGTGGCATGCCGGAGGGGGGTCCATGGCAAATCTTCCATGGAAAATTACATAGTTGACGCAGAGTTGGGTTTTAATCCATAAAAGGCATAAATCACCTAACAATCCTAAATTTTTTTGAACAACGTGGTTTAAAACATCTAGTGTGTGTATACGATCAGGTATGATGTTGTATCGATCAGGGTTACGGGGTTGTATCGATAAGGGATACGCCAGCTTCAAAGACATTGACAGACCAAACTCCCCTTTTAATGCACCGCGCACAGTCCATTTGCACAACTGCAAACTCCCCATTTGCACAAGGTTGGATACCAAGCTAGCCATGTCCCGGTGATGTCATTGAAGATTTCTTCCTCCACCCAGCCACGTACAACACCAAGGGTCCCCGAAAGGTGAACTGAATAGATTTTTCGAACGGGGAGATGGTTAAAAAAATGCTGGCTCCCTCCTGTTTTAATCCACGGTCACTGCTTCTGCGCCGTGCAATTTACTGTCACACCCCATATGAGTGGTATTTTCTGTAGTACTATTCTCATCAGTTTAATCCCTGTTACATCCCATATCAGGGATTGCCTTTTGTGAAAAAAAAAAATTCGTCCGGGTACCTTCCACTGTGGTGTCCCAATAGCGACAAATTTTTTGAAGGCCTCAGACTCCACCAGCTGGTATGGTAAAACCTGGCGGGCTAAGAGTTCCGTCAAGCCAGCTGTCAGTCGCCGGGCAAGGGGGTGATTCTGTGACATTGGCTTCTTAAGCTCAAACATGTCCTTGACAGACACCTGACTGTGGACAGATGAGCAGGTGAGAGGCGGAGTGGCGGTTGGTTGAGAGGGGGCAGGGAGGACAGCAGTGGTTGACGTGGCTGAAGATGCTGCACCAGGAGGAGCATGGTGGCTTTGAGTTTGTGTGCTGCTTGTACTCATGTGTTGATCCCATAGGCGTTTGTGATGTGAGATCATGTGCCTTCGCAAAGCAGTTGTACCAAGGTGGGTGTTGGACTTCCCACGACTCAGTTTCTTTTGGCACAGGTTGCAAATGGCATTGCTGTTATCAGAGGCAGACATACACAAAATATGCCACACTGCTGAGCTTTGCAATGACGGCATTCTGGTGGTGGCAACAGCATGCGTTGACTGGCGTGCTGTCTGGCTGACCCCGGGTGCCGATACATGCTGTCTGACTGTGCCACTAACTCCTTGCGACGACAACTCCCTGCTTCCAACTCGTCTCCCCTTCTGAACTTTCCCCCTCTTCTTCTCTTCGAGCAGGCACCCACGTGGCATCCGTGGACACATCGTCATCATCAACCGCTTCACTTGTATCTGACACCTCAGCAAAGGAAGCAGCAGCGGGTACAACATCATCATCATCATCATCACACTGTACGTCCATGTGTGTAATCCTGCCTGACTGAGACATATCCCTGTACTCTAAATCATCTGGCAATAATGGTTGCGCATCACTAATTGCATCCAACTGATAAATAACTCCTCTGACGGATCAAGTGAAGCGGCTGTGGTGGCTGTGGTGGTAGTGGTGGTGGTGGAGGCGGGCGGGAGCGTGGTAACTTGAGAGCAGGTGACCGAAGCTGAGCTGAAGGAGGATGGTGTGTCAAGGTTCTTAGCGGAAGCTGTTGAAGATTGGGTGTCCTGTCTAAGCCAGTCAACTATGTCCTCAGAATTTTTCGGGTTCAGGGTACGTGGCCTCTGAACACTAGGATTTATTCCAGGGAAATCACAGCACCACGACGGCCCCTGCGGGGTGGCCTGCCTCTGCCTGTTATTTTTTTTTAGATAAGTGGTACTACGCGTGCTAGGTACTGTGCCACCCGGTATCAGTGGTGGGCACTGGCAGTGGGCACACTACAGTCTGTGGAAGTGGGCCTGACACACACTGGCAGCAGGCAAGCAACTGAAATTAGACTAATGTGTAAAAATTAAATGCCTTATTCATCGGCAAGCTACTGTGCCACCCGGTATCAGTGGTGGGCACTGGCAGTGGGCACACTACAGTCTGTGAAAGTGGGCCTGACACACACTGGCAGCAGGCAAGCAACTGAAATTAGACTACTGTCTAAAAATTAAATACTTTATTTATCGGCAAGCTACTGTGCCACCCGTTATCAGTGGTTGGCACTGGCAGTGGGCACACTACAGTCTGTGGAAGTGGGCCTGACACACACTGGCAGCAGGCAAGCAACTGAATTTAGACTACTGTCTAAAAATTAAATGCCTTATTTATCGGCAAGCTACTGTGCCACCCGGTATCAGTGGTTGGCACT
This sequence comes from Bufotes viridis, assembly GCA_033119425.1. Classification (NCBI taxonomy): domain Eukaryota; kingdom Metazoa; phylum Chordata; class Amphibia; order Anura; family Bufonidae; genus Bufotes; species Bufotes viridis. The sequence continues at coordinate 231,376,090 of CM065594.1, forward strand.
GGCAGTGGGCACACTACAGTCAGTGGAAGTGGGCCTGACACACACTGGCAGCAGGCAAGCAACTGAATTTAGACTACTGTCTAAAAATTAAATACCTTATTTATCGGCAAGCTACTGTGCCACCCTGTATCAGTGGTTGGCACTGGCAGTGAGCACACTACAGTCTGTGGAAGTGGGCCTGACACACACTGGCAGCAGGCAAGCAACTGAAATTACACTAAAGTGTAAAAATGAAATGCCTTTTTTTGATTCAAAGTCCTGTGCCACACGGGGTGACAGGGGTGGGCACTGGCAGTGGGCACACTACAGTCAGTGGAAGTCGGCCTTACACACACTGGCAGCAGGCAAGCAACTGAAATTACACTACAGGGAGTGCAGAATTATTAGGCAAGTTGTATTTTTGAGGATTAATTTTATTATCGAACAACAACCATGTTCTCAATGAACCCAAAAAACTCATTAATATCAAAGCTGAATATTTTTGGAAGTAGTTTTTAGTTTGTTTTTAGTTTTAGCTATTTTAGGGGGATATCTGTGTGTGCAGGTGACTATTACTGTGCATAATTATTAGGCATCTTAACAAAAAACTAATATATACCCATTTCTATTATTTATTTTTACCAGTGAAACCAATATAACATCTCAACATTCACAAATATACATTTCTGACATTCAAAAACAAAACAAAAACAAATCAGTGACCAATATAGCCACCTTTCTTTGCAAGGACACTCAAAAGCCTGCCATCCATGGATTCTGTCAGTGTTTTGATCTGTTCACCATCAACATTGCGTGCAGCAGCAACCACAGCCTCCCAGACACTGTTCAGAGAGGTGTACTGTTTTCCCTCCTTGTAAATATCACATTTGATGATGGACCACAGGTTCTCAATGGGGTTCAGATCAGGTGAACAAGGAGGCCATGTCATTAGATTTTTTTCTTTTATACCCTTTCTTGCCAGCCACGCTGTGGAGTACTTGGACGCGTGTGATGGAGCATTGTCCTGCATGAAAATCATGTTTTTCTTGAAGGATGCAGACTTCTTCCTGTACCACTGCTTGAAGAAGGTGTCTTCCAGAAACTGGCAGTAGGACTGGGAGTTGAGCTTGACTCCATCCTCAACCCGAAAAGGCCCAACAAGCTCATCTTTGATGATACCAGCCCAAACCAGTACTCCACCTCCACCTTGCTGGCGTCTGAGTCGGACTGGAGCTCTCTGCCCTTTACCAATCCAGCCATGGGCCCATCCATCTGGCCCATCAAGACTCACTCTCATTTCATCAGTCCATAAAACCTTAGAAAAATCAGTCTTGAGATATTTCTTGGCCCAGTCTTGACGTTTCAGCTTGTGTGTCTTGTTCAGTGGTGGTCATCTTTCAGCCTTTCTTACCTTGGCCATGTCTCTGAGTATTGCACACCTTGTGCTTTTGGGCACTCCAGTGATGTTGCAGCTCTAAAATATGGCCAAACTGGTGGCAAGTGGCATCTTGGCAGCTGCACGCTTGACTTTTCTCAGTTCATGGGCAGTTATTTTGCGCCTTGGTTTTCCACACGCTTCTTTCGACCCTGTTGACTATTTTGAATGAAACGCTTGATTGTTCGATGATCACGCTTCAGAAGCTTTGCAATTTTAAGAGTGCTGCATCCCTCTGCAAGATCTCTCACTATTTTTGACTTTTCTGAGCCTGTCAAGTCCTTCTTTTGACCCATTTTGCCAAAGGAAAGGAAGTTGCCTAATAATTATGCACACCTGATATAGGGTGTTGATGTCATTAGACCACACCCCTTCTCATTACAGAGATGCACATCACCTATTATGCTTAATTGGTAGTAGGCTTTCGAGCCTATACAGCTTGGAGTAAGACAACATGCATAAAGAGGATGATGTGGTCAAAATACTCATTTGCCTAATAATTCTGCACTCCCTGTAAAGTGTAAAAATTAAATGCCTTTTTTTTATGCAAAGTCCTGTGCCAGCTGGTATGAGTGGTGGGCACTGGCAGTGGGCACACTACAGTCAGTGGAAGTCAGCCTGACACACACTGGCAGGCAACTAACCTTAGATTAAAGTGTAAAAATTAAATGCCTTTTTTTGATGCAAAGTCTTGTGCCACATGGGATGACAGGGGTGGGCACTGGCAGTGGGCACACTACAGTCTGTAGGCCTGCAGCTCCTCACACACAGGCAGGCCAGGCAACTGCAATATGTATATGGAGAAAAAAAAAAGCAGACTAATGTTGCAGCCCTAAAAAGGGCTTTTTGGGGTGCTGTCAGGACGCTGTCCTTACAGCAGAGATCAGATGAGTCTTTCAGGACTGGAGTGGACACTAAATTCACTAGCCTAGCTATTGATTTCCCTATTAAATCAGCAGCAACTATACTCTCCCTCCTCTCATTAAGACTGCAAATTCCAAATGAATCTAAAATGGATGCTGTTCAGGAGATGGGAGGGTCTGGGAGGGAGGGTATGCTGCTGATTGGCTGGAATGTGTCTGCTGACTGTGAGGTACAGGGTCAAAGTTTGCTCAATGATGATGTATAGGGGGCAGACCGAACATCGCATGTGTTCGCCCGCTGCGGCGAACGCGAACAAGCTATGTTCACCGGGAACTGTTCGCCAGCGGATAGTTCGGGCCATCTCTAATGGGCAGTATAGATAACATATGGTAGAACTGAAAATATGCCTCGATGAATGAGATGGTCTTCTTAAAGGGGATCGTCTTTTAGGGAGTTTTCACTCTATAAGATAACTATAATAGCACATTTGTAATAAAAGTGTCTTTCTGACATGGATTTTCCAATATCATTTTATATCTTACATTTTGTTGTCCATATAGCGAAGTATCTAATGGTAATATACTGTACGGTATGTATGTACAGTGTATTCTTCCCGTGTAATTAAATTATGTAGAGGTTGTTCTTTTACATTTTTTGTGTCAAGTAAGTGAAGTGTGGTTTTATGATTCAAAACCAGTTGCCCCTTGTATATCTACTATTTGTGTTGTCTCTTAGCTCTCATTCAGACAGGCTATGTTGTTTCCCTATCCATATTCTGGTTATAACACCCCTATATTTCTACTGAATCAAACTTACTGCAATAGATCCTTATGGTGCTGTAAATTTGGTTCAGTAGAAATAGGAATGGGGGTTGGGGTTACAATCAGAACATGGACTGTTAAACTTCAGTACAATAAGGCCTTCTAGTGACTAGTAATATTTAATGGAAGGTTTCCTGATAAACGGACATTTCTTACAAGTGCAGTTCCACCAGACAGGCTTTGTTTAATCATCACTGGTGACAATAGGGTACTGTAATTTGCTGACAATAAACCACCGTTCTTAGAAACTGGAATTGTCATTTTAGTCCTGCAAATGATTTGTCCTGATAATAATGGGCATTAACATTCAGTGATCGGTGGCTCCCAAGGCATGCTGGGATAGTGCCACTCACTACACATTCCTTTCTAGTGATGACATTGAATGTTGGGAAAGAAATAGATGAGGCTCTTATTGACCTCAAACTTAATGTATTCTGTAACCAGCATAACAGAGGAATGAAAGAGGCAGCAGCCGAAGTATTTAAGAAGTCTGCAAATCCCACATTGATGGAAACAATTTTTTTTAGTTTAACTATTGCTGTGCCATTCGTTCTTTGCATGCATTATTTTAATGGCATTGAAAGTGTTCTGGGAGACTAATGGCATATTGCACCTGCTCCTATCTCCAGAACGAAACCCGTGAAGTTAAAGGGGTTTTCCAAGATTTTAATACTGATGACCTATCCTCTGTTTAGGACATCATTACCTGATCAGTGAGGGTCCGACACCTAGGAACCCTGCCAATCAGCTGTTTGAGAAGGCAGCGGTGCTCGCAGTTACGCCGTAGCCTTCTCACAGCTTTTCCCAGGTCATGTGACATCACGTTCATCAGTCACATGATGCAATTCAGCCCCATAGATTTCAATGGGGCTGGGCGTGATACCAAGCATGGCCGCTGTACAATGTAAGATGTTGTGCTTGGTTAGCTGGGAGAAGGCCGCGCCACTACTGCGAGTGTCGGTGCCTTCTCAAACGGAGGACCCGGGTTAATGACCCTGACCGATCAGTTATGAAATCTCAGAAAACTCTTTTAAGGAAAGCACACCTCGCATGCCCGGCATGCATCCATCGCTATGGAAGTTCCAAAAACAACAGAGTGAGTGCACGGTAAATGGAGAGCGCATTTCCCAAGTTCAACTGCCTCTCCATTCATATGCTTTAGGATTGAAAAAAATAGCCAATCTGGTGCTTGGCTATTTTCGGAACTCCCATAACGGTGAACGGAGGGTGGCCGCACATGCGCGTCTGCTCTCTGTTCACTTTGGGGGCCCCGTTCTGGAGATAATAGCAAGTCTTAGAGGGGGGACCCGCACCTCAGACACCTCTTAGGCCTCTTTTACACGGGCGTCATGTTTGTCGCCCGGATAAGAGGCGGGTGCGTTGCGGGAATATGCACGATTTTTCCGCGCGGGTGCAAACGTTTGTAATGCGTTTTGCACGCGCGTGTGAAAAATCGCCATGTTTGGTACCCAGACCCGAACCCAGACTTCATCACTGAAGTCCGGTTTCGGGTCGAGTATTCTGGAGAATTTATTATTTTCCCTTATAACATGGTTATAAGGGAAAATAATAGAATTCTTAATAAAGAATGCTTAGTAAAATGAACGGATGCTTGCGATTTTCCTGCAGCCCCATTCACTTCTATGGGGCCTGCGTTGCGTGAAAAACGCACAATATAGAGCATGCTGCGATTTTCACGCAACGCAGAAGTGATGCGTGAAAATCACCGCTCATGTGCACAGCCCCATAGAAATGAATGGGTCCGGATTCAGTGCGGGTGCAATGCGTCCTCCTCACGCATTGCACCCACGCGGAAAACTCGCCCGTGTGAAAGGGGCCTTAGTGATATGCCATCAGTGTCCCAGATCAGCCAACCCCTTTAAGTAAACTCGCTTTTACTTGAAGCAATCTTAGATGTTTTTTTATAATTAAAGGAGCAATGTACCTAAAAACTCCATCTTAAGAAGTACTGTTTGTAAAAAGGCTTCTAAGATCCTTCTGAAGGTTCTCAGAACTGGATATATTTGAGATACTGTAAGCACCAGCCATACTCCATTTCTGTAATTCCATTGAAGAACGCAACAGTCAGCCCTTCTTCAGACAGAAATTGCTGGTAACAGGGAACAACAGTACAGCCCAGCAGATGGTGATAACGCAGTACTCAGATATTAGCTGACCATACATACTTAATAAAAGTCAGACAAACCTGTCAACACCAGTGGGACTTACTGACCATCTAATGTGTATGAGAACCTCACAACGTTCTTCTAATGGCAGATGTCAGGAAGAGAAGTGTCCGGTTATTGGATTGCAACATGCCTGATCTTTTTGTTCTCAGGAGATAAGCTGCCAGAGTAATAGTCTGGCAGCATCTTACTCCACTTTGCCTATTGAGAATGGATGTCCTTTTGGATCGGCTGAGGGTGCCTGTTTATGGTGGATGGAGAGACAGGTGGCGGCCTAACACATGTTTGGCCATATGTATGGCCCCTTTTATTGCCCAATCAAAGCCTCTGTAGTGGTAGACTGATTTAGTTCTTCTGCTTCAGATCCTGAGTTTGGAGACCTTTGGAATAGTGCCTATTTGGTATTACTCCTGAAATGGAGAACTAGCTAACATTAGTTAGGATTAGAATATGGATGACATGGTGATGCAAGTGGCAGCACAGCTGATCCAAGGGGGTGCTGAGTGTCAGACCCCCACCCAATCAGATATCGATGGCTAATTCTGACGATAGGCCATCAACATTGAAATTCTGAGAAACTTCTTTAAGGCCAGACACGTAGCCCAGCTAACTTTTGACGTTTTTCCTGCTCTTTAGTCACTGACATGTAAATGAACTGTATATGAATTTTTAGGATCCATTTCATACCGCTAGCTCTGCATTACCTCCATATTAGGCAGCATATATTTCAATTATGCAATATAGCTACTGAGACCTTTTGGTGAAAAAGACACATGGTCAGGGGTGCATCTATAAGTAGTAGGGTGGAAGCACTTTAAAAGAGTTCCAGGGGGAGCTTACTACACACTACGCTCCAGCACTTGTATATATTACTCATTGGTGAGTGTTCCTGTCTGGCTGCTCACCCATTATGGCATGACGTAGGCAGGATCGGATCATCACCATCTACTGTAAAGCAGTGTAGTGAAGCCCCATCCCCTCAACCCTCCCCAGTCAGCTCTGCAAGTAGAGGCAATCAGTCCTCTTCACATTCTAGGACAGGAAGTTGCTTGCGGACACTTTAAAACATTCCTGGAGAACCTCTTTAACTTTAGTCCTGAAAGCTCATTTTGTCACAAAAGAAAACACTAGCATCATATAGGACAGCTGATCGGTGAGATTTGGGGTGGGGAGTGTGTCTATGTGCAAGAGGGGGGCATCACTGATTTTAAACAGGGGCCAGGACCTCCAAATTAAAATCTTAGTTATCACTAAAGGCCAAAAACCATTTCCACTATTTTTTTTTTTTACTTTTTTTTATATAAATTGAGAGTAAACATTCAATTTAAATCAAGTATCATTTCCATTTCTAACCTGGCTAGATGTCATTACAATCAGGATAGCTCCTTAAGAAATCCTTCAAGACTAAGGGAGGTTAAACAGGAGCTGACTATATAAATTTTACTGCAATAAGTAGGATTACAGTGCGGCGAGTAATTGCTCTTGGGTACTTACACTAACCAGCGTTTAAATGTAAATCCAGCTTAGGCTAGGAGCACAGAAATGAATGCAGCAAGAGTGCAGATAGAGAGAGTGAGCTATGAATAGGTTAACCCCTGCAGTTCCCATAAGGTTCAGGTTAATTGTCATCATGGGGCAATAATTTGGCCTAGAGGGCTCTGGTTGGAGGTGTGCAAAACCCTAAGCACGCCAACAAAATCACACCTCCAACAAAACGCTAGAATTAGAAATGTGTTAGAACCACAGCTAAAAATGAAAGCAAGAAATATTGGCGGCTTATTTACTCAAAATTAGTAAGAAAGAGCTTTCAGGAAATCGATATGTTATATCACTGTAAAGTGTATGCGAGAAAGTGCCTTCAAAAATGCATATGCTATGTATCAGCCAATATGGTCATCAAGACTCGCAACGGGGTTCTTCACCAACTTTTCCAGGCTACAGAATAAGAAATGTTTCTAGTTATTTGGAGATCTGGTTCTAAAGCTGGCTACTCATCTCATTCAGCAGATAGCTGTTCCTCACTCCCGTATACACATGCATGCTCGGCTAAGCCAAGCGTATCTCTGTTCAGTGGGGAGAGTGAAATAAGCCCCTGCCATACATCTATGGCCACAGTTTATCTTTCCTGAGAACAAAAGTGAAATTCAACATGCCTGATTCTTCTTTCCACCAACATAATCCCTCAAGCAAAGGCTGGGACAACCCCCCACGTTAGATGGTTGGCAGTTCCTGTAGATATTGGAGTGTTCACCAGCTTAAAGGCTTATTCCCATCTTGGATATTGGGGGCATATCGCTAGGATATGCCCCCAATGTCTGATAGGTGTGGGTCCCACGTCAGGAACCAGTACCCTTACTTAGAATGGAGCTGGATGCGCAGCTGCCCTCCATTCATTTCCATGGCACTGCCAAAAATAGCCAAGTGGTGCTTGACTATTTATGAAACTCTCATATCAGTGAATAGAGGACAACCGAGCTTGCATAGTGTACTCTCCTTCACTTTCTGGGGCCCATTCTGGAGATAGGAGTGGGTCCCAGAGGTCTGGGAATGGGAATACCCCTTTAATAATGGCCACAAGTGGTGTCACTAGGTCCGGGCACAAGAGATACTATGCCTGGGTCTTTTAAAGATAACTTGTCACCATGAAAATGTTGTGCAAACAGCAGGCAGTATGTTATAGAGCAGGAGGAGCTAAGCAGATTAATATATACCTTTGTTGGAAAGTATTCAGTAGAACTTACTAAATGTCTGAGTTAAATTTAATTTAAATGCCTGCAGCCATGTAAATCAATGTTTTCTGCAATATCTCCAGTTGTGCCTTTCAGATAGATATGAGGTAGGATCTACTGACTAATATTTTTTCTCCATGAGCAGCTGTCACAGGTTACGGAGAAGGGGAAAACACCAAATACACACAACAACCAATAGACAACAGTCTAAGCCTCAAAAGCTAAGGAAGAGGGATGAGGACCTCCTAGTAATCCCTAGGCCTTTCCCTAACTCCTGCCAGTATGAGCAGATCCTAATGGCGGAAATGCTCATACGCCGGATACCTTATATTCTGCTAAAACTGACGATCCCTAGGATAGGTAGCAGGAGATGAGACAGCTGGTTCCTTCCCTGATGAAGGAACCCGTGTCTCCCTGAGGCCTAGAAATTACACACACCAGAGAATAACAAACAAACAGAGGCAACAAGTACTTAGCTTAGAGATGTATGGAGAAGCAGGAGATCCAAGACAACCAAGCTCTAGCAACTCCAAGCAGAACTATCAACCGCATGGTCAGTAGTGTGAGGCGGACCTAAATAGAGCCTCATCAGTGATAACCAGCGGCACATGAGGAGAGGTAAGATCCTGCCAAACAACAACATACATAGAGGAAAACAGAGAGACCTGTCAGATAGCCTCACGTGCAGCAAGTCTATCCAATCTTCTCACCTCTTTCACAGGAGGGATCGTGACAGTAGCCTTTACAGGTTTGTCCCACAAAAAAATATTCTACAGTTTTCAAACCAGCACCTGGATCTGAATACTTTTGTAACTGCATGTAGTTGCATGTAATTAGTATAACCAGTGAGTTTTTCATTAGGATATATCTGTATAGTGCCACCTTCTGTTTTCTTTTTTCTTATTTCTTTGACCTGCACACTGAGATGGCCACATATGCTCAGTTTCATCCTTCAACTGCCTCCTGAGCTGTGATAGAGGGGACTGAGACACATCCCCTTAGCTGAAGCAGAAAGGACACTCCCTTGAGCTGTCAGCTTGATGTAAATCTAGCAGAACAATGAATGTGGGGATCTCTGGATCCATGTCAGGTACAGGGCTGGTTCCAACTTTGTTAGAAAGAGATTGGCATGTGCTATATGATGTCTGATTCTCATATTTTACATTAATCATGCCAGAAATTATAAATAAATTGACACGTCAGTGTTACCAGTTAGGAGTGTGTGTCCCTGCTCAGTCTGACACTGGCAGTTCGGACTGGACCAAACTATGTAGGCTCACACCTGCAACTGGTAACACTCAGAATTGTGATTACATTACTAAAGCAGATATGTCAGGATAGGTGATAGGCCCTCCTTAGATGATTGTGAAGTCTTCAATAAAGATATACAGTGATCCCACAAGTAAAAAAATTATTTGGTTCCGGGACAACCATTGTAAGCTGAAACCATAATCACTTGAATTAAGTTTTAAGAAAAATAAGCAGATAACGAAGACATATAGACATATAAAGCAATTTCTTAAGCAAAACAGACAGGAATATGCTGGAAACTGTAAATCACTTTCTATGGTGAGGGAAGGAGCTTCTTCAGGGTATTGAATAGTGCACAGTGTACCAGAAAAATAAAATGGAGTCACCGATCAACTGGTGTCCAAAGGAGCAGCACATCTTGTCACAGACAGAGGGCAGTACAGAACATTTAGTACCACAGAGGAGCTACTAGACAACAAATAAAACCATGGCGATTGGTTGGACCTGAGTCTAAGGCATTGTATGTTGAGTCTAGTTTCAACTTACAATGGCCCAGAAAAGACCATTGTATGTTGAAAATATTGTATCCTGAGGCCATTTTATCTGGAGGGATAACTGTATATATATATATATATATATATATATATATATATATAGTCATTGGATAATGAAAAGTTGTGCTTTTTCCAGATCCTTTCTTGCTGTCAGTGAATCACAGGGAATTCCCATTTTTACTGTTGATCATTACGTTGTGAATATATAGAAATATAATTTGGCTTAAGGGTCTTGTAGGACATAGTAACATTGGGATTTTATAACTGAGGTATAATGCTAGAAATCCTCTATTATGAACTCGGATTTAGATACCTTACAAGCAGGAACACAAAGCCGGTCAGCAGACTTGGATGGGGCACATCCTCATGTTATTGCATTCGTTTCATTGTTCACATATCAGCGAGTACTATCATAACACGCGCTTTGTTTGCCAGTCTTCATCTTGCTTTTGCCAAAGAGGCAGCGAAGGGTAAGGGCTGTTATGCTCATAAAAGCCAAAAAATCCAAATGAAATCTGTGCAGCGTTAAAATGTGTGGAGGAGCAGTGGTAGGAATGAAAGGAGGGAGGGACTGACTATATATGTGCCGTGTATGTGGTGTGCATGTGTGTGTGTGTGTGTCTAGCTCATATCACTTTCCTGCAAAGAGCTGGTCATTTACATAAAGTATTCTTTACAGTGGCTCATAAATTATTCCCCCTAGAAAGTCTATAGAAAAATGTTGTTCTTTTTTAGATATTAATATTCATTATTTTTATGTCAGTATTTTTTAAAAAATTTTTATACACCCATAAATGTAAAAATAAGGGAAACAATAGTCCGCCGCATTTTTTTTTTTTTTTTAGCACAGTGCACACCTACAATACTTAATGTTCCCTTTCAATAATGCCATGTATGGGTTATGGGGAAGCTGTGGTATGGGGTGTTTTTTTTTATTTTTTTTTTCTTATTTTTATTTTCTTATTTTATTTTATACTTTGTGCTCCCCATAAGGTCACACAAGACGTTTAGGGGACATTTAACATTACATTTTGTTTTATTACTGATTTCTGCTGTAACTGGGGCTGACATTTAAGATCTGTGAACTGTTTGTACAGCAATGGAGAAGGCAGGGAAAGCAGCAAAAAAAATCATCCTTGCCTTCTCTATGGGGAGCCCTGCTGACGAAGAGCTGACCTCCCCGATCCTGCAACTTCACAGGTAGCGTGCAGCTGCAAATTCTGCAAGGATGTTTAGAAATGTTTTTGCAGAGAAATGGTTTATGCTGAATGTCAGACTGCACACTGTGTGAAAATGTATGAAGACAGAACACACACTCAGATTGGGTCAATAGTGGGGTCAGTATTTGGCCCTATTCTCTTCAATATATTTATTAATGATCTTGTAGAAGGCTTGCACAGTAAAATGTAAGTTTTTGCAGATGACACTAAACTGTGTAAAGTAATTAACACGGAAGAGGACAGTATAATGCTACAAATGGATCTGGATAGATTGGAGGCTTGGGTTGAGAAATGGCAGATGAGGTTTAACACTGACAAATGTAAGGTTATGCACATGGGAAGGAATAATGCAAGTCACCCATACATATTACAATGTCTAATAGGAAGGAGTCCATGGTGGGACCTGTGTCCCCTTGTATGAATGGATCGCTGCAACTCTGTCTACATAGATCTGCTGGAGATAACTGAGTGCTGTAGTTGGCTATCTCATACAATCCCATAGAGATGAAGAAACTCCTCCCCGTTGTTGGACATCCACTGATCAGACACTTAAAAAGCATCTGTCACCATGATCAACTCTATTAAATTATTAGAGTTTACCATGAAAAATTAAATGAGCCCTCTATTGCTGCAATTGGGTGTACCGTTGCAGTGAAATTCTTACTTATCACTTAACCTCCTCCTCTCTTTAGGTGCCACTCCCTCTTAAGCCTGATTGATAGGGCCAGGTATCTCCACTGTTTGGATGCCTGGTCCTGAAATCTATTGTAGGTGCCTGCAAGGGTCCAGTTGGTGCTCTTGTAGTCATCTCATGAGGCTCTGCCCACCCCGAGATCTGCACCGCACTTGTGCAAGATTTTAAGGCCAGGAGCCTAAACATTGAGCATGCCTGACCCTATCGATCAGGAGGAGGTGAAGCCGTGCTATAAGGGGCTAGGCCAGATCCCAGATGTTCCGAGCACCTCACTTGCATAAGAATAAAAGCAAAAATTTTGCAGAGATAAGCATGGATCGCCTGAACTATAAAAAGGTTGTGCAGCTTTGGAGGCCTTTCCACTAGACTCCTGTCACCTCATCAGATTTGAGGAGGGAAGCATACTCACCTGTTCCCTGCCACTGGGTTTCAGCTCCTTTGGTCCCCTGCTGCTATTTATGTGCTCCAGTCCCCGCTTGTAATTGTCAGGTTTGATGGCTGTCACATATGCCGCTGCAGCCAATGACTGGGCCTCATGGCCCTCAAAGTTAAACAATTCCTTTAAATATTACGGACCGTCCGGAAGCAGTTAAAGGACATAAAGAGGGTCCTACACCAACCCTTTAGGCCTTGCACTAGGCAATACATAATATATTTTTTTTCTTGGAGGTTCCGTCAAGGTTAGGCTTCTAGAACTGGTCATGCTTGATGAATATGCCAAGGATAAGGAGCAACCAGATGGTGATAATGATAATGGAGGCCAAGGATGATAGGCCATGACACATGGTACAGTCATAACATTTTATCTTGTCAAGCACACTTGCTGCTGTTAATGGTCATGGTGAAGTTTAAATAAAATCAAAATTATACTATAATCCAATGGCAGACTAAGGTTCCTTCAGCCTATCAAAGGAAATATTTTTGACGGTCAAACTCCATCTATAAAAACCATCTGCATGACCACTTTAAATTGCATCCTATCATTGCACACAGAGGACATGCAATCAATAGGGACATTATAATTATTCCATAAGAAATAGACTCCACTGTAAATTATTGGCCCCTAAATCAGTTGCAAATAGGGTTATCTTCTGCTAGAACTCTGGGGCCAATTATTTTCTCAGAGCTGGGCCTATTTGGATCCTCTGATGGACCTCTCCAGCTCCAGAATGTCTGTCTACATAATCTAAGCCCTGTTGAAATGGAAAAACAGTGCAAGTTTGTAAAACTGTCATGTCTAGTCTCTCCACACCTGCACCTTTGAGAGATTTGCATAGAAAGGGTGCTTTGTAGGAGGACTGTGCTGTTACATATGACACTGCACCATTATAACCCATGAAAATGAACAATGAGACAACCATATCCAAGAAGATTGTCCTTCCAGGATGCTTGCTTAGTATGGATTCTCACTTCACTATAAAGGTAGGGCTGGATTATCACTCTCAGATCTACTTTATTTATTTTAAGCCATCAGAAACATCAGATTTAGCATTTTACTCCAATTTCTACCTGGATGAAGAGGAGTTTGAAATCTGCAGTCTAGTTATGCAAATTTTATGAGGAATAATTAGAAATCTGCCAGTGGCAAAATATGTTTTTGATTCATGATGATTGTCAGCTATTACTTAATTTTATGCTCAAGCAATCTGACATAGACTGGTTATATAGGTACACAATACTGTTGTCAGCCAAGTGGACAGATCCCAGACTTACAACTCTAGCACAGTGCAACCAAGGTTTTTTTTCATTTCCAAATCTTCAAAAAATGTCATCTATGGTGGTCCATGGCCTGGAGCCCATATATATCACTGGAACTAGGTACTATAACTGGTCAGATCCCTTTAGCTTTAATTGGAAACACCTGTTTTATTCAGTAAGAACTATACTGCCTTCGAGCCAAGGAAGTACAAACTGCAGACACTGCATAGAGGCAGTAGGTCTGTTATGCAGAGTCATTAAATGCATAATTTTTGATCAATATGGTATTATATGACCTCTCATGAGTCATGAAGTCATTATGAACATTATATACAGAGATATTATCACCCTAAATTGTTCTTCAAAACTAACCCTAAATTGTTCTTCAATTATATAAATGGTAAAAGTTTGAACCTGAAAGTGTTGGCCCTTTACAGAGTGATTAGGGAGGAGTTTCAGAGAGCAATGAGGAGAAAGTAAAGCTTTTAAATATTTTTTCTCTCCACTGTATTCACTCAGGAAAATAAATTGTCAGATGAAATGCAGAATGCAAAAGTATATTACCCATTAAAAGTGGCCTGTCTGACCCAAGAAGAAGTGTAGCAGCATCTCAAAAAGATTAAAATAGACAAATGGCATATACCCCCGTATCCTAAAAAAAATTAAGTAATGTAATGGACAAACACTTATTTCTGATATTTAAGGACTCTTAGTGCTCATAAAATGTGGTACCAATATTCAAAAAGGTTTAAAAAACAGAGATAGCAAACTATAGGTCGGTAAGTCATGGGTAAACTATTTGGAGATTTTAGATTCTATGTAGGAGTACCTCAATTAAAATAAGTGTATAACAGTATCAGCATGTCTTCATGAGGGATCGGTTATGTCAAACTAATTTAATCAGTTTCCATGAGGAGGTAAGTTCTAGACTGGAGTAGGGTGAGTCAATGGATGTCATATATCTTGACTTCTCCAAAGCATTTGATACTGTACCACATAAAAAGTTAGTATATAAATGAGAAGGCTTGGACTAGGAGAAAATGTATGTATGTGGGTAAATAACTGGCTCAGTGAAAACAAAGGGTGGTTATTAACTTTAGAAAATAATTCTAGCCTTGGTTATTTTAAGTGTTTTAATGTGGTTATAGCACCATATAGCGGTGTTAAGTTGTATTACACTTTGTTTTTCCTGTTACAAGACTACTGCAAGACTACTGCATCCTGGGAAAGAGAAGTCTCCAGTCTCCAGGACACATCAGCAGAGCTGTCCTTTTGCATATCTCCTTCTCAAACTCAACCATCCTTGTAAAATCATATCTGGTGAGAGATCTACCTTTGCTTCAGGGATATTGTGTGTTGCAGAGCTGTTCAGCTAGTTGTAATTGTTACTCAGGGAGTTGTTACTACTGTTAGATAGATATGTAATCATATGTATAGACAGCCATTTTAGCATGTGCTTCAGTATTAATGTAATGTTGTAGTACATGCTATACATAGTACTTATACATGTTATTTGTATTCTTGTAGTTTTACCAAACAATCCTGTTTTACCAATCAAACAATCCTGTTTTACCAATCAAACAAACCTGTTGACCAATAAACAAGTTAGACTACAAAGAACAGTCCTCTTATTTGGAAGACAGCAATGGTTTATGATGAATGTCAGACTGCACACTGTGTGAAAATGTATGAAGACAGAACACACGCTCAGATTGGGTCAATAGTGGGGTCAGTATTTGGCCCTATTCTCTTCAATATATTTATTAATGATCTTGTAGAAGGCTTGCACAGTAAAATGTAAGTTTTTGCAGATGACACTAAACTATGTAAAGTAATTAACACGGAAGAGGACAGTATATTGCTACAGATGGATCTGGATAGATTGGGGGCTTGGGCAGAGAAGTGGCAGATGAGGTTTAACACTGACAAATGTAAGGTTATGCACATGGGAAGGAATAATGCAAGTACATATTACAATGTCTAATAGGGAGGAGTCCATGGTGGGACCTGTGTCCCCTTGTATGAATGGATCGCTGCAACTCTGTCTACATAGATCTGCTGGAGATAACTGAGTGCTGTAGTTGGCTATCTCATACAATCCCATAGAGATGAAAAAATGGGAGGAAATAGGACTCCTCCCGTTGTTGGACATCCACTGTCCAATTAAATGACCCCTCTATTGCTGCAATTGGGTGTACCGTTGCAGTGAAATTCTTACTTATCACTTTATCTCCTCCTCTCTTTAGGTGCCACTCCCTCTTAAGCCTTATTGACAGGGCCAGGTATCCCCACTGTTTGGATGCCTGGCCCTGAAATCTCTTGTAAGTGCCTGCAAGAGTCCAGTTGGTGCTCTTGTAGTCATCTCATGAGGCTCTGCCCACCTCGAGATCTGCACCGCACTTGCGCAAGATTTTAAGGCCAGGAGCCTAAACATTGAGCATGCCTGACCCTATCAATCAGGAGGAGGTGAAGCCGTGCTTTGAGGGGCTAGGCCAGATCCCAGATGTTCCGAGCACCTCACTTGCATAAGAATAAAAGCAAAAATTTCACTGCAACAGTACACCTGATTGGAGCAATTGAGGGCTCATTTAATTCACATGAACAACCTTACCAGGCAGTATGTCTGGTTTAATAGGTTTGATCATGGTGACAGATGGTCTTTAAGTTTAAATCTTAAGATAACCCTTTTTAGTAAGCCTTTGCCTTGTCCAATACCGAATAAATATGGAAGGACATTTCTCAACCCCTGTACACTAGAAAATATTTTAGAATATAATTTAGTGAATTTTTGGAGGTTTAGGGTGGGTGGTGTGGGAGCCGCCTTAACCGGTCTGGAACATTTATTACTATCTAGGCCAGGGAATTGGCATTAATAATTCCAGCTCTGGCAAGTGTAGATTTTTCTTTTTGCGCACAGACCCGTACAGATGCACCACAATTTATAAAAGGCGTGACGCGTATGTGTAAAATGCCACTCTTAGTAAATGTCACTTTGTGGAGTGTGCTGTGATTATTACAGTTCATATTTGTAGGCAGGGGCATAGCTATAGGGGGTGCAGAGGTAGCAGTTGCTACCGGGCCCAGGAGCCTGAAGGGGCCCAAAGACACTTGTGCCGCATAAGAAGACACACAAAGCACTGAGGGAAGGGGGGCCCAAACTGAACTCTTGCACTAAGGCCCATGAGCCTTTAGCTACGCCCCTGTTTGTAGGAAACGGAGGAAGGTCCAAAGAAGAGCAAATCTGGTCAGTTCAGAACAGTATCCCCTAAAACATGCTAAAACGTGGATCTCTAGTATAATATGGCTAAAATATGTTTTTGTAATAAGAAAATAAGGAAAATTTAAAATTGGTGAAAAGAGTGGGGAAATTTGCTCATTTCTGGCAATGAATTTCAAGAAGCCATCATCACTCAATGACAACTAAGGGATTTGTATAAAGTCTTTCCCATATTCATGCTTGGTATGGGATAATGCTAATGATGCCCCTATATAATCCTCATGTAGCTTTCTGTGCTATGATCCTGTAGGCTCTCGTCTCGTGTTCTTCTTTACCTCTACATAAAGATCTGTGAAATCTTCATTAAATGCATCATTTTAACCTTGTAATTCACCAATGACCTGACTTCTGTGCTGGATATGCTGATTCTTCTCCTCTTACAACAAGATTTAAACCTCCGGGAATCTAAAACAATGACTGTATTTTCTGGGAGTCGAGGAGTCGAGGAGTTAACTTGACTCCTTCTGCAGAAGATTACAATCTCCCTCACAACACTAGTGGGGGGAGGGGAGATGGCGCACTGAATTATTCATGAGATGCTTGAATTTTGCATTTAAATCTCGTATCCTCTTGATCTCAATACTATATATGCAAATCCTCTCCACAAGTCTGATTCACTATACCACAGTGTTAAAGAGGAAGGGAGCATAGAAACCAAAATTAGATTTGGGCAGCATTCTGGTAAATTTTGGTTAACCATGGGGATTTAGGTAGGGATCCAAGAAAATACTGAACTCATATTACAGTGTTTTCTCAAAAAATATTGGGTCTTTTCTATGACTTAATGTCAAGAGTTAGTAATTAAAGAATAGATTGTGAGAGACATGCCAGAGATAGCATTCAAACTGGGTTCTTGAGCGAAAGTAGTTGGAGGACACTGTTAGAGATTTGGCATTGGGGTCCAGGAGCTTCAAGTTATCACTTTGATCGAAGCACTAGGATGCACAGTGATGCATATTACTTTTGCAAGTTCCTGAAGCGATCACTAAGGTAAAGGAGGTTTGACAGTTAAATACACCCATCTGAATGTAGCCTTAACGTGCTTCTGCTGAACTCCAGCCCACAGGGGGAGGAGGCATGGTGGCTGGAGCTGGAGAGGAGTGGTGGCTATGGCAATGAGGATGGTTGTAGACCTTATGATGGCTAATCTCTCTCCCCAGCACTCCCTGGGGCTCCATGAGCAGTGAATGGAGGGTGCTCCCTGGACTTTCTGGTGCCCCTGCCTGATAGTGGGTGCAAGGCAAATGGCAGACGGATAGTGGAGACAATGGCCAGGCCGGTTGCCATAAATAAAGCCTCTGAGCAGATTTTGGGAGTTGTAGTACATACAGCAGCAATGGTCACAGTTCTGAGGTATATTACTGAGTAGGCTTCTCCCAATCGCTGTGTATAGGCAGTAGCAATGATAGTAGTCATTTCCCCTGAGTTTCTCTGTAAGTACTCTTTGCAATCTTCTCAAGTAACAAAAGGCATGAAATTCTGTTCTCATTAACACTTTCTGCAATACCCAGGACTGTCCATCTCAAAAGTGTGGTGAGTGCTGGAGGCTATTAACCCTTTCCACAGCAGTAAAATCATTTGCCATAAATAAGTGATTACCCTACTGTCATTATCCAACGCACAGACTTGAAAGTGGTTCTCAGCCATCTAAAATGTCTGTTTTGTTTATCTCAGAGGTAGTCTTTCAGTTTAGTAGTTAGTTTCTATGACAGTTTTCAGTCTCAGGAATGGTGTTTTCCTAGATTAGGCTTCACTTTAGGCCTACATTTCAGCAGCTCATAAGCAGGTCTTGTCTCTAGCTCTACTGAGCAACAACTCTCCCCTAACCAGGGGTGGGACCAGCCCATCACCCTAACAACTGAACCTAGACTGCCCTTTTTAACTAATTACTGCCTATAGACAACTATTACGAATACACAGGGTACAAGTATAAAAGAACAAATTACCATAGAGTGCTTAGGCAATGAATCGCAACATTTTACTCTTAAGCAGTGATCTGCTGGGTCATTACACATTTACACAGGACATAGTTTGGTTCAGGAAAAACTCCAACAAATGCAGAGCAAATGTTTACATGCAGATTTGCAATTGGTTTCACCCTTTGCATTGCACCCTTCACACTGCAGGTCACATTACAGTATGTTCAGGTCAGGGACTGCATGGAGGCTCAGTGTTTAGCACTGGTGCCTTGCAAGTGCTCAGGTCCTGGGTTCAAATATTACCAAGGGTGACATCTGCATGAAGTTCATATGTTCTCCAGGAGTCTTCTTAGAGTACTCTGGCTTTCTCCCAAAAACATACTTGAAGTGGGTTCACATATAGTTTTTTGTGTGGAAAAACACCAGTTCCAGATATTAGCTGAAGGAATATGGGAAATATGTAAGTGCTTGCTCATTAGTTGACATGTTTTGTCTATCTGGCTATTTTACAAAAACTCTGCATGCTGGAGCTCTTGACTTTTTTCAGGCATTTTTACCATGAAAAAACTCCATGAAGAAAATGCTAACAGCAAACATTGTTTGCTACAAACCCCAAAAATTGCAGGTGCCAAACAAAAATGCATGTGGTTATTTTGGTAAAAAGGCAGTGAGAATTTGTGTGTGTAGGGACTCTTAAGGGTTAATTTAAAATTTAGATTGTCAGCCCCGCTGGGGACAGGGACCAATGTGAGTGATGACAATCACTGTGGAATATATTGGAGCTGTATAAATTAATAAAAAGAATTCCCTTGTGGACATTTTCCACACTGTGTGCATGAGATATTTTGCAAATGTGTTTTTGAAAACAGGGTAAATGAAAAATGTTATTGGTTTATTGGTCTAATGAGAAATCTAAAAAGTGGGCCCCTCTGCAGGGCTCCAGACTAAAAACATTACCTAGGAGCCATTGGCTCCTAAACTGAAAAATTTAGGAGCCAAGTAAAATTTTTAGTCGCCAAATTTAAATGGTCCAATGATGGGAATACTTAAAACATAACTTTTATTTGATAAATAATTAAAATGAACAAGGGGTGGTATAGAACATGTATTAAAGGACTCCGTTCATTCACCAACTGTATCAAATAAGGCGCTACAATACTTAGCAGGGAAGCACCCGCATGTGTTTAGGCAAAGTGCACTCAAATGGACCTCTGATAGCACCTTCCTTGAAAACAGAATTACTGCACCAGAGCCCGCTCAAGACTTGGGGGGCCCCCGGTACAGTAAAATAATTTGTTAGCGACCGCACTCACTCAGTGCAGGTAAAGCTGTTCCCACTGGTAGCGCTATATAGAACTCGCTACAGCTAGGAACAAGCTAAAGCACCACTACTCACTGTTGAATAGGACGCTAAGAAGGGAGCACATGGAGGGCTCCCTTCATGGCCGTGGTGTATTGGTCTGTAAAGGACAGGCTGCACTTACTCCCAAAAAATTGTTCCCCCCGTAATTATATAAAAGCTCAACGCGTTTCCAGATATACTTTGTTTCATCAGGAGCTAATTTACAGGAACATAGGGCTAATAATCACCAGTCCGTGCTGCCGAACATACAAACAAACAGACACACAAACAAATAGCGCGCCTCCCCTCTCTGAATAGGGGCAGTGCTCCGGCACTGGGACGGCCAAATTTAAATAGATATATAATCATGATAGAAAAAATTGCCTCATTCACACGTCAGTGATTTCCATCAGTGATTGTGAGCCAAAACCAGGATTGGAGCCTCCACAGACATAAGGTATAAGGGAAAGATCTGCACCAGTTCTGTGTTTACAGCCGCAACTGGTTTTGGCTCAAAAATCACTAATGGAAATCCCTGACTGAACACTGATGCCTCATTCACACACGGGTTCACATATGTTATATTATACTATGACCAAAACATAACGGACGCCTCAGACAGATGCCATACTGCGGCATTGCTCACCATAGAGTTCCATTGTACAAAAAATGTATATATTTTTTTCTGGACTTTACAGGATGGGAAGACGTGGTACACTACGATTTCCTATTCTGCAAAAAAAAATGTTTTTTGTACAATGGAACTCTATTGGATGGATGCCACAGTATGGCATCTGTCTGAGGCGTCCGTCAACATACGTTTTTTTTTGGATATGTTAAACGTATGACAAAATTCCAACACTTCCATTATTTTCACTGTTCTGCTCATCAAACGGAGCAGAACAACAGAAATAAATAGTGGTGGTGTAAACGGGGCCTAAGAGGTGGGTGTGCAGGGAACCATTACCGGTCTAATAACATGAAGCAATTATAGCGAAGTGATAAAGTCCAGTCCAATATGGCGGAACTTGCCTGTACGTTATCACTTGGATATAATAGCCTGCTGTGTATTTACTACACACTGCAACACATACATCACTGCACTACATACATCAGTGTGAGATGTATGTAGTGCAGTGTGTGATGTATACTTGTGTATGATGTATGTAGTAGAGTATGTGATGTGTTTAGAGAAGTGTGTGATGTGTGTAGTGCAGTGTGTGATGTATACATGTATACTGTATGATGTATGTAGTGCAGTATGAGATGTATGTAGTACAGTGTGTGATGTATACATGTGTATGATGTATGAAGTGCAGTATGTGATGTGTGAAGTGCAGTGATTGATGTATGTAGTGATGTGTGATGTATACATGTGTATGATGTATGCAGTGCAGTATGTGATGTGTGTAGTGAAGTGTGAGATGTATGTAGTGCAGTGTGTGATGTATACATGTGTATGATGTATGTAGTGCAGTATGTGATGTATGTAGTAATGTGTGATGTATACATGTGTATGATGTATGTAGTGCAGTATGTGATGTGTGTAGTGCAATGTGTGATGTATGTAGTGATGTGTGATGTATACATGTGTACTGTATGATGTATGTAGTGCAGTATGTGATGATCACACACTCCACTACATACATTACACACATGGATACACAACACCTTGCGCTGTCACCTTCTTCTGCGGCTCCATCTTGATGCTTGGGCTGTAGGCTTCAGCTCCTCAGCGCGCCAGCCACTTCTTCCTTCAGCCCCCCCCCCCAGAGCCGGCCCCTCCTCCTTTCATCTCCCGCCGGCTTTCTCTGCTGCAGGGCGCTGTATGGCTCCCGCGCCTTACTGTATGGAGCTTTGCTATTGGTTATTTCAGGCTGCGCTGCCTGTGCCATGTGCTGCTGCGTGGTGCGTCTGCTGAAGAATTTTTTTTTTTTTTCTTAAAGATGCAGCGCGGCTGTGGGACAAGTCGCAAATGGCGATAAGACTCAAATTTCTTATTGCCATTTGCAAATTCCTGCTCTGAGGGGCTACCAAATGTACCTCCATTGGCGGACCAAGGGGGGGGGGCAACGGGGCAATTGCCCCCCCCGAGAATAAAAGCTGACAGACTGCAGTGTAGGGTGGCCATCCGTCCGGTTTTAGGCCACGCAAGGCCAGGACGGACGGCCAGAAGTCCTCCTTTTGGAAGTCGGCATGATGTTTTGTGCACTAAGTATCCCTAACCAATCAGCAGGCTTGTCAGAGACAGTGAGACTGATACAGGCCTGCTGACTGATTGGATAACATCACATGATGTACCAGCCCTCCGCCCCTCCCAGACCTCTGAGGAGCTCGGACTGTTTGTTGTTCGTGCAGGAGCAGGCAAGGCAGCCTCTCCTCTCTCCTCCTCCAGCCAGTGAGCCCATCTGTGACTCCACCAGCCAGCCTTTCTAGGTAGGGGACCTCCTCCTCCTCCTCAGCACCTCATGCATAGGCTAGTTGTGTGTATTAGTCTCTGGCTCTAGTGAGTGTAGGCAGCACAGCACTCCCCATCATCAGCTTTCATGGCAGATCAGAACCTGAACAGGAAATTCTACAGCTATTCATTTGGATAAAATAATATTTCTGTGGAAATCTGGCAACTGTGAACAGAAGGTTTATTACAACTTGCAGTTTGGGAGCTATTTAGCAAAAATAGGGTTAAAGAAACTGACTGACCAGGACATGTGGATGGTCAGATAACATATACAGTAACATAATTTTTTGCTTTAGATTTTATAGCAAATCTGCAATGAATCTGTGTTTAAATCCACACAACATACAGATTTTGACACAGATTCATTGCAGATTTGCTATAAAACCTACAGCAAAAATTATTTTACTATATATGACCATCCACATGTCCTGGTCAGTCAGTTTTTAACCCTATTTTTGCTAAATAGCTGCCAAACCGCAAGTTGTAATAAACCTTCTGTTCACAGCTGCCAGATTTCCACAGAAATATTATTTTATCCAAATGAACAGCTGTAGAATTTCCTGCAAGTTCAACTGATCTGCCAGGTGTGAATATGTGCTGAACAGGCTGGTGTGAATGAGGCCTAACATAAAAACAAACTGAAATGACCAGGACATGTGGATGGTCATATATAGCAAAATAATTTCTAGCTGCATATTTTATAGAAAACTCCAATGAATCTGTGTGAAAATCCGCATGCAGAAAGCATACGGCATATCTATGGGAGAATAGCTGCGGGTGTCCTATGTGATGTGTATATAGAGGGGAGAAGGCTGCGGGTGTCCTATGTGTATATAGAGTCCCATGATAACCCTCCTCAGTTATATTACCCCCTGGCCCGCCACAAATCTATCTGGAATTGCCCCTCCCGAGATCAGGCTCTGGATCCGCCACTGTGTACCTCCCACCATCTACCGCAATAGAATGAGCATATATATTGAAAAGGAGCAGTAGTGACTAATAAAACTTAACTTTTAATAAAATAAATAATAAAATTCAAAGGGAATGAGTTACACGATACCTTAAAATGTCAAACCCCTAATTTAAACAAAAAAGTCAGAATGGACAAAAAACACACCACATATATATTGAACAAATGACCCTTAGTAGGGTGTGTAGGGTGGACTGGTAAAATATAGATGGTTCTTACCACTCCATTGGTTCAGCAGCGTGTGGACGTGGCTTTAAATCAGGATAGGTGTGCAGTGGCTCTGTCCTTTTGATGCCGTGCCTTTCTCTTTCGTCTAGCGTCACATCAGTCCATAGGTTTGTCAGGATATGAACGAGGCTCAGGAACAGGTTACATATATTGTGTTTCTGTCTTCTTGGTACTGTAGAAGTTGTTTTTCGTCCGGCGTCACACCTGGCAGATATAGACAAAAGGCCTGGTCCTGCACTGATTCTAGTGTACCCTAACAAGGCTATCAAGCCCTAATCACCTCCTAATACGGAGTATTGCCCTGAAAAGAGCGGCCCCGTCCGGAACGTTTCCCTACTACAACACCCTAGACAACCCTACCACTATAGAAAAATGTATTTTGCTGGGAGGGGGGGGAGTGGCAAAAAGGGGAGAATTTACACCAAAAATTGTGCAATAACAGACAAAAAATCAAAATATATAAAAAAGGAAAAAAGATATAGTGTCCGGACGCGTTTCATCCAATTTTAGCCCCAGATTCATCAGAGGACACGGTGCTGGAGTGTCCTATACAGAAATAAACACTGTATAACACTATAGAGCTGGGAACATCACCAAAAATACGTATGGTCATGAATACCACATTCCCTGATAGAGATAGCAAGTGGAGGTATGGATGATCCAGCACAGAAAGAGTTACAGGAGGGGCGGAGTCATGATCCCTGCTCTGTATCAGGGATGGCAGCGTACATGTGGAAGCGCTGATCTCATCCCGAAACGGGGACACTACCTGGTCACAGTGCCCCGACTTGGCACACTGTCCTTGACCCCAATGCCAACTTTTGTGAACACACAGTGTGCCAAGTCGGGGCACTGCAACCAGGTAGTGGGGGGTTTAACGTTTTAAGGGATCGTGTAACTCATTCCCTATCATTTTTATTATTTATATATTAAAAATTACGTTTTATTAGTCACTACTGCTCCTTCTCAATATATATGGTTTATTGGTGTACTATTCTATTGAACATCAAGTGCCAAATGCAAATTAGCAGAATAATTAGTCGCAGGGATAACACATGGCTAACATTACCCCATAAATACACCTGGCATACGGTGTAAACACTGAAAATTGCCAGATCTCCTAACATCTTCTCTCTTGCTTAGGCACTTCAGTTTCCAATCAGTCAGTTAGTAGTTTCCTTCAAAACCAATTCAATTTCCTACAATTCATTTTGTTGTAAAATTGCTGAAAGCCAGATGTTATTTTATGTGAAAATGGAAATTAAGAAGATGTTCAAGATATGACCTGCAGCTTTCATACACATGTCCACATAAAATATAGTTTTTCTCAGTGGTGATTTATGATTGGGCTGTGGACAATCTGGAATAGTTTGGATTTTCGGTAGGAAAAAATGAAAAAAAAAATATAGATTTTCACCAGTAGAGATGAATGAATTGATTCTAAATTAATTGAATTCGACTCAAATATTGTAAAGATTAAAGTTGCATCTGAATCCGAATTTTTGCCAATTTGATGCAGGAGAAATTCGGAGAAAAACAGAGAGAAACAAAACTGAATGTATTTGCTTGCAAGATCGCGCAGTTTTCACTGAACGCATCTGCAACGCATCCGGACCTAATCCGCTCACACCTGTCTGCAAGGGGCCTAATGGGGCAGTCCCGTTAGTCTATCGTTGACCACCCACCATTCAAACATTAGGATGTCATAAGAATAGGCCATCAATTATATAATCCCAGAGAATATCTAACTTTAAGGTAACCAAAGCTAGCCATAAGCTCTAGATATTGGTGGCAATCATGTTGTGATGGTCCATTTTCACAGTGTGTATGGTAAATCTATATTGTATTGGAGAAACCAACCGCTCCTTAGTGTCTCATTGGACATAGTTAATCACATTGTAGGGGGTATCTCTTATTGGCTTTACACCAGTTTCCTTGAGCACAAAAGTCAAATATTTTTGCGCCGGCTACATTTTCAGTACAAATGAACAGCTTTTTTCTTATTAGACAGGTAGGAATTTAGCAGGAGGGGCATGATCTCACTCGGCCTGATAGATTTACCAGAATTTACACCAGAATTTGGTACAATGGCCGCACAAAACGCCAGCTCATAGCGGCCATTTGGGGCAGACTTAAGAAAACTGTTTAAAAGGGCAACTGTTTTTGTTGCCGACAGAAACCAATCACAGGGCAGCTTTTTTTTCAAGTAAAGAGTAAGCAATTAAAACTGCGCTGTGATTGGTTGCTCTCTTTCACAAAGCTGCACCATAAATTTGCTCTTCTTGTGCATGGACACCCCAAAGATGGGCCAAAGAGGCAGCCTCTTAATAAATTTGGTGCATGTTACTCCATTGCACTTCAGCATAAGATCAGCATATGAAACATTGGTTTAATCCATCTAATTCTTATTTTTCTTTCTGAGATAAAAGGTGTCATATTTGGCTGACCGCTGCTTATCCCATTTATATTGAAATAAAAGTGCATAGCCTCACAGTGAATAGAGGGGGTGATAGAGTTCTTTCCATATTAACGATTGTTTGACAACTGTGTGGAGACGAGCATTATAAAACCATGGACGGACCTCCCAGAGATGGTGTCTGTGTGGTGTTCATTTTATTAATGGCAACATTGGAGGAGATTTATCAAAACTCGTGCAAAGGAAAACTGGCTTTTTTGCCCATAGAAACCAATTAGATTCCACCATTTTTCAGAATTTGTGACACAGCTCCTATAAAAAAGGAAAGGTTTAGGCTCCATTCACACGACCGTATGTTGTCCGCAAAAAAACGGATCCGTGTCCGCAAAAAAACGGATTGCATTCCGTTTTTTTTGCTGATCCATAGACTTCAATAGGACATGGCCCTATTGAAGTCTATAGATCAGCAAAAAAACTGACACGGATCCGTTTTTTTGCGGACACGGATCCGTTTTTTTGCGGACAACATACGGTCGTGTGAATAGAGCCTTAATCTGATTGGTTGCTATGAGCAACTAGTTCGGTTTTCCTTTTCACTTTTCACCAGTTTTGATAAATCTCACCTATTAAGTCAAATAGGGGAGACAAGAACGAGTCAGTCAGTGTTTCATCCATTTTTGGTCCGTGTGTCTGCTTTTTGCCCTCTTTTCACATGCACTGCTAGGCTGGAAAGAGATTTCCAGAGTATCTCCTACCAATGTTCTATGAAAACCACTGACAGAACATTAATGCTATCTGTGTTCTGTCAGTGCATCTCACGGACCCACAGACTTCTGAAGTAGTGCATGTCTCCATTGTTTTTCCACTGACCCTGTCATTTACCCCCTCCTTGCTGATCGCGGCATCTGATATAAGAAATTAGGGCTTTCAGGGGTTAATCGGTAAAAATAGCAATAATAATAATACTCACCTTATCTATTTGAGCGCAAAGAAGCCACCACGGCCATCCCACGGGACTTATATTTCACGTGGGATCTTCAATCAAGAGCTCAAATGGATGAGGTGAGTATGATTTTTTTTTTTTTTACTGCCATTTCAGGCAAAATTGATTAATTACCACTAAGCACGAGGAAATTTGAATTCAAGGCAAATCAAATTTTCCCTGAAATTCGGATCGAAGTCCACTTTGAAAACTTCAATTCACTCAACACTTATATCTGTACATAGCTGTGAATACCCCATAGCTGTTCAAATCAGGCAAACTAGAAAGGGGTGACTTGAGATATTATTCCTACGTAAAGCATGGAAGCCGACCAGAGCTTTGAACACTATTAATCAAGTCACGCTACAATTCCTAAAATAGGGTTAATTTAAGAGAAAGGAAAATATATAGCTTTCCAGCGGGAAAGCAGTGTACAGCAGAAAATGGCTCTCTGTGTACACCTAGCTATGTGCGTGTCAGTGTGCGGTGTTATCCAGCGCAGTGTGTGGCTTCACCGGGTTGTATAGTCTATAATTATAGAAGGGTACATAAGATCATAATGCTTCTTGTTATACAAGGCGCCGCACGGCAAATCATAGGATTTACATCGAGGCGTTCATGTTCTATATTCGCTTTGGCATCTCAAATAAATCGACTAATCAGTTTCATTCTGAATCCTAGCAGCGAAATATTTTACTTGACAAGTTTTTCTTGTATCACTTCAGGCTTGTGCAGCTAAATCTGCTATTTTAAAGGGGTTTCGAGATTACAAAAATGTGACATTATTATTTCCCTCTATTCCAAAAAAGTAGAAGCAACCCCCCTCCCCCTAATTGTTATATCACAGGTGCATATAACATGACTGTCCAACTACCACGGTATTTCCGGGGTCCACTGACCCAAATTTTGCTGGACAACAACTAACTATATGGAGAGAGTCCCACTCATGCATTGTTCGACTCAGTCTTCATTCTCACTCTAGGTAGGGGTCCAGGAGGTAGGACGCCCACCTATCAGAGGAGAAGGTGCCCCTCTATGACACAAGATAAAAGCAAATGTTTGGTTATTCAAATCTCTGTTCCATAGGCATGTAATACCGGCCATACATGTGAGGTAACAGTAGGCCAGCTATCTGTCCTGATCCTCCCCCATACACCAGCAGGCTTGGCTCTGCAGTGTTATCAATGGGAAAGAGAGTAAAGCTGCTATCAGACACCTCTGGTGGGCAAATTATCTCCCAGAGAACAAAAAATTTAACATGTCTGACCCTTCTCTTCCTTGACATCTCCCATAAGACTAGAGTTGGTAGGCCACCATATATATTAGATAGTAATTTAATTAGTCAACCGATTCTGCCAAAATCTGTGGGTGTTACTGATGTGCATCTAACCTGTATGGCCAGCTTCAATGATGGGTAGTTGAGTAAGACCATTTTGAAAGTGAATGTGCTCATGGTGTGGGCAGCATAGTGGCTTTTTGCTTTTC
The DNA here is from genome assembly GCA_033119425.1 of Bufotes viridis. NCBI lineage: Eukaryota > Metazoa > Chordata > Amphibia > Anura > Bufonidae > Bufotes > Bufotes viridis. The sequence goes on from CM065594.1 coordinate 231,404,598, forward strand.
ATTGTTACCTTGCAGCATTGGGGTCTTGGGGTTAGGATAATTGTCCCCCAATTATTTTGTTGCCAGGATGCAATTAATTTGTCTCATTTATCACAGAGACTGGTGTGAATGTTGTAAATCTCTGTGCATAAATGTGAAATATGGTAGTGTTATAAAAGCTACAGGAAATGGTAAGGTGTAATTATGTAATTGTCACCTTTTTAACCCTCACATCTCTCAGGGTTCATGTTTATTCACACTGACAAGTTATGATGGACTTTAACTTTAAAGGGGTTTTCTGGGACTTAGACCTGGATGCCTTGTCCCCAGGATAGGTCTTCAATGTCGGTGGGGGTCCAGCACCTTTGACTGCCGCCGATCAGCTGTTCCAGGCAGCTTCTATCCACTGTATATTTTTCAGCTCCATGTTCAGCTGCTCGGCTCTCATTCACTTGAATGGGAGCTGAACTGCAGTACCCCAGCATGACCAATGGACCGTGTATGAAGCCGTTGGCCTCAAGCATTGTCCAATACATAATTTCTGGTGACAGACCCAGCTGATCAGTGGGGGTTGCCGGTTGTCCTTCTCCTCCTCACCAATTTGATATTGAGTCTAGGCCAAGGAAAACCAGAACTCACTTTTAGTATTCACTTCAGTATAAATCTGGAGATGAAATATCTCAGTGCACTGGGGTATCTGCAATTGTTTGATAATGTACTGTTAAGATAATGTACTGCACATCATGTAATGTAGTGCACGGTCAGAACGTTCCAGCAAGAGCTAATTGTTGCCGAAACTGACTTTCCTGGCCCAGCCCTCTCTGGAGCTAAGGTTGTGGGCTGGCCCTTCCCCTAGTTCAAGCTACATTTATGAAGAAAATCACAGAAAATAATGCCCTAACACAATATATGCAAACATTATATATGGACTAAGCCCTCACTCTGATATGATAAAATCTGAATCTCTCAGCCAATATATTTTGATCAAAACACATCTGTGCCCTCCTACCCGCAGCAAGGTGGTCTCAGGCAGGCAGGTCATACTCTAAACTTACCTATGCTGTTGAGCATCTACATCCAGGAGAGCAGACCCTGTACATTTAGTGTGCTGATCCTAGTTACCTCTGTGTGCACCAAGCAACCAATGAGAGGAGGAGTCCGCACAGCTATATGAACAGTACCACCTAATCAAGGTCGCCTGTGCGATAGGCCGGGCAAAAAGTGCAGAAGAATGCTACTCCCAAGATAAAATAGGAGCACATTGACACATGAAGGTGCCACACCTTCAAGAACATAAACTTACCAAAAATCATGGGAAAAAGATATTCTACAGAATATTCTACACAATATGATAACTGAATATGCGGATGTACATGGCTACATTTATAAAAGAAAGATCACAGAAAATAATGCACTAACACAATAGATGCAAACATTATATATGAACTAATCCCTCATCTGATATGAGACTCTCAGACAATATATTTTGATCCAAATACATCTGTGCCTGCCCAGTAGCGCCAAGGTGGTCTCAGTCAGGCAGGTCCTACTCTAAACCTATCTACATTCAGGAGAGCAGACCCTGCACAGACACTCGATGCACCCCAGATCAGTTGATTCAAGGGCTACAATATTTTAGTCAGCAAGATGATCAGCATATAGCATTTCAGGCCATGCTGCAGTGGAAGGATAATGAGTTCAGACAATCTGCACATTTCATGTACGATTTTGGCCAGCCGTATTATTGAAACTAGGGATGAGACTTCGCGCAATACCATCATAAATTCATTTGTACTGTAAAAAACTTGGGTTCAACTCCAAGTGGTACCTTGGAACTGAACCCGTGTTCGGAAAATGTTTTTTTACAGTACAAATTAATTTATAAGGTTATTGCACAAAGTCTCGCGAGACTTCGCAAAGCAATAACTTCAGCTCATCGGAACCAATACATTCCAATACTGTACGGAGCTCCTGCTCCGTAAAGTATTACAACGAAGTTTTATGCGAATCGACTTCGGATGTTTCATCAGAAGTCGATTCGCTCATCCCTAATTGAAACCACACTTTGCCATGCGAATTGTGGACATTGTGACAGAGTACCGTTGCTAGCCAGATATCCCAGTATTAGATACTGTAGCAAGAGAAAGAATAATTGGAGGCCATTGCTGTAAACATCTGCTTAGCTCATGCTTGGGCATCTGTGTACAGACAATGGCTGAATGTATTGCAACTCCTATTTGGTGCACAGTAAAGTGAGACTTGTGTTAAGCCAATCTGGCCCGGTTACTGACTTTCCTAACACCACACGCTGGCCACTGCATCTCCATTACAAGACCTGCTTGCACCCACATGAACATTTAACATCAAGAGCACCCCAAAACTACCATCAGGCAGGAGCCCTAGCTGCCAGGAGTGCACTAAGGAATATAGGGTGTCCCTTCTTCCACTGTTCCGACCCCAGGAAGTTACAGACCAGGGGAATACAACATGGCACATCCTCTGCTCTGGCTCCTTAGGGGCTCGTTATAGAGACAGTGTGGCGCCATCACAGTCTATGAGCAGTAGTTTATGGATTCATACAAAACTGTGATGTGCATGAGAGTTCTACCTATTAGTCGAATCATCCCTGGGTAAGCAGGGTAATACACAGAGGATTACGTTTTGGCAAAGCAGAGGTTAAATATTCTTATACCATTCTTGAGTTTTCTGTGACATTTTGATTCAAATGTTGTGGTTTAAGAAACACCTTAGTGGAAAAACCTTGTGGGATCCGTCACCCCCTTCAACTGCAAGAAACTGAAAAGGGCTTTTTTCCCCCATAATGTGCCTGCTGTTGACAGCATGTAAAAATGATTATCAGGTCACTCAGGCTTGTCACATCTGCACTTTACTGTGCAGCCACCGCTGTATTATTATTTTGCTTTTATGTAATATACAGTATATAATTTAGGTTCCACATTACCCAGGCTTCAATAACTGAAAGAACGTGACAGGTAATGGACAGAGTAGCACTCATAAGTAAAGTGATCCTGAGCAGATATTTAAAGAGGACCAGCCACCTCTCCTGACATGTCTGTTTTAGTAACCACTTGCATCCCTCTTGTAATAATTCTCATGCATCTTTTCACATAGCTCTATAATGGCATAACCCTTTATTATTCCTATTAGCAGATTATGAATAAAGGTCCAGCTGGGTGTTACCAGTTGGGGGTGTGCCTGCACATTCTGACACTATCCAATCATTACTGCAAGTGTGAGACTGTCTAGGGACACACCCCCAACTGGTGAAAACACAGTTTTACCTTTAATCTTAAATTTCTATTAAGAATTATAGAGGGATGGAGTCAAAAGAATAAATGCACAAATTCTTGTGAAATATAATTATTTAAAGAATTTCCCTTGCTGGTGTTAACCCCATTCACTACTACCATAGCAAGAGATGGGCAGTGTGAGTAAGCTAGGACGCGGGCTGATATCGCCTGCCAAGCCTAGCAGAACGATGATCTAAAGAGATGATATTTGGAATTAGATTTCCAATGCACCTGACTGTGAACAGCAGCCAAGAGAATCATTGATATTGTCACATTGTCTCTGAGTCTGTGCAGGATCATTTTTGGAGCAGTAGCGATTAGGAAACTTGTGAAAATTTTCCATGCCGGGGAATAGCTGTTCATGGATTATAAAATTGCATTACAGGGGTTATCCGAGACTAAAAAAATGTACCACATATGCCTGGGCCCCTCACACTGAATATAGTTACTTGACTCCCCCATCCCTGCGCTGCTCCTGGTCCCCGCACCACCGCTGCTGCTTCTCCCCTTGCGCGGATAAAAACATCCGGTCTTGTGGGGGAGCAGCCATTGGGGTGACGCTAGAGAGGCTTATCCTCGTCACCGCCTGCCATTGGCTTCTCCCCCAGACACCAGATGTTTTCATCTATTCACGGGAAGAAGCAGCAGCGGCAGTGCGGAGACCAGGAGCGGCGCAGGTAGCGGAGAGTCAGGAAAGTTTATTCAGTGTGAGGGGCCCAGGCATATGCGGTACATTTTTTAGTCTTGATAACCCCTTTAAATCCAGATAAAACAATAGGCTTGTAATATGATATTGGGTTCTGGATTTTAGTCTCCATTGTTTTTAGGGGCGCAAAATGGTTTCATTGTAGGGAATTTACTGGCTGATGAATCAAAAGCAGGGCATTTTCATAGTTTTTCTCTTGTTATAAGCAGCTTTTAATTTTTATTGTAATGTAGTGCAGTACCACAGACATGAGGGATACGTTATCTATTGTATATTATTGTTATACCATGACATGTTTATGTTGTGTACATCAGCATGGGTGGTATGGTTGTCAATGGTTGGCAGGAACAGAGCAACCCATCCTGTTCAACCGCTCTTGGTGGGAGTAAGCTGGGCCTATTTCCTGCCAGGAGGGGGAGTTCGAGGGAAGCACATGCCAGAGCTGCCACTCTAAAGGACCGTATTCAGTTGTCCTGTGAGATCTTCACTCCAGAAAGATAGACAGAATCGAGAATTCTGTTTCCAAAGAAGCTTTAGTGTGTCTAGATAGCAGAGTAATCAGCAGAATGACAGCTTCACAGACCCTGCTGCAGGTTAGGGACTATGACTATGATACACACATCACCTAGATCTCTTCCAGGCCAGTCAGACACCAAGCCTATATCACATTGTGGATACCTACAGTCATGTGAAAAAATTAGGACACCCTTTGAAAGCATGTGGTTTTTTGTAACATTTTTAATAAATGGTTATTTCATCTCCGTTTCAACAATACAGAGAGATTAAAGTAATCCAACTAAACAAAGAAAACTGAAGAAAAGTCTTTTCAAGATCTTCTGTAAATGTCATTCTACAAAAATGCCTATTCTAACTGAGGAAAAAGATAGGACACCCTCACATGTATTCCCTCTTAAATTGGCTCAGATCTCACACAGGTATATCACACCAGGTGCACATAATTAGTAGATCGTTACTCTGCATGTTGAATGAGGCTTGCCCTATTTAAACCTCAGACATTTAGTTTGGTGTGCTCCTGACTGTTGAAGTGAGAGTGAGCACCATGGTGAGAGCAAAAGAGCTGTCAGAGGACTTCAGAAAAAGATTGTAGCAGCCTATGAGTCTGGGAAGGGATTTAAAAGATCTCAAAAGATTTTGAAATCAGCCATTCCACTGTCCGGAAGATAGTCTACAAGTGGAGGGCTTTCAAAACAACTGCCAACATGCCCAGGACTGGTCGCCCCAGCAAGTTCACCCCAAGAGCAGACCGCAAGATGCTAAAAGAGGTCTCCAAAAACCCTAAAGTGTCATCTCGAGAACTACAGCAGGCTCTGGCTACTGTTGATGTAGAAGTACATGCCTCTACAATCAGAAAGAGACTGTACAAGTTTAACTTGCATGGGAGGTGTGCAAGGAGGAAACCTTTGCTTTCCAAGAGAAACATCGAGGCCAGACTGACATTTGCCAGAGATAAAGTTGACAAAGACCAGGACTTCTGGAATAATGTTCTTTGGACAGATGAGTCCAAAATTGAATTATTTGGACACAACAGCAGAGGACATGTTTGGCGAAACCAAACACAGCATTCCAAGAAAAGAACCTCATACCAACTGTGAAGCATGGAGGTGGAAGTGTCATGGTTTGGGGCTGCTTTGCTGCAGCAGGACCTGGTCAGCTCACCATCATAGAATCCACGATGAATTCTACTGTGTATCAGAAGGTGCTTGAAGAACATGTGAGACCATCAGTTAGAAAAATTAAAGCTGAAGCGGAACTGGACCATGCAACATGACAATGACCCAAAACATACTAGTAAATCAACCAAAGATTGGCTGAAAAAGAAGAAATGGAGAGTCCTGGAATGGCCAAGTCAAAGTCCAGATTTGAATCCCATTGAGATGCTGTGGGTGACTTGAAAAGGGCTGTACGTGCAAGAAACCCCTCAAACATCTCACAGCTGAAAAAGTTCTGCATTGAGGAGTGGGGTAAAATTTCCTCAGACCGATGTCGAAGACTGGTAGATGGCTACAAGAACCGCCTCACTGCAGTTATTTCAGCCAAAGGAGGTAACACTCGCTATTAGGGGCAAGGGTGTCCTATCTTTTTCCTCAGTTAGAATAGGCATTTTTGTAGAATGACATTTACAGAAGATCTTGAAAAGACTTTTCTTCAGTTTTCTTTGTTTAGTCGGATTACTTTAATCTCTCTGTATTGTTGAAACGGAGATGAAATAACCATTTATTAAAAATGTTACAAAAAACCACATGCTTTCAAAGGGTGTCCTAATTTTTTCACATGACTGTATATCTACAAGTACCTGCTTGTGGCATTTAATTGCCACCTAACCAGACACCTCATCACCTGGTGACAGAAACTGCTCTTTTGTACCTACTACTGTTGTATGTACCACAACTTATATTTTGCACTAAATAAATAAAGACTGTTATATAGGGATGAGCGAACCCGAACTGTATAGTTCGGGTTCGTACCGAATTTTGGGGTGTTCGTGACACGGACCCGAACCCGAACATTTACATAAAAGTTCGGGTTCGTTGTTCGGCGATTTCTATGGTGCATTTTGAAAACCTGCAAAGCAGCCAATCAACAAGCATCATACTACTTGCCCCAAGAGGCCATCACAGCCATGCCTACTATTGGCATGGCTGTGATTGGCCAAGTGCAGCATGTGACCCAGCCTCTATTTAAGCTGGAGTCACGTCACGTCGCACCGTACGTCACTCTGCTCGGATTAGTGTAGGGGTAGGATGCAGCTGCTGTTAGGGCGAGATTAGGCAGGGAAAACTCAGCAAAAACACTTAATGAAGTGATCGATCTACAGCTGTGAATCATTCAACTTCTGCTAGTTAATTGCTCACTGTTTTCAGGCTGCCCAGAGCGTTTTTCTGTCACTTTTTTCTGGGGTGATCGGCGGCCATATTGTGTCTTGTGGTGCACCAGCACAAGCTGCCACCAAGTCCATTAATCCATCAATAGTTTTTTTTTTTTTTTTTGCTATATCCTACATCAGGGGCTTGGCTGTGCTTATTGTCACCCCTAGAAACTCAGGATAGAATTTTCTATATTTTAATGAGAGGTGAAATTCACTTAAAAAAATAGCAATCCCCTAAATCTGGGGTTCCAGCTGTGGCTAGCCAAGTGTAATACTGTCTGGCAAAGAATATTTTTTTTTTCTGGGGTGAAATTCAATTTCCAAAATAGCAATACCCTAAATCAGTGGTTTCTGCTGTGGCAGGACAAGTTTTAAAGTGTCTCTAAAAGTATAGCTTTTGTTATGGGTTGAAATTCAATTACCAAAATAGCAATACCGTAAATCTGGTGTTCCAGCTGTGACTGGACAAGTTTCATAGTGTCCAGCAAAGGATATATTATTTTCTGGGGTGAAATTCAGTTGCAAAAATAGAAATTCAGTAAATCTGGTGTTCTAGCTGTGGCTGGACATGTAGTTTAATAGCATCTGTCAAAGGATATATTTTGTTCTGGGGTGAAATTCAATTGCCAAAATAGCAATACCGTAAATCTGGTGTTCCAGCTGTTGCAGGCCAAGTGTAAATCTGTCCGTAAAAGGGTATATTACACTCAGCGTGCATCTCCAAGTGTATTTCTTTCCGTAAAAGGGTATATTACACAAAGTGTTAAATTACAATTGCTGAAAGCATAATCCTTTAAATTTGCACGCACTATTGTGCATCTCATAGTGTATTTCTGTCCGTAAAAGGATATATTATACTCAAGGTGTAAATACAAGTGCTGATATGGTCATCCTCAATAACTTCACACACTACCATGCATCTCCAAGTGTATTTCTTTCCATTAAAGGGTATATTACAGTAAGTGTTGAAATACAGCATAATCCTCTACATTTGCACACACTGTTTTTCATCTCTAAGTGCAGGGGATTTACCTACATTTTGCTGCCTTTTGCAGCCCTCTAGCCCTTTCCTGGGCTATTTTACAGCCTTTTTAGTGCTCAAAAGTTCGGGTCCCCATTGACTTCCCCAATGGGGTGAAGTTCGGGTCGAGTTCGGATCCCGAACCCGAACATTTTTGGGAAACTCGGCCGAACTTCTCGAACCCAAACATCCAGGTGTTCGCTCAACTCTACTGTTATACTTCTGGCCTGTTTCTTCAAAATAGCAATACAGTAAATCTGGTGTTCCAGCTGTGACTGGACAAGTTTCATAGTGTCCGTCAAAGGATATATTATTTTCTGGGGGTGAAATTCAGTTGCAAAAATAGAAATTCAGTAAATCTGGTGTTCTAGCTGTGGCTGGACAAGTAGTTTAATACTACTTGTCCAGTACTTTTGGCCTGCTTCTTTAAACCATCTTTCCCCTGCACTGATTTCCAGGGAGCAATGGTCTGAGGAAGTCCACTATAAGATAGCATCTCATCAGGGCCACTAACACTACTATTCTCTCTTAATTATAAAAGATCATTTGTAATTAAAAAAGCTACCCTTGGCCTTAGCCACTTTATCAGACTTCTACATCGGAAAAAGTGGAACAGGTGGCGCTTATTCTAGACTGCATATTTCTCAATGCATTTAGACAACTGCCATTAATACATTGATAAATCTTCCCCACAGCTGTAAAGCACTGCTTCCCTTCACATAATATACTACAAAAGTGTCTGCCTGCAGCCATCACTAGGTGGAGCTCAATGCACTGGAATTTATACAATGACCATTGACTGCAATGGAAGCTGTAATAATCTCTTTGCACTGATTCTCCCCTTTTGCAGCTGCTTGAAAATTCAGTTTCCCCCCTAGCCCCATAGCAATCATGTGATCTACCTTCATTGAAGGTACGCCAATGCAGATGGCAGTACACAAAGTGTGGACCTGTAGTGCAACCTGAGCATAGGTCCATGTACACTGAGTAGCCATGTGAATGAGCACTTACAGAAAACATTAAATGAGAAATTGTGCAGATAAAAAATAAATATAAATCTGACTTTGAAGACAACCCCTCCTTATGAGGTTTATTTGACTCTGTATATGTGTCGATGGTTGACCCACTGTACTTCCATAAGACTTTGATTTCATACAGAGAAACACAGAAAATCATGACATGATCTATTGGATTCTATATGGTGGAGATGGAGGTATTCTTCCTTAAAGCCATATATCCAGGGAGGAATATGTCCATAAAACAGTGCATTGTGGAGGCACTATACAGTGGCACATGCGGTGACTATGGCTCCATGAAGCATGGCATGCCCAAAGTCTTACTCAGACTCAGTCACATCCCTATGCTAATAAGAAGGAATTTCACGTAAGGCTTGTTTCGCATATGCGTTCGAGTTCTCTAGCAGGCTGTTCTGGCAGAGAACAGCCTTCTGGACCTCTCTGGATCCGGCATAGCCAGATGTAACCTCATGCCCGCTGGCCCCATTGACTATAATGGGATCTGGCGGAAGTCTGGCTGCTACTCAGTAAATATGCCGGGATTTGGCCAGACAATAAAAGCTGCACATAATGTTTTTTGTCCGGCTAAATCCCAGCATATTTGCCAGGTAGCAGCTGGATCCCTTTATGGTCAATGGGGTTGGCGGGCATGCGCAACAACCAGCAATTCCGGAACCAGAGTGCTCTGGCCGGCTATTCTCTACTGAAACAGCCTGCTGGGAAGCTCTAATACAGATGTGAAAGAGGCCTTAAGATTTTATGATATTTATAATAAAGAATCACTTCGAGGGAAGGGACCACACATGCCATCAAACTCAAGAGACCAGGAACATCCATCGGTGGTGGTAACAATGGTCAAACCCTGACAAATTAATATCTACAACATATAAAACTGATCTGCCATAAATGTCTATTGTGGGAAACCCTTGTAGGTACAAATGCGATTCCTATTTGCTTGTTTCGAGCTGCTCTGAAGCCCAATGTGTGCATGCACAGCCAAAAATATGCAAACAAAATGCACAACTGCCTGCCAACACGCTGACAATCTTTCATGTCTTGCATAGTAAGCTGAGCTCTCGGAACGGTTCAGTCTTATGAATGTTAAATAAGGCTTCGAATTTCAATGGTAAAATTTGTCAAGAATTTGAGGTTAGTATGAAGATTGTCGCCAATTATCTTTAATTCATCGTTAATCTCCAGACATCTGTAGATATCTGCTTAAGCAAAGAAGTTTCTTTTTATAAACTGTAATCTGCAACTCAGTAAGTATGTAGTGTATCATTAAATATGACTGAGCCGAAACTACTCGCCGCTCACTCATACAGCTGCAGTTTCAGTCTTTAGTAGAACAAAAATCCTCAAACATCAGAATGAGATTAGACAGAAAGTGGAAGGGTCGCCCCAGGGTCGTAGCTAAAGGCTCATGGACCCTGGTGCAAGAGTTCAGCTTGGACCCCCCTTCCGTCAGTGCTTTGAGGCAACGGGCAGGGGAGCACATTGCCTTCGTGTTGCCTCAGGGAAAAATTGAAAAGGAACCCCCCATGCCAAATTCTTGACCTAACCCCTTCCCTCCTGTCAGAGGTGTAACTTGAAGAGCATGCACTTTCTACAATACCAGTGTCTTCTTATGTGGCACAAGGGTCTTTGGGCCCCCTTAGGCTCTTGGGCCCGGTACCTCTGCACCCACTATAGCTACGCCCCTGGGTCACCTTGAGTAATCAATCAGCTTCTTATTTTTCTAGTGCAGGTTGTAAAATGTAACTAGTGGTCTGATAGTTGGCCATTAGAGACAAGCAACTCGATTCTATTCAAATTAATTTCCTAAAGGATTTCAATTTTGGAGCTTACAAAACCTTTGTGATTCATTCCAGAAAATATCACTCAAAATGGCAGCCACCATTTCACAGAACAGAAGATAGAGAAGAAGGCCTTTGCCACCAAACGGTGTTAATTTTTGGACCATTTAAAAAAAAAAAGAATCTGACAATGCAGTGTGTTATTAAATAGGCTGTTTGTTACATTGACTACCACACGTTTACCCATAGCCACATATGTTACTATCACTTTGACATTGCTAACGACTTGGCATTAAAGAGATTGAACAAGTTGGATACAGTCTTAAAGGACCCAAAATATGATATATGTTATAACATTATATGATGGGAATATCCCTTTAAAATATACTTTTTTTTTTTTTACATTGTTAATAGAAATCAATGGCAGACCACAACTGCACAAATATATATTTTCCACTAGCTTGAATTTTTCATTAGCTTTCAATGAAATCTGTCACCAGGAAATTCACTGTTAAACCAGTCTTGTAGGTCTAGCTTACCTGAGTTTAATGATTCCTTTCATGAGTAGTTAAGTGCACTGTGGGTGGATCCAAGCCATCCTGTCCACCCTTGCTCCTCCTGCTTCCTCTGCCAGCCCCTCTCTTTCTTTCCTGATTGACAGAGTCAGGTTCCTACATTGTCATCTAACTTGGCCCTGTCAATCAAGGAAAGGGAAGGGCTGGCAGAAGAAGCAGGAGAGCAGTGGTGTACATGGTGGATTGGTCTCGCCCTCTGTACACATAACTGCTAATTTGAATATGGATTTGTAACGGATCGATGTGCACCCCGACTGGGTACCTCCGTTGAAAGATGCTCCTAGCGCTTCTTCAGGATTCCAAGCGCTCTAGCCGACACCACAACTACCAAATCGGAGAAGCATATGAATGCGGTAAACAGCCGAATAGGAAAAACCATACGAAGAGGTTTACACTCCTAGCAGTCAAACTGGAACAGCATACAATAAATCCCCCCCAATAACGAGACGACACTTCGTTTTGTGGGTCAAGCAGGAACTCCTGTCCTGGGGCATACAGCCTCTTTTATTTACAATCCACAAACATAGTACGGCCCACAGGGGTTTGAAATACAACCAATCAATCCGTACAATAAAAACAGACACTCCCACACAAAATACAGCGACCAATCAACATACAGCCAGATATATCACAATCCCACATGCATGGTCTATTGTGCTTGCTGATTAGGTCACAGGCGACGTCCATTGTGAATGTTGATTAGGTCACAGGCAATGTCCATTGTGAATGTTGATAAGGTCACAGGCAATGTCCATTGTGAATGCCAACTGTCACTGGGGCCATAGTCACAGGGTAAGAACTGGTAAGAACTGGTATAACCTGCAGGACCTCAGGTTCTGGACAGGGGACAAAGGGAGGGCAGAGGCCGACTGCACTCTGCCCAGCTGCCAGCTCTCCTACTGGTATAACCTGCAGGACGTCAGGCTCTGGACAGGGGACAAAGGGAGGGCAGAAGCCGACTGCACCCTGCCCAGCTGCCAGCTCTTCTGCTGGGGGGCTGGGAACATAGTCCGGCTCTGTAGCCAGGGGAACATGGGCGCCAGTGGGGATTAACATCGCCTCTGTTAACCCTGGGGCCAAGTTAGGTGTTAGCTGAGGAGGAGAGTTTGTACTTGCCCCCTCCTCCTGTTGTCCCGGTGCGGGTAGTTGGGGATCTGGACAGGCTGTCCAGCATCCCTGTAGGTCAGGCACAGAGACCACGGTCCCATCTGCGCCGTCTGGGAGATTGGTGTCTCCCCTTGTTAGGGTAAGCTGCCGCTGGGGAGAGGGGGTGCTGTGTTCCTCTCCCTGAAACACAGGCTGCCACTGGAGTGGGAGACCGCCTGTCTCCACTCCTGTAACACTGTCCTGCTGCTGGAGAGAGAGACCAACTGTCTCTGCTCCCTTTAGGACACACTGCTGCTGGGGGGAAAGGACGACACCTTCGGCCCCCTGAACTTCACACTGCCGCTGGGGGAGGAGGACGACATCTTTGGCCCCCTGTAACTCACACTGCCGCTGGGAAGGAAGGACGACACCTTCGGCCCTCTGTAACTCACACGGCCGCTGGGGAGGAAGGACGACACCTTCGGCCCCCTGGACTTCACACTGCCGCTGGGGGGGAAGGACGACACCTTCGGCCCTCTGTAGCTTACACTGCCACTGGGGGGGAAGGACGACACCTTCGGCCCTCTGTAACTCACACTGCCACTGGGGAGGAAGGACGACACCTTCGGCCCCCTGGGGTACACACTGTCGCTGGGGAGGAAGGACGACACCTTCAGCTCCCTGGGGTACACACTGCCGCTGGGGAGGGAGGACAACACCTTCAGCTCCCTGGGGTACACACTGCCGCTGGGGAGGAAGGGAAACACCTTCAGCTCCCGGGGGTACACACTGCCGCTGGGGAGGAAGGGAAACACCTTCAGCTCCCGGGGGTACACACTGCCGCTGGGGAGGAAGGATGACACCTTCAGCTCCCTGGGGTACACACTGCCGCTGGGGAGGAAGGACGGCACCTTCAGCTCTCCGGAACGCACTCAGCCGCTAGGGAGGGCGGACGATACCATCTGCCATGAACTGCAGGTACTCTGCTGTTAACCTCCTCACGAACTGCACAGATTTCTCGGGGGGTTGGGTCCGAAGAAAATCAGCCGTGATCTCAGCTCTCTGTCAAATTCCTCCTGCGTGTAGCTGGGTGCCATGCTTGTTCTCCTGAAGTTGGGTATGAGTGCTAGCGTTGCCCTCAATTTGTAATTCCACGAACGGTGTCTCCGAGCTGCTTTACCTCGCACTAGGACGCCATCCCACCGATTGCCCCCAATGTAACGGATCGACGGGCACCCCGACTGGGTACCTCCGTTGAAAGATGCTCCTAGCGCTTCTTGAGAATTCCAAGCACTCTAGCCGACACCACAACCACTAAATCGGAGAAGCATATGAATGCGGTAAACAACGGAATAGGAAAAACCATACGAAGAGGTTTACACTCCTAGCAGTCAAACTGGAACAGCATACAATAAATCCCCCCCAATAACGAGACGACACTTCGTTTTGAGGGTCAAGCAGGAACTCCTGTCCTGGGGCATACAGCCTCTTTTATTTACAATCCACAAACATAGTACGGCCCACAGGGGTTTGAAATACAACCAATCAATCCGTACAATAAACACAGACACTCCCACACAAAATACAGCGACCAATCAACATACAGCCAGATATATCACAATCCCACATGCATGGTCTATTGTGCTTGCTGATTAGGTCACAGGAGACGTCCATTGTGAATGTTGATTAGGTCACAGGCAATGTCCATTGTGAATGTTGATTAGGTCACAGGCAATGTCCATTGTGAATGCCAACTGTCACTGGGGCCATAGTCACAGGGTAAGAGGCTGACAAGCAGGCCTCTCCAATGCCCAGGGATAAATGGCAGTTTGTCACAGTATTAAAAGTACTTTTTCTACAGTAGGAAGCAACTAAGTGAAAAGTATCATTACATTCAGCTGAGCTAGTCCTACAAGGCAGTGTGATTGATTTAACAGTAATTTTATTGCATCATAATAAGCAAATATATATATATATATATATATATATATATATACACACATATTTTTCACCCCATAAGACGTAGGTTTTAGAGGAGGAGAATAAGAAAAAAATATTTTTAATTAGACCTCAGATTGGACCACCAATCAGACCCCCAATGTTAATCAGACCTCTGCTGACAGCCCCAATCAGACCCTCAATGTAAATGAGACCCCAATAAGACCTCAGATCAAACCCACAATCAGACCTCAGCTCCGACCCCAATGGAAATGACCCCCAATCAGACCTCAGATAAGAGCCCCAATATAAATAAGACCCCCCACCTCAGATGAAACCCCCATACCTCAGATCAACCCCCATGCCTCAGATGAGACCCCATGCCTCAAATCAGACCCCTATTCCTCTAGACCCCTTTGCCTCAGATCAGACCCTTATGCCTCATATCAGACCCCCATGCCTCAGATCAGACCCCCATACCTCAGAGAAAATAAAATTTAAAAAATCAACTTACCTCTCCTGCTTCGGCCGCTGCTGCTCCTAGTATCCACCTCTCTTCTTTTTCCTGCCCGCGTTGTGCTGTGACCTGACGCATGCAGTGTGAGGTCACAGCACAGCGGGCAGCAGAGGACCAGGAAGCAGTGAGTACAGAGCCCAGAGAGAGCTGCATTCACCGCTCCCCAGTCCTCCAGTAGTATTCAGTATTCACCCCATAAGACGCACTGACCACTTTGAGGAGGTAAAAGTGCATCTTGTAGGGCAAAAATACGGTATATATATATATATATATATATATATATATATATATATATACTAGCACTCTCTCTAGGTTTTGCCCACAAAATGGTTGCCCCCGCCATGTATACAGACATCACAGGAAGTGGTGAATATAAATAACATCCTTTTTAAGCAGTTTTCTATCCCTCATCCCATTCCTTCTCTCAATTTTCCTCAGATAATTAACCCAAATGATAGCTCCTGACTAGATCACACATGGTTGCCAGACACGTTGTAATTCTGTTCTGTCAGTTTTCTGTCAAAACATTGATTTTGCAAAAACTTCAGAACATAACATTATAAGCAGCGATTAACGAGGGAATTATTAGTATTTTATGCCTTTTAATCAAGTAATATTTCATGACAGAGAGTATTCAAAGTGCTACTTGGTAGATGTACTGTGGGTGTCGGCCCACTGGCCCCAATGCAAAATCTGTACCAGGACCTGTCATTTGCCATTAATAACCCTGACGTCTTACTGTAAGTAAAGGATACGCATTTAGGCCCCTGCATGCAGCGTCGGACTGGCCCACCGGAGGGTCCTCCTGTGGGCCCAGGCTCTGATACCATAGTGGGCCCTAAAAATAACATATGGGGTTTGGGCCCTGAGAATAATGTCCGTTGGTGGGCCCAAGTAACCCCAGTCCGACACTGCCTGTAGGCATCAGTACCCACTTCAGTTGTGCCCTTGTCTCATTATGTCAACATGGACAACTCCTCCATTTTACCTTTTGCATTTTGTTTTCCAAATTGATCAGTTTGCAATTTGTTGGTTTTAAAGGCATCATTGCACAAAAATGTTTTATAAGCTCGTGGGTGGTCCAACCTCTGGGACTTCCTATAATCCTAGGAAAAAAGGTCCTCTTTCTGAATGAAGCAGTAGTAAGCATGCTAGTCACCACTCCATTCACTGTCTGTGTTAGCCCCAGGGAGGGTGGACCGACATGCAGACTACACCTCCATTCATAGAGGGGACTCTGCGATCTCTCACTCTCAGGATAATAGGGAAACGCCCAAAATCCAATATTTATCACCTATCCTGTTCATAGGTGATAGATTATTTTTCATTGGATAACCCCTTTAAGCATGCATCTTCATCTTTATTCTATATATTTATGACTTGTGAAATTGGGTGAAACAATTATCTTATCTATATATAAGGCAAATCCTATTGTGACATGATCACAGTAGAACAGAGCTTGTAAACTGAAACTAAATTTATTGTGACAGCATCAGAATAAAACATTGTAGCTGAACGAAGACACACCATTGTTTCATCATCAACATAATAGAACGCAGACTAAGAATAAAGACAATTTGAAAATTTAACACAGTGTTTAAAAAAAAAGAATGAAGAAAAAAAAACGCTTTTGCTGGGTCTTAAATCTTATTTATTAGGGTTTTTTAAAGGGGAGATATCATGAGTGTTCCTGGATAATAACATTTGGTTGACAAAACCCTTAAAATAGTTATCTTCCTATGACAACCATTTTCCCTACACCCTATTAGGGCACATGGACTTCATAGATGGATGACTTCTGCTCCATGAGCCAATGTGTGGAGAGCTGGAAGGTAATGTTATATTTCCCTTGCTGTAAATCACTCTATAAGACACACCGGCCCATAAGATGCACCTAGGTTTCAGAGGACTACAATAAGAAAAAAAACATTTTTCATTAGACCTCAGGTCAGACCACCCATCACAACCTCAATGTTAATCAGACCTCAGCTCACAGCCCCAATTAGACCCTCAATGTTAATAAGACCCCAATAAAACCTCAGATCAGACCCCAAATCAGACCTTAGCTCAGACCCCAATGTGAATGACCCCAGAAGAGACCTCAGTTAAGAGCCCCAGGCTTCATATCAGCCCCCATATGCCTCTCATCAGCCCCCATATGCCTCTCATCAGCCCCCATGCCTCATATCAGCCCCAGCCTTTGAATTGGCCCCCATGCCTCAGATTATCAGCTCCCAGCCTTTGAATCAGCCCCCATGCCACAGAGAACATAATAAAAAATCAACTTACCTCTTCTGCTCCAGACACTGCCACTTCTCTCCTCCAGCGCTCCTCCTGCTCTTCCTGTCACCGGCTGTGATCTGGCAAACTGTTGTGAAGGGGGTTTTCTTCATCAGGGAAAGAATTCTTCGGTCATCCACCACAGTTGTTTTTCGTGGTCTTCCAGGTCTTTTGGTGTTGCTGAACTCACCGATGCGTACCTGCTTTTTAAGAATGTTCCAAACAGTGGTTTGTTTTGTTTTTTCAGCCTAACGATGGCTTGCTTCACTGATAGTGACAGCTCTTTGGATCTCATCTTGAGAGTTGACAGCAACAGATTCCAAATGCAAATAGCACACTTGAAATTAACTCTGGACCTTTTATCTGCTCATTGTAATTGGGATAATGAGGGAATAACACACCTGGCCATGAAACAGCTGGGAAGCCAATTGTCCCATTAGTTTTGGTCCCGCAACAAGTGGGAGGCACATATGCAAACTTTTGCAATTCCTACACCGTTCACCTGATTTGGATGTAAATACCCTCAAATTAAAGCTGACAGTCTGCAGTTAGAGCACATTTTGTTTGTTTCATTTCAAATCCATTGTGGTGGTGGTGTACAGTATAGAGCCAAAAATGTTAGAATTGTGTCGATGTCCCAATATTTACGGACATGGCTGTATATGGCAATGCCAAATATGTATAGTGTCTTTTTATGTTTTAGTTTTACTACTTTTGCACCATAAAAATGTTTTATGGAAAAAATAGTAATTGGTTGTTGTATTCTGAGAGCCAGAACTTTTTTGTATTTTTTCATCGACAGCCATAGGAAGGCTTGGATGTTGCTTGATTTTTTTGGGCAGTAGGGAATAGAATAAAAATAGCAAATCAACGTTTGTTTGTTTTTTTTCACTTTATAAAATAAATCTTGCAGATATATTTATATTTATTCTATGGGTCTTTATGATACTGGCATTACCAAATATATATTTATATTTTATATGGTGAGGGAACTTTCTCGTGAAACTTTGTTGAACATAATTTTACTCTTGTTTTGTCCCACTAGAAGACTTGAAGCAGCTAAGCTTGTATAGTGCTTTGGAATACATACTGTTTCAAAGTCTTACAGCATATAAAGGATGCACTAATGGTCATGGTCTAATAGGCATATATTGATGACTGGCCTGGGAGCCATTGTTAGGCCCTCTACTGGTTTGGTATCACCTTGGTACAGTGTGATCATGTAGTACCCCAGATCAAGTGGTATCTGCGAACGGTTTGTTATTTAATGTGTTGTATTATAATGTTATGTGTACCCAGCATAGCCATGGATGACTGGCACAGCCAGGGTTAACAATCCTGGTGTAGCCACTTGCAGGTTGCTAGTTGGTGGCTGGCTCCACTCCTAGCTGGGAAGCGTATAGTGAGGAGTTTGTGGAGAGATAAAGCTGTTCCTTCATGCTCCCTCTTCTTAGGCCCCAAAAGCTACAGAGACTAAAAGATCTCTGCATGATCTATAGAAGGAGAGAAGGAAAAAGGCAAAGGAGATAATTGGAGAACTTAAAATCTGCATGGCTGAGCATTGGAGTCAGTAAGATAACGTGCTATCAAAAGCTACTGCTTTGAGGGACACTGTTAAGAGACCATTTACTCCTGGATCACAAAAAAACCTGCAGTGAACACACCAGCCATTATTGCATGATTACTATTGCACCCTACAGGTTCTGTTGGAAGACACTTTAGCAAGATAGGAAGGAAAGTCGTGGTGGGAACCCAGCTGTGTATTACAGGCAAGCTTCTGCAGTGATGTTGTGTAGTATAATGGGCAGTGCCCACGAGATTGGCATGACAGATATTTCCATCATGATGTGGGAACTAGGCACCTGCTCATAAAAGAAAGTCTCTGTCATTGGTCATACAGATGATACATGGGTTTTACTACCAAAGAAGGTGAATGCATATTGCTAAGATATACTATCACTCCATACACCTTTAAGAAAACATAATAGTGGGATTGCTGGTCTACTATAGAGTTGAAGAAGTGTTTAAAAATTTCATAATATTAGGCTCCATATGTCATGGCCATCAGCTATGATGACGAGTTGTCTAGAGTTACTTGCCACCTGGGGGCATGTCACCACTGAGGCCAATGAATGGAGCAGAAATGGAACAGCGTTCAATAGGTGAGTGCTTTTTTTTCTATATTTCCAGACTATCACCAAACATTTTCTGGAGGTTGGACAAACTCCTTAAAGATATGTGAAGACATAATCCTATTCTTATGCCCTACTTAATTATCTTCCATTGCAAGTGATCAGCTCTTTCTGATACACATCTTAGTACATTACCTATGAGTTATGAAGAGCACGGCAATGCGCCAGGAGACAAGTGATGGGTCTCGGCTCCATTACTGCACACAATTGACTAGTATGTTCTTGTGGCTTGTAATGTGGGTAATGAATTACAGGTTACGCCCTGACCAGTCATATCAATAAACTCTTTTCCCATATGCCCCTAAGACAAAAATGAAGACATTTGCTTAAATTATCATTACCTGACTGCTTTTCTGCTTTAAAAGTCAAAGTAATGAAATATATGAAAGTATGTAATTGTATGCTGGCTTAATACATGGAGCAAAAAGGCTAAAAGGGAATTATGATTCTAGCAAATAAAGTTTATTATTTTAAAAATGAAAAGTTATACCATTTTCTAATATACTTTCTGTATCAATACATTTTGTATCAATAGTTTTTAAGATCTCTGCTTGAAGTCATTGGACAGGGACCTTCAATGTTTAATTTCAAGAGATAAAAATGGATCATATGATGAGCACACAGATGCTACAGTATACTTATTTAAAGACACCACTCTGATCAGGGCCAGATTAGTAACCTAAAGTGTCCCTGAAAAAAAATCTAAAATTGGCCTCATACTGTAGATGGGTCTAAATTGGCAGCAGATAGGATTAACACAAATCAAATAGGTGGGGTCAGCATATCATCAGCTGGAGCCACATTAAGGTGAAGCCAGTGCAAATATACTATAAAACAATCCTGTTAAGAGAATAGGACACAAACTTCCTGACCCCCTGTATGCAGCAATGTTGTCAAATATTGAGCGCTATCATTTTTATACCATATACAGCCCTATTGTAATATGTGGAATCCAGTCATGCGGCACATAGTTGGTGGCATGTAAGGGGGCATAATACTGTGTGGAGGGCACATAAGGGAGTCACCATACAGGGCGGATTGGGCCCTAGAAAAAAACATGCATACTGAAGTTCTACAGTAAGACCAGGAGCACCATAACTACATATAGAGCCCAATATGTGAATCTATTGTGTCACTTAAACAGATTTGGAATGTGGCTACTCCCAAGGGCATTATCTAAGTGGACCTCCTGTTTTTCCCCATTTAGCTTCTAAATACCAAGGGAACAGGCAAAACCATAGTCAGAAGTCAAAGTATATGTTGTGGGATCCGCGCTATTAATCAGTAGTAGTGTGTTGTCCTCCTGCGACTTTCAGATGTATAGGGATTAGATGCACCTCCACTTCTCAAAGGATCGTCAGTACACTTGTCTCCTAAAAGCCAGGTATGTAGCCGGCCATCAAAACTCCATGTGAGCCACCGATCAATGCCTTCACAAGGTGCAGCACTCCTTACACAAAGAAAAATGGGAACATAGTGCAGTACCTCCGGTGTAAATAGTTAATAAAGGCTTTATTGTACTCACAAAATATAAGAACAAATCACGCTCGTAGTAAATGCCCGACCCGGGTTTCGCAGATTCGCTTCTTCAGGGGCTGCAACGTGTGCATTCGCGTGTTACACTGATACAAAAAGGCACGGCTGCCCCGGAAGCAAAACGGACTTCCGTTGTTCAGTCAGATGTCAATCAACAGGGGCAATATAAGTTACAATAATAATTCATGCATAAAATTACCAATATCACTTGATTAGAAGTATGTTAAAATCCCCACATAAAATACATACAAAAATAAAATACCAAACTTCCCAATACGGCCATTCATATCATACAAGCCGCTCTCATGTCCCACTCTATATTATGTCCTTGCGGTTGTAGTGTGCCCATTTCAAAGATCCACTGGGCTTCCTTCTTATTAATAAATGTGGCGGGGTTACCCCCTCGCCAGTGACACTTAACCAATTCAACGCCGCAGAATTTCAGGCCGGTAGGATCTTTCTGATGAAACCTCTTATAATGGGCAGAGACACTGTGTGTCTCCAGCCCCTTTCTGATATTCCTGATGTGCTCAGATATCCTGACCTTCAATTTTCTCAAGGTTCTCCCTATATATTGCAGTCCGCAGAGGCACTCAAGGAGATAAATTACCCCGCCGACTCACAAGATATGTTCCCCTTAATTTTTGCGTAGTTGATTTGGAGGTGGAGGTTACTGTTTCAATTCTGTTTGATTTTTTATCATTCTTGGAGCGGTTTTTGCAACAAAGGCAGAAACCGCACCAAGTGAATGCATCACGCAGTTTCTGTGCGTTCTGATGTAGCTGTGTACAATCCGATTTTTTAAAATAGGGGCCCTTTTATAGATGAAAGGGGGTTTTTTTGGGATAAGATCACCAATTACAGGGTCATTCTTTAAGGTGTTCCAGTTTTTAGAGATAACATTCCTGATTTTAGGGCAGAGGGTAGAATAGGTGGTGGAAAAAGCGAAACGATACTTTTCTCTGTTTTGTTTTGAATGTTGTTCAGTGGGGACTGTTTTTGTTGTATTTGGTTCCTGATATCTTATTACTTCCCTTTGTTTATATAGATCTTCCTTATTGTATCCCTTCTCAATAAAACGGTCAATAATAATCTGACTTTGTGTGTCAAAATCTTCTAGACTGGAGCAGACCAAGGTCAGGTCAGACAGAGTTTGTAAAATCTAGTTAACAGTCTGAGGTCAGGGCAGGCAACTAATCATTAGTATGGTAATCAGGAAGAAGTCAGGACAGGCAGCAAAGAGTCAAAATCCAGGAAACAGGCAGGGGTCAGTACACGAGAAAACAAATGTACTCAGCACGCCTTTACGGGAACTAGCAAATTGGAATCTAATGTTCACACACTCGTCCACAGGGTAAAGGTGCCTTAAGGCATGGAATACTTTGTGACTTTCTGTGGCGCTACTGATTGATTTTAACTATTGAATGGCAGCTGCAGTCCACAAGATTGCATTCATTTGGGCGCAGCTGCAGCAGGTCTGCAAGAATGGGTGAGCATATGAGCAGAGCGGTGGCCATACCAGCCAGAGAGAGTGGAGCACTAGCAAACACGTGCCACCATCATAACACAATAGTAATATATGTTACACATAGAGCCTTATAGTAGTACATTGCACAATATGAATCAATTGCAGTATGCAAAATAGGAGGATTCGCAAAGCCAAAGCCAAAACCAATGAATAAACACAAACTTGTTAATCAATAGGATGAGTGTGATTATATCATGTCACCAGGCAGAGATTTGGTCTGTACGAATGAGGAGCAGCACTAGTGATGCCACATAATAAACTGGTTTATGGGTCAGACACACAGACCTGTAATGCTGAGCTACTGAATAGTTTTTGGTGGTGACAGCCTGTGTCCGTCCCATAACCCAGTAATAGTTTTGCCGACTACACAAACCACACAATTGCACGGGGCCCCTTACTGCCCTTGGCAACTGGGTCCACTGGGCAGCAGCATCTATTTTAACTGCATATGCATCTTCAGGACATGAATACAGTTGAATACATGGTGAAGCAGGCATCTGTCCAATCTCCATTCACTCTGCGACCAGTGCTTTGACACAGGCAGGTGTGATGAAGTGACATCATTGTGTCTGCTGCCCCTGTCTGCTGGACAGAAAACAGCGGATCTGCAGTGATTGATCTGCTCCATTCGTCATGGGAATGTGGGCTAGGTGAGTATGCCATGTTTCAGAGGCACATAAGGCACATTATACTGTATGAGGAGACATTATACTGTATGAAGGGCACATGTAAAGAGCATTATACTGTATGTGGGGCACATGTAGTGGCCATTATACTGTATAAGGGGCACATGTAGGTGGCATTTTACTGTATGAAGAGCACATGTAAAGAGCATTATACTGGATGAGGAGCACATGTAGGGGGCATTATACTATATGCAAGCTGAGCAGCGGGAAATATACTGCATGCGGCCCATAAGGGACATCATATGGTGTTGGTGTCATGTAAGGGGCCATAATACTGTGTGGTGGGCACATAAGGGAGTCCCCATACAGGGCGGATTGGGCCCTAGAAAAAAGCTAAAAGTGGCTCCATGTGGTAGACAGGTCCAAATTGACAGAAGATGGGGCAACACAAGTAGGTAGGGACCACAGAAGTAGCCAGGGCCTGCAATACCATAGTGCCGCACAAAGTACCACCTCAGCAGAATCAAATACCACAGTGCAGCACAAAATACTGCTGCCCTCACCACAGTATTCAACTGTATCACCATCCTGAGGATGGTAATACAGTTGAGTTCAGGAGGGCATCTGTCGTCGTTAACCATCCGATCATTATGTACCTGACCATCAGGGGGGCTTGGGTGGCCCCCTGGGCATCGGCCCATCGGAAAATTTCCCTGTAAGGTCTATGGCCAATCTACCCCTGTCACGATATCAGGAGTGTGATGGGGCGTAACTTAGCAGTGCTATGGGGCAGAGTTTAGCTATGTTAAAGGTCGGATCTCAGCGGAGCAACAGGGGCCTCCAGATATAACTTTGTTTGGCCCCCAGAAATGCCACATTTGCCCCTGACATCACCAGGATCTGATTTTGACTCATAGGGAGCAAATGGAATTTAATTGTCTTTGTGAGACATCTCATTTTAGTTTATCTGTAACTTTATTTTTAGAAAACCATTTATAAAAGATGTTTCCCATTTTATCTACCATTAGTGGTTTGTGGTTATTGTAATAACTGTATGTACTTATGGTATGATTTATGATACTATGTAGCAGCATTTACTTACCTTCCAATCCATATTGCAGCTACAGGGGTTGGGTGCAATCTTCCTTATGTGTCTTGCCGTTGTTTCCTCAGTGCTATTGGGTTTGCATCCAACCAAGGTACCACATCGTCACGCAGTTTGTATGTTCTCCTTATGTTTGCTAGTGTTTCTTCTGGGCTTCCATTTTTATCTAACAAATGAAAAACATTAATAGGTAACTGATTTCTTACGTAACTGGCTCTAGTATGCATGTCTGCGATAGAGACATGGGTGTAATCGAATAGTTCCATTTTAAGAAAGAATACCAAATAAAATTGGTACGGATCTGCTTTACTGAAGTTAGCTTCAAACACCTTGGCACATTAAGAGTTTGTGTTACTGTCACTTTAAGAAGCACCATAGTCTTAATGGTTACAATACCTGTAAGGTACCCAATTCTTTCACTTTTCAGAACAATCAAAAAAATAAAATGTTGAACAATTCTGGTTACTTATCTCTTCTGGTCTCTGCTCATCTCACCCAGACTATATTACCTCACACAGTCCCACACCACCCTTCCTACACCCATCAAATAGAAACTGCAATATTTCTCCCTCTGCAGCTCTCAAAGGCCCCATACACTGGTCACAGTTCCCTGCATCTCAAAGGTCCTACAGTATCTCTTTACCACCGTCTCCTGAATCTCCAGGGTATGGTTTCTTACACATTCTTCCTCAATCACGTCCAATAAGCAGTCTCACTACAGACCACTCTTCAGGTCCTCTCCAGACACTGTACTCACTATGACCCTAGAGCAGCTATCAAACCAGGGCTCTGCCTATCTCAAGGCTCCAGATACACCATCCCTCTCACTGTCTGCTCCACTCATTCCAGTCTCATTCAGGACTGCACTACAAGACCACATCTCAAGCCTGCAGATCAACCAGTTCCCACTGTAGCTATCTAACCAGGCCAAAAGATACAGTTCATCCTAAATACAAACCCAGCTACAGTCTCCCCTGGGTTTGAGCACAATAATGTTCACCTCTAAGACTAGTTCCCATATCAGGCTATTATCCTCACTGACCCCCCTACTCAGCTCTGCATCGGCTTGTGTCACAATCTCTGTTCTCCAGTCACCATTACTCTATGGTCTACCAGGAATTGTCTCCAAACACAGGCCTACAACACTCCAGTCTGAGATCTCCCACAGTTAGCGTGCATTCCCCTAATGATGAAAAACCTTCTAATTTAATGGGTTTTCCTTTGCCCCCATCTTAACTTGATGACTCATTCAGGTTACCCCTCTTTGGAATTACATTCTGAGCCACATTTCTGTACAGCTCTGGTGCTATATAGGCAACAACCAAAGAAAATACTGCAGAGAATGAAGCTAGGGCCATGTTATCTGCTGGTGGAAGAGGCATGCTGTCAGAAAAACATTCAATTGGGGATGGAACGACTCCATGATAAAAAAAAAAAAAAATCAATTGGAATACAGTTTCTCTTTAATTTCCTGAGACAAATAATCAACTAGGAGAATTTGTTTCAAATTGGCTGAGAAGACGGGTGTGGGACAATTTAGGGCAGCTCGTAGAAGTGCTTCCATTTAGATACGTCATACTGCTCTATTAACTAATTCAATGATTTTATTCTGGCACAGGTCTTTACATTTCATCTTGTAAGCCGGAGATTAAATCAAATGCCTAGTAATACAGCAACAACATTACATTTCTTTGTGTTATTTTGACTGTATTTGTGTAAATGAGATTTGTGCAACGCGGTATATGTAAATGTACCCTAAGCAGTCAAAACTTAAAATAAATTAGATTTGGCACACGAAACAAGGTTACCAATTTGGCATTTAATGTAGCTTAAAAATCAAAACTAATACTGCCTCTCTGTATTTTTACAACAGATGGCTCCTTCTTTCATTTAGCACCAGATTTTTGGTAACCATCCAGAAAAAAAAATGTCTTTTCTTCTTTGCAAATACCACTGGTTAGAGCAACAGCCTGTGTGTAGATATAAGATGTCTTCCATGGACCTGTAACTAAACATAAAGGATATATATATATAATATTTATACAGGGGTGCACCTAGCCTTTCTGTTGCCTGAGGCGAAAACTGAAACAGCGCCCCCGCAATGCCAATTTCTTAACCTAACCCCTTTGCCACATTGAAAGCGCTCATTGCCCATGGCCCTTCTGCTCCCCTTCTCTTGCCCCTACCCAGGGGCATAGCTAAAGGCCCATGGGCCCTGGTGCAAGAATTTGGCTTGGGCTCCCTTCCTTCTGTGCTTTGTGGCCAGTGGCAGGTGTGGAGAAAATTTAAACGACACCACCCAAGCCAAATTCTTGACCTAACCCCTTCCCTCTATCCAGAGGTGTAACTTGACCAGCATGTGCTTTCTATAATACCGGTGTCTTCTTATGTAGCACAAGGGTCTTTGGGCCCCCTCAGGCTTCTGGGCCCGATAGTGACTGCTACCTCTGCACCCCCTATATCTATGCTCCTGGGCAGGCGCAATGCAATAACTTCATGGTGCCTGCTGAGCAGGGGAAGAACACAGGATAGGGGGAGGGTGTGCTCCAATCATCTTGGGGACTGGGATAGGTGAGTATTACTTTTTTATTTTATTAAAACTACAGCGCAGCACTATTGTGGGGGACACTAAGGGGGCAACACTACTGTAAGGGGGGCACTAAGGGGGCAACACTATTGTAAAGGTGGCCTTGTAAGGCTGCACGAAGGGCCAACACTATTGTAAGGGGTATTAAAGGGGCAACATTATTGCAAGGCGGTCACTAAATGGAAGCAAAATTGTGTGGAGGGCACTACTGAGTCAGCCTAACTGTGAGCAGCACTTATAATGTGTGTGGGGCACAGCAATGTGTTAATAGGGCAATACTTCCAGCATTAACAAGGACAGAACATGCAGGACCAAGTTACATCAAAGCCTCCCACTGAACTGGTGAGCACATATGAAGTCACAGTCCAGTCCCAGCCAAATAGGTGTCAGCAGGGAATCGAACTTATGGGAAGAGATGAAACCACGCGCTGCTCCCCATAAAGAGACCCCTCCTCATATACAGGCAGCTCCTCATACACAAAGAGACCCCTCCTCATACACAGGTTGCCGACCGTGACCCAAAGAGATCTCCGAGTCTCTGCTCGTCATGCCGCTGCCCTCACCTCACTCACTCCTGAGTCTAAGCTTCTCCTCCACGTCCAGCCAGTACTGCCACGGGAGCGGGACCACTCCCTCCCCTGGCTGAGGCTGTGGGGGCCTGTGGGGCCCCTATAGCTACGCCACTGCCCCTACCTGCTGCTGCCTGAGGCGATCACCCGGCCTCATTGGTGGTGCACCCCTGTATATATATATATATATATATACACTTCCTACTTTCGATATCAGCAGTTCGTAGCTGCACACATATACCTTGTTGCTGTCCTGGATAAATGGGCCGATTTATCAGAGTTGAAAAAAGGGATGCTTATTGGTTTTCAGAACCAGGGTGGCCGTATTTCTGAAACTGCGCAGTTCGTGATCTATTCATGTGCTACTATGGTTAGAGATGAGCGAAGTTTAGTAAAATTCGATTTCGACGAACTTCGACAAGAAATTACATTAGTTACAAATTAGGCCAGGGCTAACATTTTTTATAGTGATAGTCAATGGTGTCGCACTGTGACATGCGTCATGCAGCGACACGACAGTTGCAAAAAATCCATCTAAGGCTACTTTCACACTTGCGTTGGTGCGCATCCGTCTGTTTATTTGCACAGACGGATCCGCACCTATAATGCAAACGTTTATATCCGTTCAGAACGGATCCATTTGCATTAGTTAAAAGAAAAATGACAAGTCCAAAACGGATCCGTTTTGTATTACATTGAAAGTCAATGGGGAATGGATCCGTTTTCAAATGCACCATATTGTGTCATTGAAAACGGATCCGTCCCCATTTACTTACATTGTAATTCAAAACGGATCAGTTAGGCTCCGCCTCTTCAGACGGACACCAAAATGCTGCATGCTGAGTTTTGGTGTCCGCCTCCAAAATAGAATAGAAGTGGAACGGAGCCGAACTGATGCATTCTGAACGGATCCTTATCCATTCAGAATGCATTGGGGCTTAACTGATCCGCTTTGGACCATTTGTGAGAGCCCTGAAACGGATCTCACAAACGGAATCCAAAACGCTAGTGTGAAAGTACCCTAAGTTGCATTTTTGCGTGACTGTCACTTCTCAGCACGACGCATGTTGCAGTGCGACACCATTAACTGTCATTACAAAAAATTTAGCGACATATGTCGCAGTGTAGTTGTTCTCTTTTTGTCACGCTACACAGCCTGTAGCCCTAGCTTAAATTTTTTACAAATTGCTATAAATCAGGTATACCCAGGCCACTCTGCCTAATCATATTCATCCCACTTGGTGCCCCAATCTCAGTGTGAAGTCTTGGAAATTAAACTGCAGGGAGAGTGTATCACTGTGGGCATTACGTTCTACTGCACCCACATTCATAGTTAATACATTGTGTAGGTACTGTGCTGTCAGTATTACAGGTGTAATTTATCGCCATCTACATCACTGTGCAGGGCACCAAGATTCATTGCTAATCCCTTATGTTAAACAAAAAGAAAAGAATACAACACCCTTCAGTAAAGCAAAAAACCTGTGCACATCCCTGCAGTGCAGTTGCTCCTTAGTGGAACAAAATAAAGAAATGGAGCCAAATAATGCATATTGTGGCAGTCCAAACACATGCTTTTTAATCCCTTCCGTTAGCTATAGATTTACTGTGTGTCAGTACTACAGGTCACTGTTAGGGCTCATTCAGACGGACGTATGCTGTCTGCAAAAATTCAGTTCAGCATGTCCACAAAAAAACTGACTGCATTCCGCATTTTTGCAGACCCATAGACTTCAATGGGGCCCGTCCTGATTTTCGCTGACAAGTATATAACATGTTTTATTTCTTTCGCAGAGCTGGAGAAAGGAAGAAAGGGGACCCAATAGAAGTGAATAGGTCTGCATCTATTCCGCAAAAAAATGGAACATCATACGGCCATCTGAATGAGCCCTTACTGCCAGGTCTAATTTATTACAAAACATAGAACTACAAGTAACAGCACATGGCTTATTAAATGCACAAAGATATAAGCAAACGATTAATACATCAGTTTACGACCACATGTGGGGTGTTTCTGTAAACCGCAGAATCAAGGTAATAAATATTGAGTTTTGCTTGGCTTTTAACCCTTTGCTACTGGACAAAATTGATTAAAATGTAAAATCTGCCAAAAAAGTGAAATTCTGAAATTTCATTTTCCATGAATTCTTGTGGATCACCTAAAGGGTTTTCAAAGTTTGTAAAATGAGCTTTGAATACCTTGAGGGGTGTAGTTTCTTAAATAGGGTCATTTTTGGGTGGTTTCTATTATGTAAGCCCCACAAAGTGACTTCAAAGTGACTTCAGACCTGAACTGGTTATTAAAAAGTGGGTTTTGGAAATTTTCAGAAAAATTTCAAGATTTGCTTCTAAACTTCTAAGCCTTCTAACGTCCCCAAAGAAATAAAATGTCATATTCAAAATGATCCAAACATGAAGTAGACATATGGGAAATGTAAAGTAATAACTATTATATGAGGTATCACTGTCTATAATAAAATTAGAGAAATTTAAATTTGAAAATTTGGTAATTTTTCAAAATTTTTGGTAAATTTGGGATTTTTTCACAAATAAAGGGGAAATATATTGATTTAAATTTATGACTATCATGAAGTACAATGTGTCACGAGAAAACAATCTCAGAATGGCTTGGATAAGTAAAAGTGTTCCAAAGCTATTACCACATAAAGTGACACATGTCATATTTGCAAAAAATGACCAAGGCAGGAAGGTGAAAACTGGCCCGGGGTAGAAGGGGTTAATAAGCAGTGTGGTGTTACTTGAAGTTCTATATATTGTGTTTTAGCCAAGGTAGCATGCACCTGCGTTCTTATTTTTATACATTATGGAGGTGCTGGTTCGTTTATTTTTTCTCTTTCTAGGTCTAATTTATTGCCATGGGCTTAACTGTTCAGTGCCCCAAGATTCCAGTAGTGGCTCCATGACAGAGGGGGGAGGGGGGCAGCAGCAGTGGCAAAAACAGTGGCAATAGTGGCCCCATGACAGAGGGGGGGTGGCATCAGTGGCAGTACCAGTTACAGTAGTGGCACTATGACAAAGTGGGGAGGGTGGCAGCAGCAGTGACAGTTGGGCTGTATTTACATCACTGTTTATTTTTCTGTTCTTCTGAGCAGTCCGAACAGAAAACTAAGCCAGTATTTTGAGCATCCATAAAGCCTCTTTCAGATCAGTATTTGATTAGTAATTTTAAGCCAAAACCAGGAGTGGGTCCAAAGAGAGATAAAATGTAATAGAAATATTTAAATTTATTCTGTGTTTTGGACACACTCCTGCTTTTGGCTTACAAATACTGATGCAAAATACTAACCATGTGAAAGAGGCCTTATGCACCATTTTAGCCATTTATGTCTGAAATCAGTTTTTTTAACAAGGAAAAAAAGTCCTGCATGCAATAATTTAATAGCCTCTTTCAAACGGTCAGTATTTTGCATCAGTATTTGATCAATATTTGTTAGCCAAAAACAGGAGTTGATCCAAAACAGAGATAAAATGTAATGGAAATATTTTCATCTCATCTGTGTCTTAACCCCTTAAGGACGCATGATGTACCGGTACGTCATGGTTCCCGAGTCCTTAAGGACCCTCGACGTACCAGTAAGTCATATCTTTACGAGAGTGCGGCGGGGGTTAATAGGAGCAGGTTGTCCGCTGAAGTCATTCAGCGGGCATCCTGTCACAACGCCGGGGGGGTCATGTGACCCTTCTGTATCGGCGATCGCAGCAAACCACAGGTCAATTCAGACCTGCGGTTTGCAGCGCTTTCTGCAATCTCTGATCCCCGTGGTCTGTGACACAGGATGGGATAACACAGGGAGCCCCCCTCCCTCCCCATCACCCACTGCTCTGTTCTGGCTACCATGACAGCAGAACACTTTCAGAGGCATCCTGCTTGCCATGGTACTGTAAGTCTAATCAGACTTCTGCGAAAGGCAAAAGTCTGATTAGACTATGTGGAGTAGAGTGGTGTACTGTACTGTATTAGATAGACATCAGATCCACTGGATCTACAAGAACCAAGTGGGTCTGGGTAAAAAAAAAAAAAACACATATCACTGAATAAAAAAAATAAAATAAAATACACTACACATATTAGGTATCGCCGCGTCCATAAAAACCTGCTCTATAAAAATATTACATGACCTAACTCCTCAAGTAAATACCATAAAAATAAAAAATAAAAATGGTGTAAAAAAAACAAATAAGAGATAAAAAAGGCATATGCCTCTCAAAATATTAGCAATCAAACCACCATCTCATCCCGCAAAAAAAAGCCCCTACATAGGACAATGGCCCAAGAAAAAAAAATTTTGGCTCTCAGACTATGGAGACACTAAAACATGATTTTTTTTTTAATGATATTATTGTGTAAAACTTACATAAATAAAAAAAAGTATACAAATGAGGTATCGCCGCATCTGTAATAACCTGCTCAGTAAAAATATTACATGACCTAACCCCTCAGGTGAACACCGTAAAAAAATAAAAATGTTGTAAATAAAGCAATTTTTTGTCACCTTACATCACAAAAAGTGTAATACCAAGCAATCAAAAAGTCATACGCAGCCCAAAATAGTGCCAATAAAACCATCATCTCCCACAAAAATCGTACCCTACCTAAGATAATCACCCAAAAACTGAAAAAGCTATGGATCTCAGACTATGGAGACACTAAAACATGATTTTTTTGGTTTCAAAAATTAAATCATTGTGTAAAACTTACATAAATAAAAAAAAGTATACATATTATGTATCGCCGCGTCTGTAATAACCTGCTCTATAAAAATACCACATGATCTAACCTGTCAGATGAATGTTGTGAATAACAAAAAATAAAAACGGTGCCAAAACAACTATTTCTTGTTACCTTGCCTCACAAAAAGTGTAATATAAAAAATCATATGTACCCTAAAATAGTACCAACAAAACTTCCACCCTATCCCGTAGTTTCTAAAATGGGGTGACTTTTTTGGAGTTTCTACTCTAGGGGTGCATCAGGGGGGCTTCAAATGGGACATGGTGTAAAAAAAACTAGTCCAGCAAAATCTTCCTTCCCAAAACCGTATGGCATTCCTTTCCTTCTGCGCCCTGCCATGTGCCTGTACAGCAGTTTACGATCACATATTGGGTGTTTCTGTAAACTACAGAATCAGGGCAATAAATATTGAGTTTTGTTTGGCTTTTAAGCCTTGCTTTGTAACTGGAAAAAAATTATTAAAATGGAAAATATGCCAAAAAAGAGAAATTTTTAAATGTTATCTCTATTTTCCATTACTTCTTGTGGAACACCTAAAGGGTTAGCAAAGTTTGTAAAATCAAATTTGAATACCTTAAGGGGTGTAGTTTCTAGAATGGGGTCATTTTTGGGTGGTTTCTATTAGGTAAGCCTCACAAAGTGACTTCAGACCTGAACTGGTCCTTAAAAAGTGGGTTTTTAAAAATTTCTGAATAATTTCAAGATTTGCTTCTAAACGTCTAAGCCTTGTAACAACTCCAAAAAATAAAATATTATTCCCCAAATGATCTAGACATGAAGTAGACATATGGGGAATGCAAAGTAATAACTATTTTTGGAGGTATTACTATGTATTATATAAATAAAGAAATTGAAACTTGGAAAATTGCTAATTTTTCCAAATATTTGGTAAATTTGGTATCTTCTTATGAATAAAAATTAACTTTTTGACTCCATTTTACCAGTGTCATGAAGTACAATATGTGATGAAAAAACAATCTTAGAATGGCCTGCATAAGTAAAAGCGTTTAAAAGTTATCAGCACATAAAGTGACACTAGTCAGATTTGCAAAAAATGGCCGGGTCCTTAAGGTGAAATAGGGCTGAGTCCTTAAGGGGTTAAACCCACTCCTGCTTTTGGCTTACAAATACTGATCAAATACTGATGAAATACTGACACTGTGAAAGAGGCCTTACAGATGTTCAAAATACAGAAAAATAAACAGTGATGTCAACTAGAGATGAGCGAACATTTAAAAAAAGTCCGTTGTTCGGGGTTCGGGTGGTGGTTAATTGCGCATCCCGTTATGGATTCCACAATAGCGCATATGGAATCCATAAGGGGCGGCTGCCACCAACCCGATTTGATCCCGTGCTGAGCCACGCCCCCTGCACTGATCACATGACAGTGACGTCACGCCAGGTCCTTCAGCTGTTCTACAGTTCGGGTTGGTGGCAGCCGCCCCTTATGGATTCCATATGCGCTATTGTGGAATCCATAACGGGATGCGCAATTAACCACCACCCGAACCCCGAACAACGGACTTTTTTTAAATGTTCGCTCATCTCTAATGTCAACATGGACAATAGTGGCCCCATAACAGAGTGCGGATGGGAGCCAACAGCATCGGCAGTAACAGAGACAATAATCGCCCCATGATGGGGGGGGGGAGCAGCAGTGGCATTAAACACAAGAAGGTGGGTGACAGATCACAGTAGTAGCAGAACCCCAAAACAGCAGTGTGATAGCAAGGCCCAGTGGCATGCATATCCTTTAACATATAGTGTAAATATCCATAGGCCAATAAGCCCCATTGTAGGAATGGCAGTAGGGGCAGCAGACTGGTGGCAGGAAAAGAATGGTGGCAGCAGCTCGTTGACAGAAGTAACGGCCCCATTTTGCAGAACATTCCAGTGTGGAAGCACAATGCAGTATGATCCTTAGTGGCAGAATGATTTATTCTGTTGCATCAGGCACCTGCATCTGGAAATCCTGGCTGATCCACACCTAATTCATCTTTATGAAGATTAGTCTCTCAACATTTTGGGTGGAAAAGCAAGTTCTCTTAGGCCCCTTTCACACGGGCGAGTTTTCCGTGCGGGTGCAATGTGTGAGGTGGAAGCATTGCACCCGCACTGAATCCGGACCCATTCATTTCTATGGGGCTGTGCACATGAGCGGTGATTTTCACGCATCACTTCTGCGTTGCGTGAAAATCGCAGCATGCTCTATATTCTGCGTTTTTCACGCAACGCAGGCCCCATAGAAGTGAATGGGGCTGTGGGAAAATCGCAAGCATCCGCAAGCAAGTGCGGATGCAGTGCGATTTTCCCGCATGGTTGCTAAGCAACGGGACCAGATCTTTATTATTTTCCCTTATAACATGGTTATAAGGGAAAATAATAGCAGTCTTAATAAAGAATGCTTAGTAAAAATGAAGAGGAAGGGGTTAAAAATAATAAAACTTAACTTACCTTACCATGATGATGGACCATGTGATTGGACCATGTGATGTGACGTCATCACAGGTCCTTTAGCTGTTAGCTGAAGCTTGAAGAGAGAAGAGAGATCGCAACTACGCGATCAAGTGGCTAAGGTACATTTACGTTAAGTTTTATTATTTTTAACCCCTTCATCTTCATTTTACTAAGCATTCTTTATTAAGAATGCTAATATTTTCCCTTATAACCATGTTATAAGGGAAAATAAAAAATTCTCCAGAATACTCTACCCGAAACCGGACTTCAGTGATGAAGTCCGGCTTCGGGTCTGGGTACCAAACATGGCGATTTTTCACACGCGCGTTCAAAACGCATTACAAACGTTTGCACCCGAGCGGAAAAATCGCGCATATTCCCGCAACGCACCCGCCTTTTATCCGTGACGCCCGTGTGAAAGAGGCCTTA
The DNA here is from genome assembly GCA_033119425.1 of Bufotes viridis. Classification (NCBI taxonomy): domain Eukaryota; kingdom Metazoa; phylum Chordata; class Amphibia; order Anura; family Bufonidae; genus Bufotes; species Bufotes viridis. The sequence goes on from CM065594.1 coordinate 231,439,492, forward strand.
GGGGTAACTATGCCCCCCGCCACAGTGAACACCCACTCTGATGCCAGACTACTGGCTGGGCAGAAAAGCACGCCCATGGTAAATCCATCCAGTTGTGTTCACACTTCAAGTTTGCATGCCCACTGCTGCTGGTGGGTGGTTTCTTCAGTAGGTGACTGAAGAAAACTGCTCATCACAGACTCCATACTGAAGTTGCTGTATATGGGGCTGATGCTGCTCCTGCCCCCCCCCCCCACCCCCACCAGTCATGGCAGTGGAGCATGGGCTCATAGGGTCCCCCAGGTCAGACCTTCACAAGGAAAGGCGATTGCGCTCACAGGCAGCGACCAACTGACTACACGCCATGTGTCTATAGTAGTCCATTTTTGCATTCCTCTCAGAAAGTCTAAAAAATGCCCCCATTTTTGACTGGTGGCAAGGGTCTAAAAATGTTGATATCCAGTAGTCATCCCTCTGCCGAATCATGGCAATACGGCTGTCACTACACAAACATGACAGCATGCATCTGGTCATTTGCGCAAGGGACTCAGAGGGCCTCCCTGACTCCATCTCCACTGCATACTGCCATGGTCTGTCGAGGTCACGTGTCGTCTTCGTCATTTCAAGCTCCTCATGCTCCTCCTGCTCCTCTCCTGTCACTTGTTCAGATAAACCACCTAGTTGTGTATAAAATTCCTCCTTCCCACTGCAAGTTCATCGTCCTAAGGGCTCAGGTGGCCATGAAATGGAGGCGCCATGTCTTCTGTCCCCTCATCAATCAGATTTGTCAGCCTTCCCTCCAGGACGTCAAGGAGTGGAATGACAAAATTCATCCCGTAGTTCTGCCGACTGACAAATGAAGTGGCCTCCTCAAAGGGCCTGAGAAAATGGCACGTGTCACGCATAAACTGCCACTGGCTAATGTAGAAGTTACACTGGGGAGTAGATCTGCTCGTACAGCCGGTCTAACATATTTAGTTCCAACAGGTGAAAATGTTGCATATCAGGTGATGTTGGGGGAAACGCATTTTGCCTTTACAGCTCAAGGAAAGTATGTGTTGCACAGTAAGAGTGGCTGAAGTGCATGCACAGTTTCTTATACCTTTTTAACAGCTCTTGCAGATAAGTGGAAGACTTGAGGAAACGGGGGCATGGGTCAGTTCTCCCTGACGCAGAGCAGAAAAAATATTCTTTCTATTATCAGTAAACATGGTTCCTACCTTCAGTTGGTGAGGAGACAGACAGATTTCTTTGTTGATGACACAGAGCAGTTCCTCCCAGGTATGGCTGTGTTCACCAAGACTGACCAGGTGCAGAACTGCATGACAACACTTAGCTTTACATAGATGACATGTTGAAGGAACACTGTGAACTGTGCCTAGAGGGGAGGGTGAGGACAAAGTGGTGGATAAGGGACAGAGGAGGACATTGGCCTAGAAATTCCACAATTACAAAGCAGAGGTGGCATTGCCATCACCTAGCCAAGTTGCTTGTGTGCCTGGCTCAGAACATTATTTACCCAGTGGGCTGTGAACGACATTTATTGTCCTTGACCATAGTTACAACTCTATACGTCAGCGCTGACGTGAACTCTTCCAGACACCGGGAGGCCCAAGGACTGTCCCAGATTATGCTCAACATATGTGTGCAGGGCTGGTACAGCTTTTTTGGAAAAGTAATGTAGGCTTGGGACTCTCCACCTTGGGTGGGCACAAGCCAAGTGTAGTTGCAACTTGGCCAGGGGCACCTTCAGCTTCTGCATCATTGGATGAGTGCACGCATTCAATTGTCTTTTTGCAGTCGCCTTGGTGATTGATTGCTTATGAAACAAGTGACAAGGAGTAGGAGGAGCATCAGGAGCAATAGATGACATCTAAGTCGATGGGAAGGAACGACAGCTTCCTTATGATGACGTTGTCAAGCCCACACTGCTGGAGAGTGGATTCGGGGTGGTGGAAAATGCAGCGGTTGCTGCATCAGGCTGTAACACTAAATGAGTGGCACTTTTTCCCATGTGACACTTCATGTGTTGCAGGGCCATCATGCCAACGGTAACGTCAATCAGCAAGCTATGGTCCATCAGTACCAGCTTCCTACCATCCGTCTAGAAAGGCCTCTGTCAGTGGCTCCTTAAATGGACTACCACTCTCTGAACCTGTGCTCTCTGTTACTATGCCCCTTAAGTTGCAAATAGGGGTTCTGCATTCAGAGATGATCTCCTTCTATGTGCTGCCAGCGTCCGTGAATCCAGTTATCCTTGGTCTTCCCTGACTGGCACTCCGGTCAGATTCTGCGCTGGGGATCTTCCTGCAGTATACCTGCTTATCAGAGGTCCGACCTGCTTCCTCGCCTTCTGTACCTGTAGACCTGCCTGGACTTCTGCAGCAGTATGCCAGTTTTCCGGATGTCTTCAGTAGGAAAGGGGACAAGACCCTGCCTCCTCATCGTCCTTATGATTGTCCGATTGATCTTTTGCCTAGTGCCACTCCTCCTTGCGGTCGAGTCTACCCACTTTCACTTCCTTAGACCCTAGTGATGTCTGATTACATCAAGGAGAATCTGGAGAGGGGATTTATCTGAAAATCTACTTTACCAGCCGGTGCCGGGTTCTTCTTTGTGCAAAAAAAGATGGATCCTTACGGCCCTGTATCAACTATCGAGGTCTGCATAAGGTCACAAGTCAAGAATCGATACCCTCTTCTGCTAATCTCCAAACTCTTTGACAGGATCCGGGGAGCTAAGGTCTACACAAAATTCAACCTGCGTGGCACATACAACCTTAAACGCATTAGAAATGGCGATGAGTGGAAGACTGCTTTCAACACTCATGATGTACACTACGAGTATCTCAGCATGACCTTCGGTCTGTGCAATGCTCCAGCGGTATTCCAGGAGTTGGTAAACGATATCTTCCGGGACCTGCTCTATGTCTGCGTGATAAAAAGATGTACCATCTTTGAAAAATCTACCGTACCATTCCTCGGATACATCATCTTGGATGCCGATTTCCAGATGGATCCTAAAAAATTGAATGCAGTAATGGACAGGCCCCGCCCACAGGGTCTTCGTGCTATACAGTGCTTCCTTGGATTTGCTAATTTCTATCATCAGTTCATCCTGAATTTTTAATCTCCTACATCTCCGATCTCCGCCCTTACTAAGAAAGGGGTGAAAGCGATTTTCTGAAGAGTTGGCATGACACCAAGGATTGCATCAACAAAGCGGTGATTAGTGTTGAATGTGAATATTCGAATAGCGAATTTTAATTGCGAATATCGCAACTTCGAAAATTTGCGAATATTTAGAATATAGTGCTATATATTTGTAATTTCGAATATTGGTAATTTTTTTTCCATCTAAACACATGATTCCTCCCTGCTTTTTGCTTGTGGGCCAATGAGAAGGCAGCAATGTCAAGTTCACAACAATACTTAGTGCACCAATCAGTAATATGTCGTCAGACCTGCTAACATGTGAAGTTGCACGTAGTGCAGAAAAAATATTCTAATTTGCGCAATCGCGAATATATTGGAGCACTCTATCTGCATATAAAGCTATTGTAATGTTCTGCCGTGCCAACCATTTCCTCCAGTCTCAGGATAAACTCAGGAAAAATGTAGCCAAAGTGACCAACGTTTGTATTTCGCGTTAAAAATTTGCATTATGCTATTTTTACTTTGCCGATTTTTAGCAATCAAGAGAATAATCTCGAATACGAATATTCGTGAATATATGACAAATATTCTACCACATCTTAGCAAAATATCGCGAATTCGAATATTGCCTCTGCCTGTCATCACTAGCGGTTACCTGCATGAAAACGAATGCAGACAAGAGAAGAAGAAAACCTCCTAAGTTCTCATCTGGAGATAAGGTATGGCTCGCCTCTAAAAACCATCCGTTTTAGGGTTCCCAGTTTCAGGTATGCTCCTAGGTTGCTTGGTCATTTGAAGTATTGAGGAGGATCAACGAAGTGACATATAAGTTACGTCTGCCTCTCTCACTCTGCGTATTCCTAATGCCTTCTAAGTGTCCTTACTAAAACCAGTAGTCTTTAATCGCTTCTCGGCGGCTCCTTCTACTCCAACTCCGGTATTTGAAGATTCTGACGAGATATTTGAGGTCAAAGACATCCAGGACATCAAGAAGCGTTGCAAAAAGACCTACTATCTTGTGGAAGGGCTTAGGTCCTGGTTGTGATCTGCGGCCAGTGGTTTCCATTCACTGCTGCAGTCCTGGGCTCTATCTGTGTAGGTACTGTTGCTCTGGGCTCCGCTCCACAGCTTCCTCTCAGCCCTGGCCACAGCATGCTTGCTGCTTGCTTCCTGCAGCACTTCCTTAAGGGCCGGAGCGCATCACTTCTTGTGCTTTATGGGTTAGGTCATGTCACCTCGCTGACCAATCGTAGCCATCCTGCACATATATAGGTGGCTCAGCCCCCTTCCTAGATGCCTAAGTGTCAAGGTCCTTGTGTCCTGCTAAGGTTCCTGATATCCGCTTGTGTTCCTGTGTTCCTGACTTGTACTTGTATTCCTGGACTCTGCTACCTGTTTGATCCGTGCCTGTTTGCCTTGTCTCTCCTGTTGCCAACCCGGATTGCCTGAACTGTGCCGCCTGCCCTGACCTATTGCCTGTTTGACTTCTCCTCTGCCTCATCCTTCGGTCCTGCACTGTTGCTCCTGGTTACGACTCAACCTGCTGAGAAAAACCCTTACCTCTGGTTCCTTTCTTAGGTACCTCCTGGTCCGCCTGGACCAGCTGCCTCGTGTGCTTATCCTCCTAAAGAGATAGCAACCTGGTGTTCCCCTCGGGAAAATCTATCCCCACCATCAGTGGTACTGTGAAGATCGAGGGGTTCATTTAGACAACGCCCTTAGAGGAGGTAGGACACGTGACACAGTGGGTTAACAACAGCTGGTTCATGACACTGCATCCTACCACGCTAATGTCCCCCAGTGACTTGGTGAAAAATTGTCGAGTATGGCATTTTTCCTCCACCACTGTGTGATGCCTGCCTCTGCATTGATAAACCTGTTCACTGCTATTGTGTTCCTCACAGGTAGTTTCCTGAGTAGTAGATGCTGTACCCCTCCCGTGTTTGGCTGCAAATCTCCCACTAGTTCCACCCTGCTGTCTCACAGGCATGCTTCCACCCTGCTGTCTCACAGGCATGCTTCCACCCTGCTGGCTCACGGGCATGCTGCCACTCTCGCCCGCTGATGATGTCCTGTCTTCACATAGCTTCCACATGCGATCAGCTACATCATCATTTACATCTGTTTGGTTGTCACTTTTTGTCACCCTCACCTGCTCATGCTTGCTACAGCAGCATACATTACTTTTCTAGCAGAAGGAGCAGCAAAAGCAAGAGGTAGGTTCAGGACAGGTCAAGGCACAGAGGCAGTTCATGGGCCACCCCAAATAAGAAGAGTTTCAGAGGAACCCACCAATTCCTGGCTGTGTGTATCTGTTGTCACTTGAGATGATGTTGAAGAGCAAGTCAACCATTTCAGTGCAGCTGGATTGTTGGTCAAACACAACCACTGGATGACAGTGGCAGCTCCGGCCTGGCAACTGTCTGTTGGTCATGGTGTATAGTAACTGTATCAGTAATGTAACATATTAACTATGAATGTCGCAGCAGTTAAACAAGATAAACATGGCAATATATTAGACCACCCTTTAATACTGAGGCACAGTAGTTCTATGTATAAACTAATAAATTAACTGGAAATATGGCAGCAGTTCAACAAGTTGCACATGGCCAAATATTAGACCGCTCTTTAATAGTGAGGCACAGTTATTCTATGTATAAACTAACAGATTAACTGCGAATGTGCCAGCAGTTGAACAAGATGCAGACATTAATATATTAGACCGCCCTTTAATACTGAGTCACAGTAATTCTATGTATAAACTAACAGATTAACTGCCTATGTGTCAGCAATTCAACAAGATGCAGACAATGATATATTAGACTGCCCTTTAATACTTAGGCACAGTAATTCTATATATAAACTAACAGATTAACAGGGATTGTGGCAGCAGATGAACAAGATGCACCCAGCGATATATTAGACCACCCTTTAATACTGAGTCACAGTTATTTTATATATAAACTAACAGATTAAAGGGAATTGTGGCAGCAGTTGAACAAGATGCAGGCAGCTATATATTAGACCATCCTTTAATACTGAGGCACAGATATTCTATATATAAACTAACAGATTAAAAGGATTGTGTCAGTAGTTCAACAAGATGCACACATTGATATATTAGACTGCCCTTTTGTACTGAGGCACAGTAATTCTTTATATAAACTAAAAAATAAACGGAATTGTGGCAGCAGTTGAACAAGGTGCATGTGGTGATATATTAGATCGCCCTTTAATACTGAGGCACAGTAATATTATATATAAACTAACAGATTAACGGGGATTGTGGCAACAGTTAAACAAGATAAACTTGCCAATATTTTAGACCACCCTTCAATACTGAGGCACACTAATTATATATATATAAACTAACATATTAACAGGGATTGTGGCAACAGTTGAACAAGATAAATGTGCCAATATATTAGACCACCCTTCAATACTGAGGCATAATATTATATTATATATAATTATATATATAAACTAACAGAATAACTGGGATTGTGGCAGCAGTTTAACAAGATGCACACTGCCAAAATATTCAACTTGCACTGTCCCTGCTATCTCCCTATGCTCTCCTTACAGTATCTAAAAACTCTCCCTATGATCTCCCTGCACTGTGCCTGCACTGTCCCTGCACTCTCCCTATCCAATATTCTACTATTAAAAGTTTTTTGAAACACTGTCCCACTGTCCCTCAGCGTCATATCTTTCCCTAAACTCAACTCACAATGAAATGGCAGAGACTGCATGGGATGAGGTTTTTATATGTGCAAATTAACATATACAGTGCCTTGAAAGAGTATGCATACCACTTGTACTTTTATACATTTATTCATATTACAGCCACAAACTTAATTGTATTTTATTGGGATTTTATGTGGTAGACCAACAAAGTAGCAAGTATGTTTGAAGTGAAAAGAAAATGAGACAAGGTTTAAAATGTTTTAAAGGTGTGGCGAGCATTTGTATTCAGCCCCCTGTACTATGTTACCCCTAAATAAAATCCAGTGTGACCAATTGCCTTCGGAGTCCAGCTGTGTGTAATTTACTCTTAGTATAAGGGTGCTTTCACACTTGCGTTCTGAGGAAGGAGCACCCCGGGGCCGCAGCCCAGGTAAGTACACTGCTGCAGAGTACTTACCATGGCAGCCAGGACTTCAGTAGCGTCCTGGCTGCCATGGTAACTGATCGGAGTACCGGCTTACACTCGGGCCCCGATCGGAACTGCTGCTTGTGCGCATGCGCAGAGCTAAACGTCGGATCCAGCGATGCGCCGAAATTACGATTAGCTTAGTCCAAAAAACGTTCACATCCTAAATGGAAGACATCCTGATGCTTCTTGAACGGATTTCTCTCCATTCAGAATGCATTAGGATAATCCTGATCAGTTTCTTTCCGGCGTAGAGACCCGACGACGGATCTCTATGCAGGAAAGTAAAAACGCAAGTGTGAAAGCACCCTTACTACAGCTGTTCTGTGAATGCCTCACAGATTTGCTAAAGAACATTAGTGATCACAGAGCAGAATAAAAACCAAGAAACACACCAGACAAGTCAGGGATAAAGTTGTGGAGAAGTGTAAAGCAGTGTTAGGTTGTAAAAAAAAAAAAATTCCAAGCTCTTAACATCTCATGGAGCACTGTTCAATCCATCAACCGAAAATGGAAGGAGTATGGCACAACTGCAAACCTACCAAGACATGGCCGTCCACCTACACTGACAGCCCAGGCAAGAAGAGCACTAATTAGATAAGCAGCCAAGAGACCAATGGTCACTCTGGACGAGCTGCAGAGATCTGTCCACAGGACAACTATTAGTGGTGTACTCCACAAATCTGGCCTTTATGGAACAGTAGCAAGAAGAAAAACATTTTTGAAAGCAAGTCACGGGAAGTCTGGTTTGCCACAAGCCATGTGGAAGAAAGTGCTCTGGTCAGATGAGACCAAAGTTGAACTTTTTTGGCCTAAATGCCAAATTCTATGGAAAAATGACACTGTACATCACCCTAAACACACCATCCCAACTGTGAAACATTGTGGTGGCAACATCATGCTGTGGGGATGCATTTCTTCAGCAGGGACAGGGAAGCTGGTCAGCTGAGTTGATGGGAAGATCGATGGGAAGATGGATGGAGCTAAATACAGGGCAATCATGGAGAAAAACCTGGTAGAGGCCGCAAAAGACTTCAGACTGGGGCGGAGGTTCACCTTCCAGCAGGACAGTGACCTAATCATACAGCCAGAGCTACTATGGAATAGATTAGATCAAAGCATATACATGTGTTAGACCTAAATCCTATTGAGAATCTGTGGCAAGACTTGAAAATTGCTGTTCACCGACGCTCTCCATCCAATCTAATTGAGCTTGAGCTGTTTTGCAAAGTAGAATGCGCAAAAATTTCAGCCTCTAGATGTGCAAAGCTAGTAGAGACATACCCAAAAAGACTTGCAGCTGTAATTGCAGTGAAAGCTGGTCCTACAAAGTATTGACTCAGTGGGGCTGAATACAATTGCACGCCACACTTTCCAGATTTTTATTAATAAAACATTTTAATAATTATTTTCTCTTCACCTCACACATACTTGCTACTTTATGTTGGCCAATCACATAAAATCCTAATAAAATACATTTAAATTTGTACGTGTAACGTTAAAATATGTATAAACATTTAAGGGTTATGAATCCTTTTTCAAGGCACTGTATGTGCTATTTTCCCAAACGCAAACAAAAAAATAAAATATATTTGAACTGTAGGTACATGCCCCCTCACGAATTTCCACCTTGTATTTCACGTTATCACTCAGAGATGAAAAAAACTACCCTTTGTATTGTAAGACACGGGTATATACTATTCTTCCAAACCCAACAAAAATTCATTTGAACTGCTTCACGCCAAATCTAAATGTAAGACAGCTGTCTTACATTTAGACCATTTTCTATGCCTAAAACAGGCGTTCTGTCGACCTATCTCCTTTCCTGCCAACATCACGCCGACTTTTTTAGACCTGGTGTGAGCCGGGATTAGTCGCCACAATTTGCGCTAGAAAAACGCCCAATATAGGAGAATTTCTGGATAGTAAATGTGCCCCATCTCACAACTCAACTGGAGCATTTTGGTAACAGAAAGCAAAATTTAAAAAGAACAACTAGTTTTTTTTTATACTGAAGTATAGTGTTCAGCGAATCAAAGTATCCGAAGTGGACTTCAATCCAAATTTCATGGAAAATTACATTTGCGGCAAAGCCGAATTTCCTTGTGCTTCGTGGTAACAAATCAATTTTCCTTGAAATAGCGGTAAACAAAAAAAAATATCATACTCACCTCATTCATTTGAGCGTGAAGAGTCCACCATGGTCATCTCTATTGAAGATCCCACGTGAAATCTCTTGCACGGTCACGTATTTCACACGCTACTTACAAAGAAATGCACTTCATAATGTAATTTGTCACAAAACAAATTTCTTTGCGATATTCAGAGAAGCAGCTTTGAAGGTTTGTAAACTTCGCTCATCTCTTCTAAAGTATATTCAAATAACATGTAATGGTGGCACACTCTCTTTGAGTTACTTTTGTACCCTTCTATAGGTGTCCATTCACTTTTGGTGAAGATATACTTATCACTGTGTTTTTTTTTTTTCACTTACTCTTGTTCAGAGAATCACTGCACCTTACTTTTCCAGAGTTAAATAATTGTGCTGCAAGGCAAATTTCCCTTTTATCAGGAGTTACATTTATTGGTTCGTTTAGAAAACACCAAGGTTTTATTTATAAGTAGAGATGAGCGAACACCTGGATGTTCGGGTTCGAGAAGTTAGGGCCGAACTTCCTGAAAATGTCCGGGTTCGGGATTCGAACTCGAGCCGAACTTTGTCCCGAACCCGAACCCCATTGAAGTCAATGAGGACCCGAACTTTAGGCACCAAAAAGGCTGTAAAATAGTCCAGGAAAGGGCCAGAGGGCTGCCGTACATCACCCTAAACACACCATCCCAACTGTGAAACATTGTGGTGGCAACATCATGCTGTGGGATGCATTTCTTCAGCAGGGACAGGGAAGCTGGTCAGCTGAGTTGATGGGAAGATCGATGGGAAGATGGATGGAGCTAAATACAGGGCAATCATGGAGAAAACCTGGTAGAGGCCGCAAAGACTTCAGACTGGGGCGGAGGTTCACCTTCCAGCAGGACAGTGACCTAATCATACAGCCAGAGCTACTATGGAATAGATTAGATCAAAGCATACATGTGTTAGACCTAAATCCTATTGAGAATCTGTGGCAAGACTCTGAAAATTGCTGTTCACCGACGCCTCCATCCAATCTAATTGAGCTTGAGCTGTTTTGCAAAGTAGAATGCGCAAAAATTTCAGCCTCTAGATGTGCAAAGCTAGTAGAGACATACCCAAAAAGACTTGCAGCTGTAATTGCAGTGAAAGCTGGTCCTACAAAGTATTGACTCAGTGGGGCTGAATACAATTGCACGCCACACTTTCCAGATTTTTATTAATAAAACATTTTAATAATTATTTTCTCTTCACCTCACACATACTTGCTACTTTATGTTGGCCAATCACATAAAATCCTAATAAAATACATTTAAATTTGTACGTGTAACGTTAAAATATGTATAAACATTTAAGGGTTATGAATCCTTTTTCAAGGCACTGTATGTGCTATTTTCCCAAACGCAAACAAAAAATAAAATATATTTGAACTGTAGGTACATGCCCCCTCACGAATTTCCACCTTGTATTTCACGTTATCACTCAGAGATGAAAAAAACTACCCTTTGTATTGTAAGACACGGGTATATACTATTCTTCCAAACCCAACAAAAATTCATTTGAACTGCTTCACGCAAATCTAAATGTAAGACAGCTGTCTTACATTTAGACCATTTTCTATGCCTAAAACAGGCGTTCTGTCGACCTATCTCCTTTCCTGCCAACATCACGCTGACTTTTTTAGACCTGGTGTGAGCCGGGATTAGTCGCCACAATTTGCGCTAGAAAACGCCCAATATAGGAGAATTTCTGGATAGTAAATGTGCCCCATCTCACAACTCAACTGGAGCATTTTGGTAACAGAAAGCAAAATTTAAAAGAACAACTAGTTTTTTTTTATACTGAAGTATAGTGTTCAGCGAATCAAAGTATCCGAAGTGGACTTCAATCCAAATTTCATGGAAAATTACATTTGCGGCAAAGCCGAATTTCTTGTGCTTCGTGGTAACAAATCAATTTTCCTTGAAATAGCGGTAAACAAAAAAATATCATACTCACCTCATTCATTTGAGCGTGAAGAGTCCACCATGGTCATCTCTATTGAAGATCCCACGTGAAATCTCTTGCACGGTCACGTATTTCACACGCTACTTACAAAGAAATGCACTTCATAATGTAATTTGTCACAAAACAAATTTCTTTAGCGATATTCAGAGAAGCAGCTTTGAAGGTTTGTAAACTTCGCTCATCTCTTCTAAAGTATATTCAAATAACATGTAATGGTGGCACACTCTCTTTGAGTTACTTTTGTACCCTTCTATAGGTGTCCATTCACTTTTGGTGAAGATATACTTATCACTGTGTTTTTTTTTTTTCACTTACTCTTGTTCAGAGAATCACTGCACCTTACTTTTCCAGAGTTAAATAATTGTGCTGCAAGGCAAATTTCCCTTTTATCAGGAGTTACATTTATTGGTTCGTTTAGAAAACACCAAGGTTTTATTTATAAGTAGAGATGAGCGAACACCTGGATGTTCGGGTTCGAGAAGTTAGGGCCGAACTTCCTGAAAATGTTCGGGTTCGGGATTCGAACTCGAGCCGAACTTTGTCCCGAACCCGAACCCCATTGAAGTCAATGAGGACCCGAACTTTTAGGCACCAAAAAGGCTGTAAAATAGTCCAGGAAAGGGCTAGAGGGCTGCCAAAGGCAGCAAAATGTAGGTAAATCCCCTGCAAACAAATGTGGATAGGGAAATGAATTAAAATAAAATAAAATAAATAAAAATTAACCAATATCAATTGGAGAGAAGTCGAACAGCAAGGAATCATGCGTCATATCACCCACCACTGGAGAAGGCCACTCTCATTTAGTTCGGACCAGCACCCAGACAGAGGAGAGAGGTCCCACAGCAAGGAATCATGCGTCATATTAACCACCACCGGAGAAGGCCACTCTCATTTATTTTGGACCAGCACCCAGACAGAGGAGAGAGGTCCCACAGCAAGGAATCATGCGTCATATCAACCACCACCGGAGAAGGCCACTCTCATTTATTTTGGACCAGCACCCAGACAGAGGAGAGAGGTCCCACAGCAAGGAATCATGCGTCATATCAACCACCACTGGAGAAGGCCACTTTCAGTTATTTAGGCCCAGCACCCAGACCGAGGATACAGGTTCCACAGCAAGGAATCATGCGTCATATCACCCACCACCGGAGAAGGCCACTCTCATTTATTTTGGACCAGCACCCAGACAGAGGAGAGAGGTCCCACATCAAGGAATCATGCGTCATATCAACCACCACCGGAGAAGGCCACTCTCATTTATTTCGGACCAGCACCCAGACAGAGGAGAGAGGTCCCACAGCAAGGAATCATGCGTCATATCAACCACCACTGGAGAAGGCCACTTTCAGTTATTTAGGCCCAGCACCCAGACCGAGGATACAGGTTCCACAGCAAGGAATCATGCGTCATATCAACCACCAACGGAGAAGGCCACTCTCATTTATTTTGGACCAGCACCCAGACAGAGGAGAGAGGTCCCACATCAAGGAATCTTGCGTCATATCAACCACCACCGGAGAAGGCCACTCTCATTTATTTCGGACCAGCACCCAGACAGAGGAGAGAGGTCCCACAGCAAGGAATCATGCGTCATATCAACCACCACTGGAGAAGGCCACTTTCAGTTATTTAGGCCCAGCACCCAGACCGAGGATACAGGTTCCACAGCAAGGAATCATGCGTCATATCAACCACCAACGGAGAAGGCCACTCTCATTTATTTTGGACCAGCACCCAGACAGAGGAGAGAGGTCCCACAGCAAGGAATCATGCGTCATATCAACCACCAACGGAGAAGGCCACTCTCATTTATTTCGGACCAGCACCCAGACAGAGGAGAGAGGTCCCACAGCAAGGAATCATGCGTCATATCAACCACCACTGGAGAAGGCCACTTTCAGTTATTTAGGCCCAGCACCCAGACCGAGGATACAGGTTCCACAGCAAGGAATCATGCGTCATATCAACCACCAACGGAGAAGGCCACTCTCATTTATTTTGGACCAGCACCCAGACAGAGGAGAGAGGTCCCACATCAAGGAATCATGCGTCATATCAACCACCACCGGAGAAGGCCACTCTCATTTATTTTGGACCAGCACCCAGACAGAGGAGAGAGGTCCCACAGCAAGGAATCATGCGTCATATCAACCACCACCGGAGAAGGCCACTCTCATTTATTTTGGACCAGCACCCAGACAGAGGAGACAGGTCCCACAGCAAGGAATCATGCGTCATATCAACCACCACCGGAGAAGGCCACTCTCATTTATTTTGGACCAGCACCCAGACAGAGGAGAGAGGTCCCACAGCAAGGAATCATGTGTCATATCAACCACCAACGGAGAAGGCCACTCTCATTTATTTCGGACCAGCACCCAGACAAAGGAGAGAGGTCCCACAGCAAGGAATCATGCGTCATATCAACCACCATCGGAGAAGGCCACTTTCAGTTATTTAGGCCCAGCACCCAGACTGAGGATACAGGTTCCATAGCAAGGAATCATGCGTCATATCAACCTCCACTGGAGAAGGCCACTCTCATTTATTTTGGACCAGCACCCAGACAGAGGAGAAAGGTCCCACAGCAAGGAATCATGCGTCATATCAACCACCACTGGAGAAGGCCACTTTCAGTTATTTAGGCCCAGCACCCAGACCGAGGATACAGGTTCCACAGCAAGGAATCATGCGTCATATCAACCACCAACGGAGAAGGCCACTCTCATTTATTTTGGACCAGCACCCAGACAGAGGAGAGAGGTCCCACAGCAAGGAATCATGTGTCATATCAACCACCAACGGAGAAGGCCACTCTCATTTATTTCGGACCAGCACCCAGACAGAGGAGAGAGGTCCCACAGCAAGGAATCATGCGTCATATCAACCACCACTGGAGAAGGCCACTTTCAGTTATTTAGGCCCAGCACCCAGACCGAGGATACAGGTTCCATAGCAAGGAATCATGCGTCATATCAACCACCAACGGAGAAGGCCACTCTCATTTATTTTGGACCAGCACCCAGACAGAGGAGAAAGGTCCCACATCAAGGAATCATGCGTCATATCAACCTCCACCGGAGAAGGCCACTCTCATTTATTTTGGACCAGCACCCAGACAGAGGAGAGAGGTCCCACAGCAAGGAATCATGCGTCATATCAACCACCAACGGAGAAGGCCACTCTCATTTAGTTCGGACCAGCACCCAGACAGAGGAGAGAGGTCCCACATCAAGGAATCATGCGTCATATCAACCACCACTGTAGAAGGCCACTCTCATTTGTTTTGGACCAGCACCCAGACAGAGGAGAGAGGTCCCACAGCAAGGAATCATGTGTCATATCAACCACCAACGGAGAAGGCCACTCTCATTTATTTCGGACCAGCACCCAGACAAAGGAGAGAAGTCCCACAGCAAGGAATCATGCGTCATATCAACCACCACTGGAGAAGGCCACTTTCAGTTATTTAGGCCCAGCACCCAGACCGAGGATACAGGTTCCATAGCAAGGAATCATGCGTCATATCAACCTCCACTGGAGAAGGCCACTCTCATTTATTTTGGACCAGCACCCAGACAGAGGAGAAAGGTCCCACAGCAAGGAATCTTGCGTCATATCAACCACCACTGGCGAAGGCCACTTTCAGTTATTTAGGCCCAGCACCCAGACCGAGGATACAGGTTCCACAGCAAGGAATCATGCGTCATATCAACCACCAACGGAGAAGGCCACTCTCATTTATTTTGGACCAGCACCCAGACAGAGGAGAGAGGTCCCACAGCAAGGAATCATGTGTCATATCAACCACCAACGGAGAAGGCCACTCTCATTTATTTTGGACCAGCACCCAGACAGAGGAGAGAGGTCCCACAGCAAGGAATCATGCGTCATATCAACCACCACCGGAGAAAGCCACTCTCAATTATTTTGGACCAGCACCCAGACAGAGGAGAGAGGTCCCACAGCAAGGAATCATGCGTCATATCAACCACCAACGGAGAAGGCCACTCTCATTTAGTTCGGACCAGCACCCAGACAGAGGAGAGAGGTCCCACATCAAGGAATCATGCGTCATATCAACCACCACTGGAGAAGGCCACTCTCATTTGTTTTGGACCAGCACCCAGACAGAGGAGAGAGGTCCCACATCAAGGAATCATGCGTCATATCAACCACCACCGGAGAAGGCCACTCTCATTTATTTTGGACCAGCACCCAGATAGAGGAGAGAGGTCCCACAGCAAGGAATCATGCGTCATATCAACCACCACCGGAGAAGGCCACTCTCATTTATTTTGGACCAGCACCCAGACAGAGGAGAGAGGTCCCACAGCAAGGAATCATGCGTCATATCAACCCCCACCAGAGAAGGCCACTCTCATTTATTTTGGACCAGCACCCAGACAGAGGAGAGAGGTCCCACAGCAAGCAATCATGCGTCATATCAACCACCACTTGAGAAGGCCACTTTCAGTTATTTAGGCCGAGCACCCAGACAGAGGAGAGAGGTCCCACAGCAAGGAATCATGCGTCATATCACCCACCACCCGAGAAGGCCACTCTCAGTTATTTCGGCCCAGCACCCAGACCGAGGAGAGAGGTTCCACAGCAAGGAATCATGCGTCATATCACCCACCACCGGAGAAGGCCACTCTCAGTTATTTCGGCCCAGCACCCAGACCGAGGAGAGAGGTTCCACAGCAAGGAATCATGCGTCATATCACCCACCAACGGAGAAGGCCACTCTCAGTTATTTCGGCCCAGCACCCAGACAGAGGAGAGAGGTCCCACAGCAAGGAATCATGCGTCATATCAACCACCAACGGAGAAGGCCACTCTCAGTTATTTCGGACCAGCACCCAGACAGAGGAGAGGTTCATTCAACTTTGGGTTGCACCGCAAGATCATGGTAAAGTTAAAAAAATGAGGATTTAATAAAGAAGTGCCCCGGAGTACAAGAATATATGGTTGATGGGGAGGCAGTTAAAAATGTTTATTCTGCACAAGGGAGGCACAGGTCCTGTGGGATCCATGCCTGGTTCATTTTTATGAACGCCAGCTTGTCCACGTTGGCTGTGGACAGGCGGCTGCGTTTGTCAGTAATGACGCCCCCTGCCGTGCTGAATACACGTTCAGACAAAACGCTGGCTGCCGGGCAGGCCAGCACCTCCAAGGCATAAAATGCTAACTCTGGCCACGTGGACAATTTGGAGACCCAGAAGTTGAATGGGGCCGAACCATCAGTCAGTACGTGGAGGGGTGTGCAGACGTACTGTTCAACCATGTTAGTGAAATGCTGCCTCCTGCTAACACGTTCCGTATCAGGTGGTTGTGCAGTTAGCTGTGGCGTGGAGACAAAACTTTTCCACATTTCTGCCATGCTAACCCTGCCCTCAGAAGAGCTGGCCGTGACACTGCTGCGTTGGCGACCTCTTGTTCCTCCTCTGCCTTTGCCTTGGGCTTCCACCTGTTACCCTGTGACATTTGGGAATGCTCTCAGGAGCGCCTCTACCAGCGTGCGCTTGAACTCGCGCATCTTCCTATCACGCTCCAGTGCAGGAAGTAAGGTGGGCACATTGTCTTTGTACCGGGGATCCAGCAGGGTGGCAACCCAGTAGTCCGCACACGTTAAAATGTGCGCAACTCTGCTGTCTTTGCGCAGGCACTGCAGCATGTAGTCGCTCATGTGTGCCAGGCTCCCCAGAGGTAAGGACAAGCTGTCCTCTGTGGGAGGCGTATCGTCATCTGCTGCATAACTTGAGGCTCTGACAGTTTCCCTGATTTGCATGGGGGTGATGTGACAGACTGATGGGCTTGGTTTTCAGGTGCCACCTGTGCGCTTTCTGCAGAAGACTGGGTGGGAGATAATGTTGTGAACATGCTGGATCCACTGTCCGCCACCCAATTGAATAGCGCCTGTACCTGCTCAGGCCTTACCATCCTTAGAACGGCATTGGGCCCCACCAAATATCGCTGTAAATTCTGGCGGTACTGGAACCTGAGGTAGTTGGTTCACTAGTACGTGTGGCTGTGGCAGAATGGCCACGTCCTCTCCCAGCACCAGAGGGTACACTAACACCACCACGACCGCGTCCGCGTCCCTTACTAGATGTTTTCCTCATTGTTACCGTTCACCAAGCACCACAATAAGGAATAAAATATTTGGCCCAATGTATTGATTTCAAATTTAGGCTTTTTTTTACAGGCACCTAACACTATCTGCCTATTTGTTTATGTAGCGTATTACACTAATCCAGGCACAGCAGTAACCACTGATTTAGGGGAATATCTCTTTTAGGGCTAGTATTTAGGCCCTGGATGAAAGGTATCCTTTTATGGACAGATTTACACTTGGCCTGCAACAGCTGGGACACCAGATTCAGGGTATTGCTATATTGGCAGGTTAATTTCACCCCAGAACAAAATATATGTGTAAGCGGACACTATGAAATCGGTCCTGCAACTGTTTGGACACCAGATCCAGGGTATTGCTATATTGGCAGGTTAATTTAACCCCAGAACAAAATATATGTGTAAGCGGACACTATGAAATCGGTCCTGCAACTGCTGGGACACCAGATCCAGGGTATTGCTATATTGGCAGGTTAATTTCACCCCAGAAAAAATATATGTGTAAGCGGACACTATGAAATCTGGCCTGAAACTGTTTGGACACCAGATCCAGGGTATTGCTATATTGGCAGGTTAATTTAACCCCAGAACAAAATATATGTGTAAGCGGACACTATGAAATCTGGTCCTGCAACTGTTTGGACACCAGATCCAGGGTATTGCTATATTGGCAGGTTAATTTAACCCCAGAACAAAATATATGTGTAAGCGGACACTATGAAATCTGGCCTGAAACTGTTTGGACACCAGATCCAGGGTATTGCTATATTGGCAGGTTAATTTAACCCCAGAACAAAATATATGTGTAAGCGGACACTATGAAATCGGTCCTGCAACTGCTGGGACACCAGATCCAGGGTATTGCTATATTGGCAGGTTAATTTAACCCCAGAACAAAATATATGTGTAAGCGGACACTATGAAATCTGGCCTGAAACTGTTTGGACACCAGATCCAGGGTATTGCTATATTGGCAGGTTAATTTAACCCCAGAACAAAATATATGTGTAAGCGGACACTATGAAATCGGTCCTGCAACTGCTGGGACACCAGATCCAGGGTATTGCTATATTGGCAGGTTAATTTAACCCAAGAAAAAATATATGTGTAAGCGGACACTATGAAATCTGGCCTGAAACTGTTTGGACACCAGATCCAGGGTATTGCTATATTGGCAGGTTAATTTCACCCCAGAAAAAAATATATGTGTAAGCGGACACTATGAAATCTGGCCTGAGACTGTTTGGACACCAGATCCAGGGTATTGCTATATTGGCAGGTTAATTTAACCCCAGAACAAAATATATGTGTAAGCGGACACTATGAAATCTGGCCTGAAACTGTTTGGTCACCAGATCCAGGGTATTGCTATATTGGCAGGTTAATTTAACCCCAGAACAAAATATATGTGTAAGCGGAAACTATGAAATCGGTCCTGCAACTGCTGGGACACCAGATCCAGGGTATTGCTATATTGGCAGGTTAATTTAACCCCAGAAAAAAATATATGTGTAAGCGGACACTATGAAATCTGGCCTGAAACTGTTTGGACCCCAGATCCAGGGTATTGCTATATTGGCAGGTTAATTTAACCCCAGAACAAAATATATGTGTAAGCGGACACTATGAAATCTGACCTGAAACTGTTTGGACAACAGATCCAGGGTATTGCTATATTGGCAGGTTAATTTCACCCCAGAACAAAATATATGTGTAAGCGGACACTATGAAATCGGTCCTGCAACTGCTGGGACACCAGATCCAGGGTATTGCTATATTGGCAGGTTAATTTAACCCCAGAAAAAAATATATGTGTAAGCGGACACTATGAAATCTGGCCTGAAACTGTTTGGACACCAGATCCAGGGTATTGCTATATTGGCAGGTTAATTTCACCTCAGAAAAAAATATATGTGTAAGCGGACACTATGAAATCTGGCCTGAAACTGTTTGGACACCAGATCCAGGGTATTGCTATATTGGCAGGTTAATTTCACCCCAGAAAAAAATATATGTGTAAGCGGACACTATGAAATCGGTCCTGCAACTGCTGGGACACCAGATCCAGGGTATTGCTATATTGGCTGGTTAATTTCACCCCAGAAAATAATCTATCCTTTGCCAGACAGCAGACAGTATTATACTTGTCTAGCCAAAGCTGGAACACCAGATCTAGGGGATTGGTATTTGGGCAATTGTATTTAACCCCTTAATAAAATATAGAAATTGCTGTCCTGAGTTTCTAGGGGTGACAATTAGCACAGCCAAGCCCCTGATGTAGGATATAGCAAAAAAAAAACTAGTATTGATGGATTGATGGACTTGGTGGCAGCTTCTTCTGGTGCACCACAAGTCACAAAATGGCCGCCGATCAACCCAGAAAATAAGTGACAGAAAAACGCTCTGTGCAGCCTAAAAACCAGTGAGCAAGTAACTAGTAGAAGTTCAATGATTCTCAGCTGTAGATCGATCCGTTCATTAGGTGCTGTTGCTGACTTTAACCTGCCTAATCTCGACCCTGACAGAAGCTGCGTCCTCTCCCTACACTAGTAAGAGCAGTGTGACGTGCGGCGCTACGTGACTCCAGCTTAAATAGAGGCTGGGTCACATGCTGCACTTGGCCAATCACAGCCATGCCATAAGTAGGCATGGCTGTGATGGGCTCTTAGGGCAAGAAGTAAAACGCTAGCTGATTGGCTGCTGTGCAGCCCTTCAGAAAGCGGGAAGTAATCGACGAACACTGAACCCGAACCCAAACTTTTTTGAAAATGTCCGGGTTCGGGTCCGGGTCCCGGACACGATGCTCGAACTGTTCGCTCAACACTATTTATAAGGTTCTGCACTTTTCTTACAGCTTTTGTATTACTTTGTAGATTATCATAGTTTTTCTTTTACTGCAGAACTAGAAATGTATATTTTTTAGTTTATATTGTACATTTAGCTTATATTCTACATGTAAGGTAGTGTTGAACGACGTGAAGCATTTAGAAGCGGAATTTAGTCTAAAGTTTAGGAAAACTTTGTGTTAACTAATCAGTTTTTCTTAAAATGGCAGCTGCTCGTGTTACAAAGTCAAAGTAAAAAGCCCAGGAATGCGACATTACCCATAATGATTAGTGCACCGACATTCAGAGTTAGCATAGAGCTTACCATGGCAGATCTGGAAAGCTTCAGAAGCGTCAAGGCTGCTATGGTAACTGACCAGAGCCCCACAATTTCACTGTGAGGGCTTTGAACGAAAGACAGGGGGAGCTGCATCCCTCTGCCTTACCTCACAGATGCTGCGATCGGCGTTGATCGCAACATCTGAGGAGTTAAATGACGGGATTCAGTGGGATCGCTGTTCCCCGTCATTGTGGCCGGATGTCTGCTGTATCATACAGCTGACACCCACCACGTTGGCAGCAACAGCCCGCTCCATTCATACGGGTATACCTGTTTTTAGCAGTTCATGTCAAATTAATTTGGAACAAATCAAATTTCTTGGCTAACGTTGGCGAAGTTGCCAAATAAAATTTTTCTAATATAAGGTTATAATTTACATCCAATAGGGTTAGTGCCAATGTGTGGGCACACAGTGTACACACCAATATTCCTTTCCTAGATGATTTTTTCTAAGTATATAGCATCTGTACAATGCGGTCATACCCTCAACTCTGCCTCTCAAACCCTTGTACTGTTTTTTTCATCCTAAAAATGAGTTGCTGTAGAGCTTTTATAAATGGTATTGCAGCCATAAATTTTTATCACTTATCATCAGGATAGGTGATAAATAGTAGATCGGTCAAGATCTGACCGCTTTTTTGTGTTGCATTTTGTGAATACCATTAGGGAACTTTTACGTTTGAACATTTTTCAAACCATTATCCACTGTCATATGGATATATGGCATTACATTATTGGTGTGCAGTTAAAATGCACAGACGTGTTAGAGCATACTAGAGATATGTTTTAACAGTTACTAGTGGTAGATAGCCTAGGAGGACCTTTCTCAGGAATAAGGTTTTCAGTATTAGTGGTCATAGTGCCAGATGCATGATTATTGCATTGCATTAAGGGATTACATACAGTGCCTTGCAAAAATATTCACCCCCCCCCCCCCCCACCCCTACCCCTCTGACTTTTTTTGTATTTTGGTGCCTTACAACCTGGAATTAACATGGATTGTTTGAGGATTTGCATCATTTAACTTACAGAACATGCCCACAACTTTGAAGATGTTTTTATTTTATTGTGAAGCAAACAACAAAAAGGACAAAATAACAAGAAAAGTCAACGTGCATAACTATTCACCCCCCTAAAGTCAATACTTTGTAGAGCCACCTTTTGTGGCAATCATAGCTCCAAGTCACTTTGAATAAGTCTCTATGAGCTTGCCACATCTTATCCCTGGGATTTTTACCCATTCCTACTTGCAGAACTGCTCCATTTTTAACTGTGGGGATGGTGTTCTTTGGGTGATGTGATGTGTTGGGTTTGCGCCAGACAAAGGATTTTCTTTGATGGCCGAAAAGTTCAATTTTAGTCTCATCAAACCAGAGCACCTTCCTCCATACATTTTGGGAGTCTCCCACATGCCTTTTCGTAAACTCAAACGTGCCTTTTTGTTTTTAGCTGAAAGTAATGGCTTTCTTCTGGCCACTCTGCCATAAAGCCCAACTCTATGGAGCATAGGGCTTATTGTTGTCCTCTGTACAGATACTCCAGTCTCTGCTGTGGAACTCTGCAGCTCTTCCAGGGTTAACTTAGGTCTCTGTGCTGCCTCTCTCAATAATGAGGGCTTGCCTGGTCCGTGAGTTTTGGTGGGTGTCTCTTGGCAGGTTTGCTGTTGTGCCATGTTCTTTCCATTTGGTTAACTTATGATCGATTTGATGGTGCTCCTGGGTATCATCAAAGATTTGGATATTTTTTTATAACCTAACCCTGACTTGTACTTCTCAACAACATTGTACCTTACTTGTTTGGAGAGTTCCTTGGTCTTCATGGCAGTGTTTGGTTAGTGATGCCTCTTGCTTAGATGTTGCAGCCTCTGGGGCCTTTCAAAAAAGGTGTGTATATTGACATTATTTCACTAATTATTATGACTTGGTTGCACCAGTGTCACGTTTCAAGACGAGAAAGGAAGATGTGCTCCCTCTGACTGCCACCCATGCCTCTGTCCCTGCCTACTTGCATTTGTCTGTCCTAGGTAACAGAGCACAACTGGGCGGCAGTCCCTAACCTCAGTAGGTGCGGTAGAAGCAGAGAGGACAGATATAGATCAATGCCTAAAGCTGAGGCAACAGGAAGTGGCCCTTAGCAAAGGTCAGGAGAGCGGGCAGTACACAAGCCGAACGTCAGTACCTGGAGGTCACGTCAGTACACGGGAACAAGCAAGGAGGGGTCAAATACACAAGCCGAGGGTAAAAACCAGGAGATCACGTCAATACACAGGAACAAGCAAGGACGGGTCAAATACACAAGCCGAGGGTTAAAACCAGGAGATCACATCAATACACAGGAGCAGGCGATAGCTGGTCAAAACACAGGCAGAGAGTCAAATCCAAAATCACAATCCCTAGAAGCAAGGTTAAGGGCACAGGACCAATAATCACAGGCTACCTGTGGCCAGCAGGCTGCCTGTTGATATGGTGAGGATCAGGGGTCATGTGACGTGGCCAGCGTCACAGGACCTGCCCTCTTTCCTGTAGCTGAGTGCAGAGTAGCCAGCTCGGCGCTCAGCCTTATACCAGTAACCAGGGGAACGGAGGACACCGGCCGCGCTGAGGAGAAGTGTGCGGCCGGGTTCTCTACACGCCCTGTTGCCCTTAAGACGAGGACGCCGCATGCGTCCCTGCTCAGAGTGCACAGCCAGGCGCCGCATGTATCCCTGCTCTGGAAGCACAGCGGGCACCGGCGGCGCTGAAGAGGAGGAGCGCATCTCCAGCGCCCTGTGACAACCAGAGCTTTTCAAGGGCTTCCTAACAAAGGGGGTGAATACATACACACATGCCAATTTTCTGTTTTCTATTTCCAAACAATAGTTTTACTTAGTTATATTTTATTTCACTTCATTGCAACTTAGACTATTGTGTTTGGATCCATCACATAAAATTCAGATTAACAAAAAATTTAACTTGAGGCTGTAATGTAACAAAATACAAAAAAAAAAAAGTCAAGGGGGGTGAATACTTTTGAAAGGCACTGTAGCCAAGATCTGACCCTTTTTTCTTTATCCTAGTCATTGCTGTAGTAAAAAGATTCATACAGGCGTGCAGATAGCCTTTCTTCTGCATGAGGCAAAAAGTTTACATGATGCCCCCATTAATCCAACCCCAACCCTTTCCCCAGGCTACTGCTAAAGATATATTTAGATGGGCATCACATATCGTGCTACGAAACATACAGGGTAATACAGATCTATATACTTATTACATCCAGTGATGTCTCCTCTGATTTAGATATTCTCATTCCTCATATTCTCCGAATGGTCCAGACATCTTTTGTCTCATCTCTCCAAAGTTTGCCACACTGAACTTTTAGTTTTATTCTTAGGTTCCTCACTTTTCCATCTCACCCATTCCCCGATACCCTAACATTGTTATCCTGCTGCTACCACTGATGCTGTGCCCACTGTGCTCCCCAAGCCCCCCAAATGCTATACTGCAAAAATCACTGTGCCATACAGATAGTCCCCCCATAGTGATAGTGCTCCCAGACTGCCTCCCCGTAGTATAACGTGCCCTTGTAGTATAATTACCCTGTAGTCCCCCTATAGTATAATGCCAAAACGCCCACCTCCTTGTGGTATAATGTCCTCCTGTAGTGCCCTGAAGTAAAATGCCCTACTGTAGTATAATGCCCCCCATAGTATAATGCGCCACTGTAGACTCCCTGTAGTAAATGCACCCCCCCATGTAGTATACTGCATCACTGTGGTCCCCCATATTATAATGCCTCCCTGTAGTCTCCCCATAATATAATGCCCACCTGTAGTTGCCCCAAAGTAAAATGCACCTCTGTAGTCCTCTCATAGTATAATGCGTCCTTTAGTCCAGCCATGGTTTAATGCACTCCTGTAGTCCTCCCATAGTATAATGCCTTCTGTAGTAGTTTTATATTTAATGTGCCCCTGAAGTCCCCCCATTAGTATAATGCCTCCTTGTAGTCCCTCCATTAGTATAATGCCTCCTTGTAGTCCCACCATAGTATAATGCCTCCTTGTAGTTCCACCATAGTATAAATTCCCGAGTAGTCCCCCGTAGTATAATGCCCCCCCCCCTGTAGTGGTATATAATGACCCTGTAGTCTCCGCATAGTATAATGCCGCATTGAAATTCCCTCCAGTTAAAAAACAAGATTTATTAACCTGATAATTTTGTTAAACTATTTTTCTAATGGACACATACACAAATCAATGTGCTCACACTCATTCCTCCTCCCCGTCCTGTACACTTCCTGCTATTTTATATTTATAAATTGCAGACCACACAAATTTCTATTATACTTTAAAATAGTTGTGATGAATTCTATTATGTGGACAATCGACAGAACAGAATCTGTTATACAGATGTGTGCTGGACATCAGATTGCTTTTATCAGTATATTGTGTTGCATTGATCAGTCTGCTGATCCCTCCATATCATTTGACTCTCTCAAATATTAACCCACATACCCCAACTTCTGGACCTGTCTTGTCTATCAGATATTAGGAAACTTCAGTGGCGTGTGGGTATGGATGTATTTAACCCTTTGCTCAGCAATAATATCGTTGAAAGGCAATGGTGACCCAAGTGACCTTACTTTGCTATGCACAGTGCTACAGAGTTGCTTTATAGTTTTCCAAACTAAGGAGTTTTTCCTCTGGTCAGTAGTTACGCTGCATAACTCACAAACTAGCCATCATTAGCATTAAGGTGAGTGGGTCGTTGTCTAGGAACATGACCCTTTGAGGTCCAGTAACTGGTTTATCAAGCTCCTTAGGCCTGTTTTACACTGGCCTAGGGTCGGCCAAACCATCGCTAACAAGAGTTTGTAGAAACGCTCATTAGCGATGATCTGCAGCTGTAAAAGTGCTGCTGATTACCCAATGAACAAACAAATGCCTTTTAATCGCATCTTTTATGCAGTCACAAAAATCATTTGCCGGCAGCAGATTGTGCCATCTAATCAGGTTCTGCAGCTGTATGAGGATAAGCTATGGCATTAGTGATTGCTCCTCCCCATACTGTGGAGGAGATCACTGCATGTAAATTGAGCGCTCTCCTTCACTGATGAGTAGGTGATTGTCAAGAAGGAACACTTCCTTGCCGAAAATCGTAAAGATCATCTGTCAGTGTACTACAGCCCTAACTTATCACCTTCCAGTCAGATTGCAGCAGCCCAGGAAGGGAGAGGGTGAGGACAGGAGTACAGATAGGGAGGATAGCAGCAGAGGCGGCTCTAGACTTTGTGAGGCCTTAGGCAAAACTCGAACATGAGGCCCCCACGATTTGTATATGTGGCTCTCCCTTAGATACATGGAGGTAGGGGTGGACTAAGAGCCCTCAGGGCCCCCAGTCAAAATAAATCGTTACGCCCCTGATCCCAACACTACAGAAATAAAGCGCCCCATACCTCATACATCCAGTGACGTCTCCTTTGATGTAGATGTTCTCTGTCCTCGTCTTCTCCTTTCAGACCTTCAGACCATCATTTTCCATCTCTGCAGTTTGACAACAACAAAAAAAAAATCTTAGTTTACTACTTTTCCATCATCATCCCATCTTCTGGACAAATTATTCTACTACCCCAATTCTGTGCCGCTGTGCTCCACAATACTACACTGCAGAAACAGATAATACCACTGATAATACTAATACCACACAGAGCCCCCCATATAAAATACCCCTTTTTTGTGGCCTCAGTAGAAGCCCCCATAGTGCCCCATAATAATGTGCCAGTAACAAGTGCCCCCATAGATTCCCCCAATCATGTGCCAGTAACAAGTGGCTCTCCATGCCCCCCCATGTGCCAGTAACAAGTGCCTCTCTTCCCCCCATGTGCCAATAACAAGTGCCTTCCCCCATATGCCAGTAACAAGTGCCCCCCCCATGTGCTAGTAACAAGAGCCTCCACCATATACCAGTAACAAGTGCCTCTCCCCCCCATGTGCCAGTAACAAGTGCCTCTCCATGACCCCCCCATGTGCCAGTAACAAGTGCCTCTCTTCCCCCCTATATGCCAGTAACAAGTGCATCTCCCCCCCATGTGCCAGTAACAAGTGCCTCTCCACCCCCTGTGTGCCAATAACAAGTGCCTCTCTTCCCCCCTATGTGCCAGTAACAAGTGCCTCTCCCCCCCATGTGCCAGTAACAAGTGCCTCTCCCCTCTCCATGTGCCATTAACAAGTATTTTGGCCGAATATTCACCATAAATTCGCAAATTCGAGAATGTGTGGTCTCCAGTCATTATTTACTTGATTGCGATAATCGGCAATGTAATATATTCGCGATAAAATAGGAAACTCTTCCGCTGGAACTTAGGTTAGCTGTAGTCTGTCTCTTACTTTATCTTTAATCCTAGGAACTTCTTCCTGGCATCAAGCTCACTTAGCTTGGAATTAAGGCAATGCAAGCCTCGGAGGGGACAAGAAACCATGTAGCACTTCACAGGCAGGGCCTTTGGGCCTAGTAGAGCAGGCAGTGCTCTGCTAGCCAACACACAACCTTTCCCCAGAAGGGAGTAGGCTAGACTAACCTTGACTAACTAATTCCTCCCTGGCTAGAGAGGGCTGGAATGGAACTAGAAGATTCCTCTCCAGAGAAACTAGCTCTGCACAGATTTGCTGCCACCTTCTGGTAGACCAGGCACATTACATGTAAACAGCAGTTTATAAAGAAAATCATACACAGGATCACTGAAAGTAATATCTTATGGACAGTTGCTATGACAAAAACACAATCACTGAGGGCAACTTCCTTAAACTTAACTGTTAATCCAAAACTCTTAGAGTGCATCAATAAAACAAGTCCCAACCAGGACTAATATATCCGTAGTGCAACAACAGAAAAAGAGCTATTATAACCAGGACGGTAAGCCACTAGATAGGAAAACACAGATGGGACAACACGTCCATATACTTAATGTCAGTCCCTGTGTTTACTATAGAAAAATCTGCTCAGCCCATAGATACACTTTGATGGTAGAAGTACTCTGTCCAAGTACCTTGGCTAAGCTGTCCTTATGTAGCCCTACCATTTATCTGATACAAAATACGCAATTCAAAGTTCCAACGTGTTTCCCCTTATAATATTCAAGGTTCATCAGGGGAGCTGTATCTGTTAGCCCCCTGGAGCCGCTCTAATCGTGCACTAATGGTCTGTGATTGAGTGATGCTGACCGGATCCATCAGATAAGCACTGTATAAGTGGTCTTACCTATTTGACCATGTTTAAATGTCTGCACTGAGTAAAATGTTTATATATAGTATATGCTGATTACAGTCCTATTTCTCACTAGTTCCTATATCTCATCACAGACGGTGCGAGTTTGGGGCGCTCCAGTTTCTTTTATTTTTTCTTATTTTGGTATTTTGTGTATTACCTTTCTGGCATCTTATTACCAGTTCTTGATACTAACTGTCCCCTGGTAAACCTTAAATATTATAAGGGGAAATGCATTGGGACTTTGAAATGAATACACACATTGCAGGATATGGTAATAAATATATCTATGATGACACAGGATCACACATTACAGATAGTGGGGGTACAAAAGAGTAATGGCACTCTGAGTCATTACATAATGTTGTGCCCAGTATAGCTATGTTTAGATGGCAGCCAAGGTTAACAATCCTTGCTCAGCCCTTGCAAGAGGTTGAGTGAGGATCGAGGATTCACTACTAGCTTTGGGGAGTGTAGAGTGGGTTCAGAGAGAGGGGAAGCTGTTGCGTCATGCTCCCTCTTTTTAGGCCCAGAAAGTTTCAGAAACTAGCAGATCTCTGCAAGTTCTACAGAAAGAGTAGAAGAAGAGAAAAAGAGGAAGATAAAGGAGAACTTAGAATCTGCATGGCCAAACATAGGAGTCAGCAAGGTAACCTGCTATAGCCATTCTGAGGGACACCATTAAAGCATCCTTCACACATGGACACATCTTGACCAGATGTGCCTTCAAGAACCTGAATCCCATAGTGGACGTTACAGCCATTATTGCCAATATACTTTTGCAATGTCTCTCATCCTTGCCTAAATCCATACATTGATATCTGGGAGAGATCTGCACAATGTACAGTCAGAACTTTGTCTGCTGTAATTGGATGTACTACAATTACCATTTTGCAATTGACTAAAGAAAGATGTTTATTCTGCTACTTCTAGCCTGGTTAATGACTACACCATACGCCGGCCATTGCACTCTACACGCCTTTCCTTGCACTCATATGAACACTTTTACCTCCTGGCCACTCCAACTACCATCAGGCAGAAGCCCCAGAACCAGGGTGAGCCCTCCCCAGAGAACAACAGTAGTGTGAGGACAGTCGACATGAATGACTGTTACAGCCAGAGTCAATATCATTCCCATCCTCTGCTCCAGCTCCTCCCGGGCTACTGCAGTAACATGGACACAAAGGTTTTGGAAAATATGTAACAGGACCCCTACTCACTGTGTGCTATTTATATTACTGGTGCCTTTAAATGTGGCATAGGTGGCAGAGCCCTTGTATGAATGTCTCTCTTCTGCACCTCTTATCTCGGGACCCCTGCGTTTGAAATCGGCTTATCAATAACATGGTGGCCAACAGAAATAAGTACAAGCATTGGCAAAGCATATAAATGTTGGATCCCTGTGCTATAATTAAAGGGACATACTTGTAGCATAGTACATTATTGGTAATTGTATTGGACATATTGTAATTATATTATTATTGATATTTGGGAGAGTATGTAATATGTATTGTGGTAAGGTGCAGGGTGCCGTCCTAGATGGCAGGTACGTGTCACCGAGGTTCATAGCCTCGGTGAGGTAAGAGCCGTTTGTTGATGTCAGTAGCAGGTAGTGCTACTGACACATTTGCTAAATAGCATGGCTGCAAAGCCGATCCGGGCCGGCTCTTACCGGGAGCAGCTAAAGTGTAGGGTGGGTGGCTGCTCCCCACGACCCAGTCCTGGTTTTGGGCTGGGTTTAAAAACTCAGCCAGCACCAGCAGCTGAGAGAGTGTTTGTCCTGGAGATGATCACAGTGCTGTGGAGCTCTCTGACCTGGAGGAAGGAGCTCAGCCAAGTGGGGTTATTCCTGGAGGCCTGATGGTGGATTGTCCTGCGGCTGGGCTGACAGCCAGGTGCGACCCCGCACCTCAAACCTCCCAGGTGATTGGAACCTGTGTTTGGACTTTTTGTTTTCCACTCGTTTTCTGATGTGTGTGTGATTTAACACCAAGTGACTGTCTGCTGTTAATTTGATGCAAGTGTGAATAAAACACTGTTTTCCGCACCTTCTGGACTCCCTTGTGCCTCTATACTGCACCCGCACCGCTGTCTACCAGAGCGACTCCCCACATTTGGTGTCGGATGCGGGCATGTGCAGTGAGGCTGGCGTGAACGCCGAAGTTTGTTTTTTCTGGGAACAACTGGATGTCCTATATTCGGCCGGCAAAGTTGCAGCCTGTGATCCCTGACAAAATGGAGGCGGCGGTGAAAGCTCTCATAGAGGCTAACGTGCAGCAGCGGGAGACCAACCAGCTACTGCTACAGCATGTGATGGCGTTACAAGCCGCAGGAGCGTCCCACCACGTCCATGATGCCCGGAAAGCGGTCCGTGCGGCGGTCCCAAAATGACCCCTCAGACGACGTTGAGACATACCTGGCGGTCTTTGAGAAGGTCGCCGTGAGGGAAAAGTTACCCCGTGACCAGTGGGCCGAGGTGGTTGCTCCGCTCCTGGCATCCGGACCCCAGCAAGTTTTTTTGATTTAGCAGATGACCAGGCTGCTGATTATCCCACGGTGAAGGGGGAGATCCTGGCCAGACTGGGGTAAATGTGTTGGTCCGGGCTCAGCGGGTCCACCAGTGGGACTTTAAAGCGGCTGAACCCGCCAGGCCGCAGTACTATGAGTTGCTGCACAGGTTGCAAAAATGGCTGCAACCTGACATTCTAAGTCCGACTGCTATGCTGGACCGTCTGCTGGCTGACATGTTCTGGAGGGCCTTGCCTTACCCCCTTCAGCACTGGATCGGCCAGGTATCACCCACCAATGCCCTAGAAATGGTCGACCTGGTGGAGCGCTATGAGGCCACCCAAAACTTGAAAGGGGTGTTGTTGGGAGGGGGCCGGTCAAACCCCGGAGGACTCCCATCCAGTCCCGGCGACTGGTACCCGAGAAACCGGCTCGGCGTGTACCCCCTGTAGACCCGGCCCCGATAGTCTGCTGGCGGTGTCACGAGCCTGGCCACGTAAGGGCCGACTGTCCACAGTGGGGAGAACCCATGGAGGTTAATTATGGGTACCGGGCTTCCATGTATGCCCGGAGACTGTGTGCGACCGGCACCCCGAGACAATAGACAATCGTCATCTGTGCCAGGTGCAAGTCGGGGATAACCTGGCAGTGGCGCTGTTGGACTCAGGGAGCCTAGTAACCCTGGTAAGTGCTGCCCTGGTACAGCCCACCCAGTATACGGGCCGGAAAGTTGGTGTGGTGTGCATACACGGAGACTTAAAGGACTATCCCACTGCTGTAATGTCTCTGTCCACGGCGGCCGGCACATGGACTTGTGAAGTGGCGATCTCCTCAAAGCTACCCTATGAACTAATAATTGGGAGAGACTTCCCTGGTTTTCCGTCACTATGGCCTGAGGTGAAAGTGACTAATAGCCCTGAGACAGGGGTAACCCTAGCTGAGTGGCCTGGTTCCAGTGGGAGGCCAGAGCCCTGGGAGCCCGAGTCCGAAGGGCCTGCGGTAGGGGTGACCACCACTTCTGTGATAGAGGGGAGGCACCCCCACTGAGTGTAATGGTGGGAGACATGGAGGACTTGCCACCAGGACCTGAGTTGGCAGACCTCCACGTCTCCGGTGATAATTTTGGGACTGCCCAACACCGGGACCAAACCCTAACCAGGGCCTGGGAGAATGTGCTGGAAATTGATGGTAAACCCCAGAGACCAGGGGCTGAGGTAATATTTCCCGCTTTGTTGTTCACCAAGAAATGTTATATCGGGTGAACCAAATCCGGGTGAACCTGTTGAACAGTTGGTGGTGCCCACAGCGCACCGCAAGCTTGTCATGGAGCTTGCCCACCAACATGTTCTTGGGGGACACTTGGGGTGGCAGAAAACCCAGGACCGCATACTGCAGCGGTTTTATTGGCCCAGTGTGTTCAAGGAGGTAGAGAATTATTGTAAGTCCTGTCCCACCTGTCAGATAAATAGCCCCCAGCCACATTTCCGTAGTCCTCTGGTACCTCTTCCAATTATTGAGGTCCCGTTTGAGCGAATCGCTATGGATCTAATTGGGCCTGTACCAAAGTCTGCCCGGGGCCACCAACACATTTTGGTAGTTCTCGACTATGCCACTCGGTATCCGGAGGCGGTGCCTCTGCGACATACCTCAGCTAAGCTCATTGCCAAAGAGTTAATGGAAATGTTTTCCCGTGTGGGCCTGCCAAAAGAGGTTCTGACAGACCAAGGGACCCCTTTTATGTCCAAAGTTATGAGGGAACTGTGTAAATTATTGCGTATAAAGCAATTATGGACGTCCGTTTACCATCCGCAAACGGACGGTCTTGTCGAGAGGTTTAACCAAACTTTAAAAAATATGTTAAAAAGGGTGGTGTCTAGAGATGGGAAGGACTGGGACCTGCTTCTGCCCTATCTCATGTTCGCAGTGCGAGAGGTACCCCAGGCCTCTACTGGGTTCTCGCCCTTCGAACTGCTTTATGGCAGACACCCTCGGGGCCTGTTGGATATCGCCAAGGAAGCATGGGAACAACAGCCTGTCCCCCACAAAAGTGTCATTGAGTATGTCACCCAGATGCAGAACCGGATGGAAAGGGTGTTGCCGCTGGTCCGGGAGCATATGGAGGCAGCGCAACAAGCCCAGAGTAGGGTGTACAATCGTCAGGCTCGGGCACGGGGCTTCAATCCGGGAGATCGGGTTTTGGTTCTGGTACCCACCCTTGACAGCAAATTCTTAGCTAGGTGGCAGGGCCCCTATGAGGTGATCGAGAAGGTAGGGAAGTAAATTACAAAGTACACCAGCCAGGCGGCGCAAGCCGGAGCAGGTGTACCACGTGAATTTACTAAAGCCGTGGAAAGATAGGGACACGGCCGACGACCACAGCCCCGGCCAGGGCTTCTAGGTGAAAAGGGTCCAGCCCCACAGTTCGAGGCCTGTGAAGCCGTAACCACGGTAAAAATTGCAGACAGCCTGTCTTCCAAACAAGTTCAGGAAGTCAGGGAGTTCATCAGTCGGAACACGGATGTGTTCTCGGACCTCCCTGGCCGCACGTCTCTCATCCGACATGACATCGTCACTGAGCCTCAGGCCAAGATCCGGTTAAAACCATACCGGGTACCCGAGGCTCGGCGACGGGCCATCGCGGAGGAAGTGCAATTAATGTTGAAGCTCGATGTCATTGAGGAGTCAAAAAGTGAGTGGGCCAGTCCCATAGTCCTAATACCCAAGCCGGATGGGACGCTGCGGTTCTGCAACGACTTTCGCAAGTTAAATGAAGTGTCCAAGTTTGACGCGTATCCCATGCCCCGGGTAGACGAGCTTGTTGAGAATTTAGGACAAGCCCGTTATTTTTCTGTGCTGGACCTCACTAAAGGGTACTGGCAGGTACCCTTAACGGAGTCGGCCAAGGAAAAACGCTTTTGTTACCCGCAGGGCCTGTATCACTACAAGGTGTTACCCTTTGGCCTGCATGGCGCCCCGCCACCTTCCAAAGGTTAATGGACATAGTGCTGCGACCACATCGTCGGTACGCCTCGGCCTACTTAGATGATGTAATCATCCACAGCACCGACTGGGAAAGCCATTTGCCCAAAGTGCAGGCGGTAGTGGATGCCCTGAGGAAAGCTGGTCTAACCGCCAATCCAAAGAAGTGTGCGATTGGGTTGGAAGAGACCAAATACCTGGGGTATGTCATTGGGCGGGGAGTCATCAAGCCTCAGGTAAATAAGGTAGAGGCAACACGGAGTTGGCCCCGACCGGTCACCACCAGGCAGATAAAGTCGTTCCTGGGGATTGTGGGGTATTACATGAGGTTTGTGCCCCACTTTGCCACTATCGCTTCGCCATTGACAGAGTTATTAAAGGGGCGTAAGACAGGGATGGTCCGCTGGAATGAGCAGGCGGAAAAGGCTTTCTCCGCCCTGAAATCGGCCCTGTGTGGGTCCCCGGTTTTGGTGACACCCGATTTCAGGAAAGAGTTCGTTGTCCAGACCGACGCCTCTGAGGTTGGCCTTGGTGCGGTACTATCGCAGGAAGTCAACGGGGAGGAGCATCCCGTTGTCTTCCTCAGCCGCAAGCTCACCCCAGCCGAGACCAGGTACAGCATAGTCGAGAGAGGTGCCTGGCCATCAAGTGGGCACTCGAGGCCCTCCGTTATTACCTGTTGGGCAGAAGCTTCCGCCTGGTGACCGACCACTCCCCACTCAAGTGGATGTGCCAAGCCAAAGAGAGGAATGCCCGGGTCACCAGGTGGTTTCTGTCCCTACAGAATTTTAAATTCACGGTGGAGCACAGAGCGGGCCGGTTGTTAAAAATGCAGACGCACTCTCCCGGGTACACTGTTTGTCGTGTGTCCACCCCTCAGGGTTGAACAAAGGGGGGTATGTGGTAAGGTGCAGGGTGCCGTCCTAGATGGCAGGTACGTGTCACCGAGGTTCATAGCCTCGGTGAGGTAAGAGCCGTTTGTTGATGTCAGTAGCAGGTAGTGCTACTGACACATTTGCTAAATAGCATGGCTGCAAAGCCGATCCGGGCCGGCTCTTACCGGGAGCAGCTAAAGTGTAGGGTGGGTGGCTGCTCCCCACGACCCAGTCCTGGTTTTGGGCTGGGTTTAAAAACTCAGCCAGCACCAGCAGCTGAGAGAGTGTTTGTCCTGGAGCTGATCACAGTGCTGTGGAGCTCTCTGACCTGGAGGAAGGAGCTCAGCCAAGTGGGGTTATTCCTGGAGGCCTGATGGTGGATTGTCCTGCGGCTGGGCTGACAGCCAGGTGCGACCCCGCACCTCAAACCTCCCAGGTGATTGGAACCTGTGTTTGGACTTTTTGTTTTCCACTCGTTTTCTGATGTGTGTGTGATTTAACACCAAGTGACTGTCTGCTGTTAATTTGATGCAAGTGTGAATAAAACACTGTTTTCCGCACCTTCTGGACTCCCTTGTGCCTCTATACTGCACCCGCACCGCTGTCTACCAGAGCGACTCCCCACATTATATATACACTACTCACAAAAAAGTTAGGCATATTTGGCTCTTCAGGTAAAATTTATGGAAAATGTAAAAAGTTTACGCTACAGTGATATTACATCATGAAAGTAGGGCATTTAAGTAGATGTATGCAATTTCCTCATCTCAATTTATTGAAACAAAAGCCAACACCAGTGGTGGGTACACCCCCACAAAAAATGTCCATTTCTCAATAACTTGTCATGTGCCCTCGAGCATCAATAACAGCTTGACAACGACGTCTCCTGCTGTTCACAAGTCGACTTATTGTCTGCTGAGGCATGGTTTCCCACTTTTCTTGAAGTGAGGCCCTCAGGTCATTGAGGTTCTGGGGTACAGAATTACAAACCCCTATGCGGCAACTCAGCTGATCCTATAGGTTTTCAATGGGATTCAGGTCTGGAGAAAGTGCAGGCCACTCTGTGTGAGGTACCCCAGTCTCCAGCAGCGATTCCCTAATGATGTTACCTCGATGAGCTGGAGCATTGTTGTCCATGAAGATGAAATTTGGCCTGTTTTGTTCATGCAAAGGCACAGACTAGATTAATGATTTTAGGTGCTTGCACAATGAACCGTCATCAGTGTGGGATGTGACCAAAGGACATCTACTTATATGCCCTTCTGTGACTCTTCCAGTCTCTCTGTATCTCTGTAGAAACCTGCTGATGACACTCTGTGGCACTCTAAGCTCAGTGGCCAATTCTGTCTGAAAGCATCCTGCTTGAAGCCTCGGAATGGTGAGGTACTGTTGATCAATTGTTAGGTGTCATCTTGGTCTCATGATGTCAAATTGTGAACAGCATGATGAGGAGGACTGTTTAAATACCAATTCTAATTGAAAATATATTGGGTGATTCATGGATCACCTGTTGTGAATTTTGCCGTTAAGCTCCTTGTTAGAGAACAGCAAGTTGTGCAAAAAGTACTGAAACATTGAACAATTGGACATGGGAATTCAAAAGTTAGAGAAGGTCACATTAAAGGGGTTATCCCACCTTCTGATTTCCTCGCAGCGTCTCCTGTTTGCTCTGTACTAACACCTATTTCCTGGTGTGTTGTCCTTTCTATTGATGGGCAGCGCGATCAGCGCTCTGTTGATCAGTTGAATCCGCCCGGCTTACTTGCGTGCGCGCTCCTGTTACAGCTGTATTCCATAATCTCCTCCCCTCTGTGTCCCTGTGCTCCATAATGACCTCCCCTCTATGTCCCTGTATTCCATAATGTCGTGCCCTCTGTGTCCCTGTACTCTATAGTGTTGAGCCCTCTGTGTCCCTCCATTCCATAATGTTCTGCACTCCTTGTCCCTGTATTCCATAATCTCCAGACCTCCACTCTGTGGAGATGTGCACTGACATTTCTCACACAGACAGGCGTGTGTCACCAAGATCGCTTCCTCTCATTTACATAGCAGTGCGGGCACTCCTGTACTGCTCCAGGACTTGCTGGCTCAAAACTACGACCGCACTTGTGCTGCGCTAAAAACAGAGCATGTGCGGCTATGTTTTAGACACAGCTCAAGATAATATAGATCTGTGGATGAACGGCCGCCCGGCGTCGTGCGCGTTCATGGAAGAAATGCAGCCACACACTGGATCAAGGTGCATGCGCGGCCATTGCATTCGGCCGTAACTAAGGGAGAACACATTACAACAATGAGGTAAAAGGGGGAGGATTTTGGCGAGAAGGGTAGGAATTGGCTGAAACATTATATTTAGGAAAATGATCAGTGTCGCAGCGTGGACAAATTAAACACTGATCCTTTTGATGGGATAACCCATTTAAGTTCATCTGTAAAGGTTAAAGTGCATTTTCGGTTCATCCTGAAATTTCTCCCACAAGCCAAATATCCCTAACTTTTTGTGAGTAGTGTATATATATATATATATATATATATATATACACATAAATCTTTTATTGTAAGGTAATCCGATGTTTACACTGTATATTTATTTAATTTACTCACTTATATAGCGCTGACATAGTCTGCAGCCCTTAACAGACATTATTATTACTTGGAGCTCAAAATCTAAATTCCCTATCATTATGTCTTTGGAGTGTGGGAGCAAAACAGGAGTACCTGGAGGAAACTCACGCAAGCACAGGGAGAAGATATATATATATAATGGAAACCCCTCATTTTCTTAGATTATTTATTGACACAATATACTGTTATTTAGGGCTCAAGCACACAAACGCATTTTCTTTCTGTGTCTGTTTCTTTTTTTTTGCGGAACGTATGAAGAACCATTCATTTCAATGGGTCCGCAAAAAAAACGAAAGTTACTCCGTGCGCATTCCGTTTCCATACGTCCGTAGCGCAAAAAAATAAAACTTGTCCTATTATTGTCTGCATTACGTACAAGGATAGTACTGTTCTATTAGGGGCCAGCTGTATCGTTCCACAAAATACGGAATGCACACGGACGTCATACATATCTTTTGCAGATTCATTTTTTGCGGACAGCAAAATACATAGGTCCAGTAATGAGCAAGCATGCTCGGGCCGAGTACCGGTTCGGCTCGAGCATCGCTATGCTCGGCACGTGGCGGTACTCGGCCGAATACCACGTGTGCTTGTCGCATTGCTCGAGTCTCCTCCCCACACGTTTAGCGCCTCCTTAGCAGCCAATTAACATAGAGGTAAGTAATTCCCTTCAGTGTAATGCCATAGCCATGTTAGCTATTAGCTTTACACTGAATGGCTGGCCGGAACACGTGATACCAGTTTATATAGGAGCCGTTGTCCCGCGCTCGAATCATTCAGCGTCAGGGAGAGCAGACAGTAGGCAGGGACAGATGGCGTTTTGCTAGAAATTCACAGATTTAACTCCAAAAAAACTATTGAAAGACCAAACAATCCTCTTAAGGACTACAGTGTGTGTTTGACAGCAGTGCAGCACAATTTTTTTTTTACCAGGGGTTAAATTCAGCAGTATCAGGGACAGGCATCTTCAGGAAGGTACAGATAGTGCAGGGCTGAAAAATCGTTTTTTTAAAGTACCCAAAAGCTTTTAAAAGACTGAAAGATTTGATATTAGTGCACAGTACGCCATCAGAAAGCAGTGTGTTTAGCAGACATTATAAAAAGGGGCTTATTAAATACAGTATTCCAGTAGAGAATGCATTTTATTTGGGACAAATTTACCTAGTTTTAGGTACATCTGTGTGTGCGTTTAGGACGCAACCATATATACAGTATTCCAGCATAGAATTATTTGTATTTGGGACAAATTTAACTAGTTTGGGGCTCATTTGTGTGTGCGTTCCATCCGCATCTGTTATGTTCATTACTCCAGCAGAGAATTATTTATATTTTGGGCAAATATAACTAGTTTTGGGCACATCTGTGTGTGCTTTTAGGCCGCAACCGTATATACATTATTCCAGCAGAGAATACATTTTATTTGGGACAATTTTGTATCCCATACTGAACTGAATCTGAAAACACTGTGCATATTTCAATTTCCATTAATCTGGGTCTAGTAAAGTGTTCACAATCTTTGGGTTTTTGTATCCCATACTGAACTGAATCTGAAAACTCTGTCTATATCACAACTTCCATTAATCTGGGCGTAGTAAAGTGTCCACAATCTGTGGGTTTTTGTATCCCATACTGAACTGAATCTGAAAACTCTGTCTATATTACAACTTCCATTAATCTGGGCCTAGTAGTGTCCACAATCTGTGGGTTTTTGTATCCCATACTGAACTGAATCTGAAAAAAGTGTGTATATTACAAGTTCCATTAATCTGGGCCTAGTAAACTGTGTACAAAATCTGTGTGTTTTTGTATCCCATACTGAACAGAATCTGAGAAAAGTGTGTATATTACAATTTCCATTAATCTGGGGCTAGTAACGTGTCCACAATTTGTGGGTTTTTGTATCCCATATTGAAGTGAATCTGAAAACACTGTCTATATTACAACTTCCATTAATCTGGGCCTAGTAAAGTGTCCACAATCTGTGGGTTTTTATATCCAATACTGTCCTGCATCAGAAAACTGTGTCTTTAGCGGACAGTAAAACAATCTGCGCCACATCTTCAGACAAAACCGTTAATATTGTGGGGAGTCGCTCTGGTAGACAGCGGTGCGGGTGCAATTTAGAGGCAAAACAAGGAGTCCAGATTGTGCATCAAACAGTGTTTTATTCACACTTGCACACCAGAAATGAAAACAGTCTCTTGGTGACAGTTCATACACAACAGAAATCATGTGGAAAAACCAAAAACAGGCCAACACACGGTCCAGTCACCTTGGGTGGTTTAGGTGCGGGTTCACACCTAGCAGTCGGCTCAGCCGCAGGCGATTCCACCTTCAGGTCGCAGGGCAACACCACCTTGCTGAGCTCCTTCCTCCAGGACAGAGGAATTCCTCAGCCCTGTTTGCAGGCTCCAGGATAATCACACACCCAGACACAGCTGCTGGCTGCGTTTTATACCCAGCCCCAAAACATGGACTGGACCGTGGGAGCAGCCACCCACCCTACTCTTTAGCTGCTCCCAGTAAGAGCCGGCCCGGATCGGCTTTGCAGCCATGCTATTTAACAGAGCAGCACTAGCTGCTGCAGACCAAAAACCCCGGCTCTTACCTCACCGAGGCCAGCAACCTCGGTGACACGTACCTGCTATCAAAAACAACACCTTGCACCCTCTTACACACCCCCTTTGTTCAACCCTGAGGGGTGAACACACGTGAGGCAGTGGACGCGGGACAGGGCATCTGCGTTGCCCTGCAAGCGGCCTGCCCTGTGTTCCACGAAGAATTTGAAATTCTGAAGAGATAGGAACCACCTGGTGACCCGAGCATTCCTCTCCTTGGCCTGACTCATCCATTTGAGGGGGAATGGTCGGTCACCAGACGGAACCTCCTCCCTAACAAGTAGTAGCGGAGAGATTCGAGTGCCCACTTGATAGCCAGGCACTCCCTCTCCACTATACTATATCTGGACTCGGCGGGATTGAGCTTACGGCTCAGGAAGACAACGGGATGTTCTTCCCCGTTGACCTCCTGAGACAGTACCGCACCGAGGCCTACCTCCGAGCGTCGGTCTGTACGACAAACTCCTTGTTGAAGTCGGGTGTCACCAAAACCGGGGACCCACACAGGGCCGACTTCAACGCGGCGAAGCCTCCTCCGCCTTCTCACTCCAGCTAACCCTCCCAGACTTTCGCCCCTTCAACAGGTCTGTCAACGGCGCTGCTATTGTGGCAAAGTGGGGCAC
Organism: Bufotes viridis; assembly: GCA_033119425.1. NCBI lineage: Eukaryota > Metazoa > Chordata > Amphibia > Anura > Bufonidae > Bufotes > Bufotes viridis. The sequence continues at coordinate 231,479,686 of CM065594.1, forward strand.
AAACCTCATGTAGTAACCTACAATCCCCAGGAACGACTTTACCTGCCTGGTGGTGACCGGTCGGGGCCAGTTACGAATGGCCTCTACCTTGGTTACCTGAGGTTTGATGACTCCCCGCCCAATTACATATCCCAGATATTTTGTCTCCTCTAACCCTATGGAGCACTTCTTTGGGTTAGCGGTCAGTCCGACTTTCCTCAGGGCATCCACTACCGCCTGCACCTTGGGTAAATGGCTTTCCCAGTCGGTGCTGTGGATGACTACATCATCTAAGTAGGCCGAGGCGTACCGACGATGTGGTCGCAGCACTATGTCCATTAACCTTTGGAAAGTGGCGGGGCGCCATGCAGGCCAAAGGGTAACACCTTGTAGTGATACAGGCCCTGCGGGTAACAAATGCGGTTTTTCCTTAGCCGACTCCGTTAAGGGTACCTGCCAGTACCCTTTAGTGAGGTCCAGCACAGAAAAATAACGGGCTTGTCCTAAACTTTCAACCAGCTCGTCTACTCGGGGCATGGGATACGCGTCAAACTTGGATACTTCATTTAACTTGCGAAAGTCGTTGCAGAACCGCAACGTCCCATCCGGCTTGGGTATTAGGACTATGGGACTGGCCCACTCACTTTTCGACTCCTCAATGACATCGAGCTTCAACATTAACTGTACTTCCTCCGCGATGGCCCGTCGCCGAGCCTCGGGTACCCGGTATGGTTTTAACCGGATCTTGGCCTGAGGCTCAGTGACGATGTCATGTTGGATGAGAGACGTGCGGCCAGGGAGGTCCGAGAACACATCCGTGTTCCGACTGATGAACTCCCTGACTTCCTGAACTTGTTTGGAAGACAGGCTGTCTGCAATTTTACCGTGGTTACTGCTTCACAGGCCTCGAACTGTGGGGCTGGACCCTTTCACCTAGAAGCCCTGGCCGGGGCTGTGGTCGTCGGCTGTGTCCCTATCTTTCCACGGCTTAAGTAAATTCACGTGGTACACCTGCTCCGGCTTACGCCGCCCTGGCTGGTGTACTTTGTAATTTACTTCCCTACCTTCTCGATCACCTCATAGGGGCCCTGCCACCTAGCTAGGAACTTGCTGTCAAGGGTGGGTACCAGAACCAAAACCCGATCTCCCGGATGGAAGCCCCGTACCCGAGCCTGACGATTATACACCCTACTCTGGGCTTGTTGCGCTGCCTCCATATGCTCCCGGACCAGCGGCAACACCCTTTCTATCCGTTCCTGCATCTGGGTGACATACTCAATGACACTTTTGTGGGGGACAGGCTGTTGTTCCCATGCTTCCTTGGCGATATCCAACAGGCCCCGAGGGTGTCTGCAATAAAGCAGTTCGAAGGGCGAGAACCCAGTAGAGGCCTGGGGTACCTCTCGCACTGCGAACATGAGATAGGGCAGAAGCAGGTCCCAGTCCTTCCCATCTCTAGACACCACCCTTTTTAACATATTTTTTAGAGTTTGGTTAAACCTCTCAACAAGACCGTCTGTTTGCGGATGGTAAACGGACGTCCAGTAACTGCTTTATACGCAACAATTTACACAGTTCCTTCATTACTTTGGACATAAAAGGGGTCCCTTGGTCTGTCAGAACCTCTTTTGGCAGGCCCACACGGAAAACATCTCCATTAACTCTTTGGCAATGAGCCTAGCTGAGGTATGTCGCAGAGGCACCGCCTCCGGATACCGAGTGGCATAGTCGAGAACTACCAGAATGTGTTGGTGGCCCCTGGCAGACTTTGGTACAGGCCCAATTAAATCCATAGCGATTCGCTCAAACGGTACTTCAATAATTGGCAGAGGTACCAGAGGACTACGGAAATGAGGCTGGGGGCTAGTTATCTGACAGGTTGGACAGGACTTACAATAATCTTCTACCTCCTTGAACACACCGGGCCAATAAAACCGCTGCAGTATGCGGTCCTGGGTTTTCTGCCACCCCAGGTGTCCCCAAGAACATGTTGGTGGGCAAGCTCCATGACAAGCTTGCGATACGCTGTGGGCACCACCAACTGTTCAACAGGTTCACCTCGGACTTGGTTCACCCGATACAACATATCCTGTAGAACAATAAATCGTGGGAACATTAATTCAGCCCCTGGTTTCTGGGGTTTACCATCAATTTCCAGCACATTCTCCCAGGCCCTGGTTAGGGTTTGGTCCCGTGTTGTGCGGTCCCAAAATTTTCCCCGGAGACATTGAGGTCTGCCAACTCAGGTCCCGGTGGCAAGTCCTCCGTGTCTCCCACCATTACACTCAGTGGGGTTGTTTCCCTCTACCGCCGGAGCAGTGGTCACCCCTACCGCCGGCCCTTCAGACTCGGGCTCCCAGGGTTCTGGCCTTCCAGCGGTATCAGGCCACTCTGCTAGGGTCACCCCTGTCTCGGGTCCCTCAGATACCTTTATTGCCGGCCACAGCGCCGGAAAACCGGGAAGTCCCTCCCAAGTATTAGTTCGTGTGGGAGTGTAGTAGCGACAGCCACCTCGTGGGTCCACCTACCAGCCGCTGTGGACAAAGTCACTAGTGCAGTGGGATAGTCTTTCAGGTCTCCGTGGATGCACAGGACCCCGACTTTACGGCCAGTATACTCCGCAGGCCGTACTCAGGGCAGCCCTTACCAGGGAGACTAAACTCCCGGAGTCCAGCAGAGCCACCGCCAGCGAATCTCCCACCTCTACCTGACACAGGTGGTTATGGTCTTGTACCTCACGGGTGCCAGTTGCGCACAGCTTCCGTGCATACAAGGAGTGGCGACCCCGTAGTTCACCTCCATCAGCTCATCCCGACGCGGACAGTCGGCCCTGATGTGGCCTGGCTCCTGACACCTCCAGCATACCACGGGAGGCGGGCTCGCAGGGGGTATATTCCGTGCAGGCCGCTCTGTCGCCGGACGTTGGAACTGGGGCAGAGGCCTCCGGGGTTTAACTGACCCCTTCCCAGCAAGACTCCCCTGCAGGTTTCTGGTGGCCTCGCACCGCTCCACCAGGTCGACCATCTCCAGGGCATTGGTGGGCGATACCTGGCCGATCCAGTGCTGGAGAGGGTAAGGCAAAGCCCTCCAGAAGACATCGGCTAACAGACGGTCGAGCATAGCAGTGGGAGTCAGTATGTCTGGCTGCAGCCATTTTTGCAACCGTTGTAGCAAGTCATAGTATTGTGGCCGGGCGGGTTCAGCCGGGTTAAACTCCCACTGATGCACCCGCTGGGCCCGGACCAAAACATTCACCCCCAGTCTTGCCAGGATCTCACCTTTCACAGTCGGGTAGTCAGCTGCTTGGTCACCTGGGAGGTCAAAAATACTTGCTGGGGTCCAGACGCCAGGAACGGAGCGATGACCTCTGCCCACTGTTCTCGGGGTAATTTCTCCTCACGGCCACCTTCTCGAACACCGCCAGATAGGTCTCAACATCATCCGAGGGGTCATCTTAGGGATCGCGGTACGGACAGCTTTCCGGGCATCGTGGACGCGGTGGGACGCTCCTGCCGCTTGCAACGCCATCACGTGCTGTAGCAGTAGCTGGTTGGTCTCCCGCTGCTGCACGTTAGCCTCTATGAGGGCTTTCACAGCCGCCTCCATTTTGTCGGGGATCACAGGCTGCAACTTTGCCGGCTTAATATAGGACATTCACTTTTGCCCAGCAAAAACAAAGTTCGGCGTTCACGCCAGCCTCACTGCGCATGCCCGCATCCGACACCAAATGTGGGGAGTCGCTCTGGTAGACAGCGGTGCGGGTGCAGTTTAGAGGCAAAACAAGGAGTCCAGATTGTGCATCAAACAGTGTTTTATTCACACTTGCACACCAGAAATGAAAACAGTCTCTTGGTGACAGTTCATACACAACAGAAATCATGTGGAAAAACCAAAAACAGGCCAACACACGGTCCAGTCACCTTGGGTGGTTTAGGTGCGGGTTCACACCTAGCAGTCGGCTCAGCCGCAGGCGATTCCACCTTCAGGTCGCAGGGCAACACCACCTTGCTGAGCTCCTTCCTCCAGGACAGAGAATTCCTCAGCCCTGTTTGCAGGCTCCAGGATAATCACACACCCAGACACAGCTGCTGGCTGCGTTTTATACCCAGCCCCAAAACATGGACTGGACCGTGGGGAGCAGCCACCCACCCTACTCTTTAGCTGCTCCCAGTAAGAGCCGGCCCGGATCGGCTTTGCAGCCATGCTATTTAACAGAGCAGCACTAGCTGCTGCAGACCAAAAACCCCGGCTCTTACCTCACCGAGGCCAGCAACCTCGGTGACACGTACCTGCTATCAAAAACAACACCTTGCACCCTCTTACAATATGAAGAAGGCGATCATAAAGGGACGGGGAAGTGGGCGTAATACTGATGGTGCAAGCAGAGGCCGTGGTCCTGGGCTTAAAGAAACTGTGCCTGCTGCCAGTGCACCAGAAAAAAAATAATAATCCACCTTACCCAGCTTCATGTCCAACTTAGCTGGGCACTGTCCAAGTCAGACCAGTGCGAACAGGTGGTCAGTTGGATTGCAGAAGATAATGCTTCCAGTCGGTTAAGAACCACACTCTCTTCCACTAAGTCCAGTCTCTGTAGCCAATAGTCTGGTCAACCGAATCCTCACTGTGATCCTCCTTCCTCCCACCATGTCGCGTCTGGCCAAACAAGTGATCCCACACTCGAATATTCACATGACCTCTTTTCATCGCCAGTACTTTGTTTGGCTCTCTCCCCAAGCATGCTTGAAGAGGTACCTGAGATATTGTGCCCTGATTCCCAACCTCTTGAGCCTTCACAGTCTCAAGAAGATGTCGGTGGTGAACGGCAATCATTTGTTCACGAGGTGGATGATGATGAGACACAGTTGTCAATCACTGAGGTTGTGGTTAGGTCAAGTCAGGAGGATTAGCAGAGTGGAAGAGGAGGTGGTAGACGATGAGGTCACTGACCCAACATGGGAAGGTGAAAAGCCGAGCGAGGACAGCAGTACAGAGGGGGAGGGATCCGCAGCACCGCAACAGTCTGGAAGAGGCAGTGGGGTTGCAAAAGGGAGACGTCGGCCAACACCAAACAGGCCCGCAACCATTACACCGAGCACCCCCATGCGTAAATCTACCTTGCCAAGGGGTAGGTGTTCCGCAGTATGGCGCTTTTTTGAGGAAAGCGCAGACAAATAAAAGAGTGGTAGTTTGCAATCTGTGCCATACCAAAATGAGCCGGAGCGTGAACACTAGCAACCTCACCACCCCCAGCATGATCCGCCACATGGCATCCAAGCACCCTAATAAGTGGTCCAAACACCTGGGTCCACAATCTGGGTCTGCGGGTAACACCACTGCCTCCTCTTCCCCTCTGTTACGCACTGCTGGCCAATCACCTGTCAAAGGTGCAGGCCCGGATGCCCCTCGCCCTGCACCTGGACCTTCGCATGAACTGTCAGCAACAACATTCACTTCCCTGTCCCAGCGCAGCGTCCAAATGTCGATAACACAGGCATTTAAACACAACAGCAAATACCCATCCACAGGCCATAGCACTAAATGCGCAACTTTCAAAATGACTGGCCCTTGAAATGTTACCATTTAGGCTTGTGGACACTGAGGCCTTCCGCAGCCTGATGTCGGTGGCTGTCCCTTGGTACGCAGTCCCCAGCCACCACTATTTTTCACGGTGTGCCGTGCCCGCCTTACACCAGCATGTGTCCCAGAACATCATCCGTGCCCTGACCAACACAATTACTGGGAAGGTCCACCTTACCACGGACACATGGACAAGTGCTGGTGACCAGGGATGCTACATTTCCCTGACCACACACTTGGTGAATGTTGTGGAGACCGGGAGTGAGTCGTACCCTGGGATAAATCTATTTTTAATCTTAAAGCCTTCTCTTGACACCTGGTTTCGACTAGAATTTATAAAACTTTTATTTCTGTTTCAATTTCTATTCACATATGTTATTAACTCTTTTAAAACAAATGGACTGATTGTGTAACACTGAGGTTGATTGAACTATTAAACTGGTAGGCTCGGTTTGTGCACCGGGCTGCGCGCTGCCCGTGCACCTCTACCTCACTTGATCAATATTGCTATTAGCATTCACAGTCAGCCTGGGATGGCACAGGTGCTACCCACGCCCAAGATTGTGGGCCCTATGTCGATCAGGGTCTCCGCCAGCAGCTATGTTACTGGCTCCAACCTGACTTCTCCTCCTCCACTTCCACCTCCAACAGCAGTCAGCCATCAGTCGCTAGCTGGAAGCGGTGTAGCACTGCAGTGGGTAAGCATCAACAGGCCGTGCTGAAGCTGATCTGCTTAGGGGACAAACAGCACACCGCGACTGAGCTGTGGCAGGGTATAAGGGACCAGACCGAGCTGTGGCTCTCGCCACTCAACCTACAACCAGGCATGGTTGTGTCAGACAATGGCCGTAACTTGGTGGTGGCTTTGGAGCTCGGACTTGACACACATCTCATGCCGAGCCCACGTCTTAAACTTAGTGCTTCAGCGGTTTATAAAAACCTACCCCAAGTTTGCATAGCTACTAGTGAAGGCGCACCGCTTGTGTGTCCATTTCTGAAAGTCGTCTACAGCTTTAGCCGGTCTGTCAACGCTGCAGCAGCACTTGCGGCTTCCAGCTTACCGACTGTTGTGCAAAGTGAGCACGCGGTGGAACTCTACGTTCTACACGTTGGCCAGGCTTTGTCAGCAGCAGAGGGCAGTTGTGGAATACCAGCTGCAACATGGTCGTCGCCTTTCCAGTCAACTGCCACTATTCACAAGCAAGGAGTGGGCTTTAAGGTCAGACCATTGTGAGGTTTTAAAAAGATTTGATGAATCCACACAGGGTTAGTGGCGATAATGCTATTATCAGTGTAACCATCCCACTGCTGTGTCTACTCAAAAGATCGCTGCTCACAATTAAGGAGGACGCTCTTAATGTGGCAGACGGTGAAATGGGGGAGAACATTACACAGGGTGATAGCCAGACCACCCACAGTTCGTCTTCTCAGCGCAAATTGGGCCATGAAGAGGAGGAGCTGGAGACAGTTGCCTCTGCTACAGAGGTTAGTACCAATGGAAGTAATGGAACTGTTTAGCGTGGATGGGCAGAAGAGGAGGATGAGGGGATGGAGAGTCATCCTGATGTTGACATCGACGTCTTGCCTGTTGGTACTCTGGCACACATGGTTGACTTCATGTTAGACTGCCTTTCCCGCAACCCTCACATTATATGCATTTTAGATAACACAGATTACTAGGTGTTCACTCTTCTCGACCCCCGCTACAAAGAGAACTTCTCATCTCTCATTCCTGTGGTGAAGAGGACAAGAAAAACGGTGCAATACCAGAAGGTACTTGTTGAGAGATTGCTCCAAAATTTTTCATCTGACAACGCGGCCGCCAGAGTCCGTACTTCCTTACGCAACCGAGGAAGGGAGACAAGGGGAACACACATCAGTTCCAACAAAGGCAGGGCGACACTTTCCAAGGCATGGGACACTTTCATGACACCCCGCCAGCAACCTCACCCCGAAGCGCGGCCTAGTGCTACAAGGAGAGAAACCTTTTGGAAGATGGTGAAGGAATACATCGCAGACCATGTCAGTGGCCTAAATGATCCCTCAGTGCCTTACAACGACTGGGTGTCCAAGCTGGACACGTGGCACGAACTTGCGCTCTACGCCTTGGAGGTGCTGGCCTGCCCTGCTGCCAGCGTTTTGTCTGAGCGTGTATTTAGTGCTGCTGGTAGCATTATAACTGATAAGCGTATCCGCTTGTCGACTGACAATGCTGACAGGTTGACTCAGATAAAAATGAACAGGGCTTGGATTGCCCCTGACTTCTCAACTCCACCAGAGGAGAACTGAGATGATTGATGATGAACATAAAGGCAATTTCAATGTATTGTTTATAATGTACTCAGTCTACTGTAGTGTATTCCCATGCACCTTTTCCACCACAAAAAAAAGTGTTGCTGGTTGAATCTTGTTTTCTACTACTCCTCCTCATCCAGATTGTATATATTCCCTCCACTACAATTTTTAAAAATAGTCAGCTCACCAGCATGCCCTAAAGTGGGTCAACTCACCAGCAGGCCCTCAACCATAATGTTTTACAGGGTTAGCTCACCAGCAGGCCCTCAATCATAATGTTTTACAGGGTCAGCTCACCAGCAGGCCCTCAACCATAATGTTTTACAGGGTCAGCTCACCAGCAGGCCCTCAACCATAATGTTTTACAGGGTCAGCTCACCAGCAGGCCCTCAACCATAATGTTTTATAGGGTCAGCTCACCAGCAGGCACTCAACCAAAATGTTTTATAGGGTCAGCTCACCAGCAGGCCCTCAACCATAATGTTTTGTAGGGTTAGCTCACCAGCAGGCCCTCAACCATAATGTTTTACAGGGTCAGCTCAGCAGCAGGCCCTCGCCCGTTATGTTTTAGAGGGTCACCAGCAGGCTCTTGCTCCAAATGTTTTTGAGGGTCACCAGCAGGCCACCAATCATAATTTTTCACCACAAAAAAAAGTGTTGCTGGTTGAATCTTGTTTTCTACTCCTCCTCTTCATCCAGTTTGTATATATTCCCTCCACTACAATTTTTAAAGATAGTCAGCTCACCAGCATGCCCTAAAGAGGGTCAACTCACCAGCAGGCCCTCAACCATAATGTTTTACAGGGTCAGCTCACCAGCAGGCCCTCAACCATAATGTTTTACAGGGTCAGCTCACCAGCAGGACCTCAACCATAATGTTTTACAGGGTCAGCTCACCAGCAGGCCCTCAACCATAATGTTTTGTAGGGTTAGCTCACCGGCAGGCCCTAAACCATAATGTTTTACAGGGTCAGCTCAGCAGCAGGCCCTCGCCCGTAATGTTTTAGAGGGTCACCAGCAGGCTCTTGCTCCAAATGTTTTTGAGGGTCACTAGCAGGCCACCAATCATAATTTTTCAAGGGTGTATATGATGCCCTCCTTTGTGTTTAATAAAGGGTGTATTGTAGTGCCAGTTCCTTGTAATTTTTGTCAGCCCTTTCACTTAGTGCATAGGCTTTATGAGTGTAGGAGTCCCACTACCTGAACAATTGTACCACAATGTAAACAGGGCCCTCGTTTATGTGATATACAGGCTGTTTCGGAGTGCCTCTTGCTTGTAATTTTTGGCAGCACTTGCACTTTATATACAACTGAATATACAGAAAACAAGGTTTCCTAACCATTTTTTCTGTGAAATAGTTTTTATTGGGGGAGGTTTGTGCGTATTTTTGTCAGTCTGAAAAGGGGCGTACAACTCGGACAACATGGTTCCCAGCAGCGACCTGGGAGTCCAAGATGCATCCATACACCGTCCCCATGCTGTTCCCGATCCATTTCAATGGTGTTTCTGTTACTTTTAGACCTTTTCCAATGGACCAGGGGGTGCCTGGTTGTCTCCTATTGACTTCCATTATACTCGTGTGCTCGGCCGAGTGCACGAATATCGCTATGTGTTCGGACCGAGTACCCGAACACCCGAACACTTTGGTGCTTGCTCGTCGCTAATACGGTCGCGTGCATGAGCTTTTATGTATATTATACTCTTTTGTTCCTTAATAATTGTTATGATCTCCTAACCAAGCAGGGCCACTACTTATGAGCTTGGTCCATAGCATACATATATGTGAAGCAATAAATTGAAATATAAAATATAAAATATTAAAGCGAGTCTGTCAGCAGTTTTGTCCATGCAAAACTGCTGATAGCACTAGGTAGGGGCTAAAGAGAGCAGTATAAACATATTTCTTGTGAAACTTTTTTATCGACAGAAGTATTGTGAATATAATGTTTTTTTCCTGCCAGATTCTGTTCCTTAAAGCATACCTGAGTTTTGAAAAAAAGTTTGCATAATGGCTGTGCTTCTTTGTACAATTATAACTGTGAAGGAACAGTTATGTTTGGGCTTCCCTAAAGTCTTTTTCAGTCATATTAATCCCTGTTTAAACTGCACAGCTAGATGCATTTCTCTGAGAAGCAGTGGGTCTCTCCCTTCTGCTAGCACTGTATACAGTGACCTCACTTCCCTTTTTTTTTAGGTAGTTCAAAAGAGAAGAGATACATCACACTTACAGAAAATCAGTGATGTTTAGAAGCAGTTATTTTATTAGGCTTAGGATCTCAGCTAGCTCTCACATGCCCCCACTTCCTCTCAGCTGTCTTCTGAGTCTCTGTTACTAGAGACGTACATTGCCTGACAACAGGCTGTGAACTGCAACTTGGTGGAAGTGAGTCCCCCTAGTGGCCATGACTTAATAGCTTTTTTTCAGGTGGATGCAGACATATTTTTTAAATTAAGTGACTTCGAAATTTGCTAGTACAAAACAATTTTCTATTAAATGAAATGAGAAGCTGCTACTGCTTCACAGTGCCTTCTCTCTGCTCTGAGTGACAGCTACTAGTTGGATGATATGGCTGTGAAGCAGCTGAATACAGAGAAAACTTCACAGTGAAGTTCCACTTAAGTAGTAGAATCTGGCAAAATAAAACTTTATATTCACTAGTGATGAGCGGCAGGGGCAATATTCGAATTTGCGATATTTCGCGAATATTTGGTAGAGTATTCATCATATTTTCACGAATTCGAAAATTTGTGAATATGGTCTTGATTGCGAAAATCAGCAATGTAATATGTGTGTAATGCGCGCGCAATACAGGCGTGGGTCACTATAGCTACATTTTTCAAGCTGCTAGAAGTTTCCTGAGACTGGAGAAAATGGTGGCAGAACATTACAATAGCTTTATATGCAGATATAGTGCTCCGATATATTTGTGATTGAGAAATCGGTACTAATGATGCAAATATTTTGGCGCAATGCGTGCAAGTTCATATTTTAACAGGTCTGACTACATATTAGTGATTGGTGCACTGAGTATTGTTGTGAACTTGTGACATCACAGCACTATGTATGTAGCATGTATGTATGGACAGCACTTAACACCCTGCTACACTATATCACTATCTAACCTACACTGACTATCTCCCACTAACTATCCACACAATGGAACCTTTTTCAAGCATCACTGCTTGAAAAAGGTTTCATTGTGCGGACCGAAACGTTGTGTTGGTGTAAATAAAAGACACTGTCACTGGAGGTGCCGTGGACTTTTTCTTTTTTGTATCGAGCATTGGGACATTGGATCGACCCCACAGCCGCTGGCACTCCATTTCTGATTTCTGTGGTGCTGCAAAGTTGTTTTTGTATATATGTGTGTATATATATATATATATATATATATATATATATATATATATAAGCTAACTAACTATCTAATGTAATGTGACACAGTAAAGCACAGAGCACAGCAATCATAGCAATGACACTGCTGTCTCTCTCAGAACTGTAATAAACTGTAGAAAATGGCTGCTGGGGGGGTTCTTACATAGTAAGGGGTAGGCAACTTTCCTATTGCTTTCTAGGGATGTTGCTAAGCTCAGACAAGGACATTGCAGCCTTCTCACTGGCCCACAAGCTAGAAACAGGGAGGGATCATGGGTTCAGTTAAAATAAAATCTAGAATATTCGAAAATTACAAATATATAGCACTATATTCTAAATATTCGCGAATTCTCGAAGTGGCGATATTCGCAATTAAAATTATTATTAGCTATTCGAATATTCGCGCCCATCACTAATATTCACACTAAACCTAATGATAATAGTGCCACAAAAGGTATATTTGTACTAACCCCCTACCCTTGCCTAGTACTGTCAGCAGTTTAGCATGGTCAGAATTTCTGAGGGACTCTCTATAAACACTGCATTCTGAACTATATGGTCTAAATCAAATATAACCGTAAGATACATTTAATTTTTTCTTTATAATAAATATTATTAGTGGTGCTTTTATCAGGATTGCATGGAATCCAATGGAAGAAGAACAATGTTTTATATTTTGCTCCCTGGAAGCTAGTGGGATGTCATATGGACTGCGGTCATTCATCCCTATACAGTTTGTGGTCAGTGTGTCTCTGCTTACACAGAGCAATGTGCTGGCCACAAACTATGAAAGAGGTCATTACTTTTGGTGATCCGCGGACCCTTATACAGGACAAGGATCATACAAATATTTGTCCCCAATAATTGGCCTGTGTAAAAGGACCATAAGACAACGGGAAAATCATTAGCTTTGGAGCATAAAGTTATAATGGGAGGACCCAGGGTTTAGGGTCACTCTCTGAGGACCCTGTTGATCCATGCATTACATCAGGGATGGCCAACCTGCAGCTCTCCAGCTGTTGCAAAACTATAACTCCCAGCATGCCCAGATTGCCTACAGCAGGGCATGGTGGGAATTGTAGTTTTACAACAGCTGGAGAGCTGCAGGATGGCCATCTCTGCATTACATAGGTTTCAATGGATTCCTGCATATTGCATTGTTAGAGAGAGAAAAAAAAAAGATTTCCAGCAGCAGAACCCCCTGTGATCAGCACATTGTCGCGAGCCTATCAGATACCTAGGGGTTGTCCAAATCAGATGGCCCCTTTACAGAGGAGGGAATTTTTAAAGATTGGCTGATCTCAGGATAACTATACCAGATGCAACTTTGCAAACAATGTGACCAATGACCGACGACTTTCACTTTTACAAATGAATTTTTTCACATAGAACACATTAAAATTATATTAGAAATGATAATCCAACATGCTGGAAATTCTTTCCAATAGATGATTGTAAGAGATAATGTCCAAAGAGAGACACAAATTGCTCCAAAAAATGCATAATTAAAGTCACAATCGTAGCATTACTTAGGATAATTGTACTCGCTGAAAATCTTTCATCTTTGCCGAATTCTCCAAAGCAATTAAACAACAGATGGACTGATATAGCTGCACCCATGGGCGTAGTTTTTAGGGGTGCAGAGGTAGCAGTCGCTACCGGGCCCAGGAGCCTGAGGGGCCCCAAAGACCCTTGTGCCGCATAAGAAGATACACAAAGCACTGAGGGAAGGGGGCCCAAGCTGAACTCTTGCACCAGGGCATATGAGGCATTAGCTACGCCCCTGGCTGCACATATAGAAGGATGGATGGATGCATGGATGGATAGATAGATTATTGATTGATAGATAGATAGATAGATAGATAGATAGATAGATACATACATAGATAGATACATAGATGGATAGATATACTATAGTCATGTACGTATGATAGATAGATAGATAGATAGATAGATAGATAGATAGATTAGATAGATAGATAGATAGATAGATAGATAATAGATTGATTAGATGGATAGATAGATATAGATAGATAGATAGATAGATAGATAGATAGATAGATAGATAGATAGACTCTGAGAAGGGATGGGGGAGGGGAAATACTTTGCATTGTCCTGTAATCTATGAAGTACTGCAGGTGTTAATGGGGAGGCGCACATTAAAGTGATAACAGTCATACACATTCCGGCTAATGAACTGTAAGCTCTGTGACTAAGTATCATTAACTATTAGCATGCCAATGGGCAAGGCGAGGAATATAACAGTGGAATAAAGAATTGCAGAGGCGCTGTTACAAGGGAGGTGGAGGCTAGGAAAGAGTTAATAAAAAGAATAGGAGAAGGAGGGAGAGTGAAAAGAGGGAAACAGAGAGAGAGTGGGGAGAGAGGCCTGGGAACAAGAACAAGAGAGAAAAGAGAGAGGGGGTTGAAAATAGTGAGTGAGAGAAAGAGAGAGACCACAGAACGGATGTTTGAGAGAAGGAGAATAAATGATGCCCAACCCCCCCACCCTTCCCTCTCCCTCCTCTCTCTCTCCCTCTCTGTCTTGTTGTTTCAAACAATAGACACAGCCTCCCTCCCTCTATCACACACACATACACACACACACTCAGCAAGAGGCAGTGCAGCTCACACAGGAGCCTGAAGAAGAGAATTTAAAAAAAATTTACACAAAACATCAAGCTGCTTTAATGCCCCTCCGGCCGCCTTGTGATGGACGTTAGGTTCTACCCTCCTGCCCCCACCAGCGTGGGCACCTTATCTACAGACCCCACCTGCCTCAGCCCCCTGGACTTTTATCACTGCAACAAGGTACAGTGTTGACACTCTGCTGCCACATCTGCTCGTAGCAATTGCTCTGCTCTTATTCAACTGCTTGCTCTTATTGCTGATTGAGTGGGAAAGGGTTAAGACCAGTGGTGGATGGCAACTTTGTGTGCCCAGTGGTGCCCCGGGATGGAGGCTGAACCAGATCTTTAGAAAGAAAGAGTTTGCCAGTGAGAAGTTGGTTGGCACTGTGACATGACCAGGCTGACACGCCACTTGCTGGTCTGGTCCACTCTACTACATCTGGGTATTTGACTGGAGGGTACATGGTGTTTGGAGAACCAGGTTCTAGCTTGCTGCATGCTGTGAACTTGCAGGACAGAGTGTAGTACTTGGGATGACAGCAGCAAGGAAGTGCAGGTTGTGCTATCAGGCAAGGGATGCTTGTTTAACCCGACGATTGCCGAAATGTCCTCTGTGTGTAGATTTTGTCACCAGCACTTAGGGAACCAGTCAAATTACTGGCAAACTTCCCTCAACGTCAAGTCTTGCACAGGACATTTACTGCTCCTCTGATGTCACATTGTACCATGTTGTCCTGCACATGATTGTAGGAACATACGTTACGCTACATCATACTATGCAGCGTGCAGATGCTGTGGTGTCATCAGACGGACCACTATGAGTTCATGAAGGTAAAAGTAGTTTTGCCAACCAGCATAAATTCAGATAGGTTCAGAAAGTTGTGATGCCCACTATGAATGAAAAATGGTATGGGGGTTGATGTGATGGATGGCCACTATGAATTGTGTGAGGTATGGGTAGATGTGCTGTCAGCTATGAATTCTCAGAGGTATGTTAGTTGTGTTCTCCATGAATTAATAGATGGACACATCTCTTGGATATGCATATCATGAATGGGCAGATGTAAGGGTAAATAGATTGTCACCATGAATTTACATAGGTACTCTATAGGTAGTTGTGGTGTCCATCATGAATCCATAAAAGTAAAAGAAATTGTGGTGGCCACCAATAAGTCGTAGAAGTAGATTTGGTCCACATCATAAAATCAATGAAGTAAATTTGCTGGCTACCATAAATTTATAGAAGTAGAAATGGTAACCACCATAACCTCATATTGACAGAAGCAGAATTGAAGAAGACCACTATGAATTCACAGAAGCAGATTTGGTGTCCACCATTAATTCAAAGAGATGGAGGTAGTTGTGTTGGTCGCCATAAATTCATCAAGGTCTGACACGCTAACCTTTCTATGACTTCCAATGTGTCATTCCCTTAGCTCCGAACAGGTGACAAGTTCTTGAGACACCAGGCATGGTTGGTTGAGATCTTTCCTAAGGAATACAAACACCTTACAACTCCTCTCATTGACTGCCATTGGCTACACTATTTGTCCTTCCCACTTCCAAATCCCCCCCAAAACCATTCCTAGCCTTGTCCAACCACCCCTCCCTTCTCTGGCCATTAAAAATAAATGATTATAAGATCACGCCTTCATTTCCATGTGTATGGAAATGTGATTGCCTTTAACCCCTACAATCCCAGGCATAAAATAAAACTAAAAAAAAAAAAAAAAAAGAAATAAACCTGTCCTCCCGCATTGTATCTTTTTATAGAGCTGAGGTGAGCTGACACACAATTGAGGAAAACAATTTGAGATGTCAGATATTATGGTGCGGCATCTAACAGGAAAATGTCCTCATTTATGTGGTAGTTGGGTTCACAGTAAACTTGCAGTGCATATAGGCAGACGTGCCAGAGGTGTTCTAAATAATAGAGGGCATTCACACTGCTGGATCTGCCATCACTTGCCATGTTCCGGATTTTAGACAAGTATCTTAGGGTGAGTATTGCTTTATTAAATTATACCTTTATTTAGCAAATGAGCTACATTGTATTGTGGTTGTTCTTTATGTACAATATATTGTTATGTGCGGTAAGGGGGATCAGGTTGTACTCTATACGTATGCATTATATTCATTATACACGGATGTATCCTTCGTTTGGGCACTGTAACTATTACTTGGTAGGTGACCCTGCAGTCCTGTAGAAACCGGGCACAGCACATTGTATCAGGATGATACCCTTAGCCCTTGTACCTCTCTAGTGTTAGCTTTATAAGGCTAACCTCATCCAGTGTCCTTCATTGTGGACAGTTCTCGACTTCTTTCACACAAGAAGAAAGAAAAAAAAACAAAAAACAGTCGACCAACAAGTCCTAATAGCATCCTATGGACTGTAGTGGCCATTGAGGCTGTGAGAGGTGCAGAGTTATTCTCATGGTGACAGATCATCACAAGGCCTTTGTGTCAGAACAAAAGTTACAAGGACTGGAAATACCTCAGTTTACATTGATGTAAGCCCCAGTTACAGTGCCTGCCCTGGGAATAAACAAAGCTCACCCCGTCACTGTAAGAGAGGAAACAGCTCTCTGCTCCAGGGCTACCAGCCGCTGACTAGCCTCTATGTATGCCTAGTTCTGTGCATTTGGCTCATTTATTACCAATATGTATACGTGTGTGCATGTTCACCTACCGTATATATATTTTAGATGCGTATATACTTTAGCTATATGTATATCTATCTATCTTTATATATATCTATATATGTATATATATATATATATATATATATATATATATATATACATATACACTATGAATAGAGATTGATACATTCCGTTGTATCTATTTATCAATATATGAAATAAATATGTGTTTTGTCATTATCTGCATATATAAATATACTTGTTTAAATATTTACGTTTAATTATGTGTACATATGTATCTATATATATATATATATACATACTGGTATATATAGTATATATTAGTCACTTTGACATTCATTCTAAAATGACCTTTGTCACGAACTATATCAAATAAAGTGAGCGCCATATTTATTAAAGCAATTGCGCCATTTTCACCAATGATTCACCAACAGACCATTTCCTCCCCTCAAGTACACCTAGTCAAAAATCATTTGCAGATGCTACAGTTTCAGGCGGATTCGCAGGAGAAACGAAAGCACTGGGCAAAGATGACTTTTGATAAATGACACACACGGTCTTGTAAGGAAAGTTTATGTTGTACAAGAAACTGATTTCCAAGGCTGTATATACTACACGGTTATACATGGCTGTATATAGTACATGGTTGTATAAAGTACATGGTTATACATGGCTGTATATGCTACAAGGTTATATATGGCTGTATATAGTACATCGTTATACGTGGCTGTATATAGTACACGGTTATACATGGCTGTATATATTTCATGGTTATACATGGCTGTATATAGTACATGGTTATAGATGGCTGTATATAGTACCTGGTTGTATATCGTACATGTTTATACATCGCTGTATATAGTACACAGTTATACATGGTTGTATATAGTACATGGTTATAAATGGCAGTATATACTACACGGTATACATGGTTGTATATAGTACATGGTTATACATGACTGTATATAGTACATGGTTATACATGGCTGTATATATTTCATGGTTATAAATGGCTGTATATACTACACGGTATACATGGTTGTATATAGTACATGGTTATACATGGTTGTATATATTTCATGGTTATAAATGGCTGTATATAGTACACGGTATACATGGTTGTATATAGTACATGGTTATACATGGTTGTATATAATTCATGGTTATAAATGGCTGTATATAGTACATGGTTATACATGGCTGTATATAGTACATGGCTATACATGGCTGTATATAGTACATGGCTATACATGGCTGTATATAGTACACAGTTATACGTGGCTGTATATACTACACAGGTATACATGGCTGTATATACTACACGGTTATACATGGTTGTATATAGTACATGGTTATACATGGCTGGATATAGTACACGGTTATACATGGCTCTATATAGTACATGGTTATACATGGCTGTATATAGTACATGGTTTTATTTGGCTGTATATAGTACATGGTTATAGGTGACTGTATATAGTACACGGTTATACATGGCTCTATATAATACATGTTTATACATGGCTGTATATAGTACATGGTTATACATGGCTGTATATAGTGCATGGTTATACGTGGCTGTATATAGTACATAGTTATACGTGGCTGTATATAGCATACGGTTATACGTGGCTGTATATAGTACATGTTTATACATGGCTGTATATAGTACATGGTTATACATGGCTGTATATAGTACATAGCTTTACGTGGCTGTATATAGTACATGGTTTTACGTGGCTTTATATAGTACATGGGTATACGTGGCTGTATATATTTCATGTTTATAAATGGCTGTATATAGTACATGGTATTATGTGGCTGTATATAGTACACGGTTATACATGGCTGTATATAGTACATGGTTATACATGGCGGTATATAGTACATGGTTATACATGGCTGTATATAGTACATGGTTATACATGGCTGTATATAGTACATGGTTATACATGGCTGTATATAGTACATGGTTATACATGGCTGTATATAGTACATGGTTATACATGGCTGTATATAGTACATGGTTATACATGGCTGTATATAGTACATGGTTATACGTGGCTGTATATAGTACATGGTTATACGTGGCTGTATATAGTACATGGTTTTACATGGCTGTATATGGTACATGGTTTTACGTGGCTGTATATAGTATTTGGGTATACGTGGCTGTATATAGAACATGGTTATTCATGGCTGTATATAGTACACGGTTATACATGGCTGTGTATAGTACATGGTTATACATTGTTGTATATAGTACATGGTTGTATAAAGTACATGGTTATACATGGCTGTATATAGTACACGGTTATACATGGCTGTATATAGTACATGGTTGTATAAAGTACATGATTATACATGGCTGTATATAGTACACGGTTATACATGGCTGTATATAGTACATGGCTTTACATGGCTGTATATAGTACATGGTTATACATGACTGTATATAGTACACGGTTATACATGGCTGTATATAGTACATGGTTATACATGGTTGTATATAGTACATGGTTTTACATGGCTGTATATACTACACGGTTATACATGGCTGTATATAGTAACATGGTTATACATGGCTGTATATAGTACATGGTTATACATGACTGTATATAGTACACGGTTATACATGGCTGTATATAGTACATGGTTATAGATGGCTGTATATAGTACATAGTTATACATGGCTGTATATAGTACATGGTTATACTTGGCTGTATATAGTACATGGCTGTATATAGTACATCGTTATCCATGGCTGTATATGTTTCATGGTTATACATGGCTGTATATAGTACATGGTTGTATATAGTACATGGTTATACATGGCTGTATATAGTACATGGTTATACTTGGCTGTATATAGTACATGGTTGTATATAGTACATCGTTATCCATGGCTGTATATAGTACATGGCTGTATATAGTACATGGTTATACATGGCTGTATGTAGTACATGGTTATACTTGACTGTATATAGTACATGGCTGTATATAGTACATCGTTATACATGGCTGTATATAGTACATGGTTATACATGGCTGTATATACTACACGGTTATACATGGCTGTATATAGTACATGGTTATACATGGCTGTATATACTACACGGTTATACATGGCTGTATATAGTACATGGTTATACATGGCTGTATATACTACACGGTTATACATGGCTGTATATAGTACATGGTTGTAAATTGGCAGTATATAGCGCATGGTAACAAGATTCTTACATTCATACTGAATGTACTGTACATGTCCTCATGAAAGTATATGGACTGGTAGTGCCATTGATTTATATGATACATGAAATATAGACAAGTAATATATATATATATATATCTCGCAATTTCATCTTGGCAAGTATAGGAAACTGAAATGATACAATGAAGGCAGCACATATAGGCTCATATAGATTTACATTCATATTATCATTAACCCGAGGGTGTATAAAAAGCCAGGCCTTTACCCAGGATGGAAGCAGCATCTTAGGTGCACCTTTCCCACACAATGTGCCACGTTTTAGGTACCTAAATGTGGTCCTCACTGGTATTCACGGAGAACGCTGGGGGGACGGGGGAGAAACTTTTAGACTATCCAATTACACATTATTAATTTACAAATACACGCAGCTTGACTATAAATCATTTTTGGGATCATACATACTATTCAGATGTAAGAGGTTTCTGCAATGCATTCAAAATATTTTAGGGTCACCAAACCAGCACAAGGGTCCTTCTCTCCCTATGCTATAACCTATGTGTATTAGAGGATCACACTATTGTTAATACATCTACAGCTGTACATACTGAACCACTGTGCACACAAAGATATCCTCATAGTTAATAGTTACACAGGTTAAAAAAAGAGACTAGTTCCACCTGTCTCCGATTATACAACACTAATTGTTAGATTAATTATCATCCTCAATGCCATTTGCTATTAGATAAGCATCCAGACAAGTAAATTGTCATGCAGCCTATCCACTGACATGTAAAGAGTGAATTCAATGTTATTATTGCAGTACTGAGAATGTCCACTTGGTGTCACTGTGGCCCCTGCTTCAGCTCCGCACTTTGGTAGGTCAGGGAGATAGCACATTGAGTGAAATTGGTTTGTCGTTCCTGGATTAAGAAGAAAAATTAAACCTTGTGTTCAATGTTCTGCTTTTTTTGTGCTATTAGCAAGAAAATATCAAATATCTCGGCCTGGAAGCTTTTTGGGAATTAAGGGGGCTTAGGATTTGGTATCCTCGTTTAAGGCGAGCTGTCTTTTGCTATAATACGGAGTTTAGTTAATTGGTTAATTTGGTGTTAATTAGAAAGTTCAATAAACAAAGGCCTGTGGTTGGGCAACTGGCTGTACCGTGGATATTCTGTGACCCATAAAACATCTGCTTGTAGGGATGAGGGGGGCACAGATATTTCTAAAGCAAATATGGAACGCTGCCAGTTTATAGCTCCATAGCTGTTCATACTGTGCACCTGTTGCCTATAGAGGTTCTAGTAGCCATTTTATTAGCCAGACCGTAGATTATGAGAACACAGCATGTCCATTTATTCGGGATCTGTGCCTTACCCAAGTGTAAATTAATTATCCATTATTTTGTATTGTTTTTTTTTAACCAATTATTGAAAAAAAAAAAGATCCTTAACCTAATTTTCTGTGTAACCTGAAGAGGAGCGCTAACAGGGTGTTGATATGGGCGGGGTGAAATTAGGAAACCAATGCTGTTTTATCTGTGGGCTGTGTCTGGTACTGCAGCTCAGCTCCAGTAAAGTGAATGGAGCTGAGCTGCAATACCGGGCATGGCCCATAGACTAGAGAGGTGCTGTTTTTGAAAGACAAAAGAAAGCAGCCTTGCTTTATCCGACCTCATTTTATGCCTGAGCTTAGGAAGCAGCAAAGTGGGCTCAAGTAAGGGAGCTGACAGTATGTATGAATGAATATGAAAAGAACATAAAAAATTCTCTCCTCCACTGGTTCAGGAAAGTGGCGTTCAACACAATGTGGTGCAAATCTCTTAGCTTCTGTATGGTCATAATGCAGAAAGGTGAAAGTTAGAGACATCGGGTATATATAGTCAGTGTACAGGTATATTGCCTTGTGATGTCACTTTAAGAAAAACTTGTTATTTTCCATGCAATGCAGAATGTGTATATAGTTACTATGAGAATCGATCACGAGAGCAGCTTGTTTCATCCTGGATGACATGTTGTCTTCCTCAAGAATTAATGAAATCACATTGCCATTTGTCACATGCTACTCCAATGTCATCTTCCATGAAATGTATTTTCTGAAAAAAAGCTGGTGTGCTATGCCATAAAGTCAGAGAAAGAATTCAGCTAAATATGCAATTTTGGGTTAAAAAAGCTACATTTTAACAGCTTCCAAAATAAAATAAAAAATCATGATAAATTCTTGCTTAGGGCCTCTTGACATGTATCTAGCAGTCGGACTCAGTTAACTGAAGCTAGAACTGATCCTGTAGTTTTCTAAGGGATCAGTGTCAGAATGGCCCACCAGAGTACCAGAGGATCCTCCAGTGGATTCAGGCTCCCATACCATAGTGGGCCCGAAAAGTCCAGGAAAAAATGTAATATTTGGAGCTGCCTTTGGAGTCAATTACTTGTCACAAGGGTTATTTCTTTGACTCAAAACCTATAAGACTTTATTGATGATTTGAGGGTTGGGCCCCAAGATTAATTTCCAATGGTGGATCCAAGGAACCTCAATCCGACCTTGTATGGGATTGTTCATTATCATCTAGAGCATCAAAAAACACTGTACCTCTGGTAGTGCTTCCGTGGGGTTCTGTGCCTCCGTTCCACACCACAGCTCCGGATTGTGGAACCATTCAAGTGAAAGGGTCCGCACCCGTGATGTGGGAAGCACACAATCAGTGCCCGCATACTGCGGACCCGCTGTTTGCGGGCCGCAATACGGCCACTGCCAGGCAACGGCCATGTACATGAGGCCTTACCGCTTACCAGAATTAGATGACTTTCCTTGAGCCCCACATAAGAAATGTTACTCAGGGCCTACCATGTGTATACAGGACAAATTTTTTGTTAACGTTCTATAAGGTGGGAGTCTCCATCACGGAGTTTGCAAAAAAAAAAAGTGGAGAGAAAGTTCTTGCATGCAAAACTTTTTTCTCCTCTAAAGTAAAAAAATAAGTTTTCCCAAACAGAAACTGAATAGATTCCATTATAGTCAATGTCCTCTGTTAGGCTGTGTTCCTTATGTGTGGAATCTGCTCCTATAACGAACAGATCAGAGGAATTGAAATAAATAATGCTGATGTGAAAGAGTAGGATATCTGGTGGTCATTGGTTCCAAGGTCAGTTCCAAATGATCTTTTGCTAGACCTCAGGGGCCCTGTATTAGATCCTGTGGTATTCTGGTGGGCCAGTCCAACCCTGCCCCTTACCAGTCCTATCCTTTCTATGCACTATTCCAATGACACAAAATTTTATTAAAGTGCTCAGAATGGTGTAAAAAAATAAAAGAATAGATACTAACTCTCACCACTGCTGTTCTGACCGTTACTGCGACTTACTGGTCTCCACATCCAGGCCATGGCTGGACACACATGAAATAGTAGGAGATGACCACTCAGCCAATCACTGGCCACAGCAGTGACCAGCCTCTGCCAGTGATTGGTCATCTTCTACTATTTCCTGTGTGTCCCAAACGGAAAAGAAAAGATGACTTACCTGCTTCCCGTCACCGGCTCCTCTTGGCCTACAATGCTCCACTGGGCTCCATCGATGTGAACATCTGGTTTGACATCACCGCAGCAAATCACTGACTGCCTCCCCTTACAGCATAACAAATCATCATATGACGTAAGGGGATCTGGTCGACACAGCAGCCAGTGATTCGCTGCTGCAATGTCAAACCAGATGTTGACATCAATGTAGGCCAGAGGAACATAACAGGCCTGCAGGAGAAGGAGCGGGAAGCAGGTAAGTATTCTCTCCTTTATACATCTGGCAAAATGGGGAGGTTTGCCAAAACTCCCCCCCCCCCCCACCTCTCATTCCTGAACAACCCCTTTGAAGTGTATTTCCTCCTAGAATATGTCTATCATACAGTATATTAGTAAATGCAGCAGTCCAAGTTTGGCAGTTATGTTTCATTTACGTACAGAGATATTGACAATTTTCTTTTCAGTCATGGCAGCCATTTTGGAATCAGGAACGCATGCCAAGTGTATTAGCAGAACCTGAATTCTTAGAAACTGATGACCAACTGTGATTTTGTCAGCTTACTTGCAGTTCACCAAGAAGCTAACTGAATTGCACAGAGCACTTCGAAGAATAGATGTGCTCCAATTTTTTTTATTTATTGTTGAAATAAAAAAAAAAATAATATATCAACAATAAGACAATAATATAATATATCACAGGATCTAATAATAATAATAGTGATAGTAATGTAGATAGATAGATAGATAGATAGATAGATAGATAGATAGATAGATAGATCTGACACCATTTTTTCAACTGATGCAAATGCTAGAGGATTACTTGTTGGATCATTTCCAGGTCACATTGTTTTATTATATTGACATTTAACATGTTTTATAATCTGCTTCCACTGGCCCATTGTCTTCTTGTCATTGTTTATGTACCGTTGGGGAAATTACAGCTCTGTATTTTTTCAACAGGTAAAACAGCAACACTGAGCCTAAAAATAATAAAAAAAAAATGGCTTAAACCTCATAGAAAGATAAATCAGGGTGGGCTTGGTCTTGTCTAGCTTTTATTGCAAGCACATTATAATTCATAATTATATAAAAATTAATTATAATTCAAACATAATTCCAGGCCCAGCATTTAAACCCCCCAGATGCTGCAGTCACAACAGCGAGCATTGCATCTGAGTGGATAAACAGAGCGAGGGGGCCCCTCTGTTCTCTTATTGGTACCCAGCGAATGCCTAGCAGGTGGCATACCAGCCAGGTGAGTTTTGAAGGCAGCCAAGCCTGCCATGTTAATCCCTCTATTACGCCCTGCCTCTGGCAGTCTGTAATAGTATGCTGGTAAAAATCCCTATACAATGTACAATGTACATTATAAAAAATAGTACAGTACGTCAGTAAAAGAGATCAAACAATTGCAGGTTCAAGTCCCCTTAGGGGGCTTAAAAAATTTACACAACGGTTGAACAAAGTTTTTAAGAACTTAGGCTAGTTTCACATCTGTGGCTGGCTTCTCTGGCAGGCTGTTCCGGCAGAGCCTGCCCACTGGACCCCATTGACTATAGTGTGATCTAGCGGAGATTTGACACATAGTGGTTTCTGTCTGTCCAACTTCCAGCATTCTTTGCCAAAACAGCCTGCCAGAGAGCACAGCCGCAGATGTGAAACTTGCCCTACCCAGTAAAAAAACAATCCATCAAACAGTTTTTTAATTTTTTGAAAGTAGTCAAGCTTAACAAAAACTATATTCATTTGGCATCTCAATAATCGATTCCGACCCATAGAACAGAATTAACAGGTCAGTTTACCTCACAGTGGAAACTGTGAAAATGAAATCCTATATATGAACGGTAAAGCTGCAGAGTTTTTCACAACCCAAATTTATATTTTATTATATATTAGATGTACCTCAAATTGGTGGCATTAAAATACAACTTGTCCCATAATTCAAGCCGTCATACAGCTATGTTGATGAGAGAATAAAAAAGTAATTGTTTTTGAAATTTGGAGATGAAAAAAATCTTAACTATTGCTTTTGAGTGCATAAGAGAAGGTTAGGAAGCAGATTCTCCTCTACTTTCTGTGTTCAGTGGATGGAAGTTAGTACCCTCCCACCATCTCGACGAGAAGCGCAAACTAGACATTTAGCATGCCAAGGGGAAAACTGCTATAAAAAGCCAGATACAAGTCATATAATATAATGTTATTCCTCATGTACAGACACTGTAGTATTGAGTAATGTAGAGTTTGTCGAAAGGTTAAGTACAAGAAGCCTAATAAATTATGTCACCTGTATATAGGAAATGCCTGCCACCAGAGAACAGTTGCGCAGGAGCAATAGTGAAAACGGTGCGTGCTACCATGTGTCGTAGCTCGTAGGAGAGTGTCTGGCGCCCATATTGAGTCTATAACATATTTCATCCATGATAAAAATGTGATCGTTTTCTTCTTTCCATTAGAGGATTTACTCTGGGGAACTCAATGTGATTGTATCGTCATCTGTTTACATGGGAAATTTAATTCAGTTTTCTGTTATCAGCTCAGTACAGAAATCAAATTTCAGCCAAGCTTTAGAAAGCTTCTCTTTTTTTATGCATAAGAGAAGGTACAAGGGACTTATAGGACCTCGCTCCCCGTCCTGGTCTAGTGCCAGCCCTAGTCACTCTACATTACACTTGTGTTCTAGTTAGACACCCAAAGAGACTTTCCTAAGTTCTGATGAAATTTCATGTTGTGTTCAAGTAACAGAATAAAAGTCAGATGCAATGAACTACAATGGAGCTTCAGCATAGTTATATTAAAAAAAAGGCAGGCAAAGTCTGAAGTGCCTAGTATACAGCAACTTCTTCTTGAGCCTGGTCGCTTTTATGGGGTAATATCTTTTCTGCCTTAGTTATGCATACGACTGCCGTCTGTTGTTATCTGTTAGAAGCCAGCTTAGGCTGGAAAGAAGTTGCATCAAAAATAGACCTGCCCCCCAACTCTACTATATGTCACATATCTCCAATAACCTTTATAATTGACATTCTTTTGGTTTAGGGACCCTGCAGCCTTGTAGGGTTGACCCTGGTTAATAAAATGACCCGTCTCTTGTTCAAATCCATGGCTCCATTTTTATTTATTTTTTTTAGAAGAAAAGGTAAAAAACATAACAAATTTTGCCATACAAATTACTCAGAAAGGTTATTACTTTTCCCATTTCCCCTCGTTTAAACCTTTTCCCCCACTCTTACCCCTCCCCTCCCCCTTGCGATGCATCTCCTATCCCCTCCATCTAGAAGACAGAGATGGGATGCTGAGGAGGTGGAGGCAAATAACCTTATGATTGAGCTTAAAACTTCCAGGTCCCCCATATCCTATTCGATTAGTATTAGTATTTCTTTGCTTATAGAGGATATTTTCTTACTAACTAAATTTAACCATGTATGTATACTAGTTATGTTTCGCGAAAACCAGACTCTTGAAATTAAGACCATTATTTTTATTTTATTTGTATACTTATAACACTGAACCTGGGAAAGATCGCCAAGTATCCAACATTGTTCTGTAAACGGAATCACTACTTTCAATTTTTGGGTAATATAGTTGTTAATAGCTCTCCAGTATTTTATTAATTCTCTACAGGACCAAAACATATATGAATAATCAGCTCCCGGTAAGTCACACCGTGGGCAATTTAAATTATTTCTTAAACCACGTTTGTTAAGCCATACTAGTGTGACATATATTCTTTGTAAAATATTAAATTGAACCACCACGTGATTGAAATTGTGAGACACTAATCTTAAGTTAACTAATATATTTTCCCAATCACCTAGTTAAGTCAATGAACAATCCACACCCTATTGTCCGGGGCAGAGTATATTATAAAATAGTCCCTCCAATAACAGTTTATAAAGTTGGGAAATCTTGACCTTCCGACCCAGGTTTCCCATCAAATCATTCAAGGTTGTAGAATAGTCTATCTCAAACATAAATTTACTCTTTACGCTAGAAAGTGACAAACATAATTGAAAATACCTAAACCAAAATAAATTATCAATATGTCTCCTTTGTGCCAATTCCATAAATGGAAGTATAGCTCCGTTTCTCACCACATGTGCCACATATTAAATGTTATTTTTTTGCCAATACCAATCCCCATCTAACTTATCTAATACCTGCAGGTGTTGATTATGCCAAAGGGGTGTACAACTAAGAGATTCCTTTATTCCCAACCATCCTTTAATAGTGCCCCACACTTTAGTAGATATCTTCCCAAACGCTCTATAATCCTGTTGGTTACTGGATAGTTACCCAGACTCTAATAACAAGAACATATTATCATATAGAGAGCTCCTAACCAAAGCCTGACAAAGCACACTTTTTCCCATTGACAGTAAAGCCATAACTGGGCAGCTATAAAATAGCCTTTGAAATAGGAAAGATTCAGACCTCCCTGTTCCATCAGCTTGTAAAGATACTCCAACTTTAACCTTACCCGCTTTATTCTCTAGAGTAAGAGTAAGTCAATAATTATTCTTTCAATTAATTTAATCCTCAATCCATATTGGAGAATTCTTAAGGATATAGAGAAGTTGAGGTAATATCACCATCTTCACCAGGGATATTTGAAGCCAATATTGAAGCCAAACCGTAACTTTGGACCTCAATTTACCAATCAGTGGGATCAAATTGAGCTGTAAAAAATCTTCAATCTTGAGAGATATCATCGTCATACCCAAGTATTCAAATGAATCCGCAATCTTTAACATACTCAAAGTCCCATCAATTGGATAACTAGGTTCATCTAACGCTCTAAGAGTTGTTTTTGACCAGTTAATATCAAGGCCATAAACTAAACCAAAGGAGTTAACTGTTGGAGTGAGTTCTGGAAGTACAATTTCAGTATGATTTATGAAAAAGAGGACATTATCCGCATGCAGGGAAATACAATCCTCTATTCCTAGTATACCGAATCCTTCAATCCTAGCAAGAAGCTCAATATAAATATCGAATAATAATGGAAAGAGTGGACAACCCTGACTCGATGAAAGACTCCTCTTCAAGTTTCCATTAATATTCAATCTGGCTGTAGGAGACTTATAAATAAGCTTAATCATATTTATAAATCTGGTACCAAATCCCATTTTCTCTAAAACCTTTCAGAGGAATTCCCACTCCAACCGGTCAAACGCCTTAGAGGCATCTAAAGACAGGATGGAGTGTGAAACCCCCCGGATGATTTTATATTTGAGTACAACTGATGCAGATTATAATGAGTGTCTTTATTGGGAATAAACCCATTCTGGTTGGGGTGTATAATTTTTGAAATAACCTTAGATAGCCTTGTAGTCAAAATCCTTTAGAGAAGTTTTATGTTGGTGTTCAAAAGTGGAGATTGGCCTATATGACCCCGTGTCTAAGGGATCGTTTCCCTTTTTTAATATTAATGTTATTACCGCCTCTGTCATTGATTGTGGAAACTTTCCGTTCACCAACACCTCCATAAGTCGAGGGAAGATAACCTCCCTATATTTATGATAGAATTCATATGGGAATCCATCGGACCCAGGGGCGGAGTTTCCAGAACATAACTTCAGCGCTGCCTCTAGCTCCTCTAAAGAAAGATCTGCATCAAGGGATTCTCTTTGGATATCTGTAAGAACAGGGAGCAGGATAGATTCCAAATATGAGTCCATCTCTGCATCTGGAAGAACCTCATCTGTATTGTATAATTTCCCAAAAAACTTAAAAAAAATGTACCTTTATATCTTCTATATTCATACCTTCGGGGGAGAGAATACAAACTATATCTTTTTTTTTTTGCTCCTGGTTAGAGATCACCCTCACCAGAAGTTTCCCTGGTCTACCCGATTCTGAGAACTATTTTTGTTCTCTGCTGGGCCTTTCCAAGAGAAAATCAGAATACTCCTGACTTGCCTTCTGCATAATTTCCCTGTTTACTCTTGTTTTATTCCTAGAAAATTCATTCATACCAACTAAGGCTGCTTCTTTTAGGTCTCTCCCTTTCCTACTATACTCCCTTTTTAAATAAAAAAAATGACCAAAAATTACTCCCCTCATAAAGGCCTTAAATGCATCCCATACCAATTGGATTTTTGCAGCGTTATTATTAATATAATTATTATCCCAGAAACACACCATCTCCTGTTTCAACAATTCATAATTATCCATTATGGAAATCCAAAGGGGATTTAGTCTAAA
Source organism: Bufotes viridis (assembly GCA_033119425.1). Classification (NCBI taxonomy): domain Eukaryota; kingdom Metazoa; phylum Chordata; class Amphibia; order Anura; family Bufonidae; genus Bufotes; species Bufotes viridis. The sequence goes on from CM065594.1 coordinate 231,509,136, forward strand.
TGGGGCTCTTACCCTATAATTATTATCCCTCATAACTAATTCTAGAAAAAAGGGTACATGATCCGATAGAGACCTGGCCTCGTATTTCATCCGTCTTACATATTTCAAGTAGTTTTAATTTATCAGGGCCAGTTCTATCCTGGACATAGAGTTTCCAGACTTACTTATGCAAGAAAGCTCTTTTCCCCTTTCCCAATTCCTGGCAAAAATGTACTAAAGGGGACCCTTGGGCGGGGATATATATATCTTCCCCATAGAGATCCTATCCGTCTCTGGATTGATAACACTATTAAAGTCTCCATTAACCAGCGAAGGACATTCAGGCCATTGAGCCATGAAAGGTAATAAACAATTAAGTACATGTAAAGAAAATAGGGGCGGGATATAAATAATAGCCAGGATACATAATTTCCCAAAAAGCTTTCCATAGAGAAAAACAAATCTCCCCCGCTTGTCAATAGAGGATGCCTTGCAGACAAAATCAATCCCTCTGTGAATTTAAACTGTAACTCCTCTGGAATAATTAGTAAAAGTGGAATGATACGTCTGCGCAGCCCATCCCCTATCGAATCACGGGGCAGACTCCTCAGTGAAGTGAGTCTCTATCAAACAAACAATCGCTGGTAAATGTCTCTGAACAAAGTCAAAGACCGCCTGTCTTTTTATCTTATCACTAAGGTCCCAAACATTCCAGGTAAGGATTCTAGTCATCAAGTCTACCAACAGATTCCCATAGTAGAAGGATAATTACAGCCCCAACCCCCCCCCCCCCCCATCATAGGAGATGCATCTTCCTGATCCACCATATTTCTGCAACAGAACTCTCAACTAAGACCACCCCTCCATCCCCCCCCCCCCTGCCACAACAACAAGAAGAGAAGGAGAAAAAAAAAAATGAAAACATGCAAGGAAGCTGCTCAAATATTATTCTGCTCAGTCACAGAATCCAGGGTGTCAAAAAATGAGTTCTACCATTAACTATGAACCACAATTTCGCTTGATAAACAAGCGAATACTTGATGTTCTTTTCTTGCAGCTGTTTTTTGACCACCATGAAAGTGCATCTCTTCTCCTGGATCTCTTTAGAGAAGAACAATTTGCTCCCGTTATATAGAATGGGGATACACTCTCTTGCCCTTCTTAGAATCATATCTCTGTCTCGTGAAGCGAGTATCTTCACCAGAAGAATCCCTGGTTGTCTTCCAGGGATTGGTTTACCCCCCGGAATCCAATGCGCCCTTTCCACCAAAAAAGATGAAGAAAAATATTCCTTTACAAACTTCTCCAAAATTAAAGTCTGTATCATATCGGTTAAATTTTTTTCAGGTAGACCCAAAATTCCAACATTACATCTCCTTGACCTGTCCTCCAATTCCACCACCTTTTTTGTTTACATCCGCCTTCAGCTTATAGATTTCAGTTTTGGATGTTTTTGCTTCATTCTCCAGAGCCCCCACAGTTTTTTCTATTATTGTAACTCTGTCCCGTATCTTAATAAGGTAGTCTCTAATCAGGGCCACATTTACCTGAATCGCCCCAAGCTGTGTCGAGATATTCTGCATTACTTCTCCATTATTTTTAACATAGTCAAGATTTCTTTCAATAGAGAAACTTCCACAATGGTTGGTATTTAAATCATACATTACTTTTTAAGCTGCCCTTGTAATTACGTTTGGGGATTTTAAAAACTGATCAATTTTAGCCGATTCCAATGGTTTCTGAACCGTCTTTATGGACGAATGGTCCGCTGACCATCTGACAACACAAAAGGTCCAACAGCAACAGAATCAAAAGTGAAAATGGTCCTCATTAAACAGTTCTCCACAATCTTCTTATAATACACAGAGGAATCAGCAATATTTCATCTCGATCAGCCCCAACACTGATTTAGTATAGAGAGAAATAAAATATCAGGTCCAGGACAGGCTGTAAGAAAATGCTGACACATGTGTGCTTCTTACGAGCAAAGAAGGAACAGAAGGACATGGAGATCACGGCAGAGGTGGAATTAAACCAGGAGGCAGGAAGAGGTATGAAGGTAGAAGTAAGCAGGAGAGGCTCAGGTCTGGACCTTTGAGGCTTGCAGGGAGCGGAGTAAGGGAAAGCTGGTGCAACCCAAGAACGCCTGGGATGTCTCCAGACCAGGGAGCACCGCCTAAGTAGCGCAACGGCACTACTGGCAATTCACTTGTCCAGCCCAGGGACAGCACCTCCGGGACTCCAAAGCAGAGCAGCTCCTTCACATGGGACGCTGGAGCTTTTCGTGGTAGGGAGCGAGGAGGAGAGGCGTGACGCAGCTCCACCCTACACCATCAGTCATGCCTATCCTCCATGGCACCATTTTTGAGAAATTAGCCCTTCCTTTAATTTGCTAATGAGATCTTTGGTGCACCAAAGGGTGCGCCTAGTCCCTTGAAGCACCATTGCACCTCCACCTTCCTCCTTAGCCACACCTCCCTTCCCTTTAGTGACAGGACCAGGCATTCTTACTGTCTTTCTGCCCAACCCTTTAATCCCACGTATGCACGGGTGAATCGGCACATGCACAGTTAAGATCTCAGCATCTTGAAGATTCATGTGCAGGATTACAGGGTCAGTCAAGAAGACAGTGAAGAGGCCTGGTCCAATCATTCAAGAGTAGGGGGGTGGCTAAGGAGGGATGGCAAACGTACAGCGGTGTTCCAAAGTCCTAGGCCTGCCCCTCGGTGCACTGAGAGGACCTCAGTATATGGAAGGAAAAACAAATTTTTCAGAAACAGACCAACATATTTGAAAAAGAGAGGAGTCATTTCACTCGGCAGAATAAACCATACCAGGCATCGTGCCTGGCTTATTAGGGTTAATGCAGTGAACATGCAGGTCCATGCACCAGAACTGATATCTACCCCAGCAAGGATGTTGGAGAATTCAGGTATAATGTACACCAGTTTTCTGGTATTAAATCTAAAAAATGTTCCCGACCTACTAAGCCTCCAAAAAGTTGCACATCTTTCCAAAAACATGATGTGCGCCAACATTTGCGACTTTAAGACCCCAGAAAATAAAGTGTAGGGGAATAAAATATGTTCCCCATAATGTACGGCATGTACATAGAGCTCTATGTATATCAGAGGTGGACTGCACAGTAAAAGGCACTTTACTGGCCACATGAGCCCTTTAGTTTTATCTTCTGCCCTCTGATACCATGGTCCATCTGACACTGCCCTAGTCCCCCAGTCCACCTCCATTCACAGAACATCTTTATACTTAGGTCGTGGGTTTTCCTTAAAGCGTCTGATTGTAGAGTAGTCATCCTGTTAAGATTGCCATCTACTCTAAGCTAGGAACTGCAATGTATTTCATATGGTGACAGGACATCTATAGGAATCCAAAGACGATGATTGAGGTCACTAATGGGAAGTTTGGGCACCAATCTCAGTAAGTTTAAACTGCTCTAATAGGGCGTATAAGAATATGGTGTATTGGTGTTGTCTCATGTCGCATAGGGCCATTCTGGCACCATGCCCCCCTAGAGTCCCGGTTTTTGAGGGACAGGCCTTTTGGAACCCAGTTCCTTTGCCCTTCTTTTTGACCTTGGTAATATCAATCAATCTGTCATACTGCAACTTATATTGTTTTCATCATTTGGGCCAATATGGACCTTAATGGGATTATCCAACCTCAACCGCACTGATTGTAATTACCTCGGCCCCCGGCACCCGCGTCACTTGTGATGCCTGCCCGTCGTGTGGATCGCATCGCGGCTGACGCTAGGGAGGCTTGTTCCCATCACGGCCTGCTATTGGCTGCCCCCTCCCTCCCATCGCTGGATGTTTTGATCGAAAAAACAGGGAGAGGCAGCAATGGCTGTGCAGGCATCAGAGGCGACGTAGGTGCCGGGGAGCGAGGTAAGTACAATCTGTGTGAGGGGCCCGGGCATTTGGGGGGCATTTTTGGGGTTGGATAACACCTTTAAGAAGTCTATATTAGATTATTTGATTTATCTGCTATTAGTTAAAGGGGTATTTCGGCAGAGGGACAGCACATGCTGTATAAACAAACTGGCAGAACGTATAACCAACTAACCGATTCTCCAATGCTGCAGTTATAACATTGACGGGTCCTCGATGCACCCCACTTCTTGCAACTGTCTCTACACAGAAGAAAATGGACAATAATTAGATCTTTTATACAATGAGTCTTAGGTGTCCCTCTTTGACGTTGGGTGGTATACTGGCACAAGGGCCCAAGTATGACAACCACATCTGTACCCCCTATAGCTACAACCCTGGGCACCAGTGCAATACACAGCAGAGCAGGAATGTGACAACGTGGAGATGATTTCTTATTCACATGTCCTTTTTGCGTATGTAATACTAGGCCTGAATACAGAGATCACTCCTTCCGCTGGGCCTGTAGAGGAAGTTGGCACAACCTGCTTCTACAGGTCATAAATTATTAGTGAGGGAAGTGAGAGAGACAGTCCAGGAAATGAAGGGACAGCTGATAAGAGGAGATATACAAGACTGATAATTAGGACAGGGCCAGCTAATGGGAAACCACAAAAAAAGAAGAGAAACCGTGATGGATGAGAAGGTGCATCAGGCTTAAATTATTATCTGGGTCAGAGGTCTGTGAATGAGAAGTGGCCTGTATACTCCACACACAGACCCCAGGGATTGGAGTTGTGAGACATCTCTAAAATATTCTGTTTTAATGTTTGCTTTTATCAATGATGGATTTTTACTACAATTAGCTTCTTCCTTCTGTGATCTCAGTCCTGTGGTAACTTTGCTTTGAGCCAAAGACCTCTAAAATCGGAGAAAAGTTGGCTACTAGGCAGGGGCGTAGCTAAAGGATGATGGGACCTGGTGTAAAGGTTCAGCTTGGGGCCCCCTTCCCTCAGTGCTTTGTGGCCAAGGATGGGGAAGCACATAGCCTTCGTGCTGCCTGAGGCGAAAATTTAAACAGCAACCCTCCACCCCTATGCCAAATTCTTGACCTAACCCCTTCCCTCCAGCCAGAGATGTAACTTGCCCAGCATGCACTTTCTATAATACTAGTGTCTTCTTATGTGGCACAAGGGTGCCACCCTCTATAGCTACGCCCCTGCTACTAGGAACTTGCCACCCAGCAACCTCATTTGAAAGGCTGGTTGTTAGGCAGCATCTCGTACAATTGTCAATTCCTTATTAGATATCAATATGAGATTGGCGCGGGTCCAACTAAGGGTACTCCAGTAGATGAGCTGTTCACAAAGGCCACAGCACTCTGTGAGTGCTTAGGCCTCTTTCTAAGCCATGTGACATCATATTCATCGGTCACATGGCCTAGGCACAACCCAGCTTATTCAAATGAATGCGGCTGCTGAGCTGCGATACCAAACACAGCCACTATAAAATGGAAGGCACTGCCCTTCGTAAGCTGCGAGAAGGCCTTGAAGCTCTGGTAAGCAAATGGAGCTGAGCGATTAATCAAATTAATTCAGTTAATTTGCCCGTTTTGATGCTAACCATGTCAGTTTCTAGTTGACCCGCCAAATCGCTTATTGAGTTTTTTTCTTTCCCTTGGCATGGTTTGGTGGCGGCGGGAATTTATTAGGAGGAGTTAACCAATCTCCTCCCCGCCTTCTTTGTGCTGGGCACATATGAAGAGAGCGGATGTTTTGCATCTTATGGTTGTTGATTTCTGGGTTGCTGCTTGCATCCAGTGTGTCAGAGTAAGTGACTGCTTTAGGACTGTAGTGACTCCGGGATCTGCCTCTTAATTACGTAGTGTGGCCAGAACTAGACTGCCAAGCAAATAGCTGCAACCACTTGACCATCATGTCCAGTGCAGTGTATGGACCCTCTTACCATACCACACACATCATGTCTGCAGATAGAACCTACTCTGTACTGTACAGACCGTGTACCAATCCATCATGTCTGCAGATGGACTCTAGGATAGAAATGGGACCTGTAGTTGTTATTAGTGTTGAGCAAATCAAAGTTAGCGCAATAGAATTTGATCCAAATGTCAGGAAAAATGGGCCACAAATCCGAATATCTTGGTGCTCCGCGATAACGAATCAATTTTTCCTGAAATGGCCGTTAAAAAAAAAAAACATGCTCCCCTCATCCCTTTGACTGCGTATAGACCGTTGCGGCCATCTTGATTAAAGAAAAAGCATCTTTATCAGGACCAGGCAACTATCTAATACTGTATGTATGGCGGCCTCCTGACCCTCCACTAATTATGATGTTCAGAGCTCTGTATATAGATTAGAATACCGGGTAACCGTTCCGAAAATGGCTGACAAATTTGTAGTCCTTAAGGCCCCATTACACTGGCCAACAATCAGGGTAATTATCAGGGAGGAATGTTCCTAAGAACACGTATTCCCAGAAAAAGCATAGTTGATGCGGACCCCAAAATCATAATTTCTGGGCAGCAGATTGTTCTGTCTAGAAGCAATGATCCTCTAGGGAGACAAGTAATAGGAGTAGCGATCGCTAGTCCCCATACAAAGGAGATGATGGCTGCATGTAAATGCAGCTCTCATCTCCTCTGATGAGCAGATAATTATTGGCAATGGATGACCATTGTTTATACCATTTCAATTGATGCCACTTCTCCTTTTGGCCCAAAACCCTCAAAGATGTCAATGATAGCACTCTCCATAAATACCTGTGTGGAGACGATTGATAAGCCTACTCTCACTTTAAGAAGATAGGTTAAGGATTAGTGTCCTTTCTGGCACTTTCGTACCCAGATCTACCTCATGCCACCACCAGTAGGGCGCTTATTCTCTGCACATCACCATGCTGCTCCCTCCCTCCATCTTTTATTGTGTTCTAAAAATAATTGCCTGCATCTCTAACATGACTGGTGCTTCATATGTAAAATTTATGAGCTCCAGTGTAAGGGGAAAAAACACATTTTCATTGCATTATTCATGTCACTCTTAGAAATTTAAGCATAGAGGTTGAAAAATAGGGCACAGCAGACACCTTCATGTCTTAGCAAAGGTGAATTTGGGGTGAAATGTAATCAGGATTGCACTTGTATCACAGTCAAAGACACATAATTAGCGGAGCAGCAATATACTAAGGGATTTAAGAGCTTGTTGCATCAATGTAATCTTCCAGATTTTAATAAGAGCCTCTGCTCGGCCAATGGCAGAGCTGGAACGCTTGTAACATGGCTGAAGAATGAGAGCATTGGTTTTCGATTACAGTTGTGTTTTTTCTCTAACATTTCAACTCATATTCGATCTTTCTAAGGGCTCATTCTGACGTCCGTTTGTTGCTTTTCTCATCTGATCCACAATTTTGCGGATTAGATGCGGACCCATTCACTTCTAGGGGGCCCCTAAAGATGTGGACAGCACACTGTGTGCTGCCCGCATCTTTTCTTCCATTCCTTCTGTTCCAGTGAAAATCAGGACGTGGCCCCATTGAGGCCTTTGAGTCCAGAAAAAAGCGGAACGCAATCTGTTTTTGTTTGCAGACATGCTGAATTGTCCGGAAAAAAAAAAGGCATCCGCATTTTTGCGGATAGCAAAAAACATATGGCCATCTCAATGAGCCCCAAGTACTAGTTTTTGAGTAACGCTCTATTTTTGATTACCCTTTTCTGTATACAGTAGGTGTAAAATAGGAAGTTAAAGGGAAATATTCTGCAAAAAAATATTCTACAGTTTTTTTAACCAGAGCCTGCATGCGAATGCTTCTGTAAATGCATATAATTCAAAATTTAGTATAGCTCCTGAGTTATTTAATGAAAGCTATCTGCATAGCTCCACCTGCTGTTTCCTCTTTTTTTAATTTCTCCGTTCACTGAGGGGGACGCACATGCTCAGTTCCATCCTTCCACTGCCAGCAGCTGCAGCAGACAGGACATGCACCCTAAGAAAGGGCTTGCCCCCTGAGCTGCCATCTTGAAATAAATCTAGCAGAGCAATTGGATCAATGAATGGGGAGCCCTCGATCCACATGATAGCTTTTTTTAGAAAGAGCTTGTCATATACTATATGATAATTCATTTTCCTTTTTTACATTAATCATGGGATAAGTTTTGCTCTTTTTACTCTTCACTATAATCCTGGGCAATGTAGAAAAAGATCTTGCATTGCAATTTGAAAACCATCAAAAAGTTTTTGTTGGTCGATTTGTTAATATTATCATTCAAAGGTGGACCGCACCTCTCACTGATTATACAACCAAAAGTAAGAAATCATATGAGTACTGTAGTAGTCTTTCCTTCGTAGTAAAAATGTAGGAGGATTTGTCGCATGGAAGGTCACGCCATTTCTTGAGGTAAATTTTGCGACATAAGCCTCGGCCTGCCACTCAACACCTCTTTTCACGGTGCTTTATGAGTAAGACAAGTGAATGGGTTTATACCTAAAGATAAAGAAATTGACATTCCTCAGTGGTTCATACCTTTTACATCTCGTGCCCCTCTTGGGTTCAGCGCATTCATGGACTGGTTATCTATAAGGCTACTTTCACACTAGCGGCAGCCTTCTCCAGCAGGCTGTTTCGGCAGGGGAACAGCCTGCGGAATCCGTGATGCCGCTAGTGCACCGTGCCGCCGGCAAACATGCTGAGAGGTGGCCGGAATAAAACTATGACATGTCGGAATAGCCTGCCGGAGAAGGCTGCCGCTAGTGTGAAAGTAGCCTTAGAGGACGAAAAAACGTTCACACTTACTATCCTTATCTATAATTTCTACAACAATTTACTGCTACAACTGTTTGTTTACCCCTTCAATCACATGACTTGTCTCATCTATCTCATTATTCCTATGTACTTTAGTGTATAAATATGTGAACCTTCCGATACTGTCTTAAAATACGCCTGAGGAAGAGGTCCAAGTAGCCCCAAAAGCTTGCAATTGTGTCATCATCATTTCAGTTAGCCGTTAAAAGGTACCAACCACTGAGGAATTTCAGTTTCTTTATCTTTTATTTACTGGCTAACATGGTACAATTGGGTTTATACCTGTTTTAGAATACATTTATTATTTGCAACATTTTTAAATATTGCAAAAAAGGCCCATCTTATGCCAGGCTCCTCCTTTGTCTACTTTTACACATATATGTGTAAACCACATTACACTCACCCCAAATATATTATTAAGGTGCACCATTTCATAAATTTGGCGCAGACATACACAGCAAACACAGACTCAAAAATGACACAAATACAACCGCAAATGATAAATGTTCCCTGTAGTGAATACATGGGTCTCAATACAAGTCTTATCTCCATTTCTCAATCTTTGGAAGGATGAAACGATGCTAAGGGTCTTTCAACACTTTACAAATTAACTTGATCTGCTTTATATATGAATATATAAAATGTGATTATTCATTTAAGGGTGCGTTCATACGACCGTATGAATTTTGCATTCTGCAGAAAATACGGATGACTTCCGTGTGACGTCCATGTTGTATCCGTTTTTTTGCAGACCCATTGTAACAATAACTATTCTTATGCACAAAATGGACAAGAATAGGATATGTTCTATCTTTTTGTGGGACTGAGAAACAGACGTACAGATGCGGACATTTTTTGCAGCCCCATTGAAATGAATGGGTACGCATCGAATCCACAAAAATGCAGATTGGATGCGGACAAAAAATATGATCATGTGAATGGGGCTTAAAACTGAATACTTCTTTAAGTGCCATCTACTGTAAATAGGATAGGAGGAATTAAAGGGGTTGCAGAGGTAGCAATTGCACCTGGACCGTGGTGCCTGAGGTAGGGCTAAGTTTTCTCTGAAACATAGCCAGGCATTTATATTATACTTATTTTGCTTTGGGCCAATGAGTTACACCTCTAATCCAAATTGATTAGTTGTCAAGTTTAGAAACCCCATTTTCATATACCCTATTAGGGGATTCTGAGTTAAAAGTGTGGGCCCACAAAAAAATATTTCAAACCAGCACCTGGATTTGAATACTTTTGTGATGGCATGCAATTAAAAAATTTGTATAGCCACTGAGTTGCAGTATTCAATAAAACGTATTTCTTTGTCCTGCTCACTGAGATGGCCGCACATGCTCAGTTTCATCCATCAACTGCCTCCTGACCTGTGAAAGGGAGAGCATGGACACGCCTCCTGAGCTGTGATTGGAAGAACATGGACACGCCTCCTCGGCTGCAGATGAAAAGACACTCCCCTTGAGCTGCCAGCTTTATTTAAATCTAGCAGAGCAATGAATGGGGAGATCTCTAGATTCATGTGAGATACAAGGCTGGATCTGATTTTTACTTTTTACAATAATCATGGGACAACCCCTTTAATGGAGAGGGACCTATTATCATGTTCCTCATTTCTTGGCTATAGTGGAGAGCAGATACTAAGAGTGTATTGCTCTTTGGAGGACCTTCATGTCCTGACTTACACAGATAACCAGTCGATTTGACTGAGCATCATGCAATGCTTAGTTTCCCCTGTGGTGGCACTACAGGGAAATTGAAGACTTACTGCCAGGTTTTCCCATACATTACAGCTGAAAATGGGGTCCCAGCAGCGGGACACATTGTGATCACCTTATTGTCAAACAACCCTTCTTATCAAGTAGGGATTGTAGAAAGTGAAGAACCTAAGCATTATAGAATAGGCCACCCAGAAGAGGTATGTGAATAGTGCTATGACATTGTTCGAATTCTCTTTCTTTGTGCCGCTCTGATGTTCCCACCTATACAGTTGATTCCTGATCAGGGGTGTTGCTCTAGGGGGTGCAGAGGTTGCAGTCGCTACCAGGCCCAGGAGCCTGAGGGGGCCCAAAGACCCTTGTGCCGCATAAGAAAACAACAGTATTATAGAAAGTACATGCTGGTCAAGTTACACCTCTGGCTGGGAGGGGGTTAGGTCAAAAATTTGGCATTGGGGGAGAGGGAGTTGTGCTGTTTCAATTTTTGTCTTAGAAGGCTATGTGCTTCCCTGCCCTTGGCCACAAAGCACTGAGGGAAGGGGGGCCCAAGCTGAACCCTTGCGCCAAGGTCCATGAGCCTTTAGCCATTCCCCTGTTTCTGATTCCAGGAACACGTTAAGTATGAACCAGCAGGATTAATACTCTAGTAATATAGGTCCAGAAGATGGGTTCTCGATGCTGCTATCATTTATTAATTATGACACCTTCTTTACCATTACCGTTTTATCACAGTGTCATCTCATACACGTTGATATACGAGTTCCATTTTTAATCAATAATAATTAGTTTTCAAAAGTGACCATACATCATAGTCATTTAGATTAGGATCACATGAGCAGCTTTAAAAGTCTTTTATTAAAAATGTGTAGTGACTGATCCACCGACAATTATGAAAAAATTCTGTTTTGAACTGTGTTTTTTCCACATAATACTTAGGGGAGTGTCAGAATAAAAATAATTTTATAAATTGTATATTTCATGCGTGATCCTTTTTTGCAATTCAATAGGAATTCACAAAAAGATCACATGGATCAATGGATGTAAAGATCAATGTAAAAATCTTATATTTTCTGATTGCAAATGATTTTAATGCAAAAAAATAAAAATAATTATTTTTTAAAAAAAAGAAACACACTAATGTGCATTTAACCTACAGTTTCCTGAATAATGCTAGGACTACAGTGAGTCACAGTATTTAAAGGAATTATCGTATCCAAACCTATCCTATCCTATTGAAAACAAGATCAAAGGCACCTTCCCTTTATAATATTATGAAAGGTTATACACAGTCGGCCCTTTAGTGATTTTATATTTTTTATTTTTTACAAAAAAATCTAAAACAGCTACTTGTTCTATGTCTTTATTTAAAACACAGATTAAAATCTATATAAAATAAATACAAAATAGAAGATTAAAGGGGATGTCTGGGCTATGCAAATGGTTTAAAAAATGAAGAAGAATCATCCTTACTCTCTGATCCCCTGCTGGGGCCATCTTGATTAGGGATGAGCGAATCGACTTCAGATGCTTCATCCAAAGTTGATTCGCATAAAACTTTGATGTAATACTGTACAGAGCGGAAGCTCTGTACAGTATTGGAATGTATTGGCTGTGAAGTTATTACTTTAGCCACCAAACATAATCAATGCGCCTAATAGTGGCATGGCCACGCCAAACCTTATACTCCAATGAAAGCCACGCCAACCAACAATAGTAAAGTTCAATAATCTTTATTAATTCCATAATATAAAATCCATGATTACAAAAATAAACAATCTATAACCCAGCGGAATTTAGGGTAAAATGACAATAAGGAACAGGGGCGCATACTTGAATAGTCAGCATACCGGTTGCGCCCCTGTTCCTTATTGTCATTTTACCCTAAATTCCGCTGGGTTATAGATTGTTTATTTTTGTAATCATGGATTTTATATTATGGAATTAATAAAGATTATTGAACTTTACTATTGTTGGTTGGCGTGGCTTTCATTGGAGTATGAAGTTATTACTTTGCAAAGTCTTGCAAGACTTTGTTTAATAGCTCATTGAATTAATTATTACTGTAAAAAACCTTAGTACCGAACCCGAATCTTGATGCTTTTCCGCCATTAATCTTGACATTGTGGTGCAACTCAACATAAAGAAAATGCACACAATGCAGCAGTGGTGACCAGCCAGCCTGAGAAGGCATTTCCTGTGGGTGGAGGGTGAACAGGAAGTAGAGACCTACTTTGAGAGATAGTGACAGAGGATCGGTATGATTTTTATTTTTTTACATCATTCTGAGGCCTTTGTAATTAATTTGTATCACCTGGAACACCCCTTTTCGTATCCTATGAATATGAATACTCCGTATTGTATGACAATTTTAATGAAGGCCACAAAGCCAAGCAGAATTTTAGGCGAGTAATGTACCTGGGGCCTATAACCATAGAAAGGACTAGATCATGACCAATTTTATCATAACTGATCTGAGAAAGGATGAATTTGATGGACTGGTGTCTTTTTTCAACCTATGTAACTGATTAAACATCATATTGATTTAGCCTAGTCATAGCAGTAAGGCCTGGACTACATATCGACTTACGACTTCAAGATTGGAAATGTTATGTGACTGATCCCAGCTAATGAAAGTGAATGTGGCAGTGCAGAAATCCAGCAGGTTTGGATTTCAGCCATCTGTCAAGCGGTGGGTGCGGGAGCCTGTAGGTCGCTACGTAACCACTTTGACTATCATTCATTGCAATGCACTTTCTCTATTTTGTGTTCTTATGTCACAAGTCGTTGTGAAGCCCTGGCTCAATAATGGAACTGAAATTAATTTAGAAAGAACTGTATACCTACCCACCCAAAATTTCTAATAAAAAAAAATGCTAGTCTAGGAGCCAATAAACATAGTACACACTGGAACTGAAGATTTGTCACAGAAAATCTGTTCATGATAAAGTGCCCCTCTTGTACAAATGAAAATCCTTTACCATTGTGTTGACATTTACCAGCAATCATTAACTCCACCTTATTCATCCAATCTAACAGACAATAATAAATTTCTATTTTTTTTTTATTTTTTTTTCAAAGTGGTGATAGGCCCCACTGGGTCCTGTGCAAATACATATGTTGCACTGATATGTCCGCCTATGATTCAGGTATTTGCTATTCTGCGTATAGTACAGAATTGGCCTTGCTAATACAGATTTTTTTAAAATAAATGTATGGCTGAAGGTCATGAGAAAAGTGGAGGGGAGCATGGTGCTGTGTGATAGCAGGAGCCATCTTAGTGTGTGTGCAGCAAAAAAGCATACTAAAACTAGCTATGAGTATCGAAAAATTTGTTGTTTACTCCACAAAGTGTAACTTACTAAGGCCGCCAAAGCTAGGCAGTGACTAAACCCTGAAGATGATGAGATTTTACATAGTTAAATTAGTTATTTAGTAATTTTTATTTATATGTTTTTAAGTCCATGGGTTAGCAAACTGTGAATCACTGTTTCTACCATTGAATTTGAAAACACGGAGGATTTCTGCAAAATGTACAAAATGTTCTATTCGTACAGATAATACAACTTCATCAGTTGGGGATCTCTTACAGAAAGCAGAAGGGCAGGGGCATAGCTAGGCTTTCATGTAAATACCCCGGTCAAGACAGAGTGGCTCGTTGGCAATCTGGCACCTGTGGCACACATCAGTAGTAATGTAACCTACCCTAAAGATCCAGCCACTTGTTGCAAGCTACTAAATTTTGTTACATATACTGGGGATCATTTATTATGACCCTCTATACCAGAAACTGGCATAAAAAAGTCGCAACCTGGTGGTTTGCAACTTTTTGACCACCAATACACCTAAATTTTGGCGCATGTGGCATCTGTATGTCACCCTCGCTCTTTTTGAGAAGGAAGCGTGGCGGGACAGGACAGGGGCAGAGTGGTGGTGGGGCATTGGCCCTGGAACATTTATGATCATTCACTGGGAGCTGGAGTAGATATTAATTTAGGGGCACAGACTGCCAGAGTATGTGCCTAATTCATGGTGATGCCTGTGCCTCATCAAAAATTTAGTGCATCCTCCGGCGGCGGAGGAACATCAAAGAAAAGTGTAAAGTGATGGTCTTTGATAAATTGACATTTACATTTACATTTGTAAAATTGCCAAAAAGCCCTGTTGTGAAAAAACTGCCTGAGAATAAGGGCACATTCACAGACTGCGGAACTACCTGTGACTAAAATCAGAGGATTGTTTTGGCAAACTTCATTCAGGTTAATGGGACCGTCACATAAATTTCTGCTGAAAAAATTTGCTGAATGTGACTATGCCCTTAAGCAATGTTTTACTTTCATATATCATTATGGCTTAGTTGCCTGACAACCCTATTGTTATGAGTTTTACCATGTAAAAAGAGATGATGACCCTTTACATGGCCCGATGTAGCAAGCGATTGTCGGGAAGGAACTGTTCCTTCCTGACAATCGTTTGTCAGTGGAGGAGAAAGCTACATTTACATGAATTGTATGGGGATGAGTGATCACTAATACAATTGCTTGTCCTCATACAGAATTATTGCTTGCTGGCAGCAGAGCGTGTTTAGATGGCACGATCTGTTGGTGGCATACGATGATTTAGGTGACCACACCAACGATCCTATAAAGTGACGAATTAGTGTTTTGCTCGTTTATCGGGTATTTAGCGACACCTTTACATGGGCAGATTATCGCTAACAAGCGTTTATACGACGGCTCGTTAGCGATAACCTGTCCAAGCATCGGGCAATATAAAAAGGCCCCTTAGAGTCTTTTTTCACAACTCAATACCAATAACAAGCGTCTATTGACAATATTCAAGTTTGTCAAGTTTCACATGGCCAATGCAAAATGAGTATGGGATGAGTGATTGTTATTATTACGATTGTTCATCCCCATTCACCTTGCATATTGTTGGCAATACATCACACATGGTGAAGTGCTGTTGACAATTATAAATTTTGGGTGCCAAATTAACGATACGGTCAAGATACAAGTGTTTTGCTCATGTCAGGTGATAGGCATTGTCCAAGCGTTCATTCATGATAATCAGTCTGCTCCTCAGCTCTTAGTCAAGAGGGATATTTATCTAAGGTAAGAGTCTTCATCCTTAATGGTGTAACAGTCAAGAAAATGTAGCTCCATTAATCTGAACTAGATCTACTATAAACATATTCTCCCCTTGAAACACTCAATAATACCTCAGAAATACAGTACCGTATGTGCCGCAGTGCTTCGGTACATACTTTTTGTACATGTCTTACACTGGCTGAAATGCTCTCAGCAATCAAACATTGATGGCTACATAAACTTTTAATATTAAGGTACTGCATAACCCAATGAGTAGTTCCAAACTACATTTAATTCAAAGTTCAAAAAAATTTGACTTTAGAAAAAGAAACAAGAAAGTATAATAATTTTAAGTGTTGTATAAGTGTTGTATAAGCTCTGGAAAAAATGTAAAAATTCTTTTCAAAACTGTGGAGGACTATTGGTGAAGTTATCCCCTACTACTGCTAAATTTTCCACATTATTTTACAAATTATTAACTAATTTGAGGCCAGTAGTCATCAAAAAGTAAGTAACATGTATATAAAACTAATGAACTTTTCATGGATTTTTTCAAATGTAATATTAAAGGGATTGTCCAGTTTCAATATAAACTGGGGAAAATGCTGCAACAAAGAATAGACCAGTTGTTACATAGTGGATCTAGTGTCACACTCCAGTTCTCTCGGCTAGGCTCAGTGGCGTGATGTCAGCAACACGTGACTGCTGTAGCCAATAACTGACTCTTTGGTGCACCACTGAAGCCAGTGATTGGCTGTATTGGTCACATGTTGTTAATATGACTTCACCGCTGCATTCAAGTAAAAAAAGCCAAGCCAGGATAAAAAAAGAGGAAGTAATGGATCTGTGAGTGTTAGTATCTTACTGAAACCAGACAACCCATTTAAGTGATTGATTAAAGAGACAAAAACTACAAAGAAATATTCTATGCTTAGCCCTAGAACAAAAGTAACCAGATCAATGTCAGAAGTGCATACTTAAAACCAAGAAGAAACTGTATGTAGTGCAGTGGCAGAGTTTGGGGTGGTCCCAACGCTATGCTGGGTCCCCCGGACACTGTCGAAGTATCACCACATGTTTGTCCAGAGAGTCAGGGTCTGCAGTTAACCAGAGTGCTTCTTTACTAGAGGAACTCAAGTGCAAAACAATATATGCAAATCACTGAGCTGGCTGAGAAGGTTTCATGCTGAGGAAACGTCTGAGCTATCTATCCCTCATTCTCTCTCAGAAAGCTGGTACCATGGCCAACGGCTGTTCCCCCAGGGTTTGTGGCATAGTAGTTTGGCTGGTCAATGGGCTAGTAACCTGTGGTTTGTGGCTCAGCATCTCCATCTTCTTCTTGTCACTCTTGCAGTCTGGCAGAGTGTCTCTTACTAAGTACTGTTTCCTTTCTGCAGACTGGCAGAGTCTCTCCTACCAAACGCTGGTCCCTATATGCAGATCACTAGGGGCTCTGACTGCTCTCCTTATATACAGTTTGTAGCTGAACTAGAGCCTTCTAGTGGGAGAGGTAGAGTGGAGATGCACAATCTAAACTGAAACAATGTCACAATTTCTGTTTATCATAGATTTGTATAGAGTTTCATTCTAAATATATTGGAATCACTAAGCAGGTTTTCCAGACATAAACAAGTCTTCAAACTTAAACAAGAGAGTTAAACCAGACAGTCAGAAGGTAACTGTGTGTTTTGTTTTGTTTTCCCCTTCAAAACTTTGCATAGGTGGAAAGTCATGAAGTCTCTCAGTATTAGCTGGCTGTGAATTATCTCTTTCCACAGTGCAGTGCAGCACTGTGAGTGTGATAACAGTGCTAATAGACAGGATATCTTACAATAAACATATAAACTCAGTTCAGCAATATGAAACAGTATAAGTGCACACAGCTGCATAAATCACAGTGCAAGGTAACCCTTCAAAGTGCAATAAAGTAGGAAATTCAGGGCTTTGTATAGTAGCAATAAGGGCAAATATCTACAGAGGTCCATGGTTCAAAGTACCTTTGCTCCCGGGCACTACATGTAGTACAGAGGTAACCCAAGCAACTGTTGTAAGCCCTGTAGAGCGGTTAGTAGTTATTTAGAACCCACGCAGGGTTTTTATTTAGAATGTCGACTTGTATAAAGGGTATGGCCATGTGGTCAGTTTTGGAAGCCAAAATCATGATTGCATCATAACAGGAGAGTATGTCAAATGTAAAAATACGACTTTACTTTTTTGAATTCACTCCTGGTTTTGGCTCCCAAAAGTACATCATGAAAGTTGAACGTGTGGCCTTAAATTGAGAAAGTGGTTCTATCGTGTCTCAAAATATGGTAAAATATAATGCACAATGTAATATAATCTGTGACGAAAGCAGATAGTGAACATAGGCTTGGACATCGGCTGTGTACACAGTTTGTGCTTGCAGCTTTAAGGACAGAGACGATTTCTAGTTAAGTGGGTACAGGCAACATTTTCACATAGTTAATTATATTCCAAGGTTTGGACACTACATGTACTCACGCATTTTGAACTTTGCAGCTAGTAAGAGATTTAATCATACTTATATCTGCCATCCTTTACCTCAGGATGAATGGGTGTATAATTGACAACATTAGGGCCCGGAGGTGTATTCTGTTGTGTGCGTTGCTTTTTCATTGTTGCAGTGGTAACTTGTGTTACATTACAGGTTTAAAAGTGGTTGCGGATTTAACTGTCACAGATGAAGTGATATGTACAAACCTACCACAAAGCCACACTTCCTGCTACTGATTACTGATCTCTGAAAGGTGTGTTCAAACATACAAACATTTGGTAGATTGTTTGAGTGTATATATATATATATATATATATATATATATATAAAATCTAATCTCAGTGAATACCTTTAAAGATGGTCATACAACTTAGATAGCTACTTCAGCTATTCCTCCACCACCCTGTTTCCTTGCATATGTATGCTCAGCAAAATTGATCTCCCGTCTGGCGTGTTGAAATCCAAAAACCTTCTTATGCTTACATTGGCCATCAGGAGAGAGTTAGGACACCACTATACACATTTGATGGTTGTCCAATCCTGCCAAAATCAAAATCGTTGATCTACTGTGTATGACCACCTTAAGCTCGTTCAAAAATGATCTTTCTTTGAATGAAAGATCTTTTGTCGGATCATCAGTGAGCTAAAACAATCGTCCATTGTTAAATTTCAACCGATAAACATATGTCTTGGTTGAAATAGTCCATTTTGATCAACCTTAGACTAATGTGTATGGCCACCTTTAGAACCCATCAATACCACATCTGGTTGCTTTACTCAACTTAAAACATCTTACAAGATGTTAAATAATGGCTTCTGAAATGGGATTAAAAATTAGATAAAATTGGATCCACTGGCAGAATGGACCATTGCATAAGTGCAGAATGGACCAGTGCATAACTTTTCAGTCATATCTTGGAGCTAGCCAATTATGTGAAGGGGTTGGTAATAATTTTTTTTAACTGCTTAGAATATATAAAATAATAAAAGAAGTAATACTCACTTTACTAATCTCCCGTTCCTCCCATTCCACTGTATCCCTGGTTTCCTGCCAATTTCTGCTCACCTGTCCTTTTTCAAATAGCTAAACAATGGCTTTTTTAAGGAAATGTTTTTGACTTCATAGGTCAGTCATTTCAGACATATTCCTTAAAGGAATGATTTTCAAAATGACTTAACTATTGATGGCCGAACCTTAGGATAGGCCATCAAATATCTGATTGGCAGGGGTTCAACACCGGCACCCTTGCCGATAAGCTGTTCTGCAGTAGCTCGAGCACCGGCGTCAGAACTATACAGGCCTGTTTATTGTGTAGTGGGTGGACCTGGTTTGTTCGGCACTGCTCTAATTGAATTGAATGAGTGTTTGATCCTCATTGATTCGATATGGATGGCCTATCTGGAGGATCGGTCATCAATAGTAAAATCCTGGACAAGCCTTTGAAGGCTAAATGTCCATATGGCTCCTGTCATAATCTAAAGGGAGATGGCCATCTGGTAAATTCCCGAATATTGGCATTGAGATGTCTGTGACCATCCTGATGCATTTAAGTAAATCATGTTTAAGGTCTGCTCATAACTCTAACAAAAAAAGTAGATACAACTAGTCTGGCTACCGTTGGACTGGCAGTGTGCTGGACTGTGCCAGACCATTCTATTGTAGATTGCTTACCGGGTTGCCTCCGATCATCCACAAATATTATCTTCTGGTTCGGGAGGGGATATTTTTGTAAAATGGTGGATTATCAGGAATTCTTGGGCCAAGAGGTTGCTAAATTAACAATGGTGTACCACATGCATTTAATAGATCATTGTAATTACTTTATTTGATGAAAGACATCATTCATCATTTGATGTTAGAATATGTCCTCTAGATCATGAGCATCTTCTCATATGACAGAACATCAGTATTATTATCACTGCTTTCTATCTCTCTAAACTACAGTATAGCGTTCTGTGCACAATAAGTGTGACAAGGAGTTACAAGATGAACTGGGGTTTTGTACATATATACATTCTTGAGATACAAAGATGATCATCAGTCTGCAGGTGCAACCACACAGACCACAGAGCAATCTGCTTCCAAGGGTGCAAGCTCTTTGTTTAGTGTTCAAGATCTAGTATAATGATTTAACATGTTTAAAAGGCAAATGTTTGTTGTTTTTTCAATTAGACTTTGTGTGGTTTGTAGGGTTCATCTAAGGGGTGACATTGTTGTATGCCAGTTCTGTGAAGCTGACCATACACAGCAAAAAGATGTGCAACTTGAAGCTCTTAGGTCCCGATACAAAATCTGTAAAAAGAACCAACCAATTGCTGTGTATTATTTATTATTCTGGTTACAGGGCCCTTGGTTTATAAATATTTTCTAATTAGAGTTAAAGAGAAACTTCAACATCTGGAGCTTCTCATTGTAATTGTTCTTCAAATTTCGTAGAAATGCTGGTTTTGGGCATCTACGCATATGCACCACCATATGGGGGGTTCACAGAAGTGCACAACCCCTTTAAGGAGTCATGTGCACACCATTGTGTTAAAAGGGATGCATGGAGCACCACAGGTCTGCAGGTCTGCAATACCGACCCATGTTATGGCACTTCATGTCAAGTGTTTCCACTAGAAGCAACAATTTTAGCAGACAACACTCCCCTTCCCCCCTCCCCTTCCCCCCAAGTAATACAGCATACGATATACATCATGTGCTTTTGTGTAAAGGAACACACAGGGGTGCAGTAATACACTTCCATGGGTGCCATATTGGGCATCCAGCTGACACAAGGCCTAATGACGATGAGCAGTATGATTTCTACACCTTTTATTATGTATGGAAATCAATCACTATAATAAAATATTCCAGTTATTTCTCCTGATAAAGATTTAATTTTTTTGGCATCATGGAAGTAATGCGGGCTCCTTACTGGACTATTGGACTATTCAACAAAAAATTTTGTTTGAATATGTGTTTTAGTACATATTAACAACCTATGTGTGAATATTCTCTGTAATTACATAAAAACAGGGGGGGGGGGGTGGATATAATTTTTGAAGCCATTCAAGTCAGATTTTGTACTTCCTGTCCTGACTCTTTAACTTCCTTTTTGTTTGGACTTTCTTGTTTAAAATGTTGGTCCCATTTTGAAGTTTCCCAGAGTTATGGAAACAGCTCCCTAGAGTTTCCTGGGTTTGGCACTTAGTCCCCTCTCACTGTGGAAATGCCAGATGGGGCAAACCCTTTAACTGTGTCAGTCAGACCAATGCAGCGGCCAGAGAGATCCCCCTGATTCATACTGTTATTTCAATTCTACAACTACTGTTATCATGAAGATTACCCTTCAGATAAACTGATGACAGATTACCTATCTATATAGGAGGTCATCAGATTTGTGCTGACAGCTTCAATGGGGCAATATTTTGTATTTAATTTTTTTAATGGCATATTACTGCCTGTTTTCAATGAATATTGAGCTTTAAAAAAATCCCCTTTCTGATGGAAGTTTTGTTCTTTAAGGAACTTTAGGTGGAGCTTCACTGTGAAATGCTCTCTCCATTGAGCTGCTTCACAGCCCTCCCCTCTTCTTTTGGGGAAAACTGTGGTGGTCTCCTGTTTGGCTGCTACAGCTGTTACTTAGAACAAAGGGGAGGGTCTGTAAAGCAGCTCAATGGAGAGCTCTTCACAGTTAAGCTCCGCCTCCAGGGCACTCAAATTTTCCAGAATAAAAGTTCATATTCACACTTCCTGATAATAATAGCTCCTGAAAATGTATGTTTGTACTGCCCTCCCCTACCTCATGCTGTCAACAGTTTAGCTGTTTAACTTGTCTTCTGACAGAATCCCTTTTAGGCCTTTGCGGTCCGCATATTAGTACGAATGTGGCCCATGTGCTGTCAACAGATCCACTGTTTTTATAGGTCCATAGACATTTATTAAGACTGGCGATTGATATGCCGGTCTTAATCCCTGTGTGCTGGTGGTGAATAGGCCGAAATTATGTTGAGACCTTTGATGTTTGCTGCGACATACAAAAGTGGCGTCAGTGGGGAAAACTCTCAGATTTTGCTTCAAAATCTGTGACCTAAATACGCCTAAAAGTGGTGTAAAAAAGATGACCCCCTATAGTCTTTTTTTGTGGAACGGACATACTGATGTGGAAAGCACATGGCTGAAGTCAACAGGTCCACCAAAAACGAAGACGCAACCTAGACCGCATCTGTATTTTGCAGATCCACAATTTGCAGCTTGCAAAACGGATACGGTCGTGTGCATGGCGCTTAAGGTACAGTTTCTTAAAGCAACTCCTCAAGATGGCATACACATTAGTCTTATTTTTGAGTAATTTGCAGCCCGTGCCATGAACCGTATTAATGTCTTTCTGATTGTGTCAGGCATTGACATTAGTGAGCAAACAATCACAGTCCGGATTATAAAATCACACAGAGTATAATGGCGCAGTTGATGCTCGCGTTTAGAATAATGAACTTTACATAGCTTGTTCTCCTTTCACAGTTGTGAATGATGTTTTATTGCTTCTGTTTGTTCTCTGCCGGAAGTAAAGATTTATAAAGATAACTAATTATATTCTGGAGGAAACCAGAAGTATTTTTTCCATGTGTCTTATCAGATGGTGTGGCGAGGAGTAAATTCATAGTACCTGACAAGATGAGCGCTCTAAGTCTGAGTGTTATCGCTGGATCTCTGTTTTCCAGATTCAGTTAAATTGGTTTGATTTCTGAGAGCTTTCACTGACAGAATAACCCAATTTGCTCATGCAAATCTCTAAGGACCTTCTGAATGGTGGTATTGTTCTGCGGCATGTCGTCCAGGTTCATATTCAACTATACAGTTATTGCCACATTTCAGATTGTAATCATATAATGTGTAATTACTGTATATGATACATGCGTCCTGAGTAGACTGGACAAAACCTTAGAAGAAGCCATTCAACAAACTTGAAAATCATTTTTGAATATTTTCTGTGCTGAGATATGATTGCTTGATCTTAGAGGATCAAAGGCTGAATACAGAGTTCCATGGTACCATGTTTTTTTCTAAATT
Organism: Bufotes viridis; assembly: GCA_033119425.1. Lineage (NCBI taxonomy): Eukaryota > Metazoa > Chordata > Amphibia > Anura > Bufonidae > Bufotes > Bufotes viridis. The sequence continues at coordinate 231,532,202 of CM065594.1, forward strand.
TTGTCAGGTGCATAGTTGTTCTGTAGGGCTAGATCATCAAAAAGACCCCAATACTGACTTGAAAATTCTATATATGCGGGTACATCAAAATATTTAGTCAATTGACCAAGGTCTCCATGACAATGCGTCACACTAGGTCTCCATGGCAACACATCATCTGACAAAAACCAGCAAGTGTTGTCAGAAGATTTCTTCAGGCTTCCAGTCTGTAGATTCCAATGACCAACACAAATTGCTCATTGATCTTGTAGAGTTTGGGTTTTGAATTAGAAGGACGTAAACGTAGATGATGACTACTTCGAAAAGCCATGTAGCTAGTTGATTGTTCTTAGATCCTCAGTTTGGACTCCATTGGGGGAATTTACAAAGGTAGGTGTTTCAAACGCCGTTCTTAGCCCAAACTGCGCTGGAGTGAGATGCAACACATTTATTAAGTCCAGGCCTTAAAACACATGTCATATTTTTGAGCTATAATTTCCAACAGCTCTTGTCAGGCCACAGGAGGCCATGTTATGAGGTGGCATACATTTACATTATACCATATGGCCTGTGCCAAAATTTTGCTAACTCATTCATAAATCCCCACATGTGTCCATGTGGTCCTAGAAGTGGTCCTATCTTCTACACTTGTGTGAAGGAGCATGTCACAATTTTATCTGTCTGCGGTCCCACCATGCTCAAGCTGCTACAACTGTGATTGGCCTCAACGGTTACAGGTCCAAGCCACTTCCTGGTCCTACGGAAGTTGCCAGGAATGGACTATAGTGGCTGTCGGCTTCTAGGACAGATAACCATTTTAATATGGCGGAATAGGAACCCTGAGACATGGATGTTGATCTGGTGGATTAGAAGTATCGCCTTTACATTATTTTTCTTCATAGGCATTATTTTTTCTTATTTATCATACATATTGTAAATTTTTTTTTTTCATTTTCAAGGACTGATTTGATTCTTTGCTGCATTTTCATTTGTTTCACTTTCGTACGGTCTTGTATATTATGTTTGTATGAAGTGAAATGCATTTTCCTTCATATCTCTACAAGTCGTACTTATTAGAATGTGCTATCGGTAAGGTCTCTCTTTCATCTTTCACGTCTAGTTTCTTTTCACATCGCCCTTTACAGTGTCACCAAATCTGGAATCCATAAACATAAAATAGAATTCTGGACCTTTGTGCACAGCCCCATTTATATCTGATCTTGGCTTAGAACCAAGCTCATATTTAGCCTTCTTTCCAGTAAATTTATTCTGAAAAGAAAAATGTTAAAACTAGTAGTACGAGAAATTAAATGTAAAACTGAGCTAAAATGTCCATGATGTGATTTCTGTTAGCTCATAGAACAATAGCGCCATGGCCAAGTGCCCACGTGCCGTCATTCCAACAACTGATGAAATTGGTTCTCTGCTAATAAATGGAGGAACCTGCTAGTTGCTATCATGTGTCTGTCTTGTGCCAGAACAAACCTCTTTGTCACTTGCTCAATGCTTTGTTTCTATTTTACTTGTCATCTAGCTGTAATAATAAGATATTAACATTAAAAAGACAGTGTAGAAATTAGAAAATGTGGTTTTGGTCACGACCAAAAGAAAAAAAAAAGTAACAATAATGGGTGTAGAACGTTATATATCAGTAGGTTATTTTTATATGAGGTATCAAAGTAACCTCAAATGTCTATTTTCAGGCTACTCCTCATTAGATGTTCTAACTGCATGATCAGTTTTATTAATAGACCTTCCAGAACCCTAGTTTATTTGTCCCACCTTAGTATATTCTGTAGGGTGAAATCAAGATGCCTAGCCACCACATGACTTTCTGTCTGGGTAACTACCATTTGTGCTCATGTAGGTACATGTAGAGGAGTAGTCACTGAAGGCTAATTCTACTATAGAATAGAGTGCCATGCTATATTAGTAGGGTGGCCACTTCGCTTCACCCAAGAAAGCCAGACCTCACCGACCACACGAAAAACCCCGCCCTGCCTTAGTAAAACCACGCCCCAACCACTGCAAAGCTACGCCCCATCGACAACCCGGGAGAAGAGGGAAGAACTTTCAGCATGGAAGGTGAGCTGGGGGCAGCTGGGGTGCTTCTCTCCCCCTCAGTGAGCCACGTCTGCGGCTCTAGTGACTGACTGGGGGTGAGAGAAGCCTCAGTCAGTTGCTGAAGCTCACGCTCCCACAGCGCAATGCTGCTGTCCGGCCTAAAACTGGACATCTGGCCACCCTATATATAAGTAACCCCCTAGCCTATACTGCAGGGTAGTGGGCTTCTATTACCTGGCAGCTCCATGACTTCCTGTCTGAGTACGACGCGTTTCGGGGTACTCATGACCCCTTTATCAAGTCTGGTTTGCTGCAGCTGTAGTGCAGCTGGATTGCTGTAGCTGCTCTGTCACTGTTGCTGGCCGTGTGTTGCGGGAACTCAGTCTGGGATGGATACAAACTGGCTCGGGCACCGTGGCTTGCACTGAGAGCGTGCAGTCTGGCAAGGCTCGGGTCCTGGAGGGGTTGGTGCAGCCGGCTTTTGCACGGTGCCCGAGCCAGTTTGTATCCATCCCAGACTTAGTACCGCAACACACGGCCAGCAACAGTAACAGAGCAGCTACAGAAATCCAGCTGCACTACAGCTGCAGCAAACCAGACTTGATAAAGGGGTCATGCGTACCCCGAAACGCGTCGTCTTCTGTTAAAACTGTATGTTCCAAATCCGGTTGTGATTTGCGCCTTAAGTCCATTAGCTCGTCGGATTACCCAATCACAATGAGCTTTGTTTTTCGTATCCAGTCTTCAACCATATGGCGACCTGGCCCTCGCCCTAGGTTCTTGTGGACACGGCAGCTCCAATCCGGTGCACAGTTAATCCAGCTGACCTTCATCACGATTGCACCCAATTCAGTGCAATCTCAACAGGTGAGCAATACAAACTTACCCCAGTGTGAAGGACGCTGGTTTACTTTTATCTACTTACCCTATGAGCGCCTTTCTCATCTCTTGGCCACATATCTGTTACAGTTGTGTTCTTAAACTCCAGACCTCAGGGCCCACTTGCCGGCCATGTTTTCAGGATTTCCTTTCCTGATATAATTAGTATTAATGCATCAGGACCAGTGGCGTATGTAGAGAAGTAAGGGCCCCATAGCAAGGATCAAAACAGCCCCCCCCCCCCCCACACACACACACACAGGAAAGAAGGGTTTCTGCCTAAACCCCTTTCAATGACCCTTGGGCCAGCTTCTCCACTGCCTCATTTGCTAAAGGTTTTTCTTTAGAGGGTAGAGTCCTGACCAAGTTTTCACCTCCAGTGAACTGGGCCCCCGCTTGCCCTGGGCCCCATAGCAGTCATTCATTCTGTGGGATATTTTCAAATCTGGCTGAGGACTGGAGGCGAAGAACACTTAATTCATTAATGGTAATTTATAAAACTGGTGTAAAGTAGAACTGGCTTAGTTGCCCATAGCAACCAATCAGATTCCACCTTTCATTTTTGACATCTCTTTTGGAAAATGAAAGGTGGAATCTGATTGGTTGCAACCAAGCCAGTTCTACTTTACACCAGTTTAATAAATGTCCCCAACTGTGTTACAGGATAAACTCCTCCTCCATGCTACACCAGCTTGTTTTAGTTTCCTCTCACCGTGGTGGAGATTTATAAAAACTGGATTAAAGTAGAACTGGCTTAGTTGCCCAAAGCTCTGAAAAATGAAAGGGGGAATCTGATTGGTTGCTAAGGGCAACTGAGCCAGTACTACTTTACACCAGTTTTGATAAATCTCCCCCTATGTCTTTAGGGTTTAGACCACACCAAAAATGGAGAGTAAATTAATCTACTTATTTGATTTGTTTATTCATAATTCCATTTCAAAGGACCACCTTGGAGCGCCCAGGACCCAATTCAGAATAAGTAACAAGACCCCCAACTATGATGAGAATTTCTTAGCATTGACTTCCTCGTATTAAGTGAGACTGACCTTTTGGGCCTCCTCTGGCATCAGGGCCAAGTACAGTAGAAACCACAACCTCTGCTCCCCTGTTCCCCACAAGTCCATCCCGTCACAGAAAACCAGTCGCAATCCTTACAATTAACATGTCCGAATATTGTTGATCTCGTCATATGCCATTATTGTTCATACATCTACCATATCTACTGTACCCTAAGGAACCAATCAGAAATAAGTCCACCCCACCTCCCTCACTACGTTCCCATCACGTGTCTAAATGGAAATGAGTTTTTCCCTGTACTATTTAATGAGGCTGAGCAATTACAGAGAACAGCTTCCAAACGAGAATGTTTGTGGAAAACAACATGTGCATAATTAGTCCTTAATGAGCCATTGTGTGCGCGGTATTTTTTTCCCTGTTAAACGTGCAATTAAATTTATAATGGTTTATAAGATGTAAAATAGCGTGAAAAGGGAGCAAGTGGATGGAGCCTGTACTCTTAACCCACTCCCTGCCAGATTTCTAAAAATCATATTTTTTTTCTATGTGTTTCTATGTATTAAATTAAAAAAAAAAAAAGTTTCAGCGCTTTGGCAGGAGCTTGTTAGAGGAATTATTCACTCTGATATTATGCACTAAGAAATGTTAAATGTTAATTACATGAACGAGAACATCAAAAAAAAATTATTTTTTGTAAAAATCTATACTTTACTTCTTTCCTTGCTTTGTCACAATTGTACAAAAAACAAACTGCAAAAATAGGAAAAAAAAGTTGAAGATTAGTCAAAAACATTTCTACCCGACTACCAATTAAGTCTCCAGGACAAGGTTATATTGAGAGCAAAAAGGGAAATTGACAAAGGGTCTCCCCTCCACCAACAACACCTAACTTCTTCCATCCTCTTTAATAAACTCCCAGACAGTATGTGTATATGACAAGGAAGGATTGTGTTCGTTAAAGTCCACCATGGCAAACCTTCTTTTTGCCCAACAACAGAGTTTAGGGAAGAGTGGAGATGCCTCATACACATTAGACTGATGTTGGGCCCTTTTAGCATTTTTAGGATCTGTCAACATTTATACAATCAGGGGCATAACAAGTGACCATGGGGGCCCCTTAGTAAAACTTGGAATGGAGCCCCACTCAACCATCACAACTAGTGTTGAACGAATCAAAGTTCACAAAGTGGACTTTGAGCCGAATTTCAGGAAAAATTCAATTCGCCCCGAGGCCAAATTTCCTCATGCTTCGTGGTAACAAATCGATTTTCCCTAAAATGGCGGTAAAAAAAAATCACCTCATCCATTTGTGCACAAAGAGCTTGTCGCAGCCATCTTGACCCCTTGCGAAATCTTGTGCGTGGTTATGTATGACGTGCCAGCGCGATGACCTCACCAAACACTGAGTGAGATTTCAATCTGGATCTTCAATCAAGATGGCCGTGGCAGAGTCTTCGCGATCAAATGGATAAGGTTTTTAATTTTTTTCTTTAATCGAATTAACCCCTGACAGTCCTCAATGGTCATCTCAGATGTCGTGATCAGCAATGAACATTTTGGACTGCTTAACGCACACATTGATGTCACAATAGTGGGGAAATGCCCACGGTGATGTTACAGCGCAGCAATAATGCACACAGTGAGGTCATAGAACAGGAATAATGCACCCCGCAAGACCTTGACTAAACCACAGGCATGCACACAAAATTTTTACTGTGTAGACTGTGACATCACTGCTCAGTAAGGAAAAACCTAATGATGTCCCTATGCAGGTATAATGAACACATGATACAGGGATAGGACAAAAAATAACATTCTCCTCCATCTTCTATTGTCATCACTAACTGGACCTTATGTCTTACAGGAGATGGGGCCCTTTACTTGTTGAGCCCCAAAACAACTGCTGTACCTGCCACCATGGTAATTGCGCTGATGTGTATTAGACACTCTTGCACCTAGACGTCTCTTGCATTTTTATAATCGGAAGAGAAGGTTATTATCCAGTCCAAGGCTACCATTCAACAAGAGAATTAGCCTACCTGCCTATGAGCATTATCTGTACAGATATAGTAAGCGATTGTAGTAATTTTAATTATTCAATACTAGCAACAACAAAAAACACAAATGAATACACAATTATGTAACTTGCATTTTGAACAGAGGTCATCTAGAACTGTATACATTTTTGAATAATCTGCACATTTGTACACAGGTTTTTCCAGTGATTATATTCAGGGGCCACTGTATGGTGCCTCTATGTAGCATTGTCGCGTGAATAGAATATGGCATGTGTGGTCAGTAAAGACCTCTACTTATATGTAAAGTTAGAGCCACACTGAGGGACAGTATAGGCCAATGTTACAAGGCACAATGATAAAAGGTTGTATTTCATAGCCATCTTGTGAAGCACCTTTGGTGTCCATTGATGTCGCTTGGGTAGATGTAGCAATCAGTTCTTTCTCACATAGCTGACCATAAAAAAACTTGATTCACATTTTTCAAGTCCCATAAATTCTGCCAACCATTACTGATTCTGGCCACTATTACCAGTTCTGGTAAATCTGAAATATTAATTGCCAAAGGCCAAGGCATTTCTTGACATTTGTTTTGTCACCTAAGATTTGTAGAGCATCTGTTCCAGGGGAAGTATGTGATTTACATTGAGAATTTATATAGTAGCGTAATGGCACTGCTGTATAGAACTGCCTTATGAAATCACTGTCAGCCTTTATGTTTAGTGCACAACTTATTGTACCGTGAAATGCCACAGGGAACAAAGCAAGAAATCTGTGCTGATACTAATGGAAAAGGATTGAGGATAGTGTTGATCGAGCATGCTCGGCCGAACACCAGTTCAGCTCAAGCATCTCGAAGCTCGGCACATGGCGGTACTCGGCCAAATACCGCTTGTACTCAATGCTCGAGTCTCTTCCCCGTACGTCCCTCCTCCGCAATGCTCGAGTCTCCTCCCCGTACATTTCTTGACTGCTTCGCAGCCAATAAACGTGCACGGTGGTGCTGGCACGCACTGTATTGCCATAGCCTTGTTGGCTACTGGCATTACAGTGATTGGCTGGCCAGAATGACTCATCGGGTGCTATCTATCACCCGTTAACACGTGTTCGGCTCAGTATTAATCAGGGAGAGCTGAGCATAGGAAGGGACAGACAGTGTAGGGAGTGATATTGGAAGATTTTTATTAGAAAACCGTTTCAGAGACCCAAAAGTCCTTTTAAGGACTATTGTGTGTGACAGCAGCAATATATATTTTTAGCCTATCCTGCGCTAAATAGCGTCTAATAGGCTGCAGCGGACAGTTAAATTATCCGTGCCACATCTCCTGTGTAAAGTGTGCAGATCCAAAAATATCAGTGACATCCAGTGTACTTTTTCCGTAGACGGTGTTCGCTGCGGAGTTAAATTATCCGGGACACATCTCCTGTGTAAAGTGTGCGGATCCCTAAAATATCAGTGACATACAGTGTACTTTTTCCGTAGACTGTGTCCGCTGCGGACAGTTAAATTATCTGCGCCACATCTGCAGTGTAAAGTGTGCGGATCCCTAAAATATCAGTGACATCAAGTGTACTTTTTCCATAGATGGTGTCCGCTGCGGACAATTAAATTATCAGTGCCACATCTCCTGTGTAAAGTGTGCGGATCCCTAAAATACATACAGTGTAATTTTTCCGTAGACGGTGTCCGCTGCGGACAGTTAAATTATCTGCGCCACATCTGCAGTGTAAAGTGTGCACTAAAACAAATTTATCTGTGACATATAATGTACTTTTTCAATAGACAGTGTCCGCTTCTGACAGTGACATTACCAGGGGTACATCTCCAGTGTACCGTGTGCGTTTAAAAAATGTATCAGTGACACACAGTGTACTTTTTCAATAGACGGTGTCCACTTCTGAGAGTGACATTACCAGTGCTACATCTCCAGTGTAATCTCACATATAATTTTTTAATCTGTGACATACAGTGTACATTACCGATGGTACCTCTCCTGTATAACGTTTCCTCATCCCAAATAGCTGTGACATTCCTTGCAATTTTTTATTAGCCGCTGGTGACAGCATTGACATTATCTGCGGGATATCTACTGTGTGACGTTTCCACATCCCAAATACCTTTTTAAATTTTTTTGCGCATACACTTCCAAATCCTACGCTACTGTAGGTGTGACATATTTTCAAGCATATATAACATTTAAAATGAAGAAGGCAAGCAGTAAGGGACGGGGAAGTGGCCGTGATGCTGATGGTGCACACAGAGGCCGTAGCCCTGGGCGCGGTGAAACTGTGCCTGCTGCCAGAGCACAAGAAAAATAATTATTCACGATACCGTAGCTTCATGTCCCAGTTTGCAGGGCGGCGCAGGACACCACTCTTGAAGTCAGACCAGTGCGACCAGGTGGTCAGTTGGATTGCATCAGATAATGCTTCCAGTCGGTTATGCACCACCCTGTCTTTCACCAAGCCCAGTCTCAGTAGCCTAGGCCCTCGCATATAATTTTTTACAGGGTCAGCTCACCTGCAGGTTCTCGCATATAATGTTTTATAGGTTCAGCTCACCTGCAGGCCCTCACATATAGTGTTTTATAGGGTTAGCTCACCTGCAGGCCCTCACCTACAATCTTTGACAGGGTCAGCTTACCTGCAGGCCCTCGCATATGTTTTACAGGGTCAGGCTATCAATCCATCAATGCCAGTTGTCATTTTTGACAGCCCTTTCACGTAGTGCATAGGCTTTATGAGTGTAGGAGTCCCACTACATGAACAATTGTACCACAATGTGAATGAGGCCCTCCTTTATGTGATATACAGGTTGTATCGGAGTGCTTCTTGCTTGAAATTTTTGGCAGCACTTGCACTTAATATACAAGTAAATATACAGGAAAGAATGTTTCCTAACAATTTTTCCTCTAAAATTGATTTTATCTTTGGTTTTGTGCGTATTATTGTCAGTCTGTAAAAGTGGCGTACTACTTGGACAAAGTCGTTCCCAACAGCGACCTGGGAGTCCAAGATGCATCCAGACATCCTCCCCATGCTGTTCCTGATCCATTTCGGTGGTGTTTCCATCAATTCCTTAACTTTTCCTATGAACCAGGCACCTTCCCCTCTTCAGAACAGGGGGTGCCTGGTTTAATGCTCGGGTTCTCCAATTGATTTCCATTATACTCGGGTGCTCGGCTATGTCATAGTATTTGCCTTGGGACCCAAGAGCTTCAAACATGGCAGATAGTCCTGTGAAACAATTAAAATGTCTAAAAAAGTGGATCTTATAGGCATTCGTAAAAACTCATTGTCTAAACTTCTGAAATTGGCAACAGAATATGGAAGCTTCAAACCGGCGTTCCCTGATAAAGTGGCTGTAGCAGCGATATGCATGGGGTTTATATGACATAGCATGTGAGAACATTTATCCATTTGGAATTGGGTTTCTCTTTTATTAATTTTTTACCTTTATATCTTGATGTTTTTTGGATATTGGTATATACTAATGTCCAGGCCTACAGGGGTACAGGTGAATACCCGGTGGGCCACTGAGCAAGGTGGGCCCCTAGTCTTCCCACCCCTGCACAAGTGGCACATAATACAGTAGACCTACTGCACTTCATATAGATTGGCAGTGTGTAGTACCTCAACCAGCCTAAGTTGATATAAAAAAGTGGGTAAATTACTTAATTGGAATGTATCATTATAAAATGACCTATCGTTTAGATGACAATTTTATGTTTAACGTATTTTTGAAAGAATTTTTTGAACTGGCCACTATGTCTAGTAATTGGCGCCAATTATTGCAGTTATCTCCTCATATGTCATTCTAATCCTGCCTGTAATGATATCACCTCTGTGTATAGATAAGACAGGATCTACCATTCACAATAGGTGATTGTCAAAGCTTAGAAAAAGAAATTAGGAAAAGATCAAACAGCAGGTGGCACTATACAGATAGAGTTCATTGATCAACTCAGCAGCTGTAATACATTTTTAATTGCATGCAATTACAAAAGTATTCAGATGCAGGTGCTTTTTGAAAACTGGAGAATATTTTTGTGGGACAACCTCCTCAAGGAACTACTCATTTATCATTATCATTGATGCAATCAGGTGGCTGAGAAGACTCATAAGTACAGAGGCCACCACCCAGTATTCTCTTTTCCCAGAAACCCACCATCTCAAAGTCATTGCAGGGACCCCTATAATCAATCATCTGGTTAGTATCTTGCTGATGTGTGAGCAGATAATTTTTAAATATATCCATACAGTGGGCCCCAAAATAAATGTTACTGGTGGGCCCTAGGCACCCCAGTCCGACACTGCTAATGTCACCTTAGTGTTATGCACAGGACACTTTTTAACCACTTTCACTTTGTGAGTTATTAGGATGGAAGTGAGCCTCACTTATCAATTTGGCCTTATCAGGGGCTTGGGATGTGGCTTTGGAGTAGTTGTATATTTATTGACATTCCTCATGATTTTTAGGATTTTTTTTCAGTGTTTTTAACAGTCTTTTGTCGTGTATTTGGTGGGATGAATAAAAATAGTTATCGTTTAGATTTCTATGTTTTGGTGTGCTCCATGTTAAATCCCTACTAAAAGTTCACATAGGCCAGATCATGGTTATGCGTTGTTAGGCTTTTATTACTTATCTGTGATGACATTGTGGAAAAATGGTCAGTGGTTTATCTGTGAATCTGTGTTTGGCCCATGTGTTTGTTTTTTGCCCTCTGTGTGTCTTCTGAATTCCACGGACACCACTAGGCTGAAAATGAGTTTCCAGAGCATCTCCTACCAATGATCCATGAAAACCACAGACCAAACACGAAAAGCATCCATGTTGTGCCTGTGGTTTTTATGGACCCATAGACTATGATGTCCGTGAGAGATCCATAATGACAGACAAAATAGGACATGTTTCCGTGGTGTCACAGATATGTGGTCCATGGAGAACCACTGATGTGTGAATTCCACATTAAGTCAATGGGCACATGTGCTGTCCATGGAGACCACAGACTGACGGAATGGAAATAAGCCATGAAATTCCATGACCATCCTACTTCCACCGTAGGAAAACTGCCCTTAGCTAATTTGTAAAACTAGTCATTTGTGCTAACAAGTCATTTGTACTCACTGAGCCATGTTCAGTAATACGAGCACCTGTTGTATAAAGGGTGGTCTCATAATTGCCAGAATTATAGGCCTAGATATTAATGTCCCTCATCTAGAACTCCCAAAGACTATTAATGTTATTTTCTGCCTGTAATTCTTGTAATAAAATTGATTAAAGTCACAGCCTTGCCTTCTTCAGTTCATGATTCAAGGAATCTGAAGAATTTCTCCTGATACAAAGTATACCCTTCCATAATAATTTGCTTCTTCTGCCCATTTCACGGTGATCTTAATAATGGATTCTATTCAATACTGGCCAAGTGTAATATCTAACCTTGGGTTGGACAAGAGGCTATTTATCTACTCCCTTTCTATCATATACTGCATGTTTCACTCCCTAAAAATATATTCCACTAATTTACAATGAGCGATTGATTACTTTTATTCTGCCTTACAATTGATACACTTTTTTGAAATTTTATTTTCTGTAAGTCCAAATTTGTGTCTGATGAAAATGACGCTGGCCCCAATAGTTGTCAATAATGAAGGAGTTGATACAGTAGATCTGTTCTATGTACGCTTATAACATGAAATCATTGATCTTGGAGGTTCCTTACAGGACCTCTGTCAGCAGATTCGTACATATTTCTATGACACTGACCTGTTACATGTGCACTTGGCAGCTGAAGGCATCTGTGTTGGTCCTATGTTCATATGTGCCCGCATTGCTGAGAAAAATGATGCTTTAATATATGCAAATGAGCCTCTAGGAGCAACGGGGGCATTGCCATTACACCTAGAGGCTCCGCTCTCTCTGCAACTGCCGCACCCCTGCACTTTGATTGATAGGACCAGGCAGGTGTGATCACGTTTACACTGCCTGGTCCTGGCAAGCAAAGTTCAGAGGGCGAAGCAGTTGCAGAGAAAGCAGAGCCTCTAGGTGTAATGGCAACACCTCCGTTGATCCTAGAGGCTCATTTGCATATATTAAAACATCATTTTTCTCAGCAATGTGGACACATATGAACATGGAACCAACACAAATTCCTTCAGCTGACAAGTGCACATGTAACAGGTCAGCCGGTGTCATAGGTACAGATCTGCTGACAGATGCCCTTTAAGTAGGAGAGCATCACTATATAGTCTTACTTTTTTGCTAGGTTTAGTAGGTTTACACTAAGGTGTACTGGCTTTTTTTTAGAATTTTTACACACTAAGGTGCTAATGTATTAAGATCTTAATAATAAGCCCTGATGGCATATGACGTGCCAGAATAATAAAGAGGTTATCATTCTTGAGCATCTTCTGGAGATCCATGCATCAGAAAGTAAAATCTATGCTAGGAGGGAGCTGGCTTCGATTTCAGGTGTAATGTGTGGCGGTTTTCTGTAAATGTGGCGGTTGAACCTCTCACTGCCCACTCTCTCCTATCCACTTTTTGTAAAAGTGGCAAGGGTAGTGGAGAAGGGGGAAAAGCCACAAATTATGCTGCAAAAAGGCACTTTGGACAAAATGTGTAGTTTTGTACACCAGAAAACATGACTGGAACATTACCATCTAAGTCCTCATGGCCAAATTACTGATCTGTGACATGGTCTCCATAGCCTGCTAAGGGCACATACTGCAGTATATATATAAAGTGCCAGACTTAACTTACCGGTGTACCTTATAATGATGTACATTCGGTTCAGTAGATTCCCAGGTTTTTAAGTGTGGTGACCCTTATATAGAATATAAACGTGACAGAAAACACTGATTTCATACAGAGGCATGTGGTGTTACTGTACGGTCATAGATGCCACCAGTTTCGATTTTGCCTGGACAATCCTAAGAAATGGATTGCAAAAGTGGGTTTGTGCAAACCTTGTCTGAGAACATTCCTAGGTAGCTGAGGAATTTCCAGGTGTTTCCAATTTTGGCCATGCAAATGTTGATAAGCATGTAAGGCCACAGAAACCACTAAGGGCGCATCTCAGTATACTATATATCCCAATTCCCAAGCTCTCACAAGAGCATAACTAGACAACCCCTTGAGAATTGTAATGGTAGCCATATCAGTTCTCACCCAACCTGTCATGAGCATTTGAATACATTTTTTACCACCTTGAAGAAGACCATTCCAAAAAACTTTAAATATTTTGTTGCGGGGGAACTGTTCTTTGCAATGTCAGACAAGACAAAAACCTCTAGGCCATGTCTCCTCTACACGTCTAGGTTACTGGGAACATATAAAGCTTAGCTTCTGACCTCTTTGTCCATGAATGTGAGAAAAAGGTTTTTAATTCATATTTTTGTCTTGTAGTTTGATGGGGAGAACATGTATATGAGTATGAATGAAAGTAACCAGGACTTCCTTTCGACAAATCAGGTAGGTTCCGCTCTGTTTCCCTTGTCACACTTGTGGTATAGTGGTTATCGTTGACGGTAGATGCGAAGGTCCTTCTGGCTGACTTACACTAATGGAAAATATAGTGGAAAGTTGCTGGAAATCATCATAATATACTTTTTATTCCTCATGTACTCAATTCAGTCCAGGGTTAAACAAACATGGTGGCTTTCTTCCAAAAACAACTTCAAGTTGTGTCATGCTATTGTAGCTCAGCTTTATTCACTTCGATGGAGCTGATTTGTGATACCCGACACAACCTATGGACAGTGGTGGTGGTACTGTTTTCTAATCCATCAATATTATATAGGCAGGTGTCTTGACACCCTGAACCTCCATGATCAGCTGTTTGGAAGTAGTGTTGGACTCCATAGCTCTGTCCATTGTGTAATGGACGGAGCTGGTTACTGCAGTGCTACTTCCGCTGATGCACGAACTGATTGGCTGATAGAAGATGGAAATGGGTCCAGATCACCGCTGATTTAATATTGATGACCTATCCTAGGGATGGAGTAAAAATCACGGAGCACGGCAGCATTCCCCAATCTAATCTTCTTTTATTCAGACTTCAAAGCATCCATACAAAATGCACAGCGTTTCGGCTATGACCAGCCTTTGTATCCTAGGGATGGGTCATCAATTGTTAAATCCTGGAGAACAAATTTAACGCTGCATGCTCTGCTTACATTGTCTCTTTTTTTTATTTATATTGATAACACATTACAAGGGTACATATTTTACCATCTATACCAGTAGTGCGTAACCTTAGGCCACAGCCTGTACTCTACTGGTCTACACCATGACCATCAAAGGAGCCAAGAAATAATGCCGCTGCAACAGTGGGAGAAATGTGATTGGTGCTGCCCTGTTACTTTGAAGCACTGGGGTTTTGGGTTAGAATCTGACCAAGGGCAACTTATTCATGGAGTCTGTATGTTCTCTGTGTATTTCCTTCTACATACTTATAGGTTAAAGGAGACCTAACCCTTTGATGAAGGAACGCTTTTCAGAGCACTCTGCACCATTGAGTTGCATCTGCTCTGCTTGGCTTTTTGGAGAATGGATCATATACTTTTTATGAATCCATACTCTGCACGCTGGAAAAGCTGAGATGAGAAAACTGGATGGTGCAGAGTGCTCTGAGACACGTTACTTCATCAAGGGTTTAGGTCTTCCTTAACCTATCAGTATGTAGGAGAAAATAGACAGAGAACATTCAGACTCCATGAATACGTTGCCCTTGGTCGGAATTCAATCCCAAGACCCCAGTGCTGCCCCAATCACGTTTCTCCTGCAGTTGCTTGCTCCATTTTGCAGTGGTTTCACCAAAGGTTTAGGTCCCCTTTAGTTAGCTCCATATGAAATTGGCCTTTATGTATGTCTGAGATAGGGAAATTAGATTGGACACCCTGGAGGTAACAGGGGACTGATGCGAATTATCTCAAAATTACATAGATTTCTTCTTTTACCAGACTAAATAAACCGTGGGGATTTGAGCACTTGAGAAGCCATCTTGGCAATGTTCCCCATAGTAAACGATGCATCGCTTTGTCTACCGGTAGATTTTGGAGCTTCGTGCATCCTTGCAGCTACTATCACTGTCTGGATAACTCAATGCAGTGTTACAATGAGCGACATAAAACGTGGTTAGTGTCACTTTAAACCATCCACGCCCCTGCTAACACCAGCTCCATGGCGGGGCCGTGTCTTGTTAGTCCCATCCAGATAAGTCACACAAGACAGCTGCCCCTTTCTCAGTGCACATTATGGCAGCTTTTAGGGCTGTCCGTGCCTGAAGGACAAATACAAATTATATAATTCTACCTATTTAAATCAAATCATTGACTGTAACGCGGAGTGAGATTTTCCGTTCTAAGCAGACGCCGGCGGTAATGAAAGATGACATCCAGTCATTGAGCAGTGACCTGTTGACCCCCTTGCAGAGAGGAGTGGGGGGGGGACACATGGGGAATATAATTTGTGTGTGACTGGGATTGTATACGGAAGCCTGCTATTGTTTGGCCAGCACAAAGAGGGGCCTTTTCTGAAGAGTTAAAGGATGAATGGAGTGTGCAAATAATTGTGTCATTCTGGGCTTGTAGCCATTGGAGGATTCCTGATGACAAAGCTTTAATGGTTTCATACCGCGTTCCCACTAAGGACCCGGGGTGCGGCCATTGCTTTATGGGCTAAATGCTTATTTACTCTTTAAGTAACAGGACTAAAACGGCACAACTTAATTAGTAATTTGTGACATTAACAACACTTTCTCCTTGCTCCAATGCAAGAGGCGAGCTGGAAAGATCTCTGCCGTCATCCTGCCCTCCCTGCACTCTTCTTCTTACCTCCTTTCCTCTTCAGTTTATTCTCATTGCATTGCTCATTATGGTCTTTTATGTACTGCTAGGGACTTCTAGTGTTTCATCATCTCAGTAGATACTGAACGCTCTGACCTGTGTTGTCCATGACTTTCTCCATAATCAAGACCATAAAACCTAAAAAGTAAACCTATGCAGAGGCCTAAAGAGAATCTGTTACCACCCCTGACATGAAATGACAATTCTGGTGCATTTATGCATAAGACTCTGTGCTGTGTCCTTTATCCACTAGGAGTTTATTAATGTACTACTGGGTGTTACCAGTTGGGGGTGTGCCCTGCACAGTCTTGCACTATTCAATCAGTGCTGGCAGTGTCAGACTGTGCAGGGAGAGAAGCAGGTAGACTAGGGAGGACTGGAAATTTAAAGTGGCCCTGGAAAAATCCTAAAAGTGGTCCCATGTAGTAGGAGGGTCCAAAATGACAGAAGGTGGGGGCAACACAAATAGGCAGTGTCAGCAACACCACAGCGCAAAATACTGTCCCAGCAGAAACATATACCACAAAGCAGCACAATATACTGCCCCAAAAGCAGTCCCTCTGTGGTGTCCTCCTCTAGTTCTCTCTGAATAAGATACGGAGCAGGGGGTTTAAGAGGTGAGATCTGGGCCAGAGAGGTTGAATTCAGGAGGGCATGTGGATTGTGGCAGAAAGGAGGGCTTAGCTGGCCCCCTGGGCATCGGCCCACAGGGAAATTTCCCTGTAAGGTCTATGGCCAATCCGCCCCTGCAGGTAGGTAAAAAGCAGGCTTTTTACCTACCTGTTTCTCTGTATACTTCAGGAAATCTCCTTAAAGACCGGTGGACGGTGCTATGGATGTCCGTGATTGTTAAGCTTACAAACCTTGCTCAGTGTTGCACAGCTCTCTCTGGTGAGCGTAATGCTTACCTTGCTTACTTCTAATTTTATTTAAGAGTCCTTCACTATGCAACACCCTTTGGTGTAATCTTCTCTTGAAGACTGGGCAGGGACACACCCCAAAATGGTAACACTCAATCGTGCATTTATTCATAATCTTCTAGAAGGAATAGTAGAGGAATTGTATAACATTGAGACATAAGAAAAGGTGCTCCAGAAATTTATTTTATGGGAAATGCAAGTAGTTACTACAACAGTGTTCTTTCCCCATTACTATTCTGGTCTCCCAAAGGGGTATTCCGGTTGTTTCACATGATGTCTTGTCCCTTATTCCCACCGATCATGAAAACGGGGGCCCAGTACCTCCTGCATCCCCCCTGAAATCAACGGAGCGGCCAGTTGCACATGCGCGGAGTCGTTCTATTCACAAAGTTATATGAGTACACCACTCGGTTATCTCTGGAATTCCCTTAGAAATAAATGGAGAGGCTACACACTTGTGCGGCCAGCAGCTCAGTTCATTTGGGGGGGGGGGGGGGCTGAAAGGGGTACCCATTTTTGTGATCAGTAGGGGCAGTGGCGTAACTAGAAATGACTGGGCCCCACAGCAAATTTTTGAATGGGGCCCCCTCCAGTAAGTTTTTCACAACCCCTTCCTTTCATGCCACCCCCTTTCCTGTGGCTAGTAAAGATCGCTCTCTCAGACCAGGCCCGGCAGCTGTTCCATCCGTTTTCTACACTGTCTATACTGCCACTGTATATCATTTCATTGTGTAATAATGTTGAGGGGCCCTGACAAAATCTTTTAGTACTTCTCCCCCTCTTGGATGGGCCCCTTCTGGGTCAGGGCCCCAAAGCAACCGCTTCCCCTGCTTCCCCTATAGTTACGCCCCTGAGTGGTAGGACGCCCACCGATCTAATAGTTATCCCCTGTCCTGTGGATAGGGGATAACTTGAAACAACCGGAATCCCCCTTTAAGCTCAAGTGTTACATCTACATTTGGCAACTCAATATAGTAGTCCACATTGACAACGTTGTAGACTGAGAGTGGTCTGGGTTCTGGCCAGTAAAGGGGTTTTCCAGAAGTGAAAAGGTTTTCAAATATCTGAACAGTGGGGGTCCAACATCCGGCCCCCCTGAAATCAGCTGTTTGAAGAGGCTGAGGCTTTCTGGTGAGCTCTGCGGCCATTTTGACGGCCAGACGGACCCCACGGAAATCAATGTGCCTGCTTTTAATGGGTGTTTAGAGAGAAGTACACCCATCTAAAGGGCATTAAAATCAGGTACATGAGCAGCGTGGAAGGACCTATCCGCAGTTAAAAAAAGAATCCCCACAGGCACATGTTCCCAATGTCGTGATGTCACATGATCATGCTGGGAACCTCAGGTCCTGCTGCCTCCAGTGCGGAGCAAGTGTTCGATTTTTGCACATCCTGCTGAAGGAAGTGACAAAGTTGCGTACAGGCCTGCGCTTTCACGTAACTTTGGCACTTACTCTAACAGCACAGGCACAATTAGGACCAGCGTGTAAATCGCTGGTCTTAATAAATGTGCCCCCCAGTGTTTTTATTAACTTTTGTTCTGTTCCCCTGTTATTACTCCTACTAATTTATAAATAACTTGATAACGGGACGTTACCATTCCCCATGTCAATAAGGGTGCGTCCCTACAGTGTCAGACCCTGAATGCTAACAGCCAGTTGACTATTTATTCATAGAGTTCTAGGAGGAATAACAGAGAAACAGCACTACATGTGCAGCAATAATGGCTGTAATGTCCAGGGTAATACAGCCCAAAACCCAATACAGAGTTTTGATGGCACGTTTGGCAAGGATGTGTCCAAGTGCAAAGGGTATTTTAATATTGTCCCTCACAGCAGTAAAGTCTGAACGGCTGTAGTAGCAGGTTACCTTGCTTAGTCATGCAGATTCCAAGTTCTCCTCTTTCTCTCCTTCTTTTTCTCTCTTTCTGGAGATTTTGCAGAAATCTGTTAGTCTCTGAAGCTTTCTGGTCCTAAGGAGGAGGAGCATAAACACAGCTTCCTTCCTCTCTAAACTCTCAATAGCCACTCCCTATTGCTAAGGGTGGAGCCAGATACCACTTTGCAACCTGCAAGTGTTAAGCCAGGATCGTTAACCCTAGTTTAGCCATCCATACATGGCTATACCGGTTGCAATACATATCTCGCAGCTACTGATCAGTGCTGTAAAACGCCTTCCATGCTGCTGCTACCTCTGACGGTGTGCTACAGACAGGGAGCAGGAGCTCCTGTATATGTGATTTGTATGGGAGACATCATAGTAGCTAGTCTCTACACATTAACTTATGGAAATTGGCAATTAGGCTGCAAGCTGTGGTTTTGTGTCTGGTCATGAAAACAGAAAACAATGTAAGTCAATGGTTGTGCATCCATTTTTTTTAGAGGCCTAAAGAAACGGATCCGTCACCCATTCACTTTCAATGTATTTAGTGACTGATCCATTTTGATTTCACACAACCGCATCCTAATGGAACGGATGCATCCTCATGTGTAAAATCAAAACGGATCAGTTTAATTCTGGTATTGATATCCTCTGCCGGATCTTAAACAACGCAAGTGTGAAAGTAGCCTTATTACTCATGTACACAACAGCTCATTCTGAAAAGTCCCCTAAAATAACAAGTACACTGGAAATGCGCTCTCTCCGATTTCATGGCACTGCTCGCTTTACCTTCCACGTATTACGCATACTATTCTGAATATTTACATTGCTCATACTGTTGGTTTCTTGCCTATTTTATTTTTACATCCCCCATTTCTCACATTGTTTACAACTACAGCATTTCTAGCAAAACACACAATCAGTGATATCTTCCATTATCTTCAAGGAAGCATTAGGCCTCTTTCACATAAGTGAGTTTTCTGTCCAGATACGATGCGTGAAGTGAATGCGCAGCATCCAGACTGTATCCTGCCCCATTCATTTCAATGGGTCTGTGCACATGTTTTTCACCCATCATCTCTGCGTTCAGAAAAAATCACAGCATGTTCTATATTGTGCATTTTTTACACAGCCTTGGCTCCATAGAGGTGAACAGGGCTTGTGTGAAAAAACGGAAGGCATCCGGGTGCAATGCGTTTTTAACAGAAACAGATAGTTGTTAGGGGGTGTAGATTATTAGATCCATCAATAGATTGTGCCTAACCCAAAGAAGGTTCAAGAGAACATTCTATCTATCTATCTATCTATCTAGCTCCTATCTATCTAATATCTATTTATCTAAGATCTATCTATCTATCTATCTTTTATTGATTTCTCTCATGTCTAGCTATCATCTATCTATCTACCTACTATTTATCGTTCTACCATTTAATGTCTATCTATAATCTATCTATCTATATTTATTGATTTATCTCATGTCTATCTATTATCTATCTATCTACCTACTATCTATCGTTCTATCCTTTAATGTCTATCTATTATCTATCTATCTATCTTTTATTGATTTTCTCATGTCTAGCTATTATCTATCGATCGATCTATCTATCTATCTATCTATCATCTTTTGCATTCTATTTTCTTAGATATGCTCTTTGTATACCAGAATGCCTTCAACAAATGAAGTAGAAAATGTAATGCAGAAAGCCCTGACAATCTATCTATCTATCTATCTATCTATCTATCTATAATCTATCTATCTATCTATCTATCTATCTATCTATCTATCTTTTGCATTCTATTTTCTTAGATATGCTCTTTGTATACCAGAATGCCTTCAACAAATGAAGTAGAAAATGTAATGCAGAAAGCCCTGACAATCTACAAACCAATCGCCCCCTCCCCACAACCTGCCTGAAGCCGAGCATGAGACTGGCGTATAGACACAATGCTGCGTGTTTACAACAGACAAATCTGCTTCCTTCCAACAATTCTCCGAGAGTTTGAATCTCAGGAAATGTCGCTTTCTCTCGATGAACAATAACGGAACATTTATTAGAAGACCAAAATATACTGCTGGTTTAACTGCAGAAATGTTAGCGGAGGAGATGTGGGTAGAGAGTCAGTTACCGCTGCCAGCTTCACTTACTAAGGAGTTAACGCTGACACCGCTCAGAAGTCAGAAATCTGGAAGGTGACCACCACTAGACTGCTTGGTCAGTGAGACAAGGGCAAGGAGCAGTAGTGGCCATTGTTATAAACAGTCCCATTCCGGTTTGGCTTCGCTTGCAGCTAGAGGTGGCCATATTGAACATAGCAGTCAGCTCAGACAGTATGCAGGCACCATCTAGTGGTCACCACAGGGCGGTATACCCAGCAGGGGCGAATGAGTATAAATGGTGCTGTATACCTGCGTACGGTAACATGAAAGATTGTGTTTTGAGGTTTTCTGGCTGCTTGAAGGTCAGTGTACTTTCTCCTTAATTTTTGTAGCAAATAGTCAGTCTTTCACGATGTTCCCATTCATTTGTCATTATGAACTTGTCTTATAGAGACGGCATTTTATTGATGAATTAGAAGTCTT
This sequence comes from Bufotes viridis, assembly GCA_033119425.1. Lineage (NCBI taxonomy): Eukaryota > Metazoa > Chordata > Amphibia > Anura > Bufonidae > Bufotes > Bufotes viridis. Next base: position 231,553,387 of record CM065594.1, read on the forward strand.
AGCGATATAATATGTTCAGGTTGACATACACGAGTAGACAGATCTTTCCTCATTTTTTTTTATCTCTTGAAAGACAAAGTCATTTTGTAACCATATCATTCCATGTGTCTTACATGGTAAAATACGGAATATATTCATCAATACAACCAGAGATGCAGTTATTGGGGATGCAGAGGGCACAAACGTATCACATAAGAAGGTACATGACTGGTGGTGGAGGGGGGCTGCTACACACTGTGGCCAAAAAGCTTCAAATTACGCCATCTGATCTGTTTGCTGTCGGAGGGGGCCATGGCATGGTAAGTGCTGCGGCCTCTTTGTCAGCCTATTCATTACATGGTCTTTCTGCAATTCAGTCCCATTCAAATGAATAGAATTGAGCTGCAATACCAAGTACAACCACTATTCAATGTACGGCGCTGTGCTTGGTGTTCTATGAAGGCAGTCGCTTCAAACTGCTAATTGGCGGGCATGCCCCACAATCAAATATTGATGAGCTATCCTGAGGACCCCTTTAGGTGGGAAGAGCTTGACAATAAAACTTCTCAACAGGTTTTGTAAACCCTCGCCAGCCACGTGACCACGATTGCTGCAGCCAAGCGGTCCTATCCCATACATATCCCATATCACCACTGAGGCTATTCACTGGCTACAGCAGTCACGTGATTTGCTGTAGCAGAGTACTTAAAGGGGTTATCCAAGTTATATTTATTGATGACCTATCCTCAGGATAGGTCATCAATATCAGATCGGCGGGGGTCCGACACCCGGCACCCCCGCCGATCAGCTGTTTGAAGAGAAAGCGAGCGCCGTGCCAGCGCTGCCTCCTCGTCATGTTTACATGCTGGCCGTTGCATCTGCAGCGGTGAGCATGTGTAATTACACCCAAGCCGCTCCATTCATTTCAATGGGACGGCTCTGTAGTATACACAGAGCCGTCCCATTGAAATGAATGGAACAGCTTGGATGTATTACACCTGCTCACCGCTGCAGATGCAACGGCCAGCATGTAAACATGACGAGGAGGCAGCGCTGGCACGGCGCTCGCCTTCTCTTCAAACAGCTGATCGGCGGGGGTGCCGGGTGTCGGACCCCCACCGATCTGATATTGATGACCTATCCTGAGGATAGGTCATCAATAAATATAACTTGGATAACCCCTTTAAAGACCAGGAGGGATCACCAGAGAGATGGTGCTGAGGTGGCAGGGGTTGCAATCGTTGAAGATAGATATTTTTATATTAAATAGGACCTGTCACCTCTCCCGACATGTCTGTTGTAGTGATGAGCAGCATAGGCAATATTCGAATTCGTGATATTTCGTAAACTTTTGGCTGAATATTCGCCATAAATTCGCAAATTCAAGAATTCCTGACCTCCAGTCATTATTTACTTGATTGCGAAAATCAGCAATGTAATATATTCGCAATAAAAATTTCCTATTGGTTGCTAGGGATACTGCTAAGTGCTGAAATTCGCAATAAATTTGTGATAAATGCGCAATTAGAATATTCACGATCAACACTAAGGGGTAGGCAACTTTCCTATTGGTTGCTAGGGATGTTGCTAAGTGCCGATATTCGCGATAAATTTGCGACTAGAATATTCGCCATCAACACTATTCGCGAATATGAATATATAGCACTATATTCTAAATATTCGCAAATTCCCGAAGTGGCAATATTCGCGATTAAAATTCACGATTCGAATATTTGCGCTTAACACTATTCTGTTGTAGAAACTACTTGTATTCGCCATGTAAAAACAATTTTAAAGCATTTATTCTTATTAGTGTTATGCCATTACCTTATTATTCCTGCTAGAACATATATGACTTACTAGCAGTGAAGGTACCAGATTGGGATGTGCCCCTGCACAGTCTGACACTATCCAATCCGTGATGCCATTGTCAGGGACACACAACCAACTGGTAACACCCGTCTGGACCTTCTCGCAAATTGCTAGCAATCGCTTCATAAATTCTAGCAGGAATAATAAAGGAATGGCACAACATAGAGTCATAAGGATAGATGCTCCAGAATTGTTATTACATGGGGAATGCAAGTAGTTACTACAACAGACAAGTCAGGAGAGGTGAAAGGTTTCCTTTAAAACAATTCCTACTGTTAGAAAATAATTTATATCCTGGAGAACCCCTTTAAAGAGGGGGTTCTTCATTGAAGCTGCTCATTTACCAGCTCAGTTTCTTTAAATGGAATCTGTCGCCCCGATTTTGGACTTTTATCTACAGTAATATATGGGTAGCACTGCTAACATGGAGTCCAGATCACAATTTTCATTTTCCTACTGTCCTGTTCCTTTTCTGTCAGTAAACAGAGATGCAGTGAAATACATTGTCAGGACTGCTGTGCACATGCACAGGAGTCCTCTCTATTATGTTAGGACAGCGCAGCAGTCCTGACAGTGTTGTTGAATGCAGCTGTCAGTGAGGGAACAATGAAATACATTGCCAGGACTGCTGCGCACGCGCACAGGAGTCCTCTCCGTTATGTTATATGCAAAATAAATGTGGAGCCCCAGTATTGGGTCTACAACACAATGAAAGCCAGATATCCCTCAAAGGAAGGAAAACCGGTGCAAAGAGGTGTCTCCATTACAGAGATCACCAAATCCACCATATTAAGTGGCCCCTATGTCAAGATCCCGCTTTTTTACCAGCTTTAAGGATGTGACGGGGAAGACCTAAGCAAGTTATCCATCCACAGACAGCTGTTTCAGGGTGTTGCCCCTCATCAGTGTGGAGTAGGATTCTGGCTAACCGTTATGTTAGGACAGCGCAGCAGTCCTGACAGTATAGTTGAATGCAGCTGTCAGTGAGGGAACAATGAAATACATTGTCAGGACTGCTGCGCACGCACACAGGAGTCCTCTCCATTATGTTAGGACTAGTGATGAGCGGCAGGTGCCATATTCGATTTCGACGAAATTCGCGAATATTCGAATGAATATTCGTTTCGTATTCGTCGAAATCGAATATTAAATCATTTTTCTAGTTATCGCGATTAAAATGCGATTTAAATAATCGCATATTGCGATTTGTACTTAAGGCTACTTTCCTATTGGTTTCATATCTAGAATTAGCGAGGATGACGAATATGACGAATGTATTCGTCATATTCCTCAAAGCGAAGATAACGAGTATTCTACATCTTCGTTTTAGCAACCTATTCGTCAACCTCGCTAATTCTAGCAATCAAATAGGAAGGTTGACTATAGAGACAGCTGTGTTAAATTCGCTATGCGATTTTTTTTTAATACAATAATTATATTACTTGATATGATAATATTATTATAAGTATTCTATTTATTAAAAAAAAAAAAAATCGCATAGCGAATTTAACACAGCTGTCTGTAAGTCAACCTTCCTATTTGATTGCTAGAATTAGCGAAGGTTGACGAATAGGTTGCTAAAGCGAAGATGTAGAATACTTCGTTATCTTCGTTTTGAGAATATGACGAATACATTCGTCATATTAGTCATCCTCGCTAATTCTACCAAGCCAACCATAACTTCTGTGCTCATGGAGCGTCCCCATCACCATGGGAGCGTCTCCATATACTAAAATGTACTGTCGGATTTGAGGAATTACGTTGAAATCGCAATGCGATTAATTCAAGTTATATTAATCGCATTGCGATTTCAACTTAGAGCTGGGTTTATAATGGGTCAGCTTGCTAGAATTAGCGAAGTTAACGAATATGGAATATAGCAGCAGTGCTAAGTTGAAATCGCAATGCGATTAATTTAACTTAAAGTATTCGCATTGCGATTTCAACTTAGCACTGCTAGTGCATAGCTATATATTCCATATTCGTTAATTCTAGCCTATGTAAGATAGCAGTGCTAAGTTGTAATCGCAATGCGATTAATATAACTTGAATTAATCGCATTGCGATTTCAACGTAATTCCTCAAATCCGACAGTACATTTTTAGTATATAGAGATTTTCCCATGGAAGGGACGCTCCATGAGCACGGAAGTCGGCAGAAGCGGCAACGGGCACTGACTGGAGCAGCCAGGAAGCCAGGAATCCTCATGACAGGTAAGAACTACTTTTGGGAAGTGGGAAAGAAAAAATATAACTAAAAAAAAAAAAAAAAACGAATATTCGAAATAGCGAATTTATAGCGCTATATTCGAAATATTCGCGAATTGCAGTGCGATATTCGCTAAAAAAATTCGCTTTTCGAATATTCGCGCTCAACACTAGTTAGGACAGCGCAGCAGTCCTGACAGTATAGTTGAATGCAGCTGTCAGTGAGGGAACAATGAAATACATTGTCAGGACTGCTGCGCACATGCACAGGATTCCTCTCCATTATGTTAGGACAGCGCAGCAGTCCTGAAAGTGAAGTTGAACACAGGTGACAGTGAGGGAACAATTAAATACATTGTCAGGACTGCTGCGCACATGCACAGGATTCCTCTCCATTATGTTAGAACAGCGCAGCAGTCCTGACAGTGTAGCTGAGCACAGGTGACATCAGGGGAACAGAGGACGGAAGGAAGATAAAAAAAAGTGATATGTACTCCTTATCTGCAGTACTACTCATGTATTACTTTAGACAATAGTCCCAAATCAGGAGGGGGGGGGGGGGCAGTACACAGATTTCCTTTAAATAGAACAGGGCATTAAATGAGTATAAGAAGTAATGCATGTATAGACTGAGCTGTCATCCTATCCTGGGCTTCCATATTCTGCTTCTAATTCTCCAACCTACAACATGTCCGGCAGGGGTTAAAGCTCAATGTTCCTTACACTCCATTTCCTCCGCTCCTCCATTGTGCTGAAACGATTGTTCCTTTAAATAACCCTGTAACGTTTTCCTGCATTACATAGAAAATTAGTGAATTCGGATCCAAACCCCTGAAAATAAATGATTGATTTAAAGGCTGCTCTGCAAATTGTGTCATTTTACCAGCTCCAAGCCTCATACTGCGGATGAAATGTATTCTGCCTCCTCTTCTTCTCCTCTTTTTTTCCCTCACGTCAGTTGCTGTATAATGCCATCGCTGAAATGATTTTACTTAATAAAAACCGTTGCCATAGAAATCCCATTTCTCTCTCTCTCTCTTTGCTGCATCTGTCTCTCCTTATTTTTATCAAATCGTTCCGCAGAAGTCTCTCTCTCTCTTTTTTCATAAATGCAATAACCATTTCTCCGATAACACATCCCATAAAAATGATTGCAATTCTGCTATACATATCTTGTTTTTCTTTCTTCTTTTCGCAAATGCAGCAATTTTCTTCTGCCTGGCGACACATCTGCATCCGTGTTTAGATATACATGGCCCTGAATTTTGTGCTTTTATTAACATTTTAGGTTTAACTCTTTTGGTGGTGTTAAGAAGTGGTATCGTCAGGAATAAAAGGGCCCTTGTGTCTTAATATAGTTATTATATACCGTATATAAATATATATTATAAAGGATACATAATATAATTACAGCCAAGGCAGCTAGAAGGATAGGCAAACAAGGCATCTGCCTGGGGTACAAAGTGCACCGCATTTACTACTATCTGATACAGAAATGATAAGGATTTGATAAGGACGGCTGCTTCCCTCCAGGGACAGTGCTACACCTGCTCATGACAGGGATGGCGTTGTTTTTGGAAGAAAGTTGCCATGTTTTGCTCATCCTGTGCATCGTTAATGAATTTGTCAATCCTTGGTTTTCACGTAAAACCAAATTACCACATATAATTAAGGATGTAATTAGAGTGGCCAGCCGCTCCTTGTTGATCATGTCCGGGTTGGAGCTTCTCTTCTTCACTTCTACACTGCATAGAGATAGAAGATAGAGTAAGCAAAAACAGCAAAAATAATGAATTCATTACCGACGTGCTTATATTCGATCATTTTGTATAGAACGGCAGGACATGGCGGATCAACATGCAGATTGTGGCAGGCTCTGGACTCCATATTGTGGAGCCATGAATGATATGATATCTCTAGCAGGCGTTGTGTCCTCCCAGGGTTGGACTGGAGTTCCTTGGGCCCACCAGAGGAAATCATTCTCGGGGGCCCAATCCCTATATCATTAATAAAGTCTATAGATTTGGATTAAAACAAAATGGACCCTAGTGACAAGTTATTATCACCAAAGCCAGCTCCAAAAGTTTTTTTTTCTCCTGGTCTACTTGAGGCCTACTATGGTTTCAGAGCATGGCCCTACCAGAGGATCCTATGGTACTCTGGTTGGCCACCCCGACACTGTACCATTCCCTAGAAACAAAGCTTGTAGGTTAGATCACCTTTGTAATAGCAGATGTGCATAAGACCAGAACAACCCCAGTGTGCCTGTCAGGGGCGTAACTATAGGGGAAGCAGGGGAAGCGGCTGCTTTGGGGCCCTGACCCAGAAGGGGCCCGTCCAAGAGGAGGAGAAGTACTAAAAGATTTTGTCAGGGCCCCTCAACAGTATTACACAATGAAATTATATACAGTGGCAGTATAGACAGTGTAGAAAACGGATGAAACAGCTGTCGGGCCTGGTCTGAGAGAGTGATCTTTACAAGCCACAGGAAAGGGGGGCATGAAAGGAAGGGGTTGTGCAAAAAATACTGGGGGAGGGGGCCCCATTCAAAAATTTGCTGTGGGGCCCAGTCATTTCTAGTTACGCCACTGGTGCCTGTGTATACGAGAGACACGTGGTGCTACAATACTGACCCTTAGGAGGGTGTATGAGTCAATACTATGTAGACATATTATACTGCCATGTGCACTTAGGGGCCCTGCTCTACAGGTTTTAGCATGCCTTGCTAGATTTTAAAAGCTTCATAGATTGCCACAAACCTCTCACAGAGCATCACATAGGAGCTCGTTCTATAACTTAACATTTAATAATTCATGTGTTTCTCTCCTGCAAATGAAGGCGGCCTGCAATAAAAGCAGACAGTGGGGGAGAATGTAAAGTGATATGTCATTCCTGGAGCTATTTTATACCCCACTTCAGAGATATATGAAACAATGCCTCTTGTCTGAGGCTGCAGGTGTCCTTCTCATCTGCCAAATACTTGGGACTCCATGATGTATTACTGGTAACTTTTAGTTTTAACCTTGCATTTTCTCGGCGGGGGGTTTACTGATTGTTGACTTGTATGTCCCTCCCTTAGCAGAGAAAGAAATCATTGTGAAAGGCTGTGCTGAATTGTATTAGAGGGAGAGAGGAGCACTCCAGCAGGAATTATAGGTTGACCTTAGGTGAGCTAGAGGTGAAACAATGCTTCCTCATTGGGGAAGTGCGAACATAGAAATTCCATAGTCTTCTTCTATTATTAGAATTTCTTCCATTATTAGTGGTTATTTTCCAGCAAAAGAGTCGGGAACGCTATGGAAGCATCAACTAAGGCTTCCTTAGAGTCCATGAGCAGAATCTACTGTTTTCAAAGGAAGCCCACTGTATATGGCAGTCTGTAATCTGGTGGTGGTACTGTAAATATCTACAATGTGAGTCTGTGCACTATAGTCCTCGAAGTGTCTCACAACCTTTAGCTTATGTTTACACCTTCAGCATTTGAGGAAGGTTTAGGTGTGGATTCTACATCTAAATCCCAATCAAATTCACTGACATGTTTGCATCCAATGCAAGTAAATGGAGTATTTTGTATAACTTCCCATGGAGTGGAAAAAATTGGCACATAATTAGCAGCATCCTCTATATGTTCTGCATGGAAATGCTGCGGATTACCACCGTTGAGTCAATGGGGCTGGTCATAGGCATGACAAGATTGTTAGTAGACACCAATGACTCCTTGGATTACACCAATAATTGCATGTTTATGGGCACAGCCGAACTGTGTTGCACGTAGCAAACAATGGGGGTCATTTCATTTAGGTCTACGACAGTTTCGCAAATTATGTCATAAGCGCTAATTTGTGACAAAATCTGTGACTTTTCAGTCTTTTCCAACGCTCCCACCAGTTATCCAAAAAGTGGGTGGGGCATGTGCCCCGGAGGAGTCGGTACAGAGGTTGGGAATGGTAGTAGTCCTGATAAAGTTCTGTGTCATAGTGCACTCCCTAAGGCCATTGCTCCTTGGGGATCGGTGTGGTGGATATATAGTATTGAAGAATAAGGCTAGAAGTAACCGTATGCAAGTCTTTTTACTAAGTGCAACGTAGAACATTCAATAGCAGCTGATTTTGAGTGCAGTCTTCTGGTTCCAGTAAGGATGATGGAGATAGGTTGGTTGGCTGGAGTTTAGCACTAGTCTTGTGCTGGCCTAGTAGCAGCCTGGGTGAAGGATGTCTTAGCTGTAGTCCCTCACCTTACAATGTGTTTGATGCTGGATGCAGCTGATGCAGCTGTTTACTTTGCTGTCTGTCTTCTCAAGGATATACTTGAGTATTTGATATAGCTAAACTGTCTGGAGAATCCATAACATGAGCAGGAGCTCAGCACTGTGCTTCCCCTCCTCTTTTTAGCTCAACAGGAACTTCTCCTCCTGGCAGGAAGCAGGGACTCATGCCAAGAGGGAGGAATAGGGTGGTTAGCTCTGTTCCCTGCCATCCACATACTTACTGTTAACAATGGCCAGAAGCATACAATAAGATACATAACAATATATAACATTATATAACAACACAGTAATAATATAAATTATATAAAGAATTGTAGCTCCCCCAGGTCTGGGGCACTACAAGTGGGCGTAAGGAGGTGGGCCGTGGGCAGGACCTCTGTTGTTCGACCTGTGGCTGGAGTAGATTTCAGTTCTGGTGCATGGACTGTAGTAGGTGCGACAAATGTACTAAGAGCTGAGCACCTTTTCATAAATTTTTCAGATCTCCCCCCAGCGCGGTTTTTATGTGTTGAATGCCCGTCTTAGTACATTACTCCCAATGTCTACTCTCAGGGAAGAACACTGATCACTGAACTATAAAATAAGACAGATGCCGAGCCGTTCCTGGAAAAAAAAGTCTAAACCTGAACTAGAGCATCACAGAAAATACATGAGTGGATGACACACTGCAACATTTTCTGGGCTACAAATAACATTTTTGTCAGCATCGCCTTTTCTGGCAAAAATAACAACATTTTTAGAGTTGTCAATAAATGGCATCATTTCATTTGAAGAAAATGATATAGGTACATACATATTTATACACGTAGCCCATTATGTATTGTACACATTATAATAGGCACATCTGCGTTGACGTATATACGGTGTACTTCATTCCACATTGTTCCAAAATCCTCCATTCCGCTCACAATCAAGCAGTATATATGAGGCAGTATATGAAATATTCAGCCAGAGTGATACATTTTCTGAATAGGAGATGTGCCCCTCGCAGGCCATTCCATTAGTGTTTCCATTAGTACATGCTTCCAAGCTTGTCTGCTCTATTACATTCCAGCTCTCTGCTTAACCCCTTGCTGCACCAGCCAGGCATTCACAAGCAGCATGCATTTTACTCAATATTACTCAATCTATTTCTTACCTAATGATAAGTAACCTTCAGAATATGGAGTGTGCTACAATTACTGGAAAGACAGAGTCTCGCGATTTGGGCATCCCAATCTCACTGCTTCCAAACCTTCCAGTTGATGACAGCTCCACACCAAAGACAATGGAGAGGGTCAACCTTGCTTCTTTATAGATTTCTAAAATGTTGGGCAAATTAAAGTTGCAAAATGTTATTTTTTGAACATTGTATGGTCCAGGACCTTAGCATATCCTACTTTAAAGAGTCCAGGTTTTTACATTTGATATCCTTAGTTAGGATAGGTCATCTATATTAAATTATGGAGGTCCTACTTCTGGCACCTCGGCCGATCAACTTTTTGAAGGGTCTGTGGCGCTCGGGATAAGTGATTAAATAAAGCTGCAATATTAAGCACAGCAGCTACAAAGTATGGCATTGTGTATTATATTTTATTGGCATGCACTATATCTTCATCATATAGGTAAGCATTGGGCCTACTTTAAAAAAATATATCTTTTTTTGAAAAATCTGATTAATAATGATTACCACTAAGCCTCGGTCACACTTTTCTTCTCTCACTTTAGAGTTAAAGTAGTTGGGACTCTATAAATTGTTAATTTAATATAAAGCAGCATGAAAAAATAGTTACTTTTGTAAATTACTTTCTGTTACAAAAATGCTCCAGTTATGAGATAGTCTTTACTTCATTATAATGGTGTCTCCAGTTGTTCGATTTGTAGAATAAAATGCACGTCCATCTACATAGTCGGTCGCACATGTTCCGTTCCATCAACTTCCACCAGTCATATCTGTAGAAACAATGTCAGTTACAAGGAGAGAGCAGCAGTAGAAAAGACACACCTCCTGAGTTGTGGTAGGGAAAGAGCTGCAGCAGAAGTAATGCACCCCTGGAAAAAGGACACGACCTTTGAGAAACGAGACCAACCTGAAGAAAATCTAGCAGAGCAATTGGAGCAATGAATGGAGAGATCTCTGGATCCTTGTGTGCTGGTTCTAGATTTGTCATGGGATAAGCCCTTTAATCTGTACTTAACCTGAAACCTGAAGAATCTCAGACAAATTAGTTGCTTGGGCCAACATTTTTGCAAAAAAAAGACAGCAAAAGCATCTTGGCGTCAGTTACATCATGCCTTCCCACATCTCAGCTTGCAGTATTAAAAAGATTTTCGGAAGGTTTAAGTGACAACCATCTTAAAACAGTAGAACCATCACTAGGTCCGATGACCATGATTTTCATGTATAGTTTATTGTACACGATCCGATTTTTCTATACAAGACCATACTGTATGTCCAATAGATAACGTATTGTTAGCTCAGTATAGTATAGATGCACCTGCCCATCCAACCGTGCATCCTATTTACAGTCCTGACAAGGATATATGCCATTGAGCTTAGTGATTGCACGGCAGTGTTTGAATACCCTGTTTGTTGTGTAACCAGATTACGAAGCTCTTCTCAGCGTAATTACGCTGATTGGTTATTGTACGGCCTGATTTTACTTTTATTTGAGTGCCTTGTGTATTTAAAGAGGTTTTTCCTTCATTTTTATGTAGTGAGCAGGTGTGGGACTGTGGTTCACAAGTCAGTTACATTTGCATGTTCCCATAATGTGGACTATAAGTTACTCATCCAGCTGTTCAAACAGAGGTAGAACAATGTCACAATGGAGTTCAACATGAGTTTAAAGTTACATACATGTGGCTACATATGAAAAAAATGGCAAGTCTGCCAAATACGCAGTTGTCATTATCTGGCTCGGTTATACCACGGGATGTGTAGGCTCACATCTGGTGAAAGTAGATGATGACTATATTAGATTATTGATTTATTAGCAGTTCCTTAATACTTGTCTGTAAATTCTCTGTTAGCCTTTATGCAGACTTCGGGTTGTTTTATGAGTGTCTGTATACGGCCAAAGGCTTTGCAGGGCAACAGTGGACTCACTTGGGCTGAACCTCAATAGATCTTGTCCATGTAAACCATGATGACCATGACCTCATATTTACATCCAACGATCTGTGCAGGAGACCTCTGTTTTACTGACTTAATGAATTACATAATTCTGTCATCCTGAGGCCACCCCTAGGGGGAGCTAATCCCATAAGGATTTATAAAGCTAGTATAGAACTCAATTGGAGCTATATTAACCCCTAAGCAACAAGCCTGTTTTAGGCAATAGTGACCAAGCAATTTTTTATATTCCAAGAGTTATAACTTTTTTATTTTTCCGTCGATGCAGGCATATGAGGGTTTGTTTTTTGCAGGACAAATTGCAGTTTTAATGCCTCCATTTTGGGCTACACATAACTGAGTTTTTCTACTTTTGCACAATAAAAACGTGTTTGCATTGTCACTTGTCAAGACCCTTAACTTTTTTATTTTTCTTTCTATGGAGCTGTGTAAAGGCTTGATTTTTGTAGTACAACTTGTAGGTTTCATTGTGGATGCAGCCATACCAAATATGTAGACGGGTCATTATTTTTGCAATTTTTTCCATTGAAAAGCATTTTTTTCAATGGAACAAGATGTATTTTTTAACTTGCAGATTTTTATTTATTTAATAAAACTTTATTTAACTTTAACTTTGAATTTTTACAATTTATTAGTCCCACAAGGGGACTCTGACATGCAATCTTCTGATCACTTCTATAATACACTGTCCAACTTATGTAGTAGAGTTTATTATACTGTCAATAGGAAACTAATAAGCACTATCAAACAGCACTTCTGGCAAAGTCTGATAGGCAAACACTGCAGGTAAACTTGGGGGCCTTCATTAAGCTCTCGGCTGTCATACTGAAACATCGGCACCCTGCAATCTCACTTGTGGCAGTGCCGATGCCTGAGAGAGAGCATTCCTTTTAAGTCACTTAGATGTCGAGGTCCCTATTGACCGCAATATCTAAAGGGTGGTCTCACTTCAGCAAATTACATTTTTCATGTAGAAATAGTTAATACAAGCCACTTTCTGATGTATCGTGATTGTCCATATTGCTTTCCTTGCTGTCTTGATTCATTCATTATAAACTTCTTATTTCTATGGTCATGACCAGCTTGTAATCCAGCAGCGGTGGCTGTGCTTGTACACTATAGGAAAAAGTGCCGGTCTATGCGTACTCCCACCAGAAAGGCCGGCGCCTTTTCCTATCGCGTGCAAGCACAACCACCACGGCTGGATTCAGGGTAGTCTTAACTATGGAAATAAGAAGTGTATAATGTGATGGAAAAATGAATCCAGCCTGCAGAGGCGATATGGACAATAAAAGTGCATTAGTAAGTGCCTTGTATTAACTTTCTTTACATCATAAATGTAACTTGCTGAAGGGAGAAAACTCCTTTAATTTGCCTGGATCAACGCTTCTGCCAATCGGGCCATTAGGTCAGGAGCTTGGCTGTCATGTGAGAGCTAAGGTCCTGCTCATCGCTGCATCGGAGAGGACATAGCTTAGAATAGGCTGCTGAAAAAGGTGGTAGCCTAGCCTAAGGCTCGTTAATGACCACCATAAATAGGCTATTGGTGGTCACTAACGGGTTAATCTCTTTGCTGTGAGTTCCCCCTAGTATCTTTTGAAGGTAACCACTTTGACAGGTATCTGAAAATACAGTGGAAGCAGTTTAGTGCCTATTTGGGAATATTACGCTTCCTCTGAGTAACACAACTTATGGACAAAGAGTTTGCATTCTCACTTTCATGCTTCATGATGATTTGGTGGACTGCATTTAGTGGACTGTTTCCAAAACAGTCACACGTTCATAAGCGATGACAAACCTATATGTTAGTGACTGAATTTATAAGGTTGCAAACAATTCTGTCCAGGCTTAGTTTTTTCCCCTTGTGTGAAAAGATTTTTTTTCCAGTGCATGTGAACAGGGTTAGAAAAATCCTTACATATGCCCTCGATGCAGACTGCAAAAAAAGTGCTGTGACGGGTATCACACTGTACTTTTGACTCAAGTGAAAAAAAGTCCAGCTACAGCTCCTGCATCCTGCTATGACAATGTTCACAGTACGGTGCACAAGATATAGGAAGATGTGGAGAAAATGTTACAAAGTAAGAATGCTTTCAAAGATACAAATGTTAATAGTTTATTTTTATCAATTAACAAAATACAAAGTGAATGAACAAAAGATACATCTAAATCAAATTGATATTTGGTGTGACTGTCAATCAAAAAGGAGAGGCAGTGGCTGGCAGAGGAAGCAGGAGGAGCAAGGTTGGACAGAGTGGTTTGGTACTACCCTTAGTGCACTAATATAGTCAATTGCATATGAGTTAGAAATATTTTTTCTCCTGAATGAAGCAATGTGCAAAGTGTCATTAGATTCAGCTAAGCGAGTCCTACAAGGCAGTGTGCCTAGTTTAGCTATGATGACACTCGGAATATTTTTTTTTTACCGGACAGTTTGGAGTGACCTATAACTTGACATGTGTGTGCCATGTGTTGGCCACAAAAAGATTGATGCATCAGCCTGTATGTGTTTATTGGTATCAGTAGTAGAAAATAATGAGGTCTGCTGAAATTTTTAGTGAGAAGATGGCAAAAAAGCTTGTGCGAGGCAGGCTGAATAAAATGTACTGTTACGTAAAGTCAGTGGACACGGTTTAATGAATATGACTTTGGGTCAGTCTTAAGTCAAATCCCATTGGAGACACCTCTATCTGGAAGACTGAGGTTTAATTATGGGATGGGTTTAGTTGCATGTTTCTTTTCCAAAAACAGCACCACTCTTGTAAATGGGCCTTGTCTAATAGTACAACTCATCCCCATTAAAGTCTATTGAACTCATCTACAATACCAGATACTGCCTACGTACCAGAGGGGTGCTGTTCCAGGAAAAAAGGAGGCCCTTTCTTCTAATCCTGGACAGTTCAAAGGTAGTGTGATGCTAAAAAGCCACGCCACCTTGGCCAAGGTATTTAGATATAGAGCTGAGGTACAGAACTGAGTCCTTGCCCTGGATGAAGGAACGCCTAGCTATGACTTTAGTATGACACATAGGGAAGATGTGAACGGGGGTGGATATAGCTTTATACATAAAGAAAAAGAACCCACCTGAAATGGGTAAGAATGCCGGAGGGAGAGTGCAAGCCAGTGTCACCATGACTGATTTCATGCCCTGTGGCAGGACTATGTGAAGACACTTTTTACACATTCAACCTAAATCTAATTTCTGCTAAACATGGACTCTTTTTACACCTAATAATGCAAGAGAGCAGAGGGATCCCAGTTTTTTTCCTGGAGGTAATTATCTCCAAGAATGAATGTGCAGCTGTCACAATAGGCACATTATTAAGATCCCCATTCTATAGTAGTGTTGAGTTACTCTGACAGCACCAACATGGAGCTGATAACGCCTCATTTGCATTTCTATTATGGACGATGAATGTGCAGAATATTCCCACAATACTTTGCAGCATTACTATGTTATTTTCTCATTTGTTCACTTCCTGAACATTGTCATATATGTATGTGTTGAGGTCCTAGTAGTATCTGCATGTCCAATGGAGCCAGGAATGTAGAATCAGTGGACAGTGAGTGGCTCAGTGAGTAGATATATTTCTCTGCAGCACTTGGACATATAAAGGAGTTATCTTATAATCGCTGGGGGTCCCAACCCCATGTTCTGGATTACTGACAGTTAGCTGATAGCCAAGTCTCCAATAGAGATTGAACGGCGCAGTAGTACACATATATGCCCAATGCCCCATCCGAACTCCTCTGGAGTGGGGGCTTGGGACTCAGTGGAAGTCGCAGAGGTGGTCTTCCCCCATCCTGAGGTGGTCTTTCCCCATCCTTTAATTCCACCCAAGAAATATAGTTGCAGAGTTTGCATGTTTTCCTGGCATTCATATGAGCTTCATAGAAGCAGTCTAAAAGTATCCTTAGGAAAATTTACTTAAAATGGTTTTCTAAGATTTTTTAACTGATGACCTGTCCTCTGGATAAGTTATCAGTATCTGATCAGTTGTGTCCGACATCCGGGACCCCTGCCGATCAGCTGTTTGAGAAGGCACCAGGTTCACAGTAGGGCTGCAGCCTTCTCACGACTTTGCCTAGGCATTTGACATCACAGCCATCAGTCACATGGCCTAGGTGCCGCTCAGCCACCTAGAAGTGAATGTGGCTGAGCTCGAACACCAAGCATAGCCCCTATACTAGGCAATGTGCTTGGTGAACTAAGAGAAGGCCATGGCGCTACTGTGTATGCCAGTGTCTTTTCAAAAAGCTGATCGGCAGGGCCCTAGTTGTCCAGGGATAGGGCATCAGTTAAAAAAATCTCGGTAAACCACTTTAATTTTACAGGATCAGTTAGATGGTGATGCCTAGACTAATGTGAATATGATCCATGTACAGCAATGTGAAATATGTCAGCACTCTATCACTTAAGGGGGTTTAATCAAGTAGAAAATGTAGACACCCCAAGAGCAAAGGGGTGAAAAAAGTGTATTGATCTCTTCAGTTATAGTACACTGCTCGACCAGGTGATGTGTAGGAGTTATAACCCAGTGTCATCCACGTCACTGGAGGTCCAGGCAATTGAAGCCAAACTGATCAGATATAGATGACGTATCACTTTGATCGATTAATGTCATTGGTTAGAAATCCTTTTAAGAGACATTTACAGAAGGATGTTTTGCTTGGTATTATGCAGTACTAATAGAAGAATGGTTTATTCAATTTCAGAATTATAATGGCCAAAATGAAAGCAACGAAGACTATGAGATCCCTCCCATCACTCCACCAAATTTGCCGGATCATTCTCTCATGCACTTGGTCGACCATGAACCTGGATATCATTCACTGTGTCACAGCCTCCCTCCAAACAGCTTGATACCAGCTTACTCCTATCAGAACATGGACCTACCTGCAATCATGGTTTCCAGCATGCTCAGCCAAGATGGGCATCTCCTTTCTTCTCAGCTCCCTACAGTAAGTCTAGAGTCCTACTCTTCATAAACCTTCTGGCATAAACTATGAAGTTGCATTGATAAATGTCATTTCCTTCTAAGGTTGCTCCATATAACACTTTTTTAAATATATGCAATCTGTCTAATTCTGACAGTGAATGTGTCATGGGTCTCAATGCTTTCTAGCTCATGCACAGGTTATGGACAGGTAGTTGAAAAAGCAGGAGGAATGTCTTATGCCCTACAAATCAACAATGTCTACCCCTACTTCACAAAAACACAAGGAAGAAATAAGAAGTATGGAATCTGGCAACAGGTTTCCTTTTATGTTACTATTAAGCATCGCATACACGGTAAAGCCAGGCGTATGGAGCCTTACAGCACACATGGAGGGTAAAATTTATAAAACTGGTGTAAAGGAAAACTGCCTTAGAGCAACCAATCAGATTCCACCTTTCATTTTCCAAGGGAGCAATGAAAAATATAAGGTGAAATCTGATTGGTTGATATGTACAAATAAGCAAGTTTTCCTTTACATCAGTTTTGAAAAATGTTCCCCAGTCCCTACAGTTCCACAGAACAGAGCCGTAGGCTGTCCTTGTGCCACTATATGGTCCCTCCCTCAGTATGGCATCATGCTATGGGGCTCTCCTCTAGAAGAATTGCTTATTGATAAAATGGACATTCGATGAAACAAGGCACCATTTTATACTGGACAGCTGTGTAGGTACAGTATGGGCCATCAATTTCTATAGGTATTGTATGGCTCTATAATAGGACCCTTTGTAAAAGGTCTTATAGGACCTACTAATATACCAATATATCACTGTACAAAGAGAGTTTTATTACCTTTTATTAAGGCAATATCGATTCATGATAACTTCTGTGTACATTATTACAAGGTTTGTCTGTTTCTTCTATTTTAAAGGGCTTGTCCCTGTGTTTAATACTGATGACCTATGCCTTGGTGGGGGTCTGTTGCCCTCGCGATCAGCTGAAGAGGCTATGGCACTCTGGTTAGCACCGTGGCCTCCTCGCAGCTTACTACGCACAGTGCTGTCCATTGGATAGCGGATATGCTTGCAATTGCAGCTCACTTAGCTCAGCTTACTAACCTCACTGTCCTATAAAGAGGCATTCCCGGAGCCTACAGTCTCTTCAAACAGCTCATTAGTGGGGTGTGGGAGGTCAGACCCCTACTAATCAGTAGTGATGAGCGGCAGGGGCAATATTCGAATTTGCGATATTTTGCGAATATTCGTTCGAATATTCGTCATATATTCGCGAATGTTCGTATTCGGGATTATTCTATTGATTGCGAAGAATCGGCAATGTAATATTCGCATAATGCGAATATTCTAAAACACGAATATATAGCACTATAGAATATAGTGCTATATATTTGTTTTTTAGAATATTCATCATTCTTTCGAATTTAATGTGAATAGTCATTGGCCCAAAACCAACTTAAGCAGGGAGGAATCATGACTTCCGATAGAAAAAATAACGAATATTCTAAAAAACAAATATATAGCACAATAGAATATTTGTGTTTTAGAATATTCGCATTATGCGAATATTACATTGCCAATTTTTCGCATAAAAAATAAATAAATTAAATAATGAAGAATATTCTAATTCACTACAGACTACAATATTGCAGCCTTCTCACATTGGCCCACAAGCCAGAAGCAGGTAGGTATACTAGGTAATGGGTTCAGATGTAAACAAAACAAAAAAACCTGAATATTCATTTTTACGAATATATATCACTATATTCGAAATATTCGCAAATTTTCAAAGTGCTAATATTCGTGATAAAAAGTCGCAATTCGAATATTCGCGCTCAACACTACTAATCAGATATTGATGACCTCTCCTGAGGATAGGTCATCTGTATTGAACACTCGGACAACCCCTTTAACTATAAGCCAGCAAATACTGTAGGACTTCTTTTTGAAAAGTCATGTAAAAATATATCTCGACCTGCTAAATCTCAGGTTTGTCATTTATAATTACCACTTTTTGGTCACTAATATTTTACTATCATATAAGATTGGCCTGACAATTGAAATTAGACTGACAAATAAATTTGGACTTTCCAAAGCCATCATGCATCAAAAGAGTGGTCAACATGACTTCTTCACGTGGATTTATATGCCATTTATAACTTTTGTTGACTGTGGTGGAAATTAACAATTCAAAATGCGTAAACCATCTGCGAAGCAACTCCTCTAGAAGAGGAATATAAGTGAAAACAATGTAGTCATGTAATCCAAGTGATCTGTTATAGGGCAAAGCTGATGTCTTATGCCTAGTGCAGGGCCGGAAGGGTTCTTCCATGACACCTGAATTCACAAAACACCAAAAAGAGTTTCCCTTTGTCATGCACTGCCCCTTATGGCTCAGAACATAATATAACTTCATTCAGGTACAGATGGGAGAATTGAGATTTACCATGAAAAATCAATAGGGAATATAATTGTTAGAGATCACTCTTCTCTACCTTCTCTACCTAAGATATCTTGTGTGGCACCATCTGGTGGACTTTACTTTAAGAGGAGATATTACCTTTCCTGAAATTTCTTAGTAAATTATTGTATTCCCCATAATATAACAATTCTGGAGCAACTTTTCCCATAACTATATATGTGCTGTGCCGTTCTTCTGTTATTCCACTTCAATATTTATAAATACATTGGCTGCGACCAGTTGGGAGTGTGCCCCTACACACTCTGACACTCACCAATCAGAGCTGACAGTTCCATTCTGCGTACAGACACATCTATTTGACAAGGAGACTGGTAACACCCAGTTGTCAATTTATTCATATATTTCTAGGAAGATAACAGAGAAACAGCAATACACAGACTTTTGTGCAAAGTTACTAAAACAGACATAAGAACATGGCAGCGACACACCATGAGGAGCACAGCTACTAGCTTGAAAAAGGGTCATTTCAAATGTAGGCCCAAAACCCTGCTGATGTTTCTGACTACTGCATCTCATATGGCTGAATAAAATAAAGATACACATATTTAAAATGCAAAGTTGGTGTGCCATCTGAAGTTGTTCTTATGAGTGATATATGGTTCCAAGGCATATCAGGAGAGTAGACAGGCCTGCTTAAAAAATGTGGAAAACTGCTACTAGACAGTATAGTTGTCACACAAATTAAGACAAACCTGTGTTTTCCGCCTCAGAGCATCTGCAGCGACCACCCACCAGCCCGAGAACTTCTGTATCTGGATTGAGCCAGAGGGGCGGGCCAGATGTCAGGACAGAGTCAGTGCGGGCTGCAGCTAGGCAATGGTAGGTCCAAGGCATATATGCTAGGAGCCAAAGAGGAGAGGTTGTCAGGTGACCCCTCTCCTTTGGCTGTACTGTCCACCACTCTCCTGATCCCAGACTTTAGGGTAGTGATGCGGCCTTCCATAGCATAACAGCCTGTAGTGAGTGGCAGGAACAGCAGCTCCTCTCCATGTAGATTACATGAATGCACAGTTTGTGTGGGTGACTTGGGTGGCTATGGCTTGGATCCCTCTTTGGCATCAGGCGGGGACGACCAACCGAAACGCCCATATTAGAATCTGCCACTGACTGCAGTGCATTGAAGGCAATCTTCACATTATAAGACGCACTAAACCTTTGAGACAAAAAAATGTGTTTAATAATGTGGGAAATATTGTAATTTGTTAAGTAGATATAGGGTCCCCTAACAATAACGTAATCAATCACAGGCTGTCCTACAGAAGCACCACCACAGATAAAATGGAGCATAACATGGCTCTCACATCACTAGTTCCTATAGTTCTCTACTCAAAATTCCTTAAAGAGGTTTTCTTGGAGTAAAATATTGATGATCCATCCTCAGAATAGGTCATCAATATCTCATCTGTGGAGGTCTAACTTTTGGCATTCCAATCAGCTGTTTGAAGAGGTGGTGGTGCTTTGGTGAGGGCTGCAACCTCTTTCTAGGCCAGTGACACAGCGCTTATTGGTCATATGGCCTATGAGCAGCTCAGTCCTATTTAATTGAATGAGTCTGAGCTGCAATACTGAGCACAGCCACTATAGAATGTACAGCACAATGTACGGTATGCTGTGAGGGGGCCACATTGCTCATCGGAAAGCTGCGGCCTCTTTAAACAACTCATTGGGGGACCCTGTGGATATGACATCCATGTTGAACTTCCTCTAATATGGTTTTTAAAAAAGTAGGTTTTATAAACTCCTTTAATTACTATTATTATTATAATTCATAAAGTTATTGTACAAAAAGCCAGGGTCAAAATGTCAAATATTGAGGATTGGCTTTTGCCAAAAGTGGCTTTTGCCAAAAGTGAACATATATTTGGGTGACCTTATTGGGCTTTTGTCCTTATCCAACCTTACTATTTATGTAGCTAATTAACTGTATAAATTGTCTACCAATTCTTAAGAGCCTAATGGTTAAACCAAGAATATCTTCTCTAAGGGTTGTAGGACAACTGAAGAACTAAAATGTAGTGAAAAGGAAGAGAAAGGAGAAAAGGGCAAAAAATAAACTAAAGAAGAAAATGTTTATTCTTCTAGCTGATTTTCACGAGCGGCAGTGTCCTCAGTCTGAGAGTGTAATTGTCTTTGATGCATATGTATGAGTGTTCTCTGCTGATTGGTGATTGAAAGAGAGAATGGACCTAATGTCTGATGGGGCATGTTTGGCAAATCAAGCTTTGCAGGACAGATCGCATGTTATGAATTTGCATGATTCTCCCTAGCCTCTTTGCATCACAAGTTTCCATTTAGAAAATGCCTGTTTATTATTTTTTTTCTTCCCATTGCTTTAATTGAATTCAAAGGCCGGCTAGAAGATGAGAATATAAAAGAGACGTCTGCATTACAGCCCCGACTGCAACTCTCTATGGCTAATAACATTACTAGTGTATCCAGAGCCGCAGCGTACATTTACACAAAAAGTCATTTTTAAAATGGTTACCATCTGCAATGTTTTTTATCTATAAGTTCATTTTATTAAAACCTCGTTTCAATTTCTATAATTTACTACAAACCCTCCCAGAATATCCGATGAGTATGCTGAGTGCTGTACTTTGCTTTGGGTCATGTTAAGAAAACAGGAGACAGTGATTTTATGTTATTTTAAAATCAAAAGTTTGAGCAACATTTATTTTATTCACCGAAATAGCACTGATATATTCCACAGCACTTTAAACATACAAACTAAATGCAGATGTTGTCCTCGGTCATATTTGAACCTAGGACTG
The DNA here is from genome assembly GCA_033119425.1 of Bufotes viridis. Classification (NCBI taxonomy): domain Eukaryota; kingdom Metazoa; phylum Chordata; class Amphibia; order Anura; family Bufonidae; genus Bufotes; species Bufotes viridis. Next base: position 231,575,031 of record CM065594.1, read on the forward strand.
CAAGGGACCAGTGCTAACCACTAAGCCATCGTCCTGAAAATATATTCTTCCATATCTGTCTCGAGAGATCAGCCATCATGAAATCCCTCCTTGTCATGAACCTGTGTTTGCCTGTCAGGCAACTAGTTGCAGAAGAAGCCCTCCCCCATTGCTCTGCCTGAAATAGGAAATCAGGACTGCAATGATTCACTTTTTAGCTAAGTCCACCCCTTAGCAGGTTACCAGCCAAAAATGGAAGAGATCAAGAAAAAACTGCATCATACAACCCCCGTCCTTATGTCCTATGAAAGTGTCTGCTTATCATGGAGAGGGGTCCCATGCTGTAGCTGACTCAGGCCTTCCATATATTACATGAACGGCCATAGATCCAAGTGGTTGCTATGTCTGGCTTGTTGTTTGAAATCAACTGCTTCCTGGGATCTCAAGTTAAAGACCTAATTATCTTTTTGGTTCCTATGTCCCAAAATAATATGTAAATGCAACAGTAACACTAAAGAGACCCTCCAGTCCAAATCCCAAAATGACTGTATATGACAGATGCCTAGTCAGCATAACTGGTGCCCTCCATTCCTACAATGCTGCTTCCATTCCTGTTCTTCACCCACACTGGATTGCTTTTAAGATGGCCTCCAAGGTCTGTGAGATAACATAGGCACTGAGTCCATCCTAGGGCAGTGCAAGAAAGGTGTGTCTTAGACATTCATATTGCCCTCTGAATGGAGAAGTCTGAGAAGGTGAAGGTCACATTGAAAGTTATTCAACAGGTAACCAGAATGGATGAATGGAGGCAGCAAGGGATAAATAGGGGGGGGGGGCACCAAAATTTCAGTTTTGGACTGTGAGGTTGACTAAGGAACAGTTGATGCTCATGCCCAATGTCAAGGAATTTCCTCCTAACTGTAAGTCAAGATTGTCCTAATGACAATGATGACCACCAGATCCTTGTAGCACAACTTTCAAAGTGTGAATTTCACTTTTCTAGTCATGCAGAGTAAGAAGAATGGATAAAGCCATGTTTGATATCCCTTCATGTCTGGCTACTTATTCGACCATAGCAACAACCTAAAATGTAACATAGAGTAAGTACCCACAAGTGGGAGAAGAATCCAATATTACCTTTATAAAGAGATCACCCAGGACCACTGACTTTCTGATATGATGCCTGAGATGCCTCAATAAAGGAATTTGTATGCTAAAGATTGTCATCTGTAGGACCTGACATTACAGCCAATTCTCCTCCCGTTACTACTGTATTTGACCCTATTTTCTGATAATGATCATTTTCTTTCCCATTCTTGTGTAGAAATGGTCTATGTGTAAATCAGCCTATAAAATACAGCCAGGGGAAGGTAATCAGGATGGGAGAGGGAATTAGGATTTATTAAACAGCCTCTTGGACTTGGAAATCATTTATTCTTCCAGCGGGCCTTGGAAAACGGTCCATTTTTCGGTTTTATTGCTTGGTTTTACAAATAGAGCTGGTGGCTGCTATAAATCAGAGTTAGCAGAGATGAGAACTGTTTCGTTTACCATCAAACCCCATCCAATAAAGATTAAAATGAATTCCCACATCCTCTAGGTTAATGTACAGAAATGCGCTTTTAAAGGGTTTTTTCGGAGGCTGGGTCTATGTGCAGTTGAAGCGTATTTTGAAATTATTCTTGTTTCTGCTCCCGACCATTTTTACCCTGGAGACAAATATTTGAACATGAATCAGTAGAGTGACATGAAAGAGAATTGTGAATTACATTACGCTTGATTCTGCGCATTTCAGAACCAGATTAATGCAGGCATCTTTACTGTAGGTAATGAGGGATTCTGTTTTATTTAGATGTGGTGCTTTCACTGATGTGCACTTGAAAGTAAATGATCAGTCCTTGGGAGGCCATTGGTGAACTAAGGTTAAAGAGGGCTCAATATGAATGTTGAAGCTCAGTCATTCCTAAAACAGGATTATTGCCATTGACTATAATAGACAAGTTTTTTCCTCCATGACATGCTGGTTGAGGAGATGTGTACATCTCAACTCTTATAATCAGGACTTGGACCATGGTGCATTAGCGATATCATACTTTGCATTGAGTATACGGTACAAATTCGGACGGCAAGGTGACAAAGGTCTTAGGAGCAAATTATTTAGGTATGGTCAGGAGATCCCATAGATCTTGGTCGATTTAATCAACCTTTATACTTGAAGTGCTCCTCAGATACATTTAATAACTAAAATCAAGTCTCCCATAGCTATAGTGTATGTTAAGGGGCCAACTTCAATACAGAAAGGCCCAAAAACCTTGCAGTCCACTAGAAGGAGCTAGAAGAAAAACTCTACATGTGTAGCTTCTATGCTGACCTATTTGTCTCCATGGTAACAGACTACAAATAAACTCTGTGTAGTCTGATTCTACAGACATACTACCTTACACCTCTCCCGTACATCTTTCTAACTTAAAGTCACGACTCACGACATATAGAGTTTGTGTCTGGTCTGCTATCATGGAGACACATAGGTCTGACTAGGAGCTGTAGACTTTAAGAGGTTGTACAGGGCGTTTATTTTGATTCCTGACACCCCGCCTTACTGCCTGAAGAGGAGGCACTCGCTGGCAGTGTAATTACACATGCCGATCCCACTCAGTTGACATGCTCGGCACGCAGAGTCAATTTGAGGAGGAAGCAGTGCTCACAGGAGAGCTTCCTCCTCTCCAAACAGCTGATCGGTAAGGTTGCGGGGGATCGGACCCCTGCCAATCTGATATTGATGACTTGTCCTGAGAACAAGTAATCAATATAAACCCACTGCACAACCCCTTAAAAACAGGATATTTGTAATTAAGATTATAAGGAAAAAGTGTTTTATTTTTTATGAACTGGAGCAAGTAAGTTATACAAAGACGTAAAGCGACTGAATTCCACATTATTCATGCTTATATGAGGTAAAGGGAGAAACTAAAGATTGAACCTGCCTGTACTTCACATTCGTGGTAGTAAGCCTACCTTTTAAGATATTAGCTTTCTTTAGCTGAACACGGATAAGATGGCTCCTCGAGGAGGTTTGGTATCTGGCAATAGAAATAATTTAGTGAGCAATATCCCAATAATAGCTTTGCCAAATGAACGTCTTCACAAAGTCACCACTGTCTCTCACATAGTCAACCAGAAACACTTATTGTAATGTAGACGTCATTTCATTATGTTCTTGGTCTGTTATAACTTTCATCATGGAGGAAATGGGTATCACTGGAAGGTCAATGGTATGAGAGTTCCTGTAATCTTATTATATCTTAATTGAGGCTAACCATGATCACTTGCAGGGTCACCAGATTTTTTTTTTTTTTTTTTTACAGATGAGCATTATATTATTGTTTTGAGAATATTGAGTAGCAGCTATACTTATCACAGATTAATATCACTACGCACTGGCCTTCATTAAAGAATAATGGTCTCCTCATTGCTGCTGAGCTCCAGCAAGATGTCCATAGATATAATAAAACACTGCCCCCGGTGGCCTAATTATAGCAAAGTCTTGAAAAATGCTTGCTGGACAATGCATTTCTACAATGATATTCTTCACAATACATATTGCTGCAAGTTTTCCGAACAAGATGTCGTTTTAGTGCTTTTATTGTGGTGAATGTGTAAAGTAATCTAATGATGTAAAAAAGGAAGTAAGGCTAATCTGCTCGCCATTGTTTCCTAAGCAATGTTTTATGTAACAATCTGATTTATATTCACTTTAATATATTCTTGCCACCACCATGTTATTTTCTATTATGTTCTTTTTTATTGTAGATTGTATATTTGTGATGCATATGTGTATTTGTGTATAATATATGGAGCAATGTCTATTTACATGTCACTCGTCCATAAAGACACCAAATGATAGCACTATGGACTTAGGTGCATGCAATTCTATCGTACGAGCCCCATAGTTAATCTTTATATGAATCTATAGGATCAGTCAGAGACGTATACAGATCTTAAAAGGCCCCATAGCAAAACCTCTTATAAGGTACGCCATTGGGAATAGTAATTTCTGGAAATGTTCAAAACTGGTCAGGCATTATTTTATAAAAATAAATGACACCCTGGGCAAAAAGTATAGTAGGGTTTCACCTTATTCATAGTAACAAAATAATACCACCATATAGTGTCAGTATATGGCTTCCTCCTTATACAAAGCCAACATCTCCTAAAAGGCTCACACACCATTACCAGATAGTTTCCATATAAAACTGCCATTCAATTCCCAACTAATACTACCATGTAGTGCTGAATTATACTGGGTAATTTTAGGTTTCTCGTGGGGTCCTTGTCATGGGAGGGTCTTCTAGTGAATGGTAGCCCGGCTCCATTTCTTAGCATACCACCCCCAATAATCTGCCTTGTATCTGGGCTATTTGATGAGCGCACACTTTGATCTAATGTAGATGGATGATGACTTTTGCTTTGTAGTACTTATGGTGCACTGGAAATTGCATTTGAGTATGGAAAATTGCAGCACGTTCTGAGATCACACGCCATAAAGCACAGTTCCCGAGTGTGAAGATTATGGCTACATACAGGCTCCAAGTTGCATACACCAATGATATACACAGACGGGAGGGGTTCCCCTAGCAAAAATCTAAATGAGACCTCAATATTGTGCCTGCTATGCCGTCCAGGACAAAAGAGCTTGGTGTTTCAGTCTCTTCCACATCTTCCTATGACTCTTGGGCCAACGTCAATTCTTCTCACCATCAGTGGTAAAATAGGCTCTCACCACCAAGTGGTAAAAGGGGTGGAACCAATCAATGCTGAGCCAGTCACTATGGTAGGAGGCCATAATATGGCACCCTTAAAGGTCGATGGAACGACATTGTACCCCTGTATCATATTCCATCAGATACTGTATTAAAGAGACATTACCTCCAAGAAGCATTGCTTCTAAGGGGAAATACCTTCCTAATATTGGGCCATATGGTGGCATGCCTATAGCTTTCTATTATAGAGCCATTTGCTGCCAAGTTATCACAGCTTTTTTCATCAAAGTTGCCCAACTCACTAATCAGGTGCCATGTTCTTTTCGCCTCCCCCCCCCCCCCCTTGCAAATTTTTGTGGCCAAAAGTTGACACCAAAAAATTGTTAAAATTAGTTGACAAATCTAATAATTGACCGTTCATCCAGCTTTACAGCTTTCTTCTAATTTTCTTGGACGCGTTAAGCATTCTTCCTGTTTATTTCAAATTAAATTTATGGGCAATGAAAAGAATACAGGACGTAAAAGAGGTGTCATCCTTCTGCCGCTAGTTTCAGGTTGTGTCAGCATTTTACCCGTTCAGAAGAAAGCTCAGAATGCAAATTTTATATATTATATCTTTTGCATCAAAAAAAAAAAAAAAAAAGAAGGGTCACAGTTGATATACTGTATTTTACCATGGAAACAAAACGACGAGCGCTAGCCTCCCCTCCCCCACCGATACAATGGTAGCAGTTACTCTGCTGTAAAATCCAACTAATGATAGACCATAGAGACAGATACAAAGGATGGAGCATAAGCTGCTAGATGGAAGCGTGCAGGGAATTTTATATATGTCTATCTGTTTGCTATTGTTTCTAATTATTTGCCTTGGCTTATATATGAATGGGATTACAGAACTTTATTATTATTATAATTATTAGGCTATGGTATATGGGCTCAACATATTATACAGAGCTATGCACAGAGGCTGTGTTTCTCAGTGGGGCTGACAGTGTAGTTTCCTTCTCGATGGCATCCTCACATATTAAACATACGTACATGTGAAGGTTGATTTATTTAGAAACTATTTCACCTAAAATATAGCTATATCGAATGCTTGATGAAACACCACTACCCCCATCATGTAAATATACGGGGAGCATACCAGGTGTCATCCTGGTCAGATTAGAACCCATGTCCCCAAAGGTGGGAACCTGTCACCGACTTGCTATATGCTGCCCTCACTGACTCACAGACACACTGCTATTGTAAAGTGTTTCCTGGAGAAGAGTCCTGTGCTGCCAGGGAAGAGTCCAGCTTTAAGGGGTTGTCCGCAAGGCAAGGGCTCTTTTATTTACTATAACACACTGACGGGCGGAGGCTTTAGTATGTTCAGTGACGTCACCGGCTCTGATGGGCGGGCTTTAGTGCTGCCCTAGCCGTTTTCCAGGCTAGGGTAGCGCTAAAGCCCGCCCATCAGTGCCGGTGACGTCACCGGGATCACTGCTAGGCAGAAGCCTCCACCTGGCAGCCAAAAGGAGGGCCCGGTTCATCACTGGATCTCCGCAAAATGCCTTTGTCCTGCGCAATTCAGAGCAGGGCAAAGGAGAGCATCGGAGCATGAACTGCTCCAATGCTCAAGTCAGGGGGGATGCCTGGGTGAAAATGGGGATATGTCCGGGTTCAGCTCTGCACCCGGACAACCTCTAAGCATATATTACACCTTAAAGGGATTGTCTCACTTCAGCATATAACATTTATCATGCAGATAAAGTTACTACAAGGCACCTACTAATGTATTGTAATTGTCCATATTGCTTCCTTTTCTAGCAGAATTCATTTTTTAGTCCCATTATACACTGCTCGTTACACTACATACACTATTATACACTAGTCGACCACCACTGATGGATTCCAGGGTGGTCTGTAACCATGGAAACAAGCAGTGTATAATGTGATGGAAAAATGAATGCAGCCAGCAAAGGAAGCAATATGGACAATCACAATACATTAGTAAGTGCCTGGTATTAACTTTATCTACATGAATAATGCCAGTTGCTGAAGTGAAACAACCCCTTTAAGATCATAGCTGTAGGAACGCTCGTTAGCATTGATCTGGCAGTGCAATACTGCCACCAATTAACCGATGAATACGGTTGTTCATTGGATAATTGAAATATTTTAGCTTAAAAATCGTCATTTGCCGGCGGCAGATCGTGCCGTCTAATCATGATCTGCTGCCGGCAAACAATAATTCTATATGGGGACGAGCAGTGGCATTAGCTCGTTATTAGGGATGAGCAAAGCGAGGATCCGTAGTCGCTTTGCTCAAAATTGAGATCCGGAAATCAGTTTATGATAGTCGATAAGTGACAGACCAATGAAATCAGCGGGTTTGTCATTACTTTATGCTGCCCTCTTGAGTTCATGTCAGGTTCCCTTCAAAACCACTCAACTGCTGAGAACATTTTCCCAATGAAGTGATCGCAAATGTAAAACTCTTTTTTGCTCACTTATCCTCGGAGGATCTTTTCTTCCCTTTTTGTGGGTGGGCAGCAACGCACATGTGATAATTAAGCATGTGCATCTCCCAGGATGAATTGCAATTAGCTTTTCTTAACCCCTTCCTCCCCCGTATAGAAAATAATTCCTCACATATGCCCCAGAGATACACATGGTCATTTCCTTCTCTACTGTCTAGCTATTTATTTCTATACATTTTGAAGTAGAGATGAAGGAATGAAAGGTGCTTGGACTGCTTCACCTGCTTCTCTATGAGATCACTACATTGGCCGTGAGAGCGGGGAAGCTACTGGGCATGTAAGTCCACCTCTGAATATAGGAGAAGATGGACTAGAAGGATAAACAGCAGGGGGCGCTGCCAGAGAGGTATTACAATGTACATAAAAAACTGAACAATATTTGTTTTGCATGTATATTGCAATAATACTTCGTTTAAAATGTCCTATTTATTGCATAGTGCTACTTTTCAGGGGATGGCCTCTTTACTTGTGCACAAGCAATTTAAATCAATAATTAGCATGTGGATGTTCTCAAGGACTAGATCGTGAAATACTGCCTTACAAGAACAGCCAATTCCAACAGAAATGAGTCGCTTGCTTCTGAATTCTGGGCAAAAAATTTTTTTTTAACCAATATCAGTGAGCAGTCTGTTATAAATTAGGTAAATGGCTTGTGGAAAGTGCACTCATTCAGACTGCAGTGGTTACTTTGCAGGACTTCCTGTAATAAATCAAGTGCAATAGAGCTTGCATATTTTCTAGCTACACCTAATCAGCAAAATTGTGTGCAAGATCATAACATATTAAAAATAATATTTTCTTGGTTGTGTTACGCTTTAACCCATAGCAAAACAAAAGAAACCAGAAATTAGGGTCAAAAATTCAATAAATGAAGATCATAATACAATATGGACATAAAGTCAAAAAGACCCTTCAATGCTATCAGTCCCAATTCTACCTGGAGGTTTCTAGCTAGACTTTCCTTCACTGTATCTAAATACCATCGCCCAGATAGCTTGCTGCTGCCCACCCCCACCTATAAACCTGCCCACTTCATTCGGAAGTCCAGTAGTTTTGTAAGATAATATTTTTGCCAGTCGTAAAATGTAGGTGAAGTTCTATATTAAAACCAATGTAGTGTGTTTAATAGTGTAAAAACACTTTTTGTATTCCTTTATTAAGCTGTTATTACATGTTTCAGTGCATATGTCCATGTGACATTATTTCCTGTTACTGTACCTTTGCAGCTCAGTGTCATCTGCTTTGTCTCTAAATTCTTTTCATTAAAGGGGTTGTCCCATGAAAAATTTTCTACATTTTTCAAACCAGCAACTATATTTGAATACATTTGTAGCTGCATGCAATTAAAAATTCAGTATAGGCTCCGAGTGATTCATTAAAATGTATCTGTATAGCGCCACCTGCTGTTTGTTCTTTTCCTTATTCCTCCGTCCATGTCAGTAACATCACTGAAGTGGTCGCATATGCTCAGTTCCATCCCTCAAATGTCACCAGCCATAGCTTCTGTTAGTGACAGTTACAGGGAAAGAGTTGTAGTAGGAAGGGCACGCCCTCTGACACCCTCTGAACTGACAGCCCGAAGAGAGTCTAGTTGAGAAATCAATGTGAAGATCTCTCTCTCCATGTGCGGTGCGTGGCTGGTTCTAACTTTGTTAGAGGGTTCATATACCACCAGCAATTAAATATGCTAATTCTTAATTTAGTATTCTAGGTGGGCTGCTCCTAGGGTGAAGACTAGGGGACAGAATATTGTGCTGTGTGCTGCCTGAGGACAATGAGGAAATTATTTTATTAAATATCCCCAGGGGCGGACTGGGAACTTAAAGTGGCCCTGAAAAAAAAAAACTAAAAGTGGCCCCAAGTGGCCCCATGTAGTGGGGTCCAAATTGACAGAAGGTGGGGAAAATACTGTCCCATCAGAACTATATACACACAGTGCAGCACAATATCTTGCTCCAAAAGCTGTCCCTTTGGGATGGCCATCAATAGCTGCCATTTTCTCTCTCCTCCTCCAGGGGCTTAGGAGGTGAGATGCAGACGGCAGCAGTTGAATTCAGGACAGCATGTGCGGTCTGCCAGTGGCAGAGAGGAGAGTTTGGGAAGCCCCCCTGGGCATCGGCCCACCGGGAAATTTCTAGGTCTATGGCCAAGAGATTCATTTGGCCCTATATTGTTACACTATTTTCCATATAAATAAGAATAAAGAAAAAAAATAACAATAGCTCGAGAACAAGCAGAACACTTACTAGTGTTCTTCTCTTTTTCTTTTAAGCTACAGATCTACTCATTCCTTCTGTCCTCCTATATGGCCACACCACTTCTCAGACTACCCGATGCACACTGTGCTTTGGTAGTCCAGGACGCTTCCTGCTTGTCCAGCCCTGCAATTATATTGGCCCACACTGCCCATGTGAGCAGTGCTGGACAATCTGAGGGCGGAAGGAAGTGATGTGGGCTAACAAATGCACTGTAGGGATCAGGTAGTCTGAGACGTGGTGCAACCATCTTGGATGACAGAAGAGGAGCCTGGAACTGGTGGATCTGCAACTGAAAAGGTGAAAAGAAAGTCCCCAGGTAAGTGTTCTGTTCGTTTCTCAGTCTGGGTTGGACTGGCCCACCAGAGTGCTAAAGGATCCTCCGATGGGCCCCAGCTCAAATACCATAGTGAGCCGCAAAGGCACACATTTGGAGCTGCTTTTGGAGCCAATCATCTGATATTTATTTGACTGAAAACCTAGACTAGATCATGGATGACAAAGGGGTTGAGCCTCTAGAATAATTTCTTTGGTAGGTCCAAGGAACTCTAGTCTGAGACTGTCTTCAGTTAATGTGATTTTTTTTCTTAAACCAGAGGGTCACTTTAGATGAATTCCCAATAAGTGGGTCATGTTTTATCTATTGCCCTGACCCCCTCCATATTGTCACATTATCTTGTCACTCTTGTAAGGTCACTTTTTACGGAGCTGAACCTTTTATCTGGCTGTACATGTCATTCACGGATAGCACCATAACTTTTGCCAATAAAATCTTATTTACGGTCGCTGAGGTCCAACACATTAAACGTGTCATTGCCTTTACATCCCACACAAGGGTTGACCCTGATATCTATGAAACGTCTCCTGACCATAAGGTCACTTTATTTGGACATTAGACAAGCACTTCACCCCGTTAAACCTAGGGTCACCATTAATTCACATGTAACTGACCCTGTAATATGGTCATAAACTGGTAGATTTGATGAGAAAAAAAAAAAAAGGGGGGGGGATTACTATTATGTTACATTTTCCAAAACCACCTTGAAAATAAAAAAAGACCCTGAGATGTTTCTCCACATATCTAACTGCTCAGCCACAATTATTTATTTTCAAACAGTCTTTTGGGGGTAATGTTCCATTTTCTTATTTCACACTCCTTTTTCTCATAAATGAACCATCGCTTCCATAAATCATTATGAAAACAGAGACTAACGCTGAGCCTGAAAGGTTGAGAGATTTATGTAACACGTTTATGTTTCCAATTTTCTCATCCCGGAGCCCGAGCCTGCTACAGCTAAGCTAATAAAGGCAACTATTAATATTTCTTGTTGCCCGGCAACCATGGGGGAGAGAGTAATGGCTTGAGCTTGGAAAATAGATGACCGATAAGAGAAAAAAAAAATTCAATTCTTTTATCATCTCTAGGGAAAGAGGTTTCTCACATACATGATGATGAATGAGGGGGGAGGTCAGGAGGAGAAAAAATACATATACATTTATATTTTCTCTCTTTCATCCATTATGTGTTCAGGGTCCATATAAAAGGGTTGAAACTGGGATCAACGTGAAAACAGAAAAAAAAATCCAAAAATTCTCTGGAAATTTTTAATCAGTTATTTACCCTTCGAAGACTTTCTCGCATCGTAAGAGTTAATGGCAGTGGGACTCTCCGTGCTTGGAAATATCACATTTCTGCCATAAATTTTGCATTTTCCTGAGGAATCTTATTACAATATTTATTCAATATGTTTCATTATGGAGAAAATTTGCATTTGTTTGGATTTGCATGAAGGCCCCGAGTAGTAAGGACCATTTATAACTTTCTAGTGAACACACTGACAGGCTTCATATATACAGCTCACCCTCAACAAGATGAATATTCTCCCATCTGCCAATAACCCTTACAGTCCCAGACGGTGAATATCAATAATTCCACTTTAAATTTCATTTTTGAAAATTTATTTTAATATTGAAACATTTTCCATAAGCAGAGTTTATGTGCTGTTTTATCATATTTTATGGCTGGCACTGGTTGGAACCCTGTGATAATGCATTTATGGAATACGTAGGTAACTTATTAATGCCACATCCACCGAGCATTGTAAATGACTATAGTCACAAAGAAAGCAAATAATAAAACACAAGCAACGAGGTGCAAGTTAATTGCATAATTTAGCAAAAGGCAATGAAGGTTTTATTGCCATGCAAAATGCTGTCAGTTCTTCTAATATTCCTAAGAACTCATGAGCAAATAAAACGGCATATATTATTTATAAGGGGATGAATGATTATCCGCTTTAACATTGTGATTAAAAAAAGGAAATAGGAAATCATTAGATTAACTGACTTCAGAATTGACGGAGGAAGATTAGGATGGTTTCATCATGTTTTTTCCAAACATTTTTTAAAGATTGGGGAAGGAAAATAATATAACTTGATGGAATATGACATATATATGTCATATAAAAAGCATAGTCTGAAATTTTATCATAGGATCAAGATACATTTTAAGACATCAATGAACTTCTAGAAATTAGCTTCCAGAGTTTTTAAATTGGTTTCTTAAAGTTTGGGAGAATTTTTTTTTTTTTTCATTATTGCATTGCTATTAAGGGCTAAACATTTCCAAGTTTAAATTTGATAAGAATTTATCAAACTGATTAGTTATTACTATTTTTATCCGTTTGATTTAGAATTCAGCTTACATGACTGTTTATGAGCTGTCACAAGCTCAGAGGGCTACAGATCAAGCCATCAGAGCAGCTCCCTGATGGATTCAGTGTGAAGCAGAGAGCCTGCAAATGCACTGAAACTGAAAGCTGTAGACAACCCCTTCCCTACTACCTTCTACTCTCTTTTTTGATCTACTTCTAGTCTTGGCTAAAAAAAGATGAATCAAAAACTTCACTCGATGCCTTAGGCCCCATGCACACCACAGAGCTATAGGCAGAAATTGTTCCATCATAGTTTCTTTAAATAGTACAACATTAAGGTCCATTCAGACAACCGCAAACCGCGGATCTATAACACGGACATCCCGCATTTTCCCCTTCTGCAGGTCCCACACTGTGGAACAAATTCATACTCTTATGGACAAATTCCTATGGACAAGAATAGGACATGTTCTTTTTTTTCATTTTTTTGTGGGGCCACAGAACAAATATAAGGATTTATACAGCACACAAGTGCTTTCCGCATCTTTTGTGGCCCCATTGAAATGAATGGGTCTGCATCCGAAACGCAAAAATGCAGATCAGATGCAGAAGATAAGTACGGTTTTGTGAATGGGGCCTTACATATATATTCTGCCCTTGAAGTAACGCTTTGAGGGGAAAATACCTTTGTAATACAGCATCCAATGGAGGGGGATGCATAAAGAGAATCACGAAGGTCATTATGAGATAACTGTTCATGGCCAATAATAATTTGTAATTACATCGAGTAATCAGACTATTGGAACAGATCCTCCGCTCCCTTACCATTGCGTAATTAAGAGAATTTAACATTCAATACGTGGACCATCATGACAGGGTGAGAAAGGAAAGACCAAGCTATGGGAATGTCACTCAAGGAAATAAGCTCAATTTCATCGTGGTCAGCCATTCAGTAGATGATCTGTTTCACCGATTCAGGATGAGGGTAATTTGGTCTTTAGGACCAGACACAATTTAGCTGTTTTTCACATGCATCAGTAGCTTTTTTATTTGTTGGTCTGGGAACATGATTTTGTCTGTGTTTTTGACAGGAATAATTTGGGATTCTTTTTCATATCATTTTTATACACATACTTTAAGCTTTTTCATTTTTACATTTTAGGCTTATAAATTGAAACAAATATATAAAAATATGCTTTTTTACACATAAGCTATTTTTTCTGGTAATAATATATTACTCTAAAATAGACTTTCGATTTGAGTTCATCATTGCCTAGCGTAAATGTTGATACAGTATATTACATGTCCAATCTCAGGTAATTGGGTCTTGGCTAATGGTACGAGAATAATTTATGTTGGGAGCTTTTTTTTTACAGTGGAGGAAATAATTATTTGACCCCTCACTGATTTTGTAAGTTTGTCCAATGACAAAGAAATGAAAAGTCTCAGAACAGTATCATTTCAATGGTAGGTTTATTGTAACAGTGGCAGATAGCACATCAAAAGGAAAATCGAAAAAATAACTTTAAATAAAAGATAGCAACTGATTTGCATTTCATTGAGTGAAATAAGTATTTGAACCCCTACCAACCATTAAGAGTTCTGGCTCCCACAGAGTGGTTAGACACTTCTACTCAATTAGTCACCCTCATTAAGGACACCTGTCTTAACTAGTCACCTGTATAAAAGACACCTGTCCACAGAATCAATCAATCAAGCAGACTCCAAACTCTCCAACATGGGAAAGACCAAAGAGCTGTCCAAGGATGTCAGAGACAAAATTGTAGACCTGCACAAGGCTGGAATGGGCTACAAAACCATTAGCAAGAAGCTGGGAGAGAAGGTGACAACTGTTGGTGCGATTGTTCGAAAATGGAAGGAGCACAAAATGACCATCAATCGACCTCGCTCTGGGGCTCCACGCAAGATCTCACCTCGTGGGGTGTCAATGGTTCTGAGAAAGGTGAAAAAGCATCCTAGAACTACACGGGAGGAGTTAGTTAATGACCTCAAATTAGCAGGGACCACAGTCACCAAGAAAACCATTGGAAACACATTTCACCGCAATGGATTAAAATCCTGCAGGGCTCGCAAGGTCCCCCTGCTCAGGAAGGCACATGTGCAGGCCCGTCTGAAGTTTGCCAATGAACACCTGAATGATTCAGAGAGTGACTGGGAGAAGGTGCTGTGGTCTGATGAGACCAAAATAGAGCTCTTTGGCATTAACTCAACTCGCTGTGTTTGGAGGAAGAAAAATGCTGCCTATGACCCCTAAAACACCGTCCCCACCGTCAAGCATGGGGGTGGAAACATTTTGCTTTGGGGGTGTTTTTCTGCTAAGGGCACAGGACAACTTATTCGCATTAACGGGAAAATGGACGGAGCCATGTATCGTGAAATCCTGAGCGACAACCTCCTTCCCTCTGCCAGGAAACTGAAAATGGGTCGTGGATGGGTGTTCCAGCACGACAATGACCCAAAACATACAGCAAAGGCAACAAAGGAGTGGCTCAAGAAGAAGCACATTAAGGTCATGGAGTGGCCTAGTCAGTCTCCGGACCTTAATCCAATCGAAAACCTATGGAGGGAGCTCAAGCTCAGAGTTGCACAGAGACAGCCTCGAAACCTTAGGGATTTAGAGATGATCTGCAAAGAGGAGTGGACCAACATTCCTCCTAAAATGTGTGCAAACTTGGTCATCAATTTCAAGAAACGTTTGACCTCTGTGCTTGCAAACAAGGGTTTTTCCACCAAGTATTTAGTCTTTTTTTGTTAGAGGGTTCAAATACTTATTTCACTCAATGAAATGCAAATCAGTTGCTATCTTTTATTTAAAGTTATTTTTTCGATTTTCCTTTTGATGTGCTATCTGCCACTGTTACAATAAACCTACCATTGAAATGATACTGTTCTGAGACTTTTCATTTCTTTGTCATTGGACAAACTTACAAAATCAGTGAGGGGTCAAATAATTATTTCCTCCACTGTATATATATACTTTGTCCCTTGAAGGTTAGATAAGATCTTATAAAAACTATTTAGTTGTTTTTGCACTATAGTTTTCCACTGTAACTGGGACTGCATATGGGAAACCTAACTAGTTGCAGTGACAATAGTTACGGTTAGTGCTGTGATGGGTCTAGTTAGATCCAACAGAAGGCTTCTAGCAATGTAATCCCAATAATCCTGTCACCAGTCACACGATCACCAGGACAAATAGAGACAGCACTGTGCATGCAAGGACAGAGAAGACAAAAGTGGTTGAAACCGATTCTGTCTTCTCTCCAGGCTTCCTGGCAGTCTTTCATTTTGGAGGACCCAACATTCAGCTGTCCAATTGTTCAGGTAGTTGGCTTTAGAGACCTGGACTGCCTACTGTAAGTATACTGCAGGTGGTCCTTAAATAGGTTCTCAGGGAATGATTTAAAATAGCAGACAGCAGCCTGTCCTAGAATGTGAGCAGGACTGGTTACCACCACTTGCAGAGCTGCCTAGGGGGTTGAGAGAGCAGGGTCTCAAGACACACTACGCTCTGGCTCTTGCATATACTACATATTGGTGAGGTTTTCTGTCAGGCTGCTCAGCCATGATGGCATATCATAGGCAGAATGACATCATTACTTTTGCAGAGCAGTGTAGTGAGGCCCTGTCCCCTAAACCCCCTAGGCAGCTCTGCAAGTGGAGGCCACCAGTTCTGCTCACATTCTAGGACAGGTTGCTGTCCACCATTTTAAATCATTCCCAGAGAACCCCTTTAAGGACCACCTGCAGTATACTTACAGTGAGCTGTCCAGGTTTCTAAAGCCCACAGTATGGTGGCTTTTTTAAATCATTATCAGAAAGCCCTTTAACTGGTTAAGTCTTAAAGGTGCTTATAAACAAGTAATATAAATACCAATACCTTGATGCAAACAACCGTGTGGATCCATACAAAGGACCTGAGGGTCATCTGTTTTCTTCTATAGTATATGGTGTCTTTGTGAGGAAGATGTCTCTGTAATAGAGAAGACAACATGCCATCTCTATAACAAATTAGAGGCAGATGGACAGTAAGGACCTATAGCCATCTCTTAATGTTGTGCTGTGTTGATACAACATGGGTCCAGAGCACAGGCACGTTCATGACTAAAAATGAAAACCCATGTTCTACCTTTACCCCTAATATGATCTATCAGAGCACATGTATGCTTCAAGCACCAGTAATAACTGTAAAGGTATTTTTTCATAATATTACTAGGATATTTCATCACTTCCGGGGCGATGGGGTATGACTGCTGGGGCCAACAGTGGTTGGATGTTGAGGTTCCCTCAAATATTTTTCGTGCACAGCAGCGCTCCCAGCCAACCATTGTGCGGGGAACCCCAACACAGCCCCAGTCACTTGTGTGGGCCTGTTTTGCAGTTTCCTGCTCGGTGGGTGGTCAGGATCACTGACAAGCTGAAGAGATAAGCCAGACCCCCATAATCACATTATGTTATGAAATATCCTAATGATATAGAAAGGAGGGAATACCTCTTTGAGATCCCTATCAAGAGTCCTTCAGAACCTATCTGATTTTAACAGTAAATCTGAGAATTCAGGGTGAAATATCTCGTCTTGCAGCTGTTAAATAAACATGAACGCTCATTATCCTGGAGCGGGGAACAACTGCTTCAGGAGGAGCCTTTGACAGACACAGTATAGTAGAAGCTGGTAAAAAGAACCTGAAAGTTCTTTTCTAATGAGTCAGTTCATTAAGTAAAGCATTTGTCTGACGCCATTGGAGAGGTTGACTGTAGGAAACAGTGTGTATATATTAATAGGGTAATTAAAATATCACTCTGCGTGTGTTTGAAAGGCTGCCAAATTTGCAGTGGTTACCGCGTCAGGCAATTAGGCTTGAATATTTCCCGGGGAGAATACAGATTGTTCTTGGCGAGACAGGAGTGACTTCAATGAAAGTGGGCTTTTCCTTATACGTTAATAAGCCTGGTGGTCAAATGGTGACAGCACAACCAATCAACCCACATCGTGCTAGGCTGAAAGCACTTACTCAGCAACTTCTAAGTCATGTTTCTGCCCAAAGGAAGGCAAAGAGGAACGTCAGGAGGAACAGAGAATGGAGGTTCATGCTCTGACTGAAGGGGACTTCTTCCAGGGTTACTCAACTCATTCAGTAGCTCTAGAACCTCAATGATCTATGCATGTGCTCCATCAACCTATAATGAATACTATTGAAAATGTTCCTTAGGCTACATGCACACGACCGTTGTGTTTTGCGGTTCGCAAATTGAGGAACCACAAAACAGGGATGGCGTCCGTGTGCATTCCGCAATTTGCGTAACGGCACGGACAGCCATTAATATAACTGCCTATTCTTGTTCAGATAGGCAAGAATATAGGGGGCGATATATGTGGAATTCACTATTATAGGCAGCACTTATTCTTATGGAAGACCCTGTGGCATTCGGGGGAAAATGTTGTGTTCAATTCTGAATGTACGGCATATACTGCTATAGTGGAAGGGTGGCTGGCTATCTATGTATTTCATGTCATATCTACTAGGTTATACACTGGGTTTTGCTGAAGATCTGTTTGCGTTTGGACATAGTGAGATATACTATACATGTATGTGGCTGCTGTGCATTATAAACACACATATACAGTATATATAGATGTACATACACACAAATATTAACACACGTGTATGCTCCGCTGGCCCATTGTTGTTATAGGGCTCCTCTTTAAAGGGTCTGTGCAGTAGTATATATTGATGACCTATGGTCAGGAAAGGTCATCCATATATATGTTGCCCAACCCCTTTAATCTCTGTAATGTGTTTTATAGGCTTGTACTGATTCTTCTGATATAGCTTGCTGCAATCTACATAAGGGTGGTGCTTCTTAAATAAGGTAAATTGGTTTCAGACCCATTAAGGGTACTTTCATTACCAGAAAAAATGCTTTAGTTCTGTCCTAATGCATTCTGCATGCAGGTCTTCAGTTCAGTCACTTTTACGGTATTTGGCCGGAGAAAATACCGCAGCATGTGGAACACTTGCCGGCATTATTTTCCATTGAAATGTATTAATGCCGGATCCGGTACCAAGTGTTCCAGAAAAGAGATCAGTTTTTCTGGATGACACCAGAAAGACGGATCTGGTATTTCAATGAATTTGTCAAACAGATCCGCATCCGGAAACAAATGGCATCCGTTTGCACATGGATGTCTGGATCCGGCAGGCAGTTCCGGCAATGGAACTGCCTGCTGGATTCCTCTAACGCTAGTGTGAAAGTACCCTTACGTGGTCTTATTTTAGCACTTACATTACAACCAGATCACTTGGTCTATCCATGATTCTCCTGAACCAAACATAGATCACTGAAGAAATACCTGTCTAAAAATGGCCTGCTATACATTTTAATCTTTGAATGAAAGAAAAGAAATTGACTTAAAAGATTGTGATGTATTAGTTATGTGCGAATTAATGTAGCAGAGCTAGTTTTGGCTTTGTAGAACGACAGAGTTTGTAAGAGACAGAATTCAGCTCTGCTATCTATCTATCTATCTATCTATCTTCTGTCTGTCTATCTATCTCATTTCTATCTATGTATCTATTTATTCTATCTTATATCTGTCTGTCTATCTATTTATCAATCTATCTATCTATCTATCTATCTATCTCATTTCTATCTATCTATCTATCTATCTATCTATCTATCTATCTATCTCATTTCTATCTATCTATTCTATCTATCTCATATCTATCTATCTCATATCTATCTATCTATTCTATCTCCTATCTATCTATCTATCTATCTATCTATCTATCTATTCTATCTTCTATCTATCTATCTATCTATCCACACGCACACGCACACAAGGTCTAATTCTATTCTTGTAATAGCATTACATTTTCTCACTGGATTTCTCCTTATTGATCCATTTTGCAAATAGTGCTCCAGAAGAATTGCAATGACCATCCAGATTATATTACACAGTGTTAAGGCCAAGCTCATGAATTTCATTGTTTTCTGTATACGCCAGGTGGATATAAGAAGAGATTGGCACTTACAGGCTGTGTATGTACTGTATTGGTACGCTAGTATTTTATGCAAATGAATAAGACAAAATATACTTCCCATCCTCGTGATCAGAGTATTACCTTTTTGTTCAGTCATTTAAATCAGTTCATGTGTTTGTCTAGAATTTTCTTATGTGTCAATTACTGTGATTGATGGGTCATCAAGGAGAAGAGGAGACCAGTGCAGCTGGTCATAGCTGGAGGCCATTGGTCTTCAGCCAGTCAAAAACTGCACCTCTCCAACTATAAGAAAGGTAGCGAGGTACCTACCAGTTCTTAAAGAGGTTTTCCTGGAGGATTGCCTATCCTCAGGATAGGTCATCAGTATTTGATCAGTGTGGTCCTCATCGAGGGCTGGAGTGTCTTTCTAGGTCAATAACATTATGTTCATCAGTCAAGTGGCTTATTTGCAGATCAGTCCATTTCAAGTGAATAGACCTGGGCTGCAATACCAAAAGCACAGCCGCTATACAATGTACAGCACTGTGACTGGTATGCTGTGAAGAGGCCACAGAACTCACCGTAGCCGTTGCAGCTTCTGGGAAAGTATTTTCTGCTGCACTGTGGTATTAATGACCTCTTCTACTTGTGCTGCCCTTCCTACTTGTGCTGCCCTTTGCCTCCTGTCAATTTGGGCTCGCCTACAACATGCGGACTCTTTTGGCTTTTTTCTAGGACCACTTTAAGTTCTAGTCTACCACTGTTCAAGGGTGTAAGTACCATAAGACAAAAATTCCAATGCCAAAGATATATAAAATCCCCACAGGTGGCCACCCTTTAACTCTAAAGCTATTAAAACAAATTTTATTCCATTAGTTAAAACTTAACACCCTTTTAGTGAACGTCTAGGTCACCAGTGGGGTTTTATCCCCTTTTGGTAATGCAATTTTTGCATGGAATCAATTCTTTCCCTAGGCTATTGGTCCTGTGCCTGAATCTAGCTGTACTACCATAGAGACAGGCAGCCCATCCAGCTGCAATGGGGTCCCTGGAGCAAGGGTTGGTCTTGCGTCCATTTTAATTGGTGGTGAGAAACTGCACAAAAATTTGTTCTCCACATGTACTATAATGTTAATACACAAGGATTGCTGGAGATGTACTCAGGTCCAGGGGCGTAGCTAACGGCTCATGGGCCCTGGTACAAGAGTT
The DNA here is from genome assembly GCA_033119425.1 of Bufotes viridis. Lineage (NCBI taxonomy): Eukaryota > Metazoa > Chordata > Amphibia > Anura > Bufonidae > Bufotes > Bufotes viridis. The sequence goes on from CM065594.1 coordinate 231,595,414, forward strand.
TAGCTTGGGCCCCCCTTCCCTCAGTGCTTTGTGTCTTCTTATGCGGCACAAGGGTCTTTGGGCCCCCTCAGGCTCCTGGGCCCGGTAGCGACTGCTACCTCCGCACCCCCTATAGCTACGTCCATGCTCAGGTCACAGAACTGGTGTGAGGCACCACGACCTCCTGTTGCTAGATTTAGGAGTGTGGTGGTGTCAAGCAGCTCCTGAAAGGGCACTAATTGCTGTCATTTATATTCTCCAGATTACGCAGTTCTAAACATACAGCATCATTTATCTCTCCATGTTCCTGGTCTGTACAATCTTACCTTGAAACCACTCTGGCCATGTTGTGCCAGCCATGTCTTTTATGCCTTTTTGTGGACCCATTGACTTGAATAGGTCTGTGGTCCACATTTTTTATCCTTTTTGCAGAATAGACATACGGATGCAGATATCACCTGGATCATTAGTGTGCTTTCTAAATCCATATGTCCTTTCCGCAAGAACATAGAACATGTCCTAGACTTGCCTGCAAAATGCGAACCACGGACCCATTAAAGTCAATGAGTCTGCAAAAATTGTGGACGATACATGGACCGCATCCATATTTTGCAGATCTGTGATTTGCAGGCCGCAAAAAGCACATGGTCACATGCATGAGGCCTTAGACTAGACTTAGACTAAGTTCTTTATCAGCCCCAGTCTAAACCTAGCTAGTATAATCACTCTCCATCCTGAAAATCATCATGTATCTCATGAATAGCCGAACAAGTCCCTGTTTGTCTCATAGTCTTGTCCCGCTGTTCCCCTGATATTCCCACTTCTAATAAGCTGATCAGAGCGAGCAAAGGCGCTTCTGTTATTTTAATGGATAAATTAGTTTGACTCTTAACTCAATAATTAAAACTGTTATGGCTCCAAGCCTGCAGAGATAATGTACCATTATTATGGTCGTTTGTTTCAATTAAATGCTTGCTGGTTTAACAATAGCAGCTGGGCACCTGTGTGTAAGCAGACATTACTCCACACACGGAGACAGCTCGAGCCTACACGCAGGAAATCTCTATTACACCGGGAGGTTGGAGATGGAAATGTTACCTATAAGCCACTCAGTGCTTAATGCTTATTGCTCCCTTTAGATTGTAATTTACAGATAATTTAATCCTTTCAAGTATTTCAAGCAAGAGGGCTACAGATCTGTAATTTCCATATTTTAAGGATCAAGTAATATTGAAAATGTATTGGCATCCTTAATTTCCAGGAAATTTGAAAATCATTGATCACAAAATTCATAACTTGTCAATGTGAATGGTTGCATGATGCTGGAACAGTGGTGTCCAGTAGCAATGTGGCGCCATATGACTGGCTTATGATGGCCACCACACAGTAGAAATGTCCATGTGGCACAAGGTGATGTGAACCAGGGCCTGTGATTCAGTTGCAATACTATGTTGCTCTGAAGGCCAGCGAACGCTTGATGTGAAGCCATACATTATACCGTACAGTAGATGACCTATGTTCAATTATAGATGACATATCACTTGTGGAGGTTATCGTTCTATGACAGCCTCTTTTCATATGCCCGATTAGGACATCACAGATGTCTTCTCAGGAGCACTTCTATAGGTCAGATCAAAAAGCTGCTAACAAAGAGCTTTGGCTAAGGTGCAGATGGTCCATTCCATGGTTGGCCATTCATTTGAGAAATCAGCTGGTAATACTATCTGTCCTACTGTAGGGTTACGAAGGGTAGCAGTAAGTCACTTTACAAGCCACTGGCAGTATGCAATGTTATTCCTCCCGTCAAACATGGGCGAACTGGGAACTTAAACTGGCCCTGGAAAAAATACTACAAGTGGCCCCGTTTTGTAGTTGGGTCCAAATTGATGGAAGGCAGGACCACCAATACCATATTGTGGCACATTATACCACCACAACAGAGCCAAATACTACAGTTCATCACAAAACACATTCCCAAAAACTTCCACTGGCCAATCCGCCCCTAAAGGCTACCTAAACAGAACCCCAAAGGAGCCCATTATAATGCTACATTCCCACAACTGTATTTGTGGTGTGCAAACTGCGGATATGAAAAATGGGGACACCGTCCATGTGCCATCCGTGGACCTTTTGACTTCAACAGACTAGAATGGGGCACGTTCTATAATTTGCAGAATGGACAAATGGATATAACATGGATGTCACCTGTGTGCAAAAAACAGTCCACAGACCCATAAAAGTCAATGGGTCCGTAAAACAGTGCGAATGGCACCCTATTTGGAGGATCTGTGGTTTACAGACTGCAAAACTGGTACAGTTGTGTGCGTGAGGTCTAAGTCAGTGAGGTCTGATGAGCACCGTTAGTGTCTATCTTGTGATGGATTTGGCACTGCTGTCATGGTTTATTTTATAAACAGTGTGAACAAAGCCTAGACCCAGAGACAATGGAAGCCTCCATCTTTTGATGGCCTCTGAATTCTGATATGCAATATACAGATGTTTTATCCAGTGCTCTGTTCCACATGCTTGTGTCTTTGGAAGCTAGGTAACATTTCAGACTCCATAACACCGTCCCCCGTTAATGACACTAATCAGCTGGATTGTGTATGATTCCCTCACTTCACATCACACTGTGGCTCAATCAGGCTGCTAATGAGTCGTTAATTGATAATTAAAGACATGATTCCGCAAAGCAATTTGTGCAGCATGTAAACTAATAGAGATGGATTATGTCAGTGAGGGGCATCTCTTCTAGTAAATATCATTAGGAGAATTTAAGGAAGGTGAGGAACTTCCTTCAACATATCATACCTAAACATTTCTAAGGGCTCCTGCACACGACCGTATCCATTTTTGCGGCCTGATCAGCAAATAATGCGGATGGGATGCGGACCAAAACTACGGCCGTGTGCATGAGCCTTAAAGTTGTTTTTACGCTTTGGTTTTTGCTGGCGTTATTTTGCACGTTTGCGTTTTTAGTGCTGCTCTTTGCATCTGTGTTTTTTGTGCATTTTTATGCAGATGTTAGTTGACGGTTTATGGAAAACAGGAATGTGCCATTGCATTTTTTTTGCTACTGTCTTTTTTCTTTATTGGGTGGTGTTTTGGGGGGCTTTTTTTTCCATAAATGCAGCATGCTGGAACGCCTTTCTTTTTTCAGGAATTTTAACATTACCCTCTCTATAGAGGAAAAATGCCATGAAGAGAAAGCTAGTGGTCAAACACTGGGGTTTATTTATTAAAGTTCACTTGGCGTAAAAATAGTCGCATTTTTGCGACTATTGGAATGCCTGTGAGATAATATTTTGTGGCACAGGGGTTTTTCCACCAAGTATGACAGGTGGGCAGAATGGGGGTGGAGCAGGGGAGTGTTGGGTGCAAATTTACTACTTTTTCTCCTGGAAACAGGTGAAAAAGTAGATGAAAAACTATGTCTCGTCATAAATTAGCCATATACTACTGCAGCATTAGGGAAGGACAACTAAGACCGGCGTAAAAAGACTTCTTAGGAAATGTCCCCCATTGTTTGAAAAAAAAAAAGGCTTGAAAAATATGGCACAAAAAAGACACAAAAATATACAGATGGCCAAAAATTGCATGCAGTTATTCTGGCATTTTTTTACTGGTAAAAATGGCACACAAAATTTGTACACATAGGGACCCACATACTGCCACTCATTTGACAGCGCCATTTTACAAGCTAAAAGGGTGAATTCACACTTGGCAGATTTGGTGCAGAAAGTTCTGCAACTTTCACATTCCTCTGAATGGGGCTTGCAGAAATTTATGGAATTCACATCAAAATGTTCCACTCAGATGAATGGAACTGATTTTCATTTGCAGACATTTCTGCAGCAAATCTGCCAGGTGTGAATCTCCCCTATCAACTCCCCATGTGTTGGTATCACAGCTACACGCAGGAGCCGTAGACAGAATGGGATCCTGTCCCAAAGATTTCAGAAAGACTTTGCTTCTATCTTTGGACTAAACATACAATAATATTCTTACCTATGATGAAGAGACTATGGGGGAATGTATTAAGTATGGCATTTCTTACCAAACCCCAATGGCACACTAGAATTAAAAAGAGGTAAGAATTTGGGAGGACCTTCAGGAGTTCAGGGAGCCGGTGTAGGTTTCAGGTGTAATGTGCACCAGTTTTCTGGCACACGTATTGTTAAATGTGTCGGTGCGAGTAACCCACCAGCGCCATCCTTCTCCTGCCCACTTTTTGAAAAACTGGTGAAGATGGGGAATAAGGCAAAAAAGCTGCAAATTTTGCTGCAAAACAGCACTTGTGCCAGCATATGCGACTTTGGCATACATGAATGATACATTACCCTCATCGGTTTTGTAGTAAATACTAACATTGATATGAATGAAAGATGATCATAATTGTTCAAAATATAAGATGTTGAGGATGATGATATTTTAGTTCTTCTTTTAGGTAATCATTACTTGTATTCTTTTATTTCTACCTTTTAGATACAGGAGCTGGTCCACTCCGAAGGATCCACCTATGATCACAACCATCAGGTTTCCTTGATAAACCGATCTGGAATGCTCCCCAGTCACATGAGTGCACTCAGCCAATCACAGCTTATCTCCCAAATGGGAATGAGGAGTGGAGTTACTCACGGGTCCCCCTCTCCACCTGGTAGTAAGTCAGCCACGCCCTCACCTTCTAGCTCCACCCAGGAGGAGGACACAGATTCCCACTATAAGGTAAGCAATTCAAAATACATTTAGGGTTGTTCAGATGGTAGAAAATATAGTTAGTGCACATTTGTATTCAGTCTTGTATTAAAGCAGTTGTATCTCCAAAACATCCCCACTTAAAAGGCTATGTATACCTTTGGATGCATTTATTATTGCATTGTACTCATTTTTTCATTTAGTATTTATTAAAAATGTTGAGTTTATCTAGTAGGAGGATCTGAATTTTCTCCGTGCTCCGTCAGGCAGGTTGCTGACAGGCTCCTTATCTTTGCTTTTTGCTCTTATAAACAATCATTGGAGCTCAAGTCTTATCTTACTGTTAAGAATGTGGCTTAAATGAGTGTTTATGACCTTTTAGAGATAAGGGTTATTAGATGACTAGCACAAAGTAAAGGTGAATGTACCATTCACACAGCTAAACAAACAGTTGACCCTTTGTGAAAGAACAGCTCAATATTTTAAACAAAATAATGTTTAGCTCAAATTGATTAAAATACAATCATAAAAAATTGAAAGGTGTACATAGCCTTTAAAGAAGAAGAGGGTACCCCTTTCTATGACATCCAAGCACTGAGGTTTTTTGTGAAATAACCCCTTTAATAAATAAAAGTGGAAACTTGTCATGTATGTAGGCCTCTAAACTTCAAAAAGCCACAATGATAAAACACTGTGACATTTCCTGAATCCACGTAACATGATTTGTTCATTTGCAGGTTGCCGGAGAAAAACGACCTTCTGCTGACCTTGGTAAAAAGCCCAAAAATCAGAAGAAAAAGAAGAAGAAGGATCCAAATGAGCCCCAAAAACCCGTATCGGCGTATGCCCTATTTTTTAGGGACACACAAGCAGCTATTAAGGGACAGAACCCTAATGCCACATTTGGAGACGTGTCCAAAATTGTTGCTTCTATGTGGGACAGCCTAGGTGAAGAACAAAAACAAGTGAGTGCACTTTCCTTAGCGGATCACAGGGTATCTTAAAAGGGTTGTGACAAGATTTAAACTTATCCCCACAAAATATGGTGTAAGTGTCTTATTGGTGGGTGTCCAACTACTGGGAACCCCGCCGATCACAAGAACAGGGGTCCTATATTCTATGTATAAATGGAGCGGAGATCATGCATCCATGCTGCCGCTTCGTTCATCTCTGTGGGAGTCCTGGACATAGCCAAGTACAGTGCTCTGATATTCTGGAATTTTAAAGTTTGAAAATATCCTTAGAGACATAAAATTAAAAAACTCTATACATTCTGACTGCTGCTGTGCCTTTTCACCCTTATTGTGACTGGGCCATCCTTAGTGTGGATGAAATGTCACCCACCGCATGATGCAGTCACTTTCTATGAAACGTCCTTGTAGTCATTGGATTCAAGACATCAGATCTATCCGTGGAGCTTTCATTCATATACATTTCAAAATAGCTGGCGCCCTAGACAAGGGATAAAAACTAAACTGATAGTTATAATGAGATCCTAATGCTGAAAAAGTCAGACTACAACATGCACATCCAAAAAATTCTACAAGGTTGTTTTATATATGTTGCTGTTTACTGATCTATTGCTCTGTAGGATCAAGTTTGCAATTCCCTAGCTATGAATCTATACAGGAATCTATCGGCAGATGTGGTTATTGGTGATATACACCATCACCATACCATTTATTGTTTAAAAGGTTAGAGTAAATAAGTGTGTGGTGATGTCTGATATAGGACACTTTGGCACTGGTGTATGAAAAACTGTTGTTTTTATATGAATCTAGATAAACTGCATTGGTGCTTCTTCATTTGTTGTTCAGTATTAATAGAGTTTAAGCAATGAACCTCAGGCGCTTTACCTACTGGAGATGAGTGAATTTCTTGACATTCATTTTGGGCCCAATTTGTGCAAAGAGTAGTCAGATTAGAAATATATTCCATCCAAATTGAAAGTCTTCCAACTTCCCTAAAAAACTGCCTCTGTGAGCCAGACAGGTTATCTATAAAGATGAGCCAATTTGCCAAAATGTTTTAGCTCTGATTTGTTTGAATTGGCCATTAAAGTAAAATAAATAAATTCAGACTGAATTGAAAGTGCCCCAGTTGCCTTGAAAGTTGTGTTTGACACCCTGAAGTCTAATTGGACTGTATCCAAACCCTTTCAAGCTGTTTAACACCAAGACAGCATTAGATAGCTGCAGTGTCAGACTGCGGTTCCTTGAGCCCACTGGCGGAAAGTGTTCTTAAGGCCCAACCCTCATATCATCAATAAAGTCCAATAGGTTTGGAATCAAAGGAACAGACCCTATTGAAAAAAGACTGGCTCCAAAGGCAACCAAATCGTTTTTTTTCTCCTAGACCTTTGGTATTAGAGCCTGGGCCCACCGGAGGATGCTCGGGTACTTTATTGGGCCAACCCTAGATAGACAGTAGTAACAAACAGCCTGTTTGATAACACACATGCCCTTTTGATGGCTGATGCCTTCTTCTCTATCTTCTGAGTTGTAAAATGGTGACCACCATTTTGATCAGTTCGTCCATACCAAATCGCAAAAGTTTCTCTAAATTTACTAGAATCTGAATTTTAGAGGTAATGTGCAACATATTACATTACTTTAAAATCGATTCACTCACCTCTAATAGCTGTAGTTTTCAGGCCAACTAACTGTGGCTCCTTAGATATTGCTGGCACCAGATACCATTGTGCTCTGGTGGCACCAGGAAGTTTATAGCATTACTAGAACTTAGTACCAGAGTCAAAATCACTTAACACTAAGAATATTACTTACACATATATTTAATAGGTTATTTTCCCTTTAATATTCTGTGTGACCAGTCCTATTAAACAGTGTCCCACAACCTTTAAAATGTTTGGGACCTCTGCTTGCTATCTTACTCCATTTAGAATGCATCTTAATATATGTTAGTGATTACTTATAGAAGGTTGCTTGATATATGTGATATTATGGGATTGTGAGTCTCTTGGTAATAATCCCAGCAGAAATCTCCGGTAGACAAGTCTCCTAGGCTCTTGTACCACTTACAGGCCTTTGCTACCAAGCTGCTAACACAGCAGAACTTAAGTGGATAGAAAAGCCTAGCAGACCAAACAAGTGGCTCTGTCTCCGACTCCTTGTCTGTTCAGTGGGGTCTATTTGTCTATATTATGAAAGTGACGCAAAGGTTCCTTATGACAAGTATATGGAAAAGAGCCTTATATTAGCAAACACTAATGCAAGTAAAGATGATTAGTGAACTAGGATCTGTTTTCTCCCAGAAATACTGTCGGTCTTCGCCTACCATTAAAAATTGGGAACCCATCTATAAAACATGTATGGCATAACCATCTTAGATGGGAATACGCCTTTAAGTAGAATTAGTGGACAGTAAAAATAGATCAGGTTCACTCCATTCAAGTTGTACAACCCACTTGGGTTTATCCTTGACCTTTAGGCTTGGGCTATTTGGAGACTTTGGTCCCATAACGACAAAAAGGTCACATTACAACACTGCAGTAAGGCTAGGGCTACACGGAGACTATGATCACCCAACATCACAGTGTTGCATTGTGTCATCACATCTAATGATTGCCAGTGTGGTTGACATAACGTGGCCACGATATGACTGATGTAAAAATCCATACCTGCTGAGTTTTTGGTTGCAAATGTCACTTGAGTAGCTGCATGCTACTGCAACTCACTTGCAACATGTATGCAATTTTTCTTAGTGTCTGATAGGCATTGCAAATATTAAAAGGGTTGTCCCATGAAAAATATTTTATTTTTTTCAAAACAGCACCTGGACCTGAATTAGTAAATTCAGCACAGCCATTGAGTTATTCAGCTAAATCTATCTGTATAAACCCAATTTTTTTGTTTTTTGATTGCTCTGTCCACCTCACTGAATGAGGTGGACAGAGAAATGAGTGAGGTGGACACACATGCTTACTTCCATCCTTCAACTGCCTAGAGGATACAACACTATGTGGGTCATTTCCGAACAGATATACATTACTTTTTGGCATACATCTGTGGCAGATTGTTGTGAACAGGGAAAAGGGTGGGCCCCTGTTTTAGGCATAGAAAATGGTCTAAATCTACGCCAGCAAGGGAGCTGGCATAGATTTAGAAGTGGTGGTGGGTCTGCCGAAGTTATGTAGAGGCCGGCACCTCTAAACAACTTAGGCAGATGAACCTCCAGCGCAGGAGAGACGAAGACCGGCGTCTAAATGTGTTTGCTAGTGTATTTTAATTTTGGTTTTTTGTATTATTTGTGATTATGATTTCGTAATATAAGCTAAAGTATTATATGATCAGGTCATGGTTCCTTCCTTAATGAAAGGTGGTTAATGAAATTCTATAAGGCTTCCTTCACACATAAATTTTGGTTTAAAAAAAACATAAAAAAGGCAAAAACACAGTATGAAATGCTAAATACGCATTATGTGGTACCACCCTAAAAGCATGTTCACATTCCTGATCTGATGCAAAGCTTTCTGTGATCGAAAATCAGTTCTATACTTCTGAAAGGTCTTGTTTTGGCAGCAAGCATGTGAATTTCTGCAAGGCCTACTCAGATGAGCGAGACAGTCGCAAGAAATTTCTGCAACAAATTTGCAGTGTGTGAATATACGGAAGCATGCGTAGATGTGTTCATCCCATGAATGGTAGGATTAGTCCAGGTGTCCTTGGTCTCACCTTATGAGATCAAGTGGATTCTCCATTTGCTCCCTAATATAAAGGGAAAGCAAACTGGATTGTCCCTAGAACACTCTGGAAAGTTTCATGGAAATGCAACCCACGTAAATATCAATAGGAACCAAATTATAATGACTCCACACAGAAAAAAAGTAAGACTTCATCTACGCACCTGACCTATTTAATGGCTGGTTGTGTATCTTGCAGGCCTACAAAAGGAAGACCGAGGCAGCCAAGAAGGAATATTTGAAGGCCCTTGCAGCCTACAGAGCAAGTCTGGTTTCCAAGGTAACAGACACAAAATTATATTAATCTTCACCCCCAGGGAATTCCACCCCCATCCCCACCCCTCCCCAATAACTTACATTATTTAGGAGCAGGCACTATGTTCCAGTTCAATATGACAGATTATACTTTGGTATAATTATATTGCACTCTTTTCGTTGTAGCATTTTCAAGGTTTCAAGTATATTCTGTTTGCATTATAATGGAAAATTTCTTAGATTTATACTTCTGGCATATTATTTATTATGCATGCTCCCTATGAACTTTTGTACCCAAAATGTCTCCACAATGGTTCTTCATATAGTTTATTATTACTTACTGTATATGATAGCATGAAGCAAGTCTCATGGTGAAGCCTAGCACAGACATAAGGTGTAGGTATAATTCATATGTATGATTCCATATGTTATTATTTACTATACATTATTTTTTACTCCATTGATATTGTATGTACTTCATGTGTAGATAGATAGATAAATAGATAGATAGATAGATAGATAGATAGATAGATAGAAAACATACATTTTAATTTGCTCTTATTTTTATTGTAACCTAGAGCTACACTGACCAAGGAGAAACGAAAAACTCCCAACCCAGTCAACCCTCCAAAATGATTCTCCCAAAGCAGTCCATGTATAATCTGCCTCCACAATCTTCATCACCATATCCAGGCCTGGCTTCATTTCTGTCCCCTGCAGACCTGCCGAGTTACCGCAGTCACCCTCACAGTCTCTCCCGAAGCCTCAATGCCAAATCTATGTTGCCCAGCATCAGTGCCTCACCTCCACCTCCTTTCCAGATCAGCCCTCCCATCCACCAGCACTTGCGCCACCCTTCCAGCTCTCTTCTTAATCAATCCCTCAATATGCAGCAAGTACCACAATCACCCATCCTCCCTCCATCCATTGGACTACAGTCACCTATGAGTTCATCTCCCACAGGTCAACAGGTAAGGAAGTGAACGTTAACTTTTTCCATGGTCAACTTTTCCATGATTTTCTTTCTACTCACCTGAAGCAGATTTTAAGGTTCCCTTGGGCTATGTTCTCCACGTGTGGCTCTCTGGCTTCCCGCATTAGGCTCCTCAGTTGTATACCAGTGGCACTAGGGAAAATAAGAAATGTGTAATTGAGTCCTAAATTTTTTCCCTTATAATTACCAATTTGGCTCAACCTTTATTCAACTTTGGCTTGTCAGCTACAAGTTTAGGAACATCTGCCCTCGGACTTTACCAGCTTTCCTTTAGATAGTTTACCTTCCCTCTCTCTTCTGATAACTGATCTGTCCTCTTTTCTTCCTTTTGACGCTGGACCTGATTTTTCCCAACTCTAATGTTTGCATACTTTTCCTTAGGACTTCTCACATCTCCCTTCAGAATTTTCTAACAATGTTGGCCCACGATCCCCAGCTTCCTCCAATCCCCCTGGAAACACAGAGTGGGACAATGAGTTTCCCAGCAGAGAGTGTGGGATCAACCACTGCAGGTAAGTTCACCCAAATAGACAATGAGTAATCTTTTTCCAAGGCACTTCAAAAAGTTCAGTTTTGACCAAGAGCCATGTCATAACCCATTTATTTCCAAAACCAACCGCCAATAAATCAGCACAATAATTTATTCATATTGGACAGTGACAGTGATAATGTATCTCCTTGATTTGATCAAGAGTCAACAAAAAGAAATCTCTTGATCTCTTTTTATTCGCTCTTCCTGAAATTATTTTCTTCAGCATGTTTATAACCACATAAATGGTACGCCCGTAATCTGAAATAACCGCTATACTATTCATTTATATTTGTCTCCACAATGTACATTTTTGCTTAAGTCACCTTGAAAATCAAACACAAGCCTGAAGACTGTAACAATCCCAGTAAAGAATAATTTTGCTCCATGTTCAATGCCTCCCATTCCCAAATTTTTTTTTTTTAAAGTCTACTTTTCACAACTTACCAGCACTGCTTTAACTTTTGTCCATGCATAAAGAGGGGTTGTACAGGATTAAATATTGTTTTGGGAAGTACATTGCCTACACACATCCTGTACATTGGTAACATGACTGCTAGGGGATGCTGTATGATATGGTCTTAGACAGCAGGAGCCCATATACAGGGGCCATTTTTTTTGTTTCCACCCCTTAAAGGGAGTGTATAAGCTAGGGGAAACAGAAGAGGCAGCTAGGTTTTCCTTCACCAAGGGTTCACGATTCAAGTCAATGCACTAGCTCTATCTAAATATATTGGACAAAACAGAGTAGTTTGTTGGGGCAACCTAGTTCCCAGTACCAGGGGCTTGTGACCAGATAATCCCTTTAAACCCTGTATAGATAATATGGCAAGGAAAGGTTGCTATCCCAGCTGCATTACAATATATTATAATAAAAAGAGACATACTTGGCACTCAGAAAAATATAAAAAATTTAGTTTTTTATTTCCATACACATGCTTAGATGATTAGAGTAAAACCGACATCTGAATCCAATCTCTCTTGCTCTCTTTAAGTACTCTGCCAGGAGACAAGTCTCTCTACCTCACCTAGAACCACAAACTTGTAAATGGCGGCTGAAGGAATGGATATTTCCGAGAGTCTACAGCACTGGACATCTAGAACAAGGATGGCACAGTCACCACGAAGAGCAAACACAAGTGGTTTGTTCTTAGCAAGCTTTAAAGAATTAGCTTGGTTTGCAGATATAAACTTGGTGAAGGCAAGAAGCCAAGCTCCCGTACCTTCTAAAGAACAAAAGAGACACCTCTTGTGGCCACCATATTTGCTATGGAAAGCATGGGGATGAGTTCATCCAGGCATATAAAATATGTAAAGAGGTTTGTTAATATTGTATAGTTGAAATAACCCCCCCCCCCTCCCCCACCAAAACCAAACAATACTTCTTATACGTGGAAAACAACAAATACCTAAATAAAATGTGCAAATATACAAAAAAAAAACATGGAAATGTGATAAAAAAAATAAAAGTATGAAAAATATAATTTGTTGAATAGTTGTAAGTAGATTTATCATGTGGTTTAGGACTGTGCTCAAGACATCTTTACAATTTTCTTTGTGTATAGAAATAAAAGGAGTAGCTTTCTTTATAGTAAAAGCATTTTATATTAATTGTAGCACATTTTTTAGTTATACATAGGAGGTGTAAAATACTGCCAAATTTTTTTTCTTTTTTTTCTTTTTTTCTTTTTACAGTATATAAATGATTTCTATCTGTGCGAAATCATGAACTTATTCTGTTTTTTTTTTTCATAATTTCACCATATTTTAAATTGTCAATGATAATTTTATTTATGAGATGAAAAAGACACAAAGAGGATTTCTGATTTAATAATAAAACTGCTTTTTTATGTTTTTCGATCTGCGCTGAATTCATGTGCAGCCAGAATATTCATTTTGTTTCACAATTGCTTATTTGACTTTTCTTTTTAATAAAAACATTTGAAAAATGGGAACGATGTGTTTCTTTTGTTACTAATCCCGTCTAATAGTTTGTCGGTGTAAACTTGGACTTGAGGGTATAAACATGTTGCAAATTTATCAAAGTGGTTCATGCTTGATGGTGATTGGCTTTTTGTTCGGCACATTCTGCCACATAATAATCCATGCTCCTTTTCAGCGAAGCTACACCCTCTTCCCAATAAGGCCTTGTCCACACTTTAGTGTTTGGTCAGCGATTTCCATCAGTTATTTGTGAGCCAAAACCAGGTGCGGGTCAAAACCACAGAACAGGTGCAGATCTTTCCCTTATACCTTGTGTCTGTGTAGGCTTTACTTCTGGTTATCACTCACAAATCACTGATGGAAATCACTGATCAAACACTGTAGTGTGAACAAGGCCTAACCCACATAACTTTCACAAGCAAGATCCTTTGGAAATATCTGCCAAAGAGTCGCGGCAGATGTCCAAGGCTGAGCTGTTTTGCATTTTGAATGTAGTGGGTCTGCCTGTAGTTTTAGTCTAATTCAATGGGGTTAATACATTAACCCAGTGTAGTCTCCAGCAGTGTTCATGCATAAACTGCGCCTTCCTTTACATGGTCACCAAAAGTGTCAGAAAAGACAACAATGGGAGGCTGTTTCTGATGGAAATGCACAAGCAACACAGTGTGAAATTTTATAATTGCATTTTACTTATTTAAGGCTAAAAAGCATTATTACTTTTGGTCTTTTTTAAAAATGTTCAGCCATTTTTGAGATACAAGGGTTTAAAAAAAGGAGTCTGTTTGTAGAGTATCGCTTCTCCCTCATGTGAAGCCTTATCTCAGATCACCTGAATTTATAAATACTTATTATAGATAATCTCTTATCAAACTGATAAGAATTTGGCTTAAATGAAGAATATGGCTTAAATTGTTTATGAGGTGAAGAAATCAGAGATAAGGCTTCGCATGAGCCTTCAGCTGATGGGACTGAGAAGTTATACTCTGAAAGCACACAGTTTTTTAAATCCTTGTATCTCAAAAATGGCTAGACATTTTTAATAGAGACTAATTGAAAAAAAAATGTTTTTGAGCCTGAAATAAGTAGAGTGCAATTATAAAAAAATGGCCCCAAAGATGCAAATAGCCTTTAAGCCACAATTCTGGTGAACATACCTCAGTAAATCTCTCCTAATGTGTCCTAATCATCATGGATAGAGCACTTGTGAGGAATGTAAAGTTATGATCTAATTCCAGCCATTTTGCTGTCAGCTAGCAGAGTCTTTGCAGTTCATACCTCAGTCAGCCACAATGGCAACTCAAACCTCTCTGGCAGGATGAATGCCGGTGGGGGGCTGAGTTGGTCATCAGAATAAAAGAATCCATCATACATCATGGAACCAGGGGTTCATAAGGAATTATGAATTGCCCGTCCATCACAGGCATAAACCAGTTAAATATCTGCGACCCTGGGGCCAAGACGGACATGCCCCCTGGTCGTAGTTTGGGGGTTGGGTTCCAGGAAGGGTAGATACAGAGATCTCCCAGCAGGAACCTACTAAGGGCGCCATGTTTGGTCTTCGGCTGTAGCCGGAACCCAGGCGGATCTGTTGTTCCAAGAACCATCTCCCTGTGACCTTCCGATATGGAGCAATGGGCCATAATGGGTTTTGTGGATCTTTGGCTACCAGGACAAGGAAGGGAGGGTTGCCTCCTCCCAGAGGGAGGGAGGGGAGTGACTTACTACCGGTGAAAAGGTCCATGCAGGCCAGAGGCCAGCATCTTTCTCTGAAGGGGGACACATTGTGTAATGTGTTTGGAGAGACCGTGGACAAACTGCTAACATCACTGCCCCCATGTGACTACAGTCAAGGATTACAGCAACCCAGAATTCATCATAACCCAAAGGACTACTCATCCACCTGGTAACTGACTTTTGCTCTGTTTAACTCTGTTTGTATCATACCGCCTGTATTTGCACATCCGACCACTGCATATATTCTCTCTGTTTATCGTGTATTGTCTAGTGCGCCCTTAAGGCAATTAAATATAGAATTTAATCTTGTGCTGTCCTTGTATCTCGGTCCATGAATTGCCACGTCCGTGCTTAAGCATAGTTATACGTTACTGTGGGTTGGTTTCTCACCCTACATAATCCCGTTAGCGGACCGGTCTTATGTCAAATAAGGCACTGGTGGAAGTCTACTGGGCTGGCAGAGCTCTGTTTCACTGGGGCAGTGAAAAGGCTCTCTCAACTTGTCAGGGTTGTGAGTGAGTGTGGAGTCATGCTGAAGGTCGCATGGACCACCCTCTCCGACTCCCCGTGCCTCCCTGTTTCTGCATGGACAGGAGGTGTCTGTGTAAATTGTACTAAACTGACCTTACGTGCTCCCAGGGAGGGCGTAACGTCACGTCTTGGAAACCAGTGATGAAACCATATCTTGTGGGCTCGACGTAGTTGACGTCAGGCGGGGCCGTGAAGTGCGAGATACGTCACTAGTGTTGAGCGTGAATATTCATATTGCGAATTTTTATTGCGAATATCAGCACTTCAAGAATTCACGAATATTTAGAATATAGCACTATATATTCATAATAGCGAATATTCGAGATTTTTTTTTCACAACCACACATGATCCCTCCCTGCTTCTAGCTTGTGGGCCAATGAGAAGGCTGCAATATCTTTGTCAGAGCTTAGCAACATCCCTAGCAACCAATAGGAAAGGTGCCTACCCCTTCACTATATAAGAACCTCCCCAGAAGCTATTTCCTGCTGCTTTTTGCAGTTGTGAGAGAGAGAGAGAGAGAGAGAGGAGTGTTGTGCTTTGCTGTGTCAGACTCATTACATTAGATAGTTCATATATGTTATATAATACAGATAGTTAGTTAGTGGTAGATACTCAGTGTAGCTTAGTTAGTAAACAGTGTAGCTGATAGGCTCAAGTGCAGGGTGTTAGGCACATTATATAGTTAGTTAGTTAGTTAGTTAGTCAGTATATATATATATATATATATATATATATATATATTAAGACTCATTCACACGTCAGTGTTTTGGTCAGTAATTTCCATCAGTGATTGTGAGCCAAAACCAGGATTGGAGCCTCAACAGACATAAGGTATAAGGGAAAGATCTGCACCTGTTCTGTGTTTAGAGCCGCACCTGGTTTTGGCTCAAAATCACTGATGGAAGTAGCTGATCAAAACACTGACGTGTGAATGAGGCATAATACAAATAGTTAGTTGGGGGGGGATACTCAGTGTAGCTTAGTTAGCGAATGGTATAGCAGGGTACAGTGCAGGGTGTTAGGTACATTATATAGTTAGTTAGTTAGCTCAAATATATAATACAGACAGTTAGTTAGGGAGAGATGCTCAGTGTAGCTTAGTTAGTGAATAGTGTGCTAGTGAAGGATTATTGTCATCGTCGTTCGTCTGTGAAAAAAAACAAAATTCTTTTTAAAAAAAAGTCTTTTGCCTGCTGTTTTAGTGTCATTGTCTTAGGGTTTAGTGTGCTAGGGAGGTAGGGAGGGATTCTTGTCATCGTCGTTCATCTGTGAAAAAAAAAAAAGTATTTTTCTTGCATTTTTAGTACCATTGTCTTAGGCCTCATGCACACGACCGTATGTATTTTGCGGTCTAAACACCTGGCACCTCCTGTGAAGCTGCTGCATGTGGCTGGCTGGCTGTGAATACCTACGCTTGTTTGTTTTGGGCAAAAATTAGCCCTCAATCTCACCTTACTCAGCAGGCAGGCCGCCATATCCAGCCTTCTTTGACCATTTGTCTCCCACCTGACGCCTGCCACCTCTGGTGATTGGTCTATGCACTCCAGGGACCTCACTGCATAAGTCCCAGGATGTGCATTTGTGTATCTTTATTGTATACATACCAGTGGCGGACTGGGCCGGAGGGCAGGGGGGCAATTGCCCCCGGACCCCTCTGTTGCCTCTGTAAATGGCCCCCGTAGTGTCACCCAGGGCTGGCCTTTGGGGTGTGCATGTGCCCTGCCGTGGCCCTGGTGACAATTGGGAGCGGCCGGCGGCAGGGCACAGGGAGATTAATGCTTCCACTGTGGAAGTGTTCATCTCCAGAGTCATCAGTTTCACCGTCCTCAGTTCGGTGATACAGATGTCTGTGCTGCGGCAGAGCAGGGAGAGGCTGGCAGCCTATCAGAGGCTGGTGCAGGCGGCGCGATGGCGTCATCGCGCCGCCTGAGCGGTACAGCGAGGGACACAGGCCGGAAGAGGCCTGCATCTCATCGCTGGAGGTAAGTATAAGTGTTTTTTGTTTGTTTTTTGTTTTTTGGGGGGCTACTGGCACATAAGGTGAGGGGGGATTCTACTGGCACATGATAAGGTGATGGGGGGGGGAATTCTACTGGCACATGATAAGGTGAGGGGGGGGATTCTACTGGCACATGATAAGGTTAGGGGGGGGGGATTCTACTGGCACATGATAAGGTGAGGGGGGGGGGATTCTACTGGCACATGATAAGGTTAGGGGGGGGATTCTACTGGCACATGATAAGGTGAGGGGGGGGCACATAAGGGGGACGGCTACTGGCACATAAGGCCGCCACATCCAGCCTTCTTTGACCATTTGTCTCCCACCTGACGCCTGCCACCTCCGGTGTTTGGTCTATGTACTCCAGGGACCTCACTGCATAAGTCCCAGGATGTGCATTTGTGTATCTTTGATATGTATACATACCAGGGGCGGACTGGGCCGGTGGGCAGGGGGGCAATTGCCCCATGGGCCACTTTGTTGCCTACTGGCACATAAGGGTGCTACTGACACATAAGGGGGACTACTGGCACATAAGGGGGACTACTGGCACATAAGATGGGCTACTGCCACATAAGGGGATTACTGGCACATAAGGGGGGACTACTGGCACATTAGGGGGGACTACTGGCACATAAGGGGGGTCTACTGGCACATAAGGGGGACGGCTACTGGCACATAAGGGGGGGGTCTACTGGCACATAAGGGGGACGGCTACTGGCACATAAGGGGGGGGGTCTACTGGCACATAAGGGGGACGGCTACTGGCACATAAGGCCGCCACATCCAGCCTTCTTTGACCATTTGTCTCCCACCTGACGCCTGCCACCTCCGGTGTTTGGTCTATGTACTCCAGGGACCTCACTGCATAAGTCCCAGGATGTGCATTTGTGTATCTTTGATATGTATACATACCAGGGGCAGACTGGGCCGGAGGGCAGGGGGGCAATTGCCCCCCGGGCCACTTTGTTGCCTCTGTAAATGGCCCCCGTAGTGTCACCCAGAGCTGGCCTTTGGGGTGTGCATGTGCCCTGCCGCGGCCCTGGTGACAAGTGGGAGTGGCCGGCGGCAGGGCACAGGAAGATGAACGCTTCCACTGTGGAAGTGTTCATCTCCAGAGTCATCTGTTTCGCCGTCCTCAGTTTGGTGATACAGATGTCTGTGCTGCAGCAGAGCAGGGAGAGGCTGGCAGCCTATCAGAGGCTGGTGCAGGCGGCGCGATGACGTCATCTCGCCGCCGGAGCGGTACAGCGAGCGACACAGGTCGGAAGAGGCCTGCATCGCATCGCTGGAGGTAAGTATAAGTGCTTTTTGTTTGTTTTTTGTTTTTTTGGGGGCTACTGGCACATAAGGTGATGGGGGGGATTCTACTGGCACATGATAAGGTGAGGGGGTTCTACTGGCACATGATAAGGTGAGGGGGGATTCTACTGGCACATGATAAGGTGAGGGGGATTCTACTGGCACATGATAAGATGAGGGGGATTCTACTGGCACATGATAAGGTGAGGGGGATTCTACTGGCACATGATAAGGTGAGGGGGGTTCTACTGGCACTTGATTTTGTGTTTTGGGGTTTACTGGCACATAAGGTGAGGGGATCTACTGGCACATGATAAGGTGAGGGGGATTCTACTGGCACATGATAAGGTGAGGGGGATTCTACTGGCACATGATAAGGTGATGGGGGATTCTACTGGCACATGATAAGGTGAGGGGGGATTCTACTGGCACATGATAAGGTGATGGGGGGGATTCTACTGGCACATGGGCACATGATAAGGTGAGGGGGGGGATTCTACTGGCACATGATAAGGTGAGGGGGGGGATTCTACTGGCACATGATAAGGTTGGGGGGGGGAATTCTACTGGCACATGATAAGGTGAGGGGGGGGATTCTACTGGCACATGATAAGGTGAGGGGGAGACTACTGGCACATAAGGAGGGCTACTGGCACATAAGGGGGGTCTACTGACACATAAGGGGACTACTGGCACATAAGGGGGGACTACTCGCACATAAGGGGGGCTACTGGCACATAAGGGGGACTACTGGCACATGAGGGGAAGTACTGGCACATAAGGGGGACTACTGGCACATAAGGGTGCTACTGACACATAAGGGGGACTACTGGCACATAAGGGGGACTACTGGCATATAAGTGGGACTACTGGCACATAAGGGGGGGCTACTGGCACATAAGGGGATTACTGGCACATAAGGGGGACTACTGGCACATAAGGGGGACTACTGGCACATAAGGGGACGGCTACTGGCACATGGGGGTCTACTAGCACATAAGGGGTCTACTGGCACATAAGGAGGGTCTACTGGCACATAAGGGGCGGCTACTGGCACGCACATAAGGGGGACTAATGGCACATAAGGTGAGGGGGATTCTACTGGCACATGATAAGGTGAGGGGGATTCTACTGGCACATGATAAGGTGAGGGGAGACTACTGGCACATAAGGGCTACTGGCACATAAGGGGGTCTACTGACACATAAGGGGACTACTGGCACATAAGGGGGACTACTCGCACATAAGGGGGCTACTGGCACATAAGGGGACTACTGGCACATAAGGGGAGTACTGGCACATAAGGGGACTACTGGCACATAAGGGTGCTACTGACACATAAGGGGACTACTGGCACATAAGGGGACTACTGGCACATAAGGGGACTACTGGCACATAAGGGGGCTACTGGCACATAAGGGGGCTACTTGCACATTAGGGGGACGGCTACTGGCACATAAGGGGGTCTACTGGCACATAGGGGGTCTACTGGCACATAAGGGGGTCTACTGGCACATAAAGGGACGGCTACTGGCACATAAGGGGGACTACTGGCACATAAGTAGGGCTACTGGCACATAAGAGGGTGCTACTGGCACATAAGGGGTTCTACTGGCACATAAGGGGTGCTACTGGCACATAAGGGGGCTACTGGCACATAAGGGGGGCTACTGGCTCATAAGGGGGGACGGCTACTGGCACATAAAGGGGGCTACTGGCACATAAGGGGGGACTACTGGCACATAAGGGGGGACTACTGGCACATAAGGGGGGGGGGGCTATGAGTGCTGTGAGTGGCCAACATCTATCCTCTCCGCAATGCTCAGCCTCCTGTGACAGATCAGGAGAGCGGAGGTGTGGGGGCGGAGATAGCTGTCAATGCTGTCAAAGGAGGCTGTGCTCTCCTCCCGCAGCTCCCCGCCCAGCTTCTTGTGACAGTGAATCAGGAAGTAGAGGGGGGCTCAGTGGGCCTCTGGGTGTTACTTGCCCCCTGGGGCAAAAGTTACCAGTCAGCCCCTGATACATACCCTGGCCTTCTTTAAATTGATCAGGAATCTTCCCGTTTTTAAATGCAACAATAAAGTGTAGTTTTAGCGTCCCTTTGGTTTCCGTGAATCCTACTTCTTTGAGACGTATACCTCCTTATCTAATTATCCATGAATTAACACCCCTTATAATGTGCCAGTAAAAAATAGAGCCCCAGAATGCCCCCATAGTGCTCCACTCTCCCATAGTGCCCCCTAATAATGCTCCTATAGTGTTACTCTCCCCTATAGTGCCTCTAATAATGTGCCAGTAAAAAATGCCATAGTGCCCCCCATAATAAGCATTTAAAAAAGTTCCCTTTAGAGCCACCAAATGCCCCCATAGTGCTCTACTGCCCCATAGTGCCCCCAAATAATGCTCCCAGAGTGCCACTCTCCCTCTAGTGCCCCACATAATTTGCCATTAAAAAAGTCCCCTTTAGAGCCCCCAAATAATGCTCCTATGGTGCCAGTGCCACAAGATGCCCCATATTAATTAATTTGGTCCCACACTGCCATCCATTTATTTTCCCCCCCCCGCCCATATTAACTAATTTACCCGCCTACGGCCATTCATTTATTTTCCCCCAAACGTCCCATTAATTTGCCCCCAAATTGCCATTTTCCCCCTCCCCCAGATAAACACACAAAACACACAAAAAAACAGGCCAACACTTACCTGTGTCCTGGATGGTGAGACAGGTTTGCGCACGTCACACGATGATGTCATTGCGCGGCGCCGAGCTTCTACCACCACTTAGGCCTCAGGCCTACTCGGCCCGAAGCATATAGTGGTGATAGGCGGCAGAGCAGGGAACTATACGCTCCCGTGACCCGCCGCAGTGCAATTAGAACCAGGGCCGTATCGCCTGTGCGATCGGTGGTGCGGCCCTGGAGGATTAAAAAAAATTATTAAAAAATGAATGGTTCTAGGGGGGTCCAGACCCGTTGGACCACCCCCCTGGGTGTGCCACTGGGTGCCGCCTCCACCCGTGCGCACCAAGCCTGAACAGGCGCAAGTCAGCACCACCCCATCTAACAGGAGGTCGGTGCGTAAGTCGCCTGTTTGGGCTTGCTTCACCCTGGCAGAAGACGATCAGACAATAGCCATCTGTCAGCCGTGCCATGCCATGGTGAGGAGAGGGAGGTCTGTTGCTTGGCTGGGTACCACTGCCCTTACCCATCGCCTGAGAGTCAACCACTGGCGGGAGTGGGACCAGATGCAGGGTGGTCGCAGCAGCACCAGCAGCAGTGCGCAGGGGACAGCAGCTCCTGCCACTGTCCTGCAGCCACCCCACCCCCTTCCAACAATGCATTCCCACTCCTCCACTCCTTCTCCTAGAGGTACTGGTACCAGCAGCCAAACCTCTGCCTCCTCTGCACCCTCCTCTGTCTCCTGCACTGCCGTCCGGCACCAACCGTCGGTCGTATAGTCATTTGAACGCACCACTGGCTACGCACCCGGGGACCAACTGATGCATTCACTTAATGGGCTCCTGGCAAGGGTTATTGCCCAACATCTGCTGCCCTTCAATATTGTGGACTGCAATCTATTCTGGCAGATTTTGGATCAGGCCAAACCCAGATGGCGTGTCCCCAGCCGCCATTTCTTTGCCAGGATCGGCATCCCTGCCCTATACCAGCATATTGTGCAGAATGTATCCCTGTCACTGGATTATGCTGTCAGCGACAGGGTGCATCTGACAATGGATGCCTGGACCAGCAGACATGGGCAGGGATGCTATATCAGCTTTACAGCCCATTGGGTGTCCCTCCAAGGTGCATCTCAGTTTCTGGTGCCACCCCGGGGTGTCCAGGGGAGAACTGCTGCTCTCCCTCAAGCCACTGTCTCTACCGATGCTGAGCCCCCCTGCAAGCGTCCCCGTAGCTACACAAGTGTGGGGCATGTCGGCTGCCAGGCCGTGCTCCAGCTGCCCATATGCTGCGCTGCCTCCAGAGGGACCCCCTGATCAGGAAAATTAAGGCGTTCCACACGCCGCCCGCACCAGTCTGCTCTGAGTTTCCATATCAGGAACATCGAGTCTGGAGAAGAACACTGCGGTAACGCAGCGCTAGAACAGTAGTGCATAAACATTAGTAGGAACAGTCTATATTAAATGGCAAGGGAACTTGACCACATTGGCTTTTTGTGTTGGGTTACTCGATTCAATTGATTAATTGTTTCAGCCCTACAGTAGTATATTGTATCACATAGTCCTCTGTGTGATCTCTGGACACTGCCCTCCACACATAAACCATATTGGAAAATAGACCTCTCAGATACCAATCGGCACGCAGCGTTCCACACGCCGCCCGCACCAGTCTGCTCTCAGTTTCCATATCAGGAACATCGAGTCTGGAGAAGAACACTGCGGTAACGCCGCCTGCCGCACTGTGTGCTGATTTCTCCAAGCCAAAGGGCAGCAGGACTGGCGGGGTTTAGCAGCGGCTCTCTCATCCTCCTTTTGTCTGTGAGGAGGCATGGGTACCTCCGCCCGACCCATACATAATCAGCGCCGCACACACGCTGGGCTCTGGCCATCGGCAGCACCCAGCCGTCCTCTGCCCGTCTGAACACAGAAGCCAGTGAGGAGCCAGCTTGCCTCGGCCCAGGTCTGGAAGTGTCCCCGGTTCTGACGCCGGGATCAGTTCCCCTCCCCTCGGTGATGACTCAATCACGTTCCCCGGCTTTCGGGGTCCTAGACAGCTGCCTCTAGTGCACAGCCTGGATTATAGATCGCAGGTCAGGCTGCTGAATAAGCCTTTAGCTGCGATGCTTTAGCTACACACGGGGGTAGTGTCACACAACCCGGGCCAGACATCACCAGGAAGGGGATGACAGGCATCGGGGAGCACCTACACTGTCATCCAGCAGAGCGGAGTTTCTAGTCTGTTTTGAAGGCACCATGCGTTCTCGAGTTACATAGAACTGCCGGTAAACGCCCCACAAAATGAATGCAGCTCTGCTTCATCTTTGTGGACTTGACATAGAAAATCAGATCCTGTAGGTTCACGAAAAACGCACAGTAATCCGGTCCTATACAATGCAGATATCTGGAGGGAGAGAAGATTTCAGGGCTCCCAGGGAGAGATGGGGTAGATAGATAGACTCTAGCAGGATGGACCACTTGTATATATCTATCTCTCCCTGGAAGCCCTGCGTTCTTCTCCCCTAAGTTTATTTTTGGTGCTGATTATGTCTGATCCTGCTGAGTTATGTGTAGGCCTTATACTCCATCATTACCATTTACCTGCTGCTGTTGTCCTGATCCTGCTGAGTTATGTGTAGGTCTTATACTCTACCATTACCATTTACCTGCTGCTGTTGTCCCGATCCTGATGAGTTATGTGTAGGCCTTATACTCCACCGTTACCATTACCTGCTGCTGCTGTCTGTCCTGATCCTGATGAGTTTTCCCTGGACTAAAGGGGCCTTACTGTAACCTTTTCGGTTAAAATTACACAAAAACATAAAAATATAAAAAAAATGAAAGCACACGTTATAACTGAAAAAAACTATTTATTTACACTTTTCCAAACCTAAAATTGCTCTAAGGCAACTCTTTGAGTTGGTCATGCAGGTCAAACAACTCCTGCATCCCATTAGGTGTTGCCCCTCTAACTGCTGCACCTTGTGAAAAAAAGTTAGCCGCTGCTCCCGCATCTTATGCTGCTGTTCCTGGAACTCCTTCATGGCCTTCTGGGGCTCCTGCTACAGCTGGTTTATTTTGCGCTTTAATTTAATGAGTACTGTTACGATAAAAAAAAATATGAAAATTACTTGCAATTCAGATTAAGAGCCAATTAGTGCATTGTGTGGAGTATTTTTTAAAGCACTGCCAATTTACAGCTCAATTCGTTAGTTAATGATATTTATGATGATTATATAGTTGATTAGTTAGTGATAGTTCAGTAGAGTATAATGTTATTTAGTTGGTTAGTTAGTGATAGTTCAGTAGAGTATAATGTTTTTTAGTTAGTAAGTTAGTGGTTTTTAGGTAGATTACAGAGTTAGTATCCAGTTTTCTTGTTTTCTATTACTGTAGTGTGTGTTGTCCCCTTATTGTTGACCCTTTTAATGTTTATGTACATTTTATGGATACATAATTATATTGCTGTGTGCACATATTTACTCTCCTGGTGGGGGCTGGTGACATCCTCCTCCCCCTCATCATAACCTGGGGCGGTGGAATCCGGCTGCTGGGAGGGTCCGATCTTTTCCGCCTGCACCTCCACCACTTCGCTAACATCAGGTAGGGGTGGCGCATCCACATGCTGGGAGGTTCCAGCTTCCTCTCCCTCCTCCTCCTCTGCGGAGACCTCCACAACCTCAAGATCATGGGTTGAAGGTCTGCAGCAGACCGAGGGAACGGGAACACCTGTAATCACACAATGTTCAGAATTTAGACAAACAACTCAGAAATTAGAACAAATTTTAATATCCAGAAATTCAAATATGAGGGTATCAGCATGGGATTAGGATTATCCCAATGGGGGTTTAGCCTCATTTTGGCGGTAAATTACCCACCAAAACCAGTGGTAAAGATGGCTAAAAATAGCCTAAGTTACTAGGTAGGACGAGGTAGTAGGGGATTGGTTAGGAAGGTGTCCTATAGTGTACTGTTGCTGGGTTATTGACGTTTAAGGGACCCCAGCAACAATTAGGACATTGGATAAGGGGTTATTGGGTGGTGTTATGGTGGGTATATAATTGGAGTGGCTGCCAATGGTATGCTGTCTGCCAAGCCGCATTTTGAAGATCTGCTACCAGCCCACCCTCTTTGTTGATTTTGTTGTCACTGTCACTTTATTAGAAGGAGGGGTAAATTCACTTGCCGATAGGTGGCGAGCGGACTAGATTTTTTTATGGTATTTTTTCAAATCTTATGGCTGGTCTATTCAGTGGTTAATATGTCTTATGGAATTTATTCATTTGTTAAACTATTGTTTAAAAACATTGGCCGTGTTCCAATTTATCCATTTATATTATGTGTTCATGTTTCTTATTTTATTATTGGTTTATGAGGTTAAGTTACTGGGTGTTTTTATATATAATCTATAATCCCATGCTAATAAGGTGGGGGATGTATCTAATGTAATGATGGACGGGGCCTTTTACTGGAATACAGAATGATGATTGCAGTTTATGTATATATATATATATATATACACACACACACATGTATATATATTTATGTGTGTGAAATGTACGAAATCAGCCGGTTAAATCATAAATCTCTAACTTGCTGTGTCTATAAATATGTATATACACTCACAGTGAGGTAGAGATGTATGATGTAAACGGCTAATTTGCTACGTGACACACCGGGTACTAAGCAATCATTTGTAAAGAGATGAAATACCTATTTGCATAACTGTATATATACATTACATAGTGTTGGCAAGAGATACAAAAGTAATGTAAGCATTGTACCTGGGCACATTCTGTCACGGATCTCTCTGATCCGCTCCGGATGCCTCCTCTTCAAATCGGACCATTTCTTTAGTAAGGCCATCTTACTGTGCCTGCAATTATACCCACTCCGTAGCTCAAAACGGATCCCCCTCACGATACTCTGCTTGTCAGACTGGACCCGGGTGCTGGCATAGCCCCGCTCCAACATGCACTGCTGGATAAAGATGCAAGCATATAATCCCAATTTTTTTTTAATACAAGTATTAAAAATAATGTCCTCAACAAAACAGCAAAAAGTATATAAGTCTTTGGAGGGGAAATATTAGATTTAATGTTACCGTTATAAGATCAGATTGTATTGCGATGTATGTGTGTGGGGTCTGAGCAATCGCATATTGGCCAGCTGAGCAGAGATGTACCTGTCTTGTGAAGTGACGGTACAGTATGGGGTGTAAAGCTGTAAATGAACCAGCAAATACTGGCAGTCAGACAAAGAAAGCTTCTCCTGTGGCAGGAAAATGGATGTGCAATCTACATATGAGAGATAGTTCTCTGGTGTCCATACATACATACATGCTACAGACATAGTGCTGTGATGTTACAACAATACTTAGTGCACCAATCAGTAATTTCTACTCAGACCTGATAAAATGTGAAGTTGTATGTATTGCGAAAAAAAAAATTGCATGATTAGCGTCGATTTTTGCAATCGTGAATATTCTAAAGCACTGTATCTGCATATAAAGCGATTGTTCTGACATGCATGTGACCTGTAATCAAATACACTGCTGTAATGTCAAATTACTTACCGTGATCAGTTCTTCCTCACTGTCGCGAAAATTGCTGCCAACCATGTTTTCTAATCTCATCAAACCTCGGGTAGTTTGAAAACAGTTGCTAAACTAGTCCAAGCCCGTTTCGCGCATGCACAATGCGCAAATATTCTATTCGCAATGAAGAAAATAATGAATGGAGATCGCGAATTGAATATATTACGAGTAATCGCCCAAATATTCGTGAAATATTGCGAATTCGAATATAGCCCCTGATGCTCATTACTATTCGTCACAGCACCGATTGTGTCTATGTGATAATCCATATAGGGTGCTTTGTAGGCAGAAAGTCAGGGTGTCCTGCCACAATGCCTCAAGTTCCTCTGTCAGTATGTAACATCTGTCATCTGTAACATAGCCAACACGGAACTCTATTGAAAGTCAATGGGAGACGGATCCGTTTTCTATTGTGCCATAAAAAACGGAAAAAATTTACTTACATTGTGTGCCAGGACGGATCCGTTTGGCTCAGTTTCGTCAAGCGGACAGCAAAACGCTGCAGGCAGCGTTTTGGTGTCCGCTTCCAGAGCGGAATGGAGACTGATCGGAGGCAAACTGATGCCTTCTGAGTGGATCCTTTTCCATTCAGAATGCATTAGGGCAAAACCGATCTGTTTTGGACCTTTTGTGAGAGCCCATGACGGATCTCACAAACAGAAAGCCAAAACGCGAGTGTGAAAGTAGCCTTAGGGGTTGACATCTATCCTGTTTGAAAACAACACAGTTACTCCCCATGTTGTCTGTATAGATGGAACTAATTTCTCTGGTGGGCCCACTAAAGCGGCATGTATATATACGAGCTGTGGTCTTTAACAGAAGAGCTCAGGGATAAAAGTTGAAATACTGCAAATATTATCAGGTCAGAGCATGTTCAGTTATATGAGCTTCATGTATACAATCATGAAATATTCCTTCAATACACTATATTTCATAGCAATCATTCCCAATGAAAGGGGGTTTGATGTTGATGACAGGGTCTCACATTCCCACCAATCAGCTGCTCCCCGCAGCTTGTAACACCAGAACTTGCACTTTGAAGGTAGCTAGAAGCATAGCTCTGTTCAAAGTGTAGTGTCCATGCCAGGTTACTGCAGCTCTGCTTCCAATCCCTTGGATGTAACCAGACATAACCACTACACTATGAAAGGAGCTGTGCTTGTTCCAACCTGCAGAATGCTGGGAACAGCTGAATGGTGGGGTCATCAATATCAGGAGCCTGGAAAGCCTCTTTAATGCACTATTGCAATTAGTTATGGTGCTCTTATTCCTAGTCATCCTTCCATTACCTTGTCTGCACTTTCTGTTTTATACAATACATTCATTAGTGTCGAGCAAATCGAACTCCATGAAGTAGAATTCGATCTAAATTTCAGGGAAAATACGATTTGCTGCAAAGCCAAATTTCCACGTGCTTTGTGGTAGCGAAGTGATATCCCTGAATGGCGGTAAAACATAAAAAAATGAAGAGCCGGCCGCTGCCATCTTGATTGAAGATCTCACATGAAATCCCGCGCGCGGTTGAGTTTGACGTCACCACGTCGGCTGTGCTAGATCTTCAATCAAGATGTTGGCGGCCAACTCTTCACAATCAAATGGATGAAGGTAAGTATGATTTTATTAATTTATTTTATTTTACACTGTGGTATTACTGTCAGATGCCGTGATCAGCTATGAATGCGGCATCTGAGGGGTACAATGACAGGGAGTGGCGCAATAAATAGTTCATCATATTTTTAGTACCTGTCATCACAACATTTATTGTCAGAGAATTGCTATTTTTTCCTACGGCTTCCATATTAGAATAGGTTGAGTTTGGTTAATTTGTGTTCAATTAAGTGCTCTCCTTTGGTGAAAATTCCCTAACAAGAGTGTGAATATTTAAATTAGGAAATTTTTCATAATTCTGGTGGAGGACAGTCAGGAATTTCAGTATTTCAGTGTCACCCTATAGATCCATTGGTGGACAGAGGTGTCTGTTCATGGTGACCTACAGCATAGTGTCTCCAGTCTACAAGCTTTTGTGCAATAATTCTGCTTGCCTATTCCTTTGGTACTAAGAGAAGGTTATCTCTGGAGAACAAACCTCTGTGAGATTCAAAAAATTCATTAAAGCACATGTGATTATTAGGTGAAGAAGCACTTTGAGCATATCCCCATTTGATTTTTATGGGTTTACCAAAGTAGAACCTTATCTAAGACGTGTAATTTTCTTGCTCCATAAGGGCACAATTACTAGTGCCATGTGTCACTATTCTGTCCCATAGTGAGTGACACCATAAGAGAGTGAAGATCAGGTGATGTCACCTACTGGTTGTTAAAAGTCTAAGACTCCAAACCTATTCAGAAGCTTGCTAGCGAGCAAAAATTATTCTTTGTGGCGTTTCTGAGCAAGGCAAAGTAATATTCAATAAAGAAGAGTTGGCACTTTTATTGGCAAACTGAATATGGTATTTTACATGAATGTATCCCTAGATATCTTGTCAAAATAATAGACATTTGCATCAATTTTAGCACAAGCGAGTTCATACTGAGCAGCAATTGTATTGTAGTGAGAAACAATAGAGATCCTTTTATGGTCCTTGTTATAATCTCTGGGACAGAGGAAAGTAGAAAGTGCCATAATTGTACCCATACTTGTGCCCAGTAAAGATAAATACTATACTAAACTCAATAGGTTGCAAATTCTGAAGGTGCCCCACCAGCTACCATTGTGTTCATGTAGATTTTACTTTATTATTGGGAAGGGAGGTGTCTCCAGAAGTTGAGATAAAACATTACAAAACTTTTTGGAACCTGATAAAATATGTTTCCACACAGAAATCATTCTGGTTAGACATAGTGTCTACCAGTGTATGTACTGGCTATATATGGAAAAAATATGGCAGGATTGTTTGTTCTGATGTGTTCAATTCTCTGATGACTCTTTGGTCAACATAGTGTGGCTTTAGTGGCTTCATTGAGGTCTCCCATTGAGCTATTAATGAGTAATGTTCCAAATTCTCTCCTCTTTATCACACGTACAGTTTTTGCCTCTGCACCCTCTCCTTTCTTCACAGTGTAAGATCCTCACCTGCTTTACACTCCAGGGGAACCAAGAGGGGTCCTCGTGGAGTTGCGGGACAGGTTATGCGTGTCTCTGATGCACCAGCTCTGACCCCTTTGCGAACCAGTGCGGGGATGCGTTCGCGTGGACATCGGAGGGGAGGACCGTCGGAGTCCCGGGGACAGAGTGGCCAGGCAAGTGACAAGACGCCGCGGCCAGGGTTGTCTCCGGTGTCTCCTGCGACTTCCATTTCCGCATCTGGGTCCACACGCTCGCATACTCGCGCTGAGTCGATCATGCGTCCGTGCGTACGCACGAGGGCAGGTTCGCAAAGGGATACACGGTCGCGAGTACGCGCTTCTTATGCGCTTCGCCGACCAGTGGGGCATAATATTCTGACTCACAAGACCAAAGTAGATTAGGGAGCCAGCCATGGGTTAATCAACTTGTGATTGCCTTAGGCCATGTACTCAGGTGCAGGGCAATTTGTTCACCTATGGAAGTGGACACTTGGCACCCTGGGATTGGTCAGCAGGCTTTTAAAAGGAGGTCTCTCAGGGTGATCAGTGCCCACTGTTATTTTCCCTCAACCAGGTATAGGTCACAACTGCTAGTGACTGAAGACTGCGAGGAACTTTGTCCTTTGCAGCGGACCCAAGATCTGGAGTGACTCGACTGCCAAGTGCACAGCATCATTCAGCACTGGTTGGGACTATTCCTGGAATCTCCTTGCCTTTTTGTTATTATTTCTTGTTACCAGCAAGTGTTTCTGGACGTTTATGTCTCTGGTGAATAAACACCTTTTTGCTTTCATCACTGGTCTGTTTGTTGGTGCCTTGCATTACACACAGTTAGTTTTTAGATTGAGGGACATTCGGCTTCTTAAGTCATGCTCTTTGGAATCCTCAGGCAAAGACCTAATCTAATAGAATTTGGAAAGAAAGCAATATATTCCTATATCTACTCAAATCACCGCAATACGTGATTTTCTCTGACCTCACAATGGAAATACTAAGCACGCCTGATGAGTTTTCTGACTAAAGAACATATTCCACAAGTCACACATATTAATTGTTGAAATGATGGTGTTCATTCTATTTTTCTTTGAAAGGGAAGCCGTCAGTTGGTTTACACACTAGAAACCACTGACACCAAGTTATTGTACTTAATAGTTCCAGCATCATGCTTTTACATAAACTGTATATCACATTGTATATAGATGATTTTATAATTATTCATGTGCTGCATGTCAACTACCTGCTACTAGTCATCTGGGTGCTGCCATTCCAGGGAATAGTCAAACAGTCAAAACGGATGCACATCTCACAGGCATGTGCTGTTTAGAGAGGTGTAGTTGCAGCGAGCCGCAGGGGCAGTGTAAAGGATGGGAGTAGTTGAACTCACTGTTCGGATGGTCCCTGGGTGTGCAGTGAAATGAAGGGCACATCTTGTACTCCCTTCAAGGCACACCCCACCATATGGGGTTTTCCTGTCTGATGGTGGCTCAGGGTGCCCTTGATGGTGATGATTTGTGAGGTGCAAGGCAGGGTTCCTTGGCAGTTGAAGATGATATTGGTGCAGTGTGACGGTGCAGAATATAATAAGGCCTGGTTAACAGCAGAATGGTTCTTTACTGAAGAATCAAGTTCAGGTGTCTTAGTCACAGATCTCAGCATGCATGGACTGGCAGTTCTTATGCAATGCACAAATTCTCCATACTTCCTACAGGTCTCACGGCTACAGAAATAGTTACTAAGTCAAGATGCCTTTTTAACGCAATTCTCCTCACACTGCACTTCTCTAGATGACTTTAACATAAGCATCTAGAAATAGGAGTTCAACACTTCTCACTTTCTCTATACAACCAAGAGTGCTGACCCTAACGTCAGACTAAGTTCTTCACCTTTTTCACAGGTTGTCTTACTCACAGTTCATGTCACTACGGTTTTCCTTAGTGAGGTGCAGTATAGGTGTCAAATCCGGATTCTGCCTTTTTTTCATGCTTTCTCTTTCTGGACAATGTCTGCTATGCAGTCCATAAGCCTTTTGTTAAGACGTCTTTCTCCACAGAGCTTCTGCTTGCACCTCCTCTCAGCACCGGAATGCTCCTCAAGCATATCTTTTCCTCTTTTCTCCACTTTAGCTGGTTTGCTTACATTTTACTGTATTCTGCAACCCAGGGCTGAACTTAGGTGCCTCATCTCTGTCTGGACACTGTCTGACTGCTGTGACCTAACTCCTCCTCTCCATGGGGAGTGTGACGAGAGCCTCACCTAATCACAGTAATTAAGGCCTATTACCTACTTGTGCAGCAAAAATACATGAAATGCATATATCACATAAAATCACATCTTTAACCCCTTTGCAGCTTACCACTAGCATATTAGTGAGACACTGAATACTTATCACAGTTCCACCTGTGCATGTGCTTAATCTCCTATATTCAATCTCTCAATAATTTGCACACAGCACAGTTAGTTATAGTTTTTTGCACAGTGTAATATTACAGTTCATGTAAAATCATGATGCTAAGGCCTCTTGCACATGAATGTTTTTTTTGCGAGTGTACGGGCCGTTTTTTTGTGTTCCGCATACAGTCCGTATACGGAACCATTCATTTCAATGGGTCCGCAAAAAAAACTGAAGTGTTTCCGTGTGCATTTCGTTTCCGTATTTCCGTTTTTCCGTTCCGTTAAAAGATAGAACTTGTCCTATTCTTGTCCGTATCACGGACAAGGATAGTACTGTTCAATTAGGGGCCAGATGTTCCGTTCCGCAAAAAACAGGATGCACACGGATGTCATCCGTTTTTTTTGCAGACCGCAAAACCATACGGTCATGTGCAATAGGCCTAAAGCTAATAATGAGCACAATAATGTGGTGGTAGTTTATGAGGTCTAAACCAACTGGCAGGTTCCCTTTAGGTAGATATGAGAATGGATTGCAACAGAGAAAGGAAGGAAACATTTTGGATGGTAAAGGTGTTCTGTGGTCATTTTTTAATTACACAGCTCACAACTACGGCCTATATTTGAATTACTACTGTACAGTTTAGCAGATTAACTTAGTAGAATAAGGTTCAGAACCTCCTTAATATTCCCTTAGTCCAGATAATGTTCCGTTTTCACTAGCTCTAGGGAAATATGTTCCCACTTCCATTTTTTGCCTACTGTCAGCCTGAGCCATAGCCGTAAGGTACTGCTCCTTCTATGTGCTTTAGTTTTCAGTTTGTATGTTGTGAAATCAACACCTGACCTTGAGTTTGATGTTGATGGGTCATTTTCCACACTTGCTTTAATGGCATACAGTAGAAAAGAAAACATACATTTATGACTACATCATGAAAAACCCCTTTAGGAGATATTCTAATTTTAGAAGCATAGTAGGTGAAAAACAAAAAAAAAGGTAAAGATGAGTACAAGTTTCAGACCTCATGTGGGATCAGTGACATTGTTTCAGTTACCCAAAAGAAGAGGTAATGTGATTGCTATGGGGTTATGAGTCATCGAGACCCAATCTTCACTGAGAATTATCAGTGAGGAGTACAATACCAAGGTACATGCTCCTGGATGAGGTCTGTTTGGATGAAGATGGTTTGCAGTTTTCTTCTCTATATTAAAAATCTATCTTAGGTCAGAGATATTTTGGTGGTGACCTTGACATGTGATTTTGGAACGAAAGGTGGACTGTCAAGCTTAACCATGATTTATCATGCCTTCACTACAAAATTCTGGCTTCAAAAAGTTGTGACTGTTTGCAGTCACTTGCGAAAACATTTTGAAACTTTTTTCATTTTTACACCACTCACTCCAGTTTTGTAATGAGGGTGGAAAAGTGTACGTGGTTAGCTATGTTAATGAGTTTCACTCCAGATTTATCATTAAGTCACAAAAAAGGTTGCAGTCTCACTCCAGCAAAACTGACTTCAACACAGACTCAAGCAAAACTGAATTAAAATATTTCCCTCATGATAAATCCACCCCCCACCCCCACGTCTTTAGTGTTCCTCATATTTAAAGGGGTTGACCACTTTCTGGCTACTGTTGACCAATGTATATGTAAATGATTATACAGCACTTACTAATAAAGCTTTTTGTTGATATTCTGCACCATTCTCTATATTGTATCAACTATGCCCCCTTGTTGGGCAAATATTCTGTCCACATAGAGGTTTTGTCCTTAAGATAGCAGCTGATAAAGGGCCATTTTATGGACAAGATCTCCAGAACATCACAAAAGACTTGGGAAGGAGAAATACTTTATAAAATATAGAAAATGGCACACAATATCAACAGAGGCCATATAGTCATCACACAAACACATTAATCAACTACTTTAAGGAATTTAATATTGAACAGGGGTCTTTGCAGCACCCACCAAAGGATGAGGATTTCTTTGTAAGTGGCAACAGCTGTAAAGCTTATGAGGAGGACCAAGGGCCCAAAAAAATTATACTTATGCCAATATCTCCTATACACAAAAAAATCTGTTTTGCTTAGTGCATGATAAGTAGGTACTCCTCTGTAGATGGCATTTTGATGCTAGTGATGACAAAGTTTAGAGTTCCATCAGCTTCTGCAAAATGTCCACGCTGACCAGCATTCCAGCACTGACCCTTTGGCCACTTTTACATATTCAGGGTTTTGCCAGTATTTTGATTAGGATTTGTAAGCCAGAACCAAGAATGGAGCCTACAGAGAAAAGTTATGAATGATCTGCACCACTTTCATGTTATTGACCAGATTATTGATGTGGAGACCCTTGGAAGCACCCTACTATGCTAAAAACAGATATCTATATTACCCATTCAAAATCAATTTTCTGAAAATTTGCATTTTATAAAAAAAAGTCAGAAGATTACATGGTCAATTGTGCAAATTAAAGTGGTAAGCCCCCCTAGAAAAAGTGTAGATGGTGCTTGGAGGACTCTGAACGTGCTCTGGATACTCACAGCTTGCTATTATTTAAAGGGACGCTAGAATAATACTAAACGTTAGAAGGTCAAAGGAGGTTTTTAAAGTTTTTTGTCTTTTGTTGCTCTTCCTATAACAGGAAATGTGTGGGTTTTCTTTACAAGAACAAATAATGGGGTTTAAGTTGAAGCTTTCTGTGTGCTACAAAGTAGGAAACCACACTGACACAATCAGACACTTGCACGCATTTTATTAGTTGGATTAACCCTTTTTGGTCTTAAACGGTCCCAGGAAAATGCATGCAATGGTTAACAAAAATATTGCAAGCAAAGTATGATTACTTAAGATAGAATATTTTATAGTAATAATAAGGATGGCAGCAAATAATATAGCTATGAGCCATGAAATTAACATGCCCAGAACCAACTCCTGTGAACAGACACAAGGCAGGACTCATAAATGTAACTGCAGACAGACCCTGAGGAACCACTCCACATCATGGGAGTGGCCCTGATGATATGTGTGACGGTGTACTTCCTATGGACGTCTAACAGTCTCTCTTTACTTAGTGCAAAAGATAATTTGTGGCACACCCTGTAGCAATAAATATAAAGTGCAGTTTCTCTGGCACAAGTTACGGAGGTTTGGTGGCTGTTTGGACGGTAATAGGTTGGCACTAGCAAGCACTTGTGGATTTAGGTGTCAACTGTAGTACAGGCTTAATGCTATTAGTAATGATTTAGGTGTTGGTGTCTGAACTGTTGTCCCTCACCTTGCAGCAGTGTCTGTGTAACTGTATTTCACTGATCATTCTGCTGTCTTGTCTCTTAAGTAGAGGAATAAGATACAGTTCCTGGGGGTGGGAGCTCTGCATTGTAACTCCTCACTCCTCCACTATCCAAATAGGAACTCTCTTCTCCTCTGATTTCTCTGTCTCACTAGACTGCAATTTCCCCTCCTGGCAGGAAACAGGACCAGCCCATTCCTGTGGAGGACCGAATGTGGCCCCATTCTAAGCTTTTCTATGGAGCCCCCGTAGTCCCTGCTGTTACTTTGCATTATCCCTGTAGTGTGATATCACGTGTGCCTTACACCTGCATGTAACATTATTGTTATGGTGTATACAGTATGTGTTTTTTTCCCCTGTGTTGTGAAGTTGCAGTGTACATTGTTGCTCTTTTTGTGTGTGCTATTGCTGCGCTATGATTTTAAGATGTTTATTATACCTGTATTATGACATCACTGAGTGCATTCTTCTTACACTGTGACATCACTTGCTGAATAACCCTGTACTGTGGCACAAAAATATTCACAAGATTTACAGTTTCTGTTAAAGGGGTTTTCCAGAAGTTGAATATTGTTGAACTTCCTGCAGGATAGGTGATCGATTTCTGATCAGTGAGGGTCTACCTCTTGGCACTCAAACCGACAGCTTTTTGAAGAGATAGGCCAGAGAGTTCATGTTCATTGGTCACATAGTCTATGTGCAGATGAGTCCCATTCAAGTGAATGAGCCTGGACTGTAATACCAAGCACATACCAAGCAATACCAAGCTTCATCGAATTTGACAAAGAAATTTGCTTTGTGCAACAAATTACTTCATCACGAGGTGCATTTCTTTGTGAGTAGATGGCGCAATGACGGGGAATGGCAATGGTGCTGGCCCCCTTCATTGACCCTCTCAGATGACACATTCATCACTGATTAGGCCATCTGAGATTACTATTAAGGGCTGTCAGGGGTTAATCTGTTAAAAAAAATTAAACAATACTCACCTCATCCATTTGATCGCGTGGCCATCTTGATCCAGATCATGCGCGAAATCTCACGTGGCGTGTGATGACTGCAGCAGGGTCTTTGCGGGCAAATGGATGAGGTGAGTATGAATATTTTTTACCGCTATTTTAGGGAAAATTGAGTCGTTACCACAAAGCACAAGGAAATTCGGCTTCGCAGTGAATAAAATTTTTCCTGAAATTAGGATCAAAGTACATTTCGTGACTTTCGATTCGCTCAACACTAACACTAACCTAGCAGATACTGATGACCTATCTTGAGGATAAATCATCAATATTCTACTCCCAGAAAAGCCATTTAAAGTTAGCTATAAGGACCTGTGGTTACTTAAAATGCCCCTGATCAATAAAGTGGGTTTTAATTAAAATATTTGAAAAATTAAATAACAAAAAAAAAATCCATGTAGAAAAGAGAGGCATAATGCATAAAGGCATGCATCAGTCATTGATGTGATATAAGCCTAGTTTATATTGAGTACATACTTTAAAGGGAACCTGTCATCACCTTTGTGCTGCCCATACTAAAGGCAGTATAAAGTAGAGACAGGTGAGATGATTTCAGCGCTCTGTCATATAAAAGTAAGTGGTTGCCGAGAACCAACATCACAATTATTGCAGACTGGGCCCGGAAAAGAGTCACAGCTAATCAGCAGATGGGTGGGAGTGCGGAGATTATGAATAACCAGGACTCTTCTCAGATAGATTTGACTCTTTTCCAGGCCTGTGCTGCAATGATTATGATGCAGGTTCTCAGCAACCACTTACTTTTAGCTGATGAGTGACACACCGCTGACATCAGCATTTCTGTCACTATTTTATGCTGCCCTCACTGAGGTCCGCATTAAGTTGATGACAGGTTCCCTTTAAATTATGTGAATACCACCCATATAATAAAGTAAAATAAATGAAAATATGATTAAAATATGGCTCCATACATACAGAATGTAATACTGCTGATGAAGACGGAGGCAGAAGACAGAGTTAAGTAAGGCTAGTTTCACACTTCCGGTGAATTCACCGCATCTGGCACTGCCGAATGTAGATGGAATTCCAGCCAGCCCCAATAAAGGGATTTTCCAGGTTCAGAGCTAAACCCGGACATACCCACATTTTCACCAGGCATTTCATGCTCCGATGTTCTCACTTGCCCTGAGCTGGATCTCGCAGGGCAAGGGTTTTTATTGTTTATAATAACACACTGATGGGCGGGCTTTAGTGATGCCCTAGCCAATTTACAGGCTAGGGCAGCACCAAAGCCCGCCCATTAGTGCCGGTGATGTCACCGGGCTCACTGCTGGGCAGAAGCCTCCGCCTAGTGGTCCCTGTGGAGAGCCCGGTCCTTGTGGAGAGCAGGTCAAAGGAGATGCTAACATCAGGGAGCTGCCTGGGTGAAAATGTAGGTATGACCAGATTCATCTCTGAACACGGACAACCCCTTTAAGTATAATGGGGTCTGGAGGGGATCCGGACACATTTCAGCAGACATGCTGCAGCTTGTGTCTGGCGAATTCCCGGCATTGTCCGCCAGAACATTGTTCCGGTATTCACACCGGAGGTGTAAAACTAGCCTAAATAGCCAGTAGGCTACCAGTAAGCTTTGCAGCACTGATCAATGCCAAGCAGCTGCTGCAAAAGCAAATACAGTTGTAGGATGTATAAGATGAGAGCTAAAACCTTTAAGTGTAGTATTTTAGTATTTGTATGGCATCCTCTCGAAAATAATCCATAATTGTTAAAAAGGATTTTTGAGAGCGAGAGAGGGCTAGAGGCAGATGACTTGTAGATTTTACTTGGACCACTTAAGTAAATAAGCAATAAATTGCAATAAATTATTTTCAATTGTTTGACATTTTAACAATACATTTGAATATTTTTCTCCACTTCTGAGAAATATTATAAGATCATTTCCGATATGAGTTTCACACGAGGTTTCGTAAGTGAAGGTTTTGAGGTTATTATAAATAGGTTAGTCTCTAAGTGACTTAGGAAACAGTGAACATATTACCATAGGTTATGCAAGGAATTCAGTTCAAAGGAATTAAGGAATCTGTTAAAAGTATGTCAGACACGGGATAGCTGAGCCTTCAAGAATAAAGAAGGAATAATAGAGGAAAATGTACATTTTCTTATTTTTCACCAAAAGCAGACATAGGACTGTGGTCCTCAGAGTTCTGATGCCTGAAATGCAGCTGTATTACCCGTGTGACATAGGCCTTACCTGCTGAGTAGAATGCACTGCCTAACAACCCATAATAATCCCATAAACTCAAATTTGCTTATTCTGTCATTTTGTTATGAATAACACATTGGGAAAGATTTAATAGGCTAAATGTGCAGGAATTGTGGCCTCACTTGCACCAAAAAACTGGCATACATGCTCTGCACCGTATTTATGATGTATGGAAAAGATGTGAAAAGGTGTGGCTTAATATGCACTAAAATTTTGGTATAATATAAGCCAACTAATAGGCGGTGTAAAGTCAAGGGCGGACTATACTACCATGCAAATCAAGCAAAAGCTTGGCCCCCTTCTATCCACAAGTGGTTGGCTAAAGAAAAATGACTAATTCAGGGGTAGAATACCACCTGTGCAGCCAGTTCAGTTGCATAGGACCCTGGGGGAGGGGGGTTCCTTCTTAAGCTACTTTCACACTGGCATTAGGTGCTGATCCGTCTGGTATTTGCACAGATGGATCCGCACCTATAATGCAAATGTTTGTATCCGTTCAGAACCGATCCGTTTGCATTAGCTTTAAAAAAAATTGTCAAAGTCAAAACGGATCCGTTTTGAATTACATTGAAAGTCAATAAGAAATGGATCCGTTTTCAAATGCACCATATTGTGTCATTGAAAACAGATCCGTCCCCATTGACTTACATTGTAAGTCAGGACGGATCCGTTCAGCTTCGCATCGCAGACGGACACCAAAACGCTGCAAGCTGCGTTTTGGTGTCCGCCTCCAGAACGGAATGAAGACTGAACGGAGCTGAACTTATGCAGATCCTTATCCATTCAGAATGCATTGGGGCTGAACTGATCCGTTTTGGACCGTTTGTGAGATCCCTGAAACGGATCTCACAAACGGAATCCAAAACACCAGTGTGAAAGTAGCCTTATCTGTAGGTCACTAACAGAAATGCCCAGGCTGCGCTGCTAAACTGAGAGTGGGGCTTAGCAGTACAATAGGGCTGCAGCTTAGCAGTGTGACAAAACTTCCCAGAAATAACTTTTATTGGGGCCCCAGAAATGCTAAATTTGCCCCAGTGTAAAGTTATACAAAAGTGTCTAAAGAGGCATCAAATTTACTTCGATAAATGTGGCTCATCTTTATTCCGTCAGGTTTATACTGTCTTAATATCACTAAATCTGCCCCACAATGCATTCTGACTTTAAAATGTACTTGACTCTAATTGTGATATCTGATTTTGATACCTGTTTCTGAATCTGATTCTGAAACCTGAATTGGATACTTAATTCTGACATCTGACTTTGACATCTGACTCTGGTATCTGATACCTGATTTTGACATTTGATTCAGATACCTGACACCTGATGTTAATAACTAGAGATGAGCGAATTTAAAAAAAAATTGATTCGGCTGGTTTGACGAATTTTACGGAAAAATTCACTTTGATCAGAATTTATAGTGGTGTAGAACACTGTGCCTTGCACTAACATGCATAGGGACTCTGCTGTGGTAGTGAAATAATACAGTGAGTCCATATGACATGCAGATGACAGGGGTCGCTCTTAGAATCACTGCACACTTCATTTATTTGGGCAGTCACGGTTACAGTAAACGCTTATACAAGTAGAGCCCCCCTGGCAGAGTGGAGAGGGTGTCAGCAGTGAGTTTATGTTGACGTCACTAATTAATTTTCCCCATTCTATGATCCATCAGAACAATAACCCAGAAAAAACAGATCCTGTCTGTGGAGCATACACCTTCTCTCGGTTAGCATTTGCTCAATATTCCATCAGTATTGCTAATGCTAAAATAAACAGGAGTGGATTTATAACAGAGATGACACGTGAATGGAATATTTGCATGTCTTCTGTGTTTTCTACCCACTCCTGCTTTTGGCTACCAAATCATAAGCCAATTCTGATGGGACCATACAGGCCTTTAGGCTCCATTCAGACGTCCGCAATTCTGTTCCGCATTTTGCGGAACGGAATTGCAGCCCCATTCATTTCTATGGGGACACACTATGTCCCACACGGATCCGGAATTGCAGAGCCGCACTTCCGGGTCTGCAGTTCCGTTCCCGAAAAAAAATAGAACATGTCCTATTCTTGTCCGCAATTGTTTCCTTCCTTCTGACAGATCAGAAGAAGTGTCAAATAAATGATGATTTCAGCCAGGCCGAAAGCCCAAATAGTGGACAAGTCATGAAGTGGGGATGGTGGGAACAGCATGAGAAGTCCATAGAGTGGACCTTTGACATAGTGGTGAGGTGGAAGCAGCATGAGGAGACCACAGAGTGGCCCAATGACAGGGTCTGGAGGTGGAAGCAGTATGAGGAGGCCACCAAGTGGCACAATGACAGAATGTGGAGGTGGCCGCAGCATCAGGAGGCCACAGTGTGGCAAGGTGGCATAGTGTGGAGGTGGCACCAGCATGAGTAGGCCACAGAGTGGCACAATGACAGAGCGTGGAGGTGGCAGCAGCATGAGGAAGCCACAGAATGGCACAATGACAGAGTGTGGAGGTGGCAGCAGTATGAGGAAGCCACAGAATGGCACAATGACAGAGTGTGGAGGTGGCAGCAGCATGAGTAGGCCACAGAGTGGCACAATGACAGAGTCTGGAGGTGTCTGCAGCAGCATGAGGAACCCACAGAGTGGCACAATGACAGTCTGGGGTTGGCAGCAGCATGATGAAGCCACAGAGTGGCAGAATGACAGAGTGTGGGGGTGACAGCAGCATGTGTAGGCCACAGTGGCACAACGACAGAGTCTGGAGGGGGCAGCAGCATGAGTAGGCCACAGAGTGGCACAATGACAAAGTCTGGAGTTGGCAGCAGCATGAGGAAGCCACAGAATGGTACAAAGAGATTTTACCACATATAACCACAGATTTTACCACATAACTGCGGCTCTGAACACTGAATACAATTTTTTTTCCCCCGAAATACGTCACAAAATAGTTTACCACATATAACTGCAGCACTGAACGCTGAATGCAATTTGTTTTTCCACCGAAATAAGTCACAAAAGATTTTACCACATATTACTACAGCGCTGAACGCTGAATAAAATTTGTTTTTTAACCGAAATACGTCAATAAAGATTTTAACACATATAACGGTCTTTGGATTCTCCCCACACTATAAGGACATCTCAGAAATGAACTGCTGCTCCCGACAGCAGCTCCTGGAAAGGTCATGGAGCGTCCCGCTTATCCGGCATCTATTCGCCCGGCTGAAAGATTATTTTGAAAGTGTGTAGAAGCCACACGGGGCCCCCACGCTGCAGATTTATCATGGTGACACCATGGAGATTTTACTGCATATAAGTGCAGCTGAACGCTGAATGAAATTTGTTTTTCGACCGCAATACGTCAATAAAGATTTTACCACATATAACTGCAGCGCTGAACGATGAATAAATTTTGTTTTTCGACCGAAATACGTCACAAAAGATTTTACCACATATAACTACAGCTCTGAACGCTGAATAAAATTAGTTTTTCTACCGAAATACGTCAATAAAAATGTTACCACATATAACTGCAACAGTGAACGCTGAATATATTTTGTTTTTCTACCGAAATATGTCACTGAAGAATTTAGCACATATAACTGCAAAAGTGAACTGGATATATTTTGTTTTTGAATTGAAATAGACTAAACAAAAATATAAATGCAACACTTTTGGTTTTGCTCCCATTTTCCATGAGCTGAACTCAAAGATCTGAAACATTTTCTGCATACACAAAAGACCCATTACTCTCAAATATTGTTCACAAATCTGTCTAAATCTGTGTT
This sequence comes from Bufotes viridis, assembly GCA_033119425.1. NCBI lineage: Eukaryota > Metazoa > Chordata > Amphibia > Anura > Bufonidae > Bufotes > Bufotes viridis. The sequence continues at coordinate 231,638,096 of CM065594.1, forward strand.
AGTGAGCACTTCTCCTTTGCCAAGATAATCCATCCCACCTCACAGGTGTGACATATCAAGGTGCTTAGTAGACAGCATGAATATTGCACAGGTGTGCCTTAGACTGCCCACAATAAAAGTCCACTCTCAAATGTGCAGTTTGATCACACAGCACAATGCCATAGATACTGCCACGTTTGAGGGAGCGTGCAATTGGCATGCTGACTGCAGGAATGTCTACCAGAGCTGTGGCCTATGCAATGAATGTTCATTTCTCTACCATAAGCCGTCTCCAAAGGTGTTTCAGAGAATTTGGCAGTACATCCAACCGGCCTCACAACCGCAGACCACGTGTAACCACACCAGCCCAGGACCTCCACATCCAGCATGTTCACCTCCATGATCGTCTGAGAACAGCCACCCAGATAGCTGCAGCCACAATCGGTTTGCATAAAGAATTTCTGCACACACTGTCAGAAACCGTCTCAGGGAAGCTCATCTGCATGCTCGTCGTCCTCATCGGGGTCTGGATCTGACTGCAGTTCGTCATCGTAACCGACTTGAGTGAGCAAATGCTCACATTCGATGGCTTCTGGCAAATTAGAGAGGCGTTCTGTTCACGGATGAGTCCCGGTTTTCACTGTTCGGGGCAGATGGCAGACAGGATGCTGGATGTTGAGGTCCTGGGCTGGTGTGGTTACATGTGGTCTGCAGTTGTGAGGCCGGTTGGTTGTACTGCCAAATTCTCTGAACAGCCTTTCACCAGCCTTTCTAAACGCTTTCACCACATATAGCTGCAGAAGTGAACTGAGAATATATTTTTCTTTTTGTACTAAAATATGCCACTAAACGCTTTCACCACATATAACTGCAGAAGTGAACTGCGTATATATTTTTCTTTTCCCACAGATATAAGCCACTAAAGGCTTTTCAAAATAGCACTTGCACCCCAAGAACAGACAGAGCTGTATAATGGCTATTCGGATCCCCAAATTATCTTTCCCTGCACTTGTAAATCGCTTTTCTAGCACTGTCCCTAGCGCCTTCTGACGTCTCTCCCTGCACTAAGATGCTGTGAAATGATTCCTCCCTATCCTTTCCCTGCACTTGTAAATCACTTTTCTAGCACTGTCCCTAGCGCCTTCTGACGTATTCTCCTGCACTAAGATGCTGTGAAATGATTCCTCCCTATTCTTTCCCCGCACTTGTAAATCGCTTTTCTAGCACTGTCCCTAGCGCCTTCTGACGTCTCTCCCTGCACTAAGATGCTGTGAAATGATTCCTCCCTATCCTTTCCCTGCACTTATAAATCGTTTTTTCAGGGTTTTTTTTACAATGAGGTTTTTCCGATTGTTGTCCTTAGCTCCTTTTTACATCTGTACCTGCACTCAGAATGCTGGAAAATGTCTGATTCTAAGATGGCCACCGTATTTATAGGGCTGTGACATCACAGGGCTGGCTGACTGCCGATTAACTGCATCATGCATGTCAGTCTGGGTGATCCCACCTTTCCATACTTTCTTTCTCAATGTCCTCACACATGCAGCAGCCATTTTAGAAAAAATGCAATTCGTTACCAGGAAGAGCGAGGAAATTAGCATTTGTTGAGAATCGCATTTTTCCTGAAATTCGGATCGAATTCCACTTCGTCAACTTAAATTCGCTCATCTCTATTATTAACTAACCTTGACTACCGACACATGTCAGAAATTTTGATTAGTGGGAGTCCAAGGGGCAGAAGCACTAAGCTGAACACTTCAGCCCCTTCATTCCTGCTTGGCTCTCTTCAGAGGCTATAGGTTTTCTATAAATCTATACTTCCACGTTTGGCTGTCTGAGGAGAGTTTAGTAGAAACAAAAAGAAACAAAAAGGCACAGCACTGAGCTGAGCCATTCTGGCCCTTTGTCCCAGCACCTGGACTCCCACCAATCAAAATTTCTACTATGTCACTATTAGAAATGAGCGAATCGAAGCTCTCGAAGTGGAATTCAAGCCGAATTTCAGGTTTTATTCGATTCGTAACTAATTCAATTTTTCTCGTGATTCATGATAATGAATCATATTTTTTCCTAAAATGGCTCCTGCACGTGTGAGGACATGGCGCAAGGAACTCTGGGAACGAGGGAACACCCATAATACCATGCATGCAGCCAATCAGCAGCCAGCCAACCCTGTGATGTCACAGCCCTATAAATAGCCTCAGCCATCTTGGATTCTGCCATTTTCTAGTGTACTTAGTGCAGGAAGATATGTCAGCAGGCGCTAGGGACAGTGCTAGAAAAAACTTAATTGTGCTAAAAAAATGATTTACAAGTTCAGGGAAAGATTATTCAAGGTGTAGGGAAAGGATAGAGGGGAATCATTCCACAGCATTTATGTTGAACAGGGTTCAGTAGGGGAGGTTACAGCCTGGGTAATAGGAACAATCCTATTACACCTTGCTGCACTGGGGACCCAAATTGCCATTATACAGCTCTGTAATTCCAGCAAACCGTTCTTGTTATTGGGGTGCAAGTGCTGTTTGATACAGCCATTAACAGGGTTTATTGCAAGGAAATATTTCTACGTCTTATTTGCCCTTGTGCGGTGCAGTTATATGTTCTAAAGCATTTTTTGGCTTGTATTAGGTTAGTTTGACACTAGTGGCATGGACCTCCGGCAGGCTGTTCTGTCAGGTGAGCAGCTTGTCGGATCCGTTCTGCTGCTAGTAAAGGCGTGCCCCCGGACTACCGCTCCGGCCCCATTGACTATAATGGGGGCGGGCCAGAGTTCCGGCGGAGGCACGGCAGCGCGCGTCAAGAGGCCGCCGGAATAAAACTATGACAGGTTGTTCACCCGACGGAATAGCCTGCCAGAGGTCCATGCCACTAGTGTGAAAGTAGTGGGGGAAAAAAGGGCTTATTAGCCATTGTGTGGTGAAGTGCGAAAATTGCAGCCCTTTTTGTCATGTGTTAGTGGGAAAAGAAAAATATATTTGCCGTTCAGCGGTGCAGTTATATGTTCTAAAGCCCTTTTTGCCGTGTATTAGTGGCAAAAGTAAAATATATTTGCCGTTCAGCAGTGCAGTTTTATGTTCTAAAGCCCTTTTTGCCGTGTATTAGTGGGAAAGGAAAATGTATTTGCCGTTCAGCGCTGCAGTTATATGTTCTAAAGTTGTTGAGTTATTTGGTGAGTTTTGGCCCCGTGACTGCCCAAATAACTGAAGTGTGCAGTGATTCTAAGAGCGATGCCAGTCACCTGCATGTCATACTGACTCACAGTATTATTTCACTACCACAGCAGATTCCCTATGCGTGTTACTGCTAGGCACAATGTTCTACACCACTATAAAGGCTCTCTGCAGCCAGCAAATAGCTGTTTTTTAAAGAGATTCGATCGAACCGAATAAAAAAAAAATTGCGAATCGGCCAAATCAAATTTTCTTTAAATTCTCTCATCTGTAGTCACTATGATAGGTAACCTTAAGCATAATCAGTTTGCTATTGCCTAAAAGATAAGACTATAAGCCCCTATAAGGTTCTATGTTATTTGCCGCCTCACTAATCAACCCCTTTGCGACATCTACCACACATGTCTGGTCTTTAAAAAGGGTCCAGCTCCTATTATACGCAGCAGACACCTGCCAGCAGGGCCCATAATCTGAGATAACTCTGATCATGTACATTTAGCACCTCAGATGCCATGGTCAGTTGTGACCACATTATGTGAGCAGTCCCTTAGAGGGAGGGATTTTAACGCTGGGTTCACACTTGAGCATATTTGATACGCGCGTTTTATGTGCGTTTTTATCACACGTATTACAACGCGTTTGCGTTCGAGTGATTGACCACTGTGGCGTCAATCACAATACGCGCGACAATACGCCCCAATGAAGCTCCTGTACATCTTTGGGCGTAGGGCGTTTTACAGCGCGTTTATACGCGCTGTAAAACGCTCAGGTGAGAACCATGCCCATAGGGAAACATGGGTTTCTGCCTGTTGAGCATTTTACAGCGCGTAGGAACGCGATGTAAAACGCTCAGGTGTGAACCCAGCGTAAGAGCCGTTTGGTTACTATGGCATCCAGCAGCCTTGTGAAGGCTTCAAGGCCTGTCATAGTAAGGCTCTTATTAAGTCCTGCAGTTAGGGCTTAACAGGAACATAGCACTATTGCTGTAGACTGCAATCGTATCTGATTGTGGTCTATGGTATAAGCGATCTAATCATTGTATGTTCATACCCCCTAGGACTAAAAAAAGTTTAATCTGTTTTTAAAAATATGAATAAAACAAAAGTAACAGTTGAAGTCATACCATCTGCCCATTTTACAAATAGAAAAACAAAAATTAAATATCAACATCACTGGTATTACCATATATGAAAATGCCCAAATTATTAAAATATAAACGTATTTATCCCATACAGTGATTTCCTTAATGGGAAGAAAAATGAAAATGTCTGAATTGACGTTTTTTGGACCGTTCACCTCCCAAAACAATTGACGAAAAAGTGAGCAAAAAGTCATACAAACCATACATACATTAAAAACAATATCAATAAAAACTTTGCATAAAACTTTGTTAGAATGTATTTCCCTGCACTTATCAAAGTGTCTGGTCTCACTTAGGTTGTATGCTGTGCTAAATTTCCAAACAAGGGAGGATATTATAGAATATATATATATATATATATATATATTGGGCAAATCGTTTCAGGTTCGCAAAATTTTCAAAAAGTTCGGTTTGGATCTAAGTTGATTCTACCCGAACCAAAGTTGATTCAATTGCCCTGAAAATTGATATATAACTCCCTCTATTCTGCAAGGACTATGAATTCCTACGATTTCCTACGATTTTTAGAAAAATATTTTATCTCTTTTTGTTAATTTTAATGATTTTTTTTGCATTTTCTCTTCCCCTTCCCTAAGATCTTGAATGCAATGACAGCAATAGCAAATACGTAATGTCTGAGTGACTCTGATATACATAGATATGAGTAAACGCATGGTTGATGGTGTTAACAAAGAGTGTGTTTAAAAACACACTGCATCTTCGTATGTGTTATGCGTTTTCATGATGTAAAGCTTCCAAAAATTGCCCCTTATCAGTGCAAATGTGTTTTCTGTAGATTAAAGACAGAGGTGCAATTAAATGTCCTTTTCCTTCTACACACTGAACATTGCTATTGACAATTTCCTTTGGGAATATTGCAGTATTTACACCAGTAAGATTTCTGCCCATTGTGTTATTTGCATTTAAAAACACAGGTTCAAAAAAGACTTAAGAGACACGTTGCAAACTTGTATTATGATTATTCCCCCACCACTATGACCGTCAGTATAAGGCTCCATTGGATAAGGCAAAATGGATCCGCATCCATTCCACAATTTTGCGGAACGGGTGCGGACCCATTAATTTCTAATGGGGACGGAAAAGATGCGGACAGCACACTATGTGCTGTCCGCATCCACATTTCCGGATCCGCACTTCCGCATCTGCACTTTCATTTCGGCAAAAAAATAGAACATGTCCTATTCTTGTCTGCAATTGCGGACAAGATTAGGCATTTCCTATTATAGTGCCGGCGATGTGCGGTCCACAAATTGCGGAACGCACAGTGGCGGTATACGTGTTTTGCGGATCCGCAAAACACGGATGTGTGAATTGACCCTAAGAATGTAGGATAGGTGACAATATTTCTGTCTATAGTATAAAATGTGTTTAATTTAGCTGGTATAAACTGGTATAAAATGTTTTTGCTATAATGTAATGCGTTTGAATGTGCAATCGCTCTGCAAAAGAATGCCGTTGGGGTGCTGTGCTGGCAATAAGCCTAAGTACAGACTTGATATTTTGAAGACAAAATAAAAACAACAACTGTCTCTCTGTTCAAATGAAAAAAAAAATCTTTCATGTTGCTGGTTTTGTAACGGAAAACTGCTAGGGTGAGGTTCTGCAGCAGCTGTATTGCGAAGCACTGACTGTGCCCCACCCAGCCCCTCACTATCTTAAGAAAGTCTCTATTTCTTTCTATTCTTTCCCTAGACTGTCCCTGTTGCACTAAAATAGATGTTTGCTTGTGCCTCTACATACTGTGCAAAACAGTTTCCTGTCAGACACTACGTACACGCATCCACCCTTATCAACAGCTCAACACAGAATGCCATTCAGCTCATTCTGCACAGAAACCTCCCTGCCTCCCTGATTGGCTGATCCAGGCTGTCTGTCAGCCTGTGAGCCAATCAGGTTAAGCCCTCCCCCCACTTCCTCCCAGGGTCATGTGAGCAACCTTCTTCTTTCCTACCAATATATGCAGTAAAATGGCAATGCGCACATTTTTTAATTAATTCCTCCAAAGCTAAGAAGAAAAGCTATTGGTCCATTTGGTGGACACATTTTTGTGAAATTCGTAACGAATATATGAATGATTATTGATGTATTTGATTACACATTGGGTCTTGTAACCGTAAGATGTAAATCTGCTCTCCCCACTGCAATATAAAAAGACTGTCAGCGACTACTTTTGGGTCATGTACCTCTTGGTGGGAGATTGTTGAGTGTTAGACGTGCCTCTACAATGCACTCGAAAACATTTGCAATGGGGTACATCATTGGAGTCCAGTTTTGTGCTGCACCGTGGTTTTTGGTTTCGCTGAGGCTGTATTGTGTGCCGTACTATTTTATTACTGACTCTCTCTACTGTTGTCCATGCCTACTTGTGCTGGGTTCACTTCCTCTTAATTTGGACCTGCTTAAGACATGGGGCCACTTTCAGTTTTTTCCCAAGGCCACTTTATGTTCCCAATCCACCCTTGCATCTAGGTCCTTATGACCTAGGTATTAGGGAAGTGTTGGGAGCAGTGATAACATGAGGGCACACAGACGGTGAACAAACTCTAAATAGCTCAGACAGACCACCAGTAAAGGAGATTGTGTGATCCTTTAACAACTACGAGAAGCTCATGTCAACTATCCAGTCATAGGTGGCACCTTCTCTGCCCAGACCATTTCAGGCACTTAGCAGAAGGAAATTTGGTGTCTCACCTCTCATTACGTGTCCTACCATTTACAGCCAGCCACCATGGCCTGAAACCGTATCTTCTTTACTGCTGAATCTAAGTTTTGTTTGGGTTCCCACAATGGTGGGGTTCCAGTATGGAGACCTGGTGGTGAGAGCTTTTCTTTGGAGGAACACACTGCCCCAACTGCTAGTGTGATCATCTGGAGAGCCATTACATACGACAGTCGGTCACCCCTAATAGTGATACGAGGGCCACTAACAAACACCTCAGCGATATGTGCAGGACACTGAGGCCACTTGTATTCCCTCTCATGGCAGAGCTTCTGACTGGCATTTTTCAGCAGGATAATGCTCACCCACACACAGCAAGGGTTTCCCAGGAATGTTCACCCCGATTTTTTTCCTCCACGCCCTACTGCATCTCATTTTGTATCCAGGCTAGAGGGGGCCCAGCAGAGTACTAGAGCCTCCTGTCTATTGTACAGTTTTCATCTTACATCTTTTTGCTCTAATATTGTGATCAGTGACATATATCATCATTATATTTACAGAAAGTTTCATTCAATTCCAAAAACTCTTTTTTGGTGTGTGTGTGTGTTTTTTTTGTCAACGAGCATCTTTAGGTTGCTTGTTACAAGGGCTTTGATTTGGTGTATCAGTTGCTCTATACTCAGTGTTCTTATGAGTGACTTAGGGTACGTTCACACTTGTGGCAGGACGGATCCGGCAGGCTATTCAGCATGCCGGATCCGTCCTGCCGCAAGTGCCCGTGCACTGCCGTGCTGCCGCTCCGTCCCCATTGACTATAACAGGGCGGGGGGCGGAGCTACGGCGCAGCACGGCAGCGCACGGCAAAGATCGCCGGACTAAAAGTCCTGCACGTCCGACTTTTCAGTGTCCTGCACGTCCGACTTTTCAGTCCGGCGATCTTTGCCGTGCACTGCCGTGCTACACCGTAGCTCCGCCCCCATCCCATTATATTCAATGGGGACGGAGCGGCAGCATGGCAGTGCACGGGCACTTGCGGCAGGACGGATCCGTCCTGCCGCAAGTGTGAAAGTACCCTTACCTAATATGCACCCTGTATACATAACAGCGCTATATGTTACACTCCAGGCATATCTTCCCCAGTCCAAAAACATTTTTAGGCTAATTGCTTTGCTATGTAACTGTATGTGCGTATGTCACATGGGAAATATAATGTAGACCTTCTAACAGGGGTGCACCACCAATGAGGCCAGGTGAGGCAATCGCCTCAGGCAGCAAGAGGGGGGCACCAGAAGGGCCATGGGCAATGAGCGCTTTCATTGTGGCAAAGGGGTTAGGTTAAGAAATTGGCATGGGTGGCACAGTTTCAGTTTTCTCCACAGGAAGCAGAAAGGCTAGGTGCATCCCTGCCTTCTAGTGACATGGAGCAACGTCAGTGCACAGCGCTGCAGAATACCTTATATAAAGAATATACCACTGCGGAGATAACGGTGAAATTTCATGGAGAGTGGCAGGCTGCTGGACAGACAATGAAAGCCAAGGAACTAGGGTGTAGTATATGGTAACTTAACCCGTTAAATGCCACACACATAACAATAGGCTCACCGGCAGGTCTCTTTTTGGCACCGCCAGAGATTTAGTACATTTTTCAGACACAAACCTCTTAGATTTCTGCTCTCCTCAATATTATCTTCATTGTTATATAGATTTGAATTGTTCCCAGATAACCGTTAAAATCAGAGGTGGGGAGGGAGCAGAAATGTAATTATGTTGGTCTCATTTTCCATTTTTACTGATGGAAAGAAGGATTTCTGAGTCTGCAGAAACAATTCAATATACTCAGAAAAAAAAAATGACAAAAAAATAAATTAAACAGTAGATGATAAAAATACTCACAAAATTAAACCACTGAATATGTGTAGCACTAGCTCCCCCTGCAGGTAGTATGTAGAACAACATGTCAATCAACATGAAGTCTAACGTTGTGACTGCATGGTTAAATTAGCAACTAGAGACCAAACAAAATACGTTTGTGTTTCAATCACAGTAATTATCCTACAAGAAGACCCCAGTATTTATGGCTAGGAGATTACTCTTTCACTGGGAATAAGATTGATTACAATAAATTATAGTGAAATCCAAAGGTTTTATCAGTAATGCATAAAAAAGAATGATAGAGTATTAATACTACAGCCTTATCGTCAATTGTATAACTTATCATTAGAATTGACCTCACAGTGGCGCTACACATGCTATATGTCCATAGTCTAACCTCGGACGTAACAAGCCTTGGCATCGCATCTGCCTGGGCCTCTTCACTTCTGGGGGTACCATCGCATGTTCAGGGTATGGGCAGTACAAGTCTTCCTCTCTCCTGTGCTGGAATGAGATTCCTTACTGAGCATGTGCCGCAACTCGAGATTAGTGGGCCAGACAAGAGCAGGATACAGAGGCCTGGCCCTGTCAGAGAGAGGCGTGGTTTAGTGAGAAGAGGGGCGGAGCTTTTGTGCACAGAATGGCTGGGTCCAGTCCTTTGTGCCCGTCACATTTTATTTGCATAAATGCAGCAATGGATTTCAAAATCAAAGGTAATCCTTTAAAGGGGATGTCCGGGTGTTTACTACTGATGACCAATCCTCAGGATAGGTCGTCAATATTAGATTGGTGGGGGTACAACTTCTCGCACCCCAGCCGATCACCTGTTTGAGGGGGTCGGATCACTCTGGTGAGCGCAGCAGCCTCCTCTCAGATCACTCTGGTGAGCGCAGCAGCCTCCTCTCAGATCACCAAGCACTGTACATTGTATAGGGGCTGTGCTTGGTATTGCAGCTCAGCCCAATTTACTTCTGTGAGACTGAGCTGCACCCAGGCCCCATGACCGATGACCGTGACGTCACTGGCCTAGGAAGAGGCCATGGCTAATGGTCTCTTCAAGCAGATGATCGGTTGGGGGTTCTGGAAGTTGGACTCCCAACCACCTGATATTGATGACCTATCCCTAGGATAGGCCTTCAATATCAAAAACTTGGAAAACCCTTTTAATTGTCAATTCATGTAAATACAAGCAGACAGACTCCCTTTAAAGGCAAAATCCAACAGGGAGACCAGTTGTTTTCTGGAGGTCTAAAGAGATCTCCCACTTTGAGACTGTAACCTCCTATGTCCTTGTATATGGCAAGAAATATTCTGTGTCTCCAGGTATTCATTGCTATACCGGTTTTTGACTCTTTAGGAAGGTGTAGCCTATACAGTCGGCCACCACAAGAAATTGTGTAATGCTCAGTATACATAATTTTTTACAGAGGTGGCCTATGGATTATATTGTGCTTACCTTTAGCGCAGGGATCAGCGACCTTCAGCACTCCAGCTGTTCTTAAACTACAACTCCCAGAATCCTCCTTTCACTTCTATGGGAGTTACAAGGACTGACGAGTAAGTGTGCATGGGAGTTGTAGATTCACAGAAGCAGGAGCGCGAAGGTTGCCAATCCCTGCTTAAGGCCTCTTGCACACGAACGTATATTTTTTCCGTTCCGTTTTTATTGTTTCCGTTTGCGGTCTGCATGCGGAACAATTCATTACAATGGATCCGCAAAAAAAAAAGAATGTACTCCATATGCATTCCGTTTCCGTATTTCCATTCCGCTAAAAGATAGAACTTTCTCTATTATTGTCCGCAAATAATTTTCCGTCGCCCCATTCAAGTCAATGGGTCCGCAAAAAATACGGAATGCATACGAAACACATCCGCATGTCATCCGTTTTTTGCAGATCCATGCCCACTTTGCCCATGTGTTTACTGTTTACAAACATTACTGTACATTACAGTAATGATTAAAAATGTTATGTTTCCGTTTGCGATCTGCAAAAAACGGATCGCATACGGAAACCATGCAGAGATTTTTTGTGGAAACAGGGAACGGAAACGTAAACACAACGGAAACAAAAAACGGAACCATGGATCCGTAAAAAACGGACGGCAAAATACATACGGTCATGTGCAAGAGGCCTAAGCGTATATGTTTTGAACTTTATCTGGCATACGCCGAACATAACACCTAAGCTCACTCCCTTTAACTGCTCAGGACGGAGAAGGCTATCAATTCAAAAGGAGCCTCTCTGAATCAATAAAATTGGGTATAATGATGTGCCGTAGTAATGGTTCCGGTCCATTAACAATACCAAAAACCCATCTGATCTGAAATTGATGACCTATCCTAAAGACAAGCCCTATTATTATCTTCAACACAATTAATTAAAGGGATTTTCTTGTTTGTATCAACATCCTAACATAATCTTTTATGAAGATAGCTGAATCTTCTAATGTTCTTTTACCTTTATTGCCCCATCTTCGGTTCTGGGGTGTGGTGACATGACCATGTACATGCAGCTCTTTTTATTTTCTGCGATGTTATGTCTATGTAACTGGCTGGGTGGGAGGAGCTATAAACTAGCTGGGCGGGGCTGGAGCTGTGACAGAGAAAGGAGAAGTGCATCATGGGTATGGTTGGATACAGAAACAGGAAGGGCTACATACAGGAAGTAACAATCCAGAGGGATTTGTTTATATGGCGAAAAGGGATCAGAAGAGTCCAAATAAAAAAATAAAAAATTTAAAAAAATGGGGAAGATGTCCATGAAGTAAGCAACCATATCAGCATGTCTGTTAAAAAATTGTAATAATCTTGGAAAACCCCTTTAACCACTTGAAGACCACAGGTTTATACCCCCCTAGTGACCAGGCCCTTTTTTACAATTCCGCACTACACTACTTTCACCGTTTATTGCTCCGTCATGCAACTTACCACCCAAATGAATTTTACCTCCTTTTCTTCTCACTAATAGAGCTTTCATTTGGTGGTATTTCATTGTTGCTGACATTTTTACTTTTTTTGCTATTAATAAAAATTTAACGACATTTTTGCAAAAAAATGACATTTTTCACTTTCTGTTGTAAATTTTTTTTTAAAAAACTACATTTCTATATAAATTTTCCTCTAAATGTATTGTTCTACATGTCTTTGATAAAAAAAAAGTCCAATAAGTGTATATTTATTGGTTTGGGTAAAAGTTATAGCGTTTACAAACTATGGTGCAAAAAGTGAATTTCGGCATTTTGAAGCAGCTCTGACTTTCTGAGCGCCTGTCATGTTTCTTCAGGTGCTAGAATGCCAGGAAAGTATAAATACCCCCCAAATCACACCATTTTAGAAAGAAGACACCCCAAAGTATTCGCGGAGGGGCTTGGTGAGTTCATGTATCATTTCATTTATTTTCACAAGTTAGCGGAAAATGACACTTTCTGAGGAAAAAAAAATATTAATAAAGTTTCCATTTCTGCTAACTTCTGGCAAAAAAAAAAAAAATCTCATACGGGCTCATTATGCCCCTCAGTTAATACCTTGGGGTGTCTACTTTCCGAAATGGGGTCATTTGTGGGGTGTTTGTACTGTTCTGGCATTTTGGGCGGGGCTAAATTGTGAGCAGCCATGTAAAAGCTAAAGGTACTCATTGGTTTTAGGGCCCCTTTGCGCACCCAGGCTGCAAAAAAGTGTCACTCATGTGGTATCGCCGTACTCAGGAGAAGTAGGGCAATGTGTTTTGGGGTGTATTTTTATATATACCCCTGCAGGGTGTGAGAAATATCTCTGTAAACGACAATTTTTAAATTTTTTTATACAAAGTTGTCAGTTTACAGAGATATTTCTCTCACCCAACATGGGTATATGTAAAAATACACCCCAAAACACCTTCACTCTCTCCTGAGTATTGCCCCTCAGCGAATACCTTGGGGTGTCTTCTTTCCAAAATGGGGTCACATGTGGGGTATTTATACTGCTCTGGCATTTTAGGGGCCCTAAAGCATGAGAAGAAAAATGCGTAAAAATGCCCTCCTAAAAGGTACTCATTGGAATTTGGGCCCCTTTGCGCATCTTGGCTGCAAAAAAGTGTCACTCATGTGGTATCGCCGTACTCAGGAGAAGTAGGGCAATGTGTTTTGGGGTGTATTTTTACATATACCCATACTGGGTGAGAGAAATATCTCTGTAAATTGCCAACTTTGAATAAAAAAATTTAAAAGTTGTCGTTTACAGCGATATTTCTCTCACCCAGCATGGGTATATGTAAAATACACCCCAAACACATTGCCCACTTCTCCTGAGTTCAGCGATACCATGTGTGTGACACTTTTGCAGCAAATGCAAAGAGGCCTAAAACCAATGAGTACCTTTAGGATTTCACAGGGCATTTTTACGTATTTGGATTCTCACGCTTTAGGACCCCTAAAATGCCAGGGCAGTATAAATACCCCCATGTGACCCCATTGTGAAAGAAGACACCCCAAGGTAATCCGTGAGGGGCATGGCGAGTTCACATAAAAAAAAATTTTGACACAAGTTAGCGGAAATTGATATATATATATATATTTTTTTTTACAAAGTCTCATATTCCACTAACTTGTGACAAAAATAAAATTTTACATGAACTCGCCATACCCCTCACGGAATACCTTGGGGTGTCTTCTTTCTAAAATGGGGTCACATGTGAGGTGTTTGTACTGCTCTGGCATTTGAGGGTCTCCGCAATCATTACAGTATGGCCAGCATTAGGAGTTTCTGCGATTCTCCGTATATTGAGCATACGGGTAATGAGATTTTTTCCGTTCAGCCGCTGCGCTGAAAAATAAAATAAAATGAACGGCACAGATTTTTTCATTCGCATCGATCAATGTGGATGAAAAATCTCTGCCAAATCAGTGACTGCGGTGCGGTGGGCTGGGCGCTAGCTACCTAACAAGTAGCTAGCTAACTGGCGGTGATAGGGGACCCTTATGCCCCATTCACACGTCCGAAATTCTGTTTGCGGAGCGGAATTGCGGACCCATTCATTTCTATGGGGACAGACTTTGTCCCGCTCGGATCCGGAATTACGGATCCGCGCTTCCGGGTCTGCACTTCCGTTCCGCAAAAATATAGAACATGTCCTATTCTTGTCCGCGGATCTGCAAAATGCGGAAAGCGCATTGCCGGTGTCCGAATTTTGCGGATCCGCAGATCCATGGATCCGCAAAACACATACGGACGTCTGAATGAGCCTGTAGGGGGGTGATTAGTGACGGGGGGTGACAGGGGGTGATCAGGGGGTGACATGGGTGATCAGGGGTTAATCAGTGATGGGGGTGGGGGTGTGTGTGTGTAGTGATTGGTGCACTTTTCCTACTTTCCTCTGGTGGTCCCAAACAAAGGGACCACCAGAAGAGCAGACATTAGGCATATCAGGCGCTGTTTAAAAAACAGCGTCTGATATGCATTTAAATGCGGTTTTTCCGCATCTACAGCCTGCCAGCGCATGATCAGCGCTGGCAGGCTGTAGTCTCAGGTGTCCGGCTCCGATCACATGAGCGCGCGCACGCCGCGCGCGCGTTCATGTGAAATCTCAGGTCTCACGAGATGACGCCGATAGGCGTGACTGAGACCTGAGAGAGCCGCCGCGCTGACGCCCATCGGCGTTAGCGTGGCGGCAAGAGGTTAAGCGCAAAATCGTGCACAAGTGGCAGTTATGCAAAACTGCAGAGATGGTTTTGTGCCCCTGAATGGTTTTTTTTGGCAATTTTGAATTAATCATTTTTTTATTTTACGCACTTATATAGCGCTAGTATATTCCACAGCACTTTACAGACATTAACATCCAACTGCCCCCAATGGAGCTCACAATCTAAGTCAGTATGTCTTTGGAGTGTGGGAGGAAACCCACGCAAACACGGGGAGAACATACAAATGCTGTCCTTAGTCGGATTCGAAGAAGACCCCACGTTAGTCCACCGTAAATGCACTCGTGGCTGTGATTGTACAGGTACTTCGGAGATCGCTTTCAATTGTTTTGTTCACTAAAAGGTAAAGAAAATCAACCGACTTGTCCAAAATGATCATTTCCTTCGTCATGTGACAGCTGCTTCCACAATCTGACATGACATGTTACTATGACAACAGCACACATAAAAGAGAGGGGATGGGGGAGGGGGCTGCAACGTATAGTGCACAGATATCATGTTTATAGGGAGCCACAACAAGGTGCTTATTAGGGTAATTATATTCACAGCTCTTCGCCTCCGGTACAATTTGTGCGGCTATTACAGCCGGTCATAATCTATTTTGTCTTCAGCCGTTCCTTCAGGCCTCATTTCTGGTGTCGACATCAGATGAGAGCAATAACCTGTGAAATAAAGGCAGGCGGGATCCAAAGTACATTTTACTGTAATTCGTCAGACGCTCGGTAGACGAGCTCATACAAATGACTGGACATTAGAGACGAGAGTATCGGTGAGCGTTCCAACACTCTGTGCTCCCATTGGCTAACCTTAATACATTGCTGCTCTACTACTCTCTTCAGGTAGGTCGCCACTTTCTTGATCACGCGGGTCCTAGTGTGGTCGGGCCCTTGGGCCGACCGGAGGATCCAAGGGCCTGTGATATATAAGGGTCTTGTATGATGTCATTGGGCGTGATGTCACCACTAGAGGACATGCAGTAGGCTTCCAAATAGCTTAATCGGCTATTTTCTGAACCCCCATAGAAGTGAATGCAGAGAGCTGCTCAGGCGCATCCACCTTTCTATTCATAGCAGCCGCTAACAGCGACCTATTCTCAAGATCAGTTTAGGGCGTTCTCCATAAGGAGATATTGGATTCCCCAAATCTTTAAATTAGGAAAACATAAAAACATGTCACACACGAACCAAGCTGAATTTAAAGGGGTTGTCTAGTATAGAAAAGCCCTTTTCGAATACCCTATTAGGAAAATCTCAGTCATTGCTTTGGAGGACACAACACGTCCATACATTACATGGACAGCTCATTGATTTCAATAGGAACAGTGCAATGCTTCATTTCCACTCATGGTGGCGCTGCAAGGAAATTGCATTTGCTGTCAGATGTCCCACACACAGTGATGTATCTGCAAAAGAGGCGGGCCTGGAGAGAGGGTGCCCCGCCCCAGAACGTGTTCCCTTCCCCATGTGAAAACACTGAATTTTTAGGCAGCCTCCACTAGAGGGAGCTCAATGCCAAGAGGTAATTACAGTTTCCCTTAGGCCTCTTTCACACGGGCGTCACTTTTGACGCACGGATAAGAGGCGGGTGCGTTGCGGGAAAATGGGTTTTTTTTCTGTGCGAGTGCAAAGCGTTTTAATGCGTTTTGCATGCGCGTGCGAAAAATCGGCATGTTTGGTACCCAGACCCGAAGCGGGACTTCATCACTGAAGTCCGGTTTCGGGTTAAGTATTCTGGAGATTTTATTATTTTCCCTTATAACATAGTTATAAAGGAAAATAATAGTATTCTCAATAGAGAATGCAAAGTAAAAAGGGCAATAGAGGGTTAAAAACAATAAAAAAAAATAACTCACCTCCTCCATTTGATCGCGTAGCTGCCGATCTCCTGTTCTGTCTTCAGATGGGGGGGGGGGGGTGAAGGACCTTCAGTGACGTCACTGGGTCACATGGTCCAATCACCTGCTGGATCCGGATTCAGTGTGGGTGCAATGTGTTCACCTCATGCCCGTGTAAAAGGGTCCTTATAGTTTTACTAATTCCTATTCACTGAGCTCCCCCTAGTGGTGGCTGTAGAAAGCTAGTTAACTCCATAATAGAAGAGAAGCAGCAGATTTATAAAAAAAAATTCTGGTGTAAAAACCTGGATCGTTGCCCACATTCTGCATTGCCTGGGAGTGATTGGCGCAGGGAAACTAGGTGTGGGGGGCCCATACTAAGTTTTGCTATGGGGCTGTATGAGATCTGTGTACACCCCTGCCCACACAGGTTACTCTTTGTGTGTTGTACATGTTATATTTCACTATTCCACATCTACCTATAGCGTTTTTAAAGGGATTGTCCAGCTAGGACAAAAAGTGTATTGCAAATGACAGCCCATAGTCCGGATGCCCCCCCCATGTCATTATGTGACCATAGTTCCACGGAGAGTTGCGCATGCACAGTATGGTATAGCCATGCCTGCAGTATGACTGCTCATGTGGCTGTGGCCTCACCATTACATGACGCCACTAGGGGGCAGTAGCAGACTGATGTGGAGGGTGAGAGGGCAGGACTGAAGGGTTGTGAATTGGGACCGTGGACAGTTATACCCCTTTTGGTCACACGGTATGCTGACACTTGGGCACAGGCACCTCTGTGTCCAGACGAGAACAACTACAGAATTTCTAAAAAGACAAGGGCAAGAACTGATGGAAGGATCCGGAATTGCCAAACAAGCAGGGTTACCAACCATCCAGAAATTTCTGGACAGTACGTAAGAATAGGTGACTTTTTTTTTTCTATGTCCGTGAAAAAAAACCGAGATGTGTCCGTGATATTTTTCTGCCTGGCGATACTAGAATATTTCGGTGGTAATTCTCATAATTCTACAGCTCACAATAAAGGCTGGTGATGAGTTCAGATCAGTGTAATGAGCTATAGACATGCATCGCTTATCTTTATCATTCATCATCGTTTTTCAGTTTGTCTGTAAAAAAGTTGGCTGTTCGTTATTTTGGGATAAATTGTCTAGAAAAAAGAAAATTTCTGCTTGGCGACCCTGCAAACAAGGTACATTACAAACATATATTTTATGCTAAGAGCTGTCATATGCAGTACATTTTTTTTGCAACTGGTCAATCCCTTTAAGCTAAAAAAAAAAAAAAAAAAATACAGAACAACACTGTGTGTGAATCCAGCCCAAGACAGTAATGCTAAACACTATGCAGCCATACATGTCAATAAATAAGTTATTGTATGAGAAGAGGCTTCTTTTAAAGGGTTAATGAATTTGAACCGTCCTTTCTTTATATAGTATGTAAAAATGCAGGTGTTATTCAGCGCTGTAGTTGATTCCAGCAAGGACCACGAGGGGTTAAGCCCATGTCAGTGATTTCCCTGATTTGAATGGGTTTAATATTTCTGTACCTTTCTCTGAAGCCCTCCCCTCCCCTCCCCCCCAATCACTTCACTCCGGTTTCCATGACAATGTGATTTTCCATTCTCTGTATAAAACAAAAGATAATATTTTTTCCAGACCTCTCTAAATAGGGAAATAATAAGCAGATTTACCGATCGTCTACAATAGGCTTTCTCCGGTGAAACTTTGCGAGGATCAGGCAGACATTATAGAGCGCAGGCATGGTATATAGTATATACGGCACCATCACCTACCCCCGCTCTCCAGGACTGAGGGCTACAGTACATCAAGCATGAAAATGTAGAAACGGGGATAAATTACAACATCTAAAAAGCAGAGCATCATAAGACACATCTGTTCTGTATGAAGGTCTGGACACCTCTCCTGACATGCCTTGTTTTCCCCCCAAAAAATCACTATTTTGGTGCATCCTTTCTTAGAACTTTGCCCCATATCATCTCTCTGTTATTCCTCTTAGAAATGCGCAGTTTCCCATATACTCTGGCACTGTTCTGACATTGGCAAAGGGTGTAGGAACACATCACATGGCCCAGTGGTTGATCTATTCATACATTTCCAAGAGGAATAACAAAGGAACAGCACAGAACAGAGTTTAAAGGGGTTGTCCAGGATTAGAAAAACATGGCTGCTTTCTTTCAAAATCAGCACCGCCAATGTCTGTGGGCTGCGTCTGGTATTGCAGCTCAGCTCCTGGATCAGATTGCACTACCGCAAACAACCTGCGGACAGGGGTGGTGCTGTTTTTGGAAAAAAGCAGCCCCTTTAAGGAAGCAGTGCTGCAGACTTGATGTGAGGAATAGACCTATTAAATAAAGCAGACATTTCAGAGCAGGCGGATCCTACTTAGCTGGACTGACAAAATCTAGACGTGACAGAAAAGAGTGTATTTTTTGAAGACTACTGAGAAATATGTCAGAGTAAAGAAATGGTCCAACCTGTGCTGTGTTTGCTTACATTTGCTGGGGGATACAGGGCACGATACCAGACAATGCCCAACAGTGTCCGACTGGGATACTTAGGGCCCACCAGTGAGACATTCAATTACATTACCACCAATCTATGTACACAAGGGTCTTAAAGCCACGTTTCCTTGATCATGGGGGTCCCAGCAGTCAGACCCCCATCAATCAGACACTTATCTCCTGTCGTGTTATAGCTGTTGGACCTTTTCACATTCCCTATACTTAACGGTTTTCTTTGAGTGTAAAAAAATAAATAAAATTAAAATTAAAAATCTGTCCCAAAATATGTGTCAAACTAAAATAGAAATGCTCGCTTGTTAAAGAGCCTGTGTCCACTTTTCTAGTTATCCTCTTTCACATCAGCGTTTTTGCTTTCCGTCCTAGAGTTCCGTCGTCGGGGCTCTAGGACGGAAAGATACTGATCAGGATTATCCTAATGCATCGTGAATGGAGAGCAATCCGTTCAGGATGCATCAGGATGTCTTCAGTTCAGTATGTGAACGTTTTTTGGACATGGCAAAAGCTCAGCATGCTGCGGATTTGTCTCCGTCCAAAAATCCGGAAGACATGCCGTAACGACGGATCCGGAATTAATGCCCATTGAAGAGCATTAATCCGGATCCGGCCTTAAGCTAAACGTCGTTTCGGCGCATCGCCGGATCCGACGTTTAGCTTTTTCTCAATTGTTACCATGGCAGCCAGGACGCTAAAGTCATGCCATGGTAAAATGTAGTGGGGAGCGGGGAGCAGTATACTTACCATCCGTGCGGCTCCCGGGGCGCTCCAGAGTGACGTCAGGGCGCCCCACACGCATGGATCACGTGATTGCATGGATCACGTGATCCATGGGCATGGGGCGCTCTGACATCATTCAGGAGCGCCCCGGGAGCCGCACGGACTGTAAGTATACCGCTCCCCCACTTCCCGCTCCTACTATGGCAACCAGGACTTTAATAGCGTCCTGGCTGCCATAGTAACCTGAAAGCATTAGAAGACTGATCAGGATCCTGATCAGTCTTCTAATGCTTTCAGGCGACTTGCGTTCTGATGGATCCGGCCGGACGGAAGTGCCCGTCGGATCCTCAGAACGCAAGTGTGAAAGAGGCCTGGAAAACCTGGACAACCCCTTGAAATCCTCCACCAGTATCTCTTTACATGGCAGCAGTGATGCCTGTAAATACAGAATATCATCACTACCGCCATATAAACCATACGTGTCAATACTGGAGAATGTGACGCAGTGTGCAGAATTTTTTGGGCATAAGTCCAACCCCCATTGCAGGTCATAACCTTTGACAAAGCCCAAACAAAGGCGCTAGAGGAGCAATGTGAGTAAAGGGCACAAACGGAGGGTCATAACTGAAACAGAGGCATTAGGGTCACCTGAGGCAGGGTAATAGTGTGGATCCTGGAGCGGGGTAACTGAAGAAGAGGCAATATTAGTGGTGCATTTAGAGTGGGGGCATCTGGAGCTGGGGCAATAATGGGGGTGCACCTAAAGCAGAGGCATTAGGGTGGCCTGAGGTAGGGTAATAGTGGTGATTCTGAAACAGAGGTATTAGGGGAGCAACTGGAAAAGAGGCAATATTAGGGGTGCATTTAGAGTGGGGGCATTAGAGGGCATCTGGAGCTGTGGCACTAATGTGGGGGGGGGGGACCTAAAGCAGAGGCATTGGGGGGGACCTAGGGCAGAGGAGTCCTCCCAATGCAACTCTGAACTCTGCAGAGAGCAGCACACATTCATAGATCTGAATCTACTATAAACAAATCCCCTATTTCCCTCTTACAGTCTCCTACAGCTCACTACTGTCACACACCTGAGAAATCAGCCCAGCACCACAGAAGAGTCCTTCTCTCTAGCAACCACAGTTTTCTGACAGCAGGGAGGGCAGGAGGATGGCCAGACATGTTCTCTTCTGAGTCCTCCATCACTACCAGTAGCCCGGGAGGTTTAAAAGATACTGTGGGCCCTCGTGTACAATTTACACCAGTAGGAGGCTGCATCACTGTGCGATACTGCCACCTAGTGACTACAATCATTATCTCTCCTGAGAAAGAAGAAATAATTGCATTCATGAGTCCCAGTGCACAATACTGCTTATATTGAGGTCTGTAGCGCAGGAAGTAATGTCAGAGAGGGAGCGTTGTTTTCACAATTTAGGCTGTACTAGCAGAAGGACCCAGCTTCGCAGGGGAATATTTCCAGTATTTTCATTTAATGTTTGTGTGTGTAGTTATAAGAC
This sequence comes from Bufotes viridis, assembly GCA_033119425.1. Classification (NCBI taxonomy): domain Eukaryota; kingdom Metazoa; phylum Chordata; class Amphibia; order Anura; family Bufonidae; genus Bufotes; species Bufotes viridis. Next base: position 231,659,236 of record CM065594.1, read on the forward strand.
AATGTCCCCCATAACAATGACCTCTACCTCACCTCGCCCTCTTAACAGTGACCCACCACAGTGTTCTAACCATTAATAATGACCACCACAGGGCCAAACCCCCTTAACATTAACCTCCACAGCACCCCACTCCCTTTACTGTGACCTCCACAGTGGACCGCCCCCTTAACAGTGAACAGCCCTCACACCACCCCTTTAACGGTGACCTCCACAGCACCCCACCCCCTTAACAGTGACCTCCACAATGCCGTGCCCCCTTAATAGTGACCTCCACAGTACCCTGCCCCCTTAGCTGTGACCTCCACAGCGGACGGCCCCGTTAACAGTGAACACTCCTCACACTGCCTCTTTAACAGTGACCTCCACAGCATCCCACCCCCTTAACAGTGACCTCCACAGTGCCCTGCCCCCTTAACAGTGACCTCAACAGTATCCTCCCCCATAACAGAGACTGCCACTGCACCCGCCCCTTTAACAGTTACTTCCACAGTACCACGCTCCCTTAACAGTGACCTCCACCGTTCCCTGCCCTCTTAACAGACACCTCCACAGCGCCCGCCCCTTTAACAGTGACTTCCACAGTACCTCGCTCCCTTAACAGTGACCTCTAGAGTACCCCGCTGCCTTAACAGTAACCTCCACAGCAGCTACCCCTTTAATAGTGACCTCCACAGTCCCCTGCCCCCTTAATAGTAACCTCCACAGTGCCAACTCCTTTAACAGTGACCTCCACAGTACCCTGCCCCATTAAGGGTCATGTGACTGTGTGTATGGTAGTTGGGATTTGAGTGAAAGACCTATGGGCTTCTATTTGCTAATGCAGGTCATGTGATGGTGCCATATTTGCATTATTTGGGAATATCTCACGAACGATACGTCATAGAATGCTGAGACCTGGCCTAAAACCTTCCCGGACACCATGTGCCAAATGTGGTTGAAATTATATTAAATCACACATAAGCTGTCTTATACTAAGAATGTCCTTTGTTGCCTATAGCAACCAATCAGAGCTCATATCAATGACCTGTAGCAAAATAGAAGCTGAGCTGATTGGTTGCTATATGCAACCTGTTAACTATCCAGGCTTACTGCCACAACAGCCAATAGACAATGGCTTCTGTAGTTTGGTGGTTAGGTTACTAAGCATATTTTTTGGCAAAAAATTGGAAAGCGCAGGGTGAAAATTTCCACTCAAAACATAGTCTATGACGTTCCCTGAGTCACATGCATACACTCAGCTTTATATATTAGATACAGGCGCATACATACAGGGGTCGCAGCCCGGCACTGGGCCCGGAACTCAAGGGGGCCCAGCCGCCTGTGGACCCATGCAGTAGTGCTGTACCCGTTCCGGGCCCAGTGTCGGGGCTCTAAGTGGGGTGCCAGAATGAGCACTGACGCCCATACTGCGGCGGGGCACGGGAGCGTATAGTTCCCTGCCCAGCCGCCGATCACCGCTATAGGCTTCAGGCCTAATAGGCCTAAGGCCTATGCGGTAGTGAAATCCCGGCGCAGGCGTGCGTGATGACGTCATCGCGTGCGCCTGTGCTGGGACTCAGCAGCACAGTGAAGTGTGCGCGCCTTCTCTGCAAGCAAGCGCAGGTGAGTATTTAGCTTTTAGTTTTTTTATCTTTTTTTATTTTTATGTTCCAACTTTGGGAACATGGGATGGGGGGAAATGATGATGGGAGGGATTACTATGTGGGGGCAAATGATTTTGGGGGGCAAATTACTATATGGGGCATTGTGGGGAAAACTATTGTGTGGGAGAAACTATGGTGTGGGGGGCAGTGTGGGGGAAACGACAGTGTGGGGGAAACGACAGTGTGGGGGAAACTACTATATGGGGTCAGTATGGGGGAAATGATATAGATGGGAGAGGGCCCCATGGATCAGTTTCGCACCAGGGCCCCATCATGGATTGTGTATACGCCACTGATTAGATAGCAAGAGGTAGAACCTGATGCTTGGGAGTACAGTACCCCAGACTAGGTTACTAACAAAATTGTTTTGTTATTTAATGTTATGGTATATAAGACTGGTGTCTCATGATAATTTTGCTCCCTGAATCCCTACAGTCTGTGATTGACTACTATTCTTATGCTGATTTATGTGTTTCTATATTTCTGTACCTTAGTAGCAGCTAATTACAACAAGGTACCAAGAGGACAGAGTGTCCGTGAGGCGTGGTGACTTGTGGACACTAGAACTGGTGGTAGTAATGGGTGCTAGTGGGATAGGCTCATAATTCATCTTCCTTATAGCCTTGCACCTCTTTCTACACAGGTCCCTGACTCATAGGGAGGGCACCTGCTAAAGGAAACAGGAAGAATGCTGGAAGGCCTCAAAAGTTCATCAGGTTGGAGCATCTGGGCAGCCGAACCCAATGCTGCCTGTTGGACAGCATGCAGAATACTGGGTGCCTTCAAGCAATGGCAGATTATAGTTAGCGCATTTTTGGGGGCCTGAGGCTTCTAGGGATCCGTGGCCACCCAAACAGCCCATCAGTGTTCCTGGATGTTGCTAGTGCAGAACATATAGAGCTAGGGTCCTGGATATTTTGCCCACTGCCCAACATGTGAATACTGCAGAAGGGTACAGGAGCAGATGGCTTCTGTCACTACCATATGCTCTCCTAGGTCACAGGCCACTAGGCCTGAAGCCTATGAGACAGTAGAACAGCAAAGACACAAGGTCTTAGGCGGCTGTCACAGACACTCCCGTGACAGGTGCCAGGAGATCAGAGAGGCTGGCAAAACGTGGGTTAATCTGACTGGCTCCTTGTGGATCATTTGTATCTGTGTTGTTTTGGTAATGACCACGCCTCTTGCAGGTGCTGTTTGTTTAGTCATTTAACTTCCCCTATTTATTTCTGCTTACCCCTTCTGGAGGTTCGGTTTATAGCTTCAGTTTCTGGACTCTGGGCTAGCTGGTTGTTGGATCTCGGGTTGTGCTCCTGGCGCTGCCTTTGCTCCACGTGAAGTTAAGTGTCGTCTTATCTATTTGTGTTTTGTTTGTTGTATTTCCCTGTCTTTTGTATCTAGGCCTGAGGGAGACTTCTGTTCATCCTTCTGGTGGAGGAACAGGTTGTCTCAAGCCCTGTCACTATGCCAGGGCTCTACAGGGTGTGTTAGGGCTCTAGGTTCCTGTGTATTAACTTTCCTACCTTCGAGGTCAGTTCATACTGTTAGTTAGTCAGGACTTGGATTAGGGTTGTTCTAGGAGCTGACCTTCTCCTTTACCCTAGTTTCCAGGCCTAGGTCCTGTCCCCTTTCCTCCTGTGCTCGGTGTGGAGTTTCCCACATCCTTGACAGCGGCATATTGACATCACCGCAACTGCATGCATCGAGACCCAGACAACTCAGGACTGCAACACATGCAATACATGTCAGATGAGTTCATACTTACCAATGCTTCAGTTGCCTGGAAACACCCACTTATGTATAGGGTTTGTGTTAGCCCTGCCTATTTTTGGCTTGGAACAGCGTGAATTTGCCAGGACTGCCTCTGAAAGTCAGGGACAGTCCCGCCAAATTTGGGACAGTTAACAACTATATGAGTATTTAGTTGTTTTTTTTCTGTCAATACTACTATGGGCATTATAACTACTGGATGCACTACGATGGCCAAATAATGGCTACTGGGGCCACTACAGAGTTGCATTATAACAACTGGGGTCACTATAGGGAGCATTATAACTGCTAGGGAAACTACAAGGGGGCATTATAACTACTAGGGACATTATAAGAGATGTTGTAACTACAGAAGGCAATATAACTATTGGGGACACTATAGGGGACATTATAAGTATTAGGAAAACTATAGAGGGCATTATAACTCCTGGGAGAACTCTAGGGGGAATTATAACTACTGGCAGCACTATGGGGGGCATTATTACTACTGTGACCACTATAGAGCCTTATTTACTTCTGGGGGCAGCATTTCTCCTGTGGGGGCATTATCATTAGGGGGTACAATAGGGGAATTATTACTACATGGGGTACTGTGGAGGCATTTATATTATTATATGGTGGGCACTGCTGCTAATGTAGGCACTCTCTGGGAGCATTATCAATATTGGGGGCCGGCAAGGGGCTCTATAACTAATGAGGGCACTCTGAGAGAGAATTACTATTGGTGGGGCTATTGGAAGCACTATTACTATGGGGGAACTATCTGTATGGCGCTATTTGCAGTATAGTATTATGGGTCACTGGGGAGAACAGATGGCAAAGTATTGGAGGTTGCAGCAGGATAACAATGTTGGAGGCACTGGGAGGGGGAACCTGATGGAAAAGTGAGAAACTTTTAATATTTTTGTGGCAACCTCTGTAGAGACAAAACATGGCTGAAAGAAGTCATCATGGCAGTTTGGTCTGAATGGAGAAGATGAGGAATGAGAACATCTAGAGGAGACATCACTGGTTGTAATAGGTATGTAGTGTTGTATTCTCCTGTATGTTTTGTAGTGCTGAAAGAGCAGGCAGCATGCTGAAGGTAGGGATGTGGCCCTCGCCTCACCTCTTCATGCCCCTCTTCCATATCTTAATTAAAGATAAGTAGAGGAAGAGGACAGAATGTGGTAGCAAGCACCTGCCAGCACAGAGGGGCAGTGTCTGGGGAGGTATTTGGTTCTGCTGGGGCCCTATTTTGTGCTGCGTTGTGGTGTTGCTGTCCCTGCCTTCTTGTGTTGGCCCTGCCTTCAATTTGGACCTATCTACAACATGGGACTATTTTTATTTTATTTTTTTCCACAGATCTTTTACCAGCCAGGTAGGACAAAGTGTCCAGTCCGTCAGTGAAGAGTGCAGCTGTAGTGTTTCAAGATGGTGGTTTTTCATACTATATCCAGTTTCTGATGGGAGGCGGGACTCATAGTGGCTAAAAGCAGCAACCCTGCTAGGAGCTAGAGTCGTGGCAGATAACATTCATAAGGCTGTTTCCAAATTATGTATGTGTGACATATGCTATATGTGGAATGAGAACCCCAGTCCCAAAGTTTGAGCCGACTGGAAAGTGACAAATTGCCATCAGAAAAGGGGGTCTGTAGATGTGTCACTACGTTGGAGAAATGCAGAAGACCAAGCCAGAACACCTGGCAGTGAGGCTCAGAAGGTTCTTAGCACTAAGCCAAAGCAGGAGGTCCTTTACGCGATTTGTATGTATGAAGTAGTCAAAGGTCTACAAGTCTCAGTAATTTGTATCTGATGTACACCAACAGCATCAGTAGCAGAACATTTTGTTTTTACATTTGTGCCCCCTACTTCTTTACTGACTGTGTACCATTAAGCGTGGAGCATTATTGCAGTCTAGGTTTGCAATCGCTATGATATTTGGCAGTTCTGGTGGGAACTTTTCCCGCTCTTATCTGCTAGATCACTGGGCAGATTTGTTATCTGCCTAGTGATGGCCTCGATTGGTAAGGCTGCAGACCTATAATGTCCCTGGGATGAGGGTAGATTTATCCTGGCAACAAAGGGTTATTGGGGGATGAAAAGAGACATGTGAGGGGTGATGGGGCTATATTAGAGCAGCCCCAACAGGCTGTGTTGCCTTTCCTTCAACAGCCTGTGGGAGTTAGCCTATCTGTGTCTGTATGTTATTGGTTCC